>OX451736.1:981260392-981964086 GCA_948472305.1 Vicia faba | reverse complement strand
AGAAAAGTCAAAAAAATCAAGCAAATAAATAAAATGGGCTCAGGGGGTGCAAAACCAAAAATATGGTGTGAGAGAAATAACACAAAAGCCCAGCCCATGAAGCTTCTTCTTCAACCTTCAGCCAAAAACGTTCAAAAAAACGCGCGCCTGAACCTCCATTCAAACACCTGGATTCTTTGATCTTTTGCACAAACTTACAACATAAGAATGTTAAGCATTGAATCACGATTCTAAATATATAAAGAACTCATCCTAACTCTCAGAAATGAGAGAGAATTTTGACATTCCCCAAATCCTGACCTAACTTTTCTTCCATATTCAAACCTTAAATTCTCACAGCTCAAGCAAAATAAATGAAAAGTAAAAGCATGTACAGATTCAGGGGCATGAGTAGAACACTTCTTATTCACAAACCTAGAGCTAATGATGCCCACACTAAGAGTAGAAGTTCACAAAGATACTTGTTCAGTTGAAGTTCTATCTGGCAATGGGGGAGCTTTCAGAGCAAGATGATGATCTGTATAGCTTGCCTGAAGTGTGGTGATGCTATTCCAATGCTTACTTTGCTTTGAAACTCCTTGAATCGAGCTATGGACCTCCAACTGTAAAACAAGAAAGTGAAAATGGTGGAACTGGTTAGAGGAATTACAGGTCGTGTTTTGTGTTTTGGTTAGCTTCAAGTGATGCTAGGGAATGTTGTTTGATGAGCTTTGGGCAAGAAATCATGAAAGGAATGAGAGATGGGATCCAATCTGCAGACCCTGCCCTGTTTCTGCAGTTTGAGAGTGATTCTGGAATGGGAGTGTTTGGGACCTTGTTTGCTCGTGTTCTAGCTTGGGTTGGATGATTAGAAGGTATACAAAATAACTGCTTAAGTGTTCTAATGCTGAGATGAAAGTTGTGTCATGTTATGATGTGTTTCTTAACACTTAAGCAAAACAAAAGCCACTTGAGTTTCTAGGCAAGTCGAGGCACCCCTAAACATGCTGCTAACCTTGTCTTGATCAGTGTGTTTTGCTCATAATCTTGTGCCAATTAGATTTCATCTGTACTTGTGGATTTGCAACTTTGACATAAAGCTTGCTTTTGCAAAAATGGCTATTTCACTTTTTCCATTTATGGCCTAATCCAACATGTAATGCTAAAACTCATGAAACAAGACCTTAGCACAATGAACATGCATTAAATTATTGAGTGTTGGATGGTTTAAGGGCCTGTAATCAAGTGGCATGCTGGTTTGAGAAATTTGAACAAGTTATGAACATGTACATGGCCATGAATCAAAGTGACTTTTTGCCATATTGCAAAATTCGATTCTCTCAAGTTATGAGGTTGTTTGATGAGTTCTTGGACATTTTGGAAAGCTTGGAATGTGTACTGCAATACATATTTGAAATGAAAATTGAAATTCCAAGTGGAAGTATATGGAAAATGGTCTTGAAGTTAGGTAGAAAACCTTGCCAAAATAGGTTAAAATTTCACTAAGTTAAGAATGGTTTAGTACCCTTATTCCAAAAATTGTAACTTGAGATACAAGCCTCATTTGGGAAAACTTTGTGAATCAAAGTTGTAGATTATGCAACAAGCTACAACTTTCATGTTTTGACTTTTGTTTGAATCCAAATGAATCTTGGTGAGAAAGTGAGGTAAAGTTGGGAAAAAATTAGGGTTTTTCATAACTTAGAAAAATTCTAAGTTATGAAAAATTCTCATTTCTAACCCTAATTTGCATTTTTTGATTTCTTGATGAACAAGTTTCATGATTTGGCATGTTTGATGAAAAATGAATCTTGACTCTTGATTTTGACCAAAAAGTCAAAGTTTGACTTTTCAGTATACAGTCAAAATTGATCAATTGACTGGGAAATTCAACTGTCAATCTTGTGTATTTGGGATCTTTTGAACTTGTTGAGCATGTAAAGATAATTCCATGGGGTCCTTGAATCCATATGTGAGCTTGGTTTGCCATTGTCTAGGTCAAACAGTCAAAAATTGCCTTTGTGCAGTCAAAACCCTAAAAATGACCATTTTGCCCTTTTGGTGATCTGATCAAATTTCTTGTGGAATGGTGATCCAAACTTGATCAAATGGTCCATGTGAGTTCATGAGGTTGATGTGGGTCAATTTTCATGAGATTTGACTGTCAATTGGCCACAGTTAACTTTTTCCCCAACACAGCTGATTTCTAGGTCAACTGTCCAGTTGACTGGGCAAAACTTGGAATCAAGACTTGAAACTTGATGTGGATAAACTTGGGAGTCCAATATGAAGCAAGAAAGTCATCTTAGGCATTTTTGGTCAAAACATCTTTGTGCAAACACAAACCCTAACTTGGGTCAACAGTGCAAGGAGAAGTCTTGAGCAGATGAAACCCTAACTGGATCTTGATCTCCAAGGGCTTTGTGATGAGAAATGTTGAGAAAATGGAAGGGAAAATTTTGGGGTACAACACGAAGGTTGTCTTCTCCATGTCTTCAGGAGCCATCTTGATCTGGTTGTAGCCAGAAAAACCATCCATGAAGGAGAAGATCTTATGCTGCACGGTGTTGTCGACCAGGACATCGATGTGAGGAAGTGGGAAGTCATCCTTGGGGCTTGCCCTGTTCAGATCTCTATATTTCACACACATTCGTAACTTACCATCCTTCTTAGGCACCGGAACAATGTTGACAACCCACTGTGGATAAGAAGTGACAGCTAAGAATTCCGCGTCGAACTGTTTCATGACCTCCGCCTTGATTTTCTATGACATCTCAGGGCGCATACGACAGACCTTCTGTTTTACCAGAGGACAGTTCTCTTTGGTCGGCAGGCAATGAACCACAATATCAGTGTCTAAACCAGGCATGTCTTCATAGGACCAGGCGAAGATCTCAACATAGTCGTGTAGCATTTGTATCAACCATTGCTTTACACTAGACTCAAGATTCTCCCCTATCTTAACCTCTTTCCTGTCTTCCTCTGTACCCAAATTCATTGACTCAACCGGCTCTTCATGAGGCTGTATGGCCCTTTCTTTATGCTGTAACAGTATAGCAAGCTCTCCAGGCACCTCATAATCATCCTTACCTTCGTCCTCGACTTGGTTGATCGGATTTTTGAAGTCATAACTGGCAGTAGCAGAATCGTTATCAATAGGATCCAGAGTGGATATGGATCTGAATTATGATATGTGAGTGTGTGTAAGAGAAATAGTTGTTTTGATAGAGTGGGAGACAGAAAAGAAAAAACAAAGAGCGCAAAATTTGTAATGCAAGATAACATCCAATGTTTCATTAATGATATATGAAAAATGACAAATAATAAGCCCTCACAAGCAAAGCTAACGTGCCTCGGGCAAGGCACCGGGCTATAAAGTTTCAAACTGTCTATTACAACTCTTAAAACAAAAGCCAATTACTATGGAATAAAAGAAACAAATATGAAGTCCTTCGCCGTCCAGTTGTTCAATCCACCATTGGTTGTTGGGTAGATCCAGCTGTCGATATCTGCATTTTCTTCACCATCTTCAATTGCATTAACTCCCTGATTGCTGATGTGCAGAGGAGGTCTTCCAATCCATGCGCGCCTAATAGCCCATTGAGGCCCTGTAGTAAAACCCAAACCAAATTTGTCAGTTTTGTGCGTGAAATCAGGGAGCTGGCCCCAATTGGTACACCCACCTTCTTCAATTATAGCCCTGGCATCCTTGAGAGAAACCATCTTTAGTGGAGGTTTGTTGGTAGCAACTTCAGTTGACGCCAAAGTCTGAGGGACCTCTTCAAAGTTCTGACAAGGGGTTTCGATGAATTCCCCGTCCATCTCCATGTAGAGGATGAAATTGAGATGACTCACCATATACTCCTCCTCACCTTGCACCGTGACGATCTTCCCCTTCACCGGATATTTCAGCATTTGATGGAGCGTGGAAGTCACTGCCCCAACCTTATGAATCCAAGGGCGACCTAGCAAGCAAGAATATGATGGTATGATATCCATCACATAGAAGGTGGATGCAAAAGTCTGAGAGCTAACTTTAATAGGGATGTCCACCTCCCCGTGCACCATTCTCTTTGACCCGTCGAAAGCCCTGACCACAATATTGCTCGGCTTTAGAATCAAACCTTCACAGTCCATACAGTCTAATGCTTTCTTTGGCAGAACATTCAATGAGAACCCGATATCCACCAGTACATGGGCCATAGTAGTGCCCCTGCACTCGATCGAGACGTGCAGAGCATCATTATGATTTATCCCTTTAGCGGTCAGATCTGCATCTGAGAAACCCAACCCATTGTCGGCAGTCAGGCTAGCTACGCAATCTTTGAATTGATCGGATGAAGTTTCCTGCGGCACATGTGCAGTTTTGAGAAATGCAATTAAAGCCTTTGCATGGGCTTCAGAACATAACAACAAGGAAAACATGGATATTTTTGACGGGGTATGCCCCAGCTGCTCGACTACGTTGTAGTCTTTCTTCTTGATAATATTAAGAATTTCCTCTATTTCTTGTTTAGAGGTTTCTACAATGATCTTCTTAGGTGCCTCCGTCCGGGAAGGCTCACCTATGATTTCTTTGCCCCGAGTCCCAAATGGCTCGGCGACTGGGGTGATGACTGGAATAGGAACTGGGATAGTAGTTGATATGCTAGAAGGGTGATAGAAACCTGTCGGGGATGGGCTTAAAGATGCCATCTGGAATGAGTGTCAGGGAGGTGTCCATGCTTGGGACCATCTCTGAACTGGGGATCTGAATAAGCAATAGATTGACATCCGTTGTTGGGAGGAATCCGTAAACTGTTTTCAAAAATTGCATCTGAACAAGTTGATAGATTAACATCCGTTGTTGGGAAGAATCCATAAACTGTTTTCAGAAGTCTGGAGAAGAATCTGAATAAGCGATAGGTTAACATCCGTTACTTGGAGAACCCGTGAACTGTTTTCAGAAATCTTGAAGTTGAATAAGCAATAGAGCAGCATCCGTTGTTGGGAAGCGTCCGTAAACTGTTTTCAAAAGTTGCATCTGAACAAGTTGATAGATTAACATTCGTTGTTGGGAAGAATCCATAAACTGTTTTCAGAAGTCTTGAGAAGAAACTGAACAAGCGATAGGTTAACATCCGTTACTTGGAGAACCCGTAAACTGTTTTCAGAAATCTTGGAGTTGAATAAGCAATAGAGTAGCATCCATTGTTGGGAAGCGTCCGTAAACTGTTTTCAGAAGTTTGAGAAGAGTCTGAACAAGCGATAGATTAACATCCGTTGTTGGGAAGAATCCATAAACTGTTTTCAGAAGTCTCAGAGTTGGAGGGAGAACCGGTGTAGGGTTCTCTGATGATGAGCTCGTGTGAAACTGCATCTGGATGAATCTGAAATAAGTATCAGAATGTTGCCATGTCTGGGTCATATCTGAACTATTCCTGGAAAGAATCTTGGAAGATAATGATTTTTAGTCCTTCTACTGATCTTACCTGAAAAGGTAAAAGAGTTAGTTATATGCAATGTCATGATGCATGATACAATGTATGTTATGTAATATGAATGTAAATGAACGCGCATGTAAGCTGGAGAGCTATCTTGCAAAGGATAGATGAATCCGAGATGGCTGAAGATGATAGTATCTTGACTGCTGCCGGGAAGAATAATTCCTGGTTGTTGCTGGAGAATAAAGAACTTGGGTTGTATACCAATCTTCAGGGGAATTCCTGATGACTTCTATTGGGGAGTTCCAATCTAATAGACTCATGCTTGGGAGGTAAGACTGAGAATCTTCAGTTTGGCGGGAAGTATTTCTGGCGACTTCACTGGGGAACCCAAGATTTGCCCTCCTCAAAACTTTGTGGGGAGAAGGTTCATTAGTATGGCTTCACTGGGGAGTGATAATTTGAAACCTTAGCTCGGCTGGGGATACTGAAACTTAAACTCTGAGGGGAATTGAATTCCAGAGGATTCTCTGGCTGGGGATTCTATTGATAAGTTATGCTGGGGAATTTTGATGAACTCCGCTGGGGATAGGAAGAATTTTGGCGAGTGCGATCTTCCGTGGCAATAAGCTGAGGATAACCCAGTTATAAGCCCTTGTGAGGAATAACTTTGAATAAAACTCGGGAGAGACGTCCGTACTCTGTAGGGGATAAGCTTCAGGGTTTGCTGGGGATATGGATTCCAAATCTCTTGGGGGTTTCCTTTGAAAGGGTATCAAGATATCCAACTGTATCCTCAACCTATCAGTAATCCTCTTTATTGTAAGGAAATGATTATGTTCAAATGCATATGCCTATTTAACAAAACATTGGACGTTTCTCAAATAGTGCAAGAGAAAATAAAAGGAAATGACACAAATTTTTGGGAAAAGTATTTGTATTGAGTTTTTATGAGTATATTTGTACAAAGGAGACAACCATCCTAGTAAGAGGATTTTGTCGTAAATATTGAAAGATTTATACAAAATAAAGATGGCTATGTGAAATAATTCCATGGGATTCCATTCCGCTATAGCTTTCACAACTCTGAATATCTGTCCATTCAATGCTTCGTTTGCCGATGACTGGATTGATCAGAAACCTGGAACTGGTTGATGAAGAGATTGTCTTTGAAGTGATCCGACGAGACATAGTCATACGCTTTAATTCCCTAACTTTTGCCTGAATCGCCCTTTCGAGTTTTTGATCCACCGGGAAACCCCTTTTTGCCCAAGCCGCCCTTTCGAGTTTTCGACTTGCCGGGTCTACAGATTTTTTGTTTTTATCCCTAACTTTTGCCTGAACCGCCCTTTCGGGTTTTCGGTCCACCGGGATGCCCATTTTTGCCCAAGCCGCCCTTTCGGGTTTTCGACTTGTCGGGTTATTTTATGCGTAGTATCTTTTGACTATGTCTGCGTTTGCAGGGTGAGGCAAATCGTCGCCGTCCATGGTGGTCAGAATCATTGCACCACCAGAAAATATACTCTTGATCACAAATGGTCCTTCATATGTAGGAGTCCATTTGCCCCTGGGATCACTTTGCGGCAAGATAATCCGCTTGATTACGAGATCTCCGACTTGATACCCTTGACGTCTGACTTTCTTATTGAAGGCCTTGATCATCCGTTTTTGATACGTCTGACCATGGCAGATAGCAGCGAGTCGCTTCTCGTCGATCAGGTTGAGTTGATCAAGTCGGGTCTGCATCCAATCATCTTCATTCAAACCTGCATCCTTCATAATCCTTAGAGAAGGAATCTGGACTTTCATAGGCAAGACAACTTCCATGCCATATACCAAAGAAAATGGGGTTGCCCCGGTTGAAGTACGTGCCGTCGTACGGTATCCATGCAGAGCAAACAGTAACATCTCATGCCAGTCTTTGTAAGTGACTGTCACTTTCTGAATGATCTTCTTAATGTTTTTGTTCGCAGCTTCAACAACACCGTTCATCTTCGGCCGATAGGGAGATGAATTGTGATGATAAATCTTGAACTGTTCGCACAATGCGGTGATCATTGTGTTATTTAGATTTGTACCGTTGTCTGTGATGATCCTGTCTGGAACACCATACCGACATATGAGATTTTGCTTGATAAAGCGGGCAACCACATTTTTAGTAACAGAGGCGAAGGAAGCTGCTTCGACCCATTTGGTGAAATAGTCAATGGCAACCAGGATAAAGCGATGTCCATTGGAAGCCGTGGGCTTGATCTCTCCAATCATATCAATGCCCCACATTGCAAAGGGCCACGGAGCAGTCAGAACATTGAGAGGAACCGGAGGGATATGAACTTTATCAGCGTAAAATTGGCATTTGTGGCAAGTACGAGAATTTTGATGGAAGTTAGCTTCCATGGTAGACCAGTAATAGCCTGCCCTTAGGATCTTCTTAGCCATTGTATGCCCGCTCAAGTGAGTGCCAAATGTGCCGCTGTGTATATCAGTCATGATCAACTCTGCTTCAGCTTTGTCTACACATCGGAGTAATACACAATCATGGCTTCGTTTGTAAAGGATACCGTTGCTCAGGAAGAATTTAGCCGCGAATTTCCTTAAGAACTTCTTGTCATTTACGGAAGCTCCTTCGGGATAATCTCTAGTCTCGAGATACCTTTTGATTTCATGGAACCAAGGTTGTTCCACTACTTCTTCGGTATTAATCTCGTGACAATGTGCAGGTTCATCCATTCGCTTGATGGTGATTTGGGGAGCCTTGTTATCCCAGTTGAGTTTAAACATGGAGGACATTGTAGCTAGAGCATCTGCTAGCTGATTCTCTTCTCGCGGGAAATGCTCGAAGGTAATTTGCTCGAAATGAGGCAACAATGTCAAGACATGTTCTTTGTATGGGATAAGATTAGGATGCTTGGTATCCCACTCTCCTTTGATTTGACTGATAACCAAAGCCGAGTCCCCAAATACGATCAAAGATTTGATCCCCAAGTCTATAGCAGCCTTGAGACCAAAGATGCAAGCTTCGTATTCAGCCATGTTGTTTGTGCAGCTAAAGCAAAGTCGGGCCATGAAAGGTGTGTGACAACCTTCCGGAGAAATGAGTACTGCGCCGATACCATTTCCAAGTGCATTTGAAGCACCATCAAAGTACAGGGTCCATCGGGATCCCTTTTCGGGTCCGTCATACGGTCCGTCACCTTCAATGTTGTCCAAATTCATGATGTCCTCGTCTGGGAAGTCAAATCTCATGGGTTGATAATCTTCGATAGCCTGATGAGCCAGATGGTCAGCTAGTACACTCCCTTTTATAGCTTTTTGGGTGGTGTACTGGATGTCATATTCAGTTAGGATCATTTGCCATCTAGCTATCCTTCCAGATAAAGCGGGCTTTTCGAAGATATACTTGATAGGATCCATTTTGGAAATCAACGAGGTAGTATGAGTCAACATATACTGTCTTAGTCGGCGAGCAGCCCATACCAAAGCGAAGCAAGTTTTCTCGAGCAGTGAGTAGCGAGTCTCACAGTCGGTAAACTTTTTGCTAAGGTAATAAATAGCATGCTCTTTTCGACCAGACTCGTCATGCTGGCCCAAAACACACCCCATTGAGTTATCCAAGACGGTCAAATACATGATCAATGGTCTTCCTTCGACGGGTGGCATCAGAATAGGAGGTTCTAGTAAATACTCCTTGATTCTATCAAAAGCAGCTTGGCAATCGTCGTTCCATTCGACTACCTGATCTTTCTTCAAGAGTTTGAAAATTGGCTCACAGGTAGAAGTCAGATGAGAGATGAATCAGGAAATATAGTTCAAGCGCCCCAAGAACCCTCTAACCTCCTTTTCAGTACGGGGAGAAGGCATTTCTTGTATTGCTTTCACTTTTGCTGGATCGACTTTAATGCCTTTGTTGCTTACAATGAATCCCAGGAGTTTACCAGACCTAACTCCAAAAGTGCACTTGCTTGGATTCAGCCTGAGCTTGTATTCTTTCAATCTGGCAAACAGCTTCTCCAGATGTTCAAGGTGCTCTTCCTCTGTTTGTGACCGAGCTATCATATCGTCTACGTAAACTTCAATTTCATGATGTATCATATCATGAAATAAAGCTACCATGGCGCGTTGATAAGTTGCCCCTGCGTTCTTCAGCCCGAACGGCATCACCTTGTAACAGAAAGTGCCCCATTGTGTGACAAAAGTTGTTTTCTCCATATCCTCGGGGGCCATTTTGATTTGATTGTAGCCCGAGAATCCATCCATGAAGGAAAACACTTTGTGCTGAGCTGTATTGTCGATCAAAATGTCAATGTGTGGCATCGGAAAATCATCTTTGGGGCTGGCCCTATTCAAATCCCGGTAGTCCACACACATCCTGACTTTGCCATCTTTCTTAGGTACTGGCACGATGTTAGCGACCCATTGAGGATAGGACGTAACAGCCAGAAAGCCAGCGTCGAATTGCTTCATTACTTCTGCCTTGATCTTTTCAGACATGTCAGGCCTCATTCAACGAACTTTTTGCTTGATCGGTGGACAATCCTCTCTTGTGGGGAGACGGTGAACCACGATGTCTGTCTAAACCCGGCATGTCTTCATAATACCAAGCGAAGATTTCAACATACTCATTCAACAACTGTATCAGGCGCTCCTTGACTCTTGGTTCCAGATTGGCACCCACTTGCACCTCCTTCCGGTCTTCCTCGGTCCCTAAATTGACAGTTTCCAATGACTCTTCATGAGGTAAGATGGCCCTTTCCTCTTGCTGTAGAAGTCTGGCTAGTTCCCCCGGTACTTCACAACCTTCGTCATCTTCATACTCGGCTTGATTGATTAGATCTTCAGAGTTATTGAAAGATACAGCAGAATAGTCACCCATGGAATCCGGAGTGGATGGGTACCTGCATTGGTGAGTGTGGGTGTGTGTAAGGGATAGCCATCCTTAAACAAAAAATGCAAAAGGAAAGAAAATGAACACAAGCAGTTTATCAAATGCAAAACGTCCAATCAATCATTAAACATGGCATATGGATATGAAAAATAATAAAAACCCTTACAAATGGACCTACATGCCCCGGGCAAGGCATGAGGTGAAAAGATAGTGTACGGATTGTTTTGAAAATAAATATTACAGACCAAATAGGAAATGTTTAACAGATAAATTACTGATGAATAAAAGTGATGGGGACAAAGTCTTTTGCCTCCCAGTTGCTCAATCCTCCTTTGACAGTTGGGTAAATCCACTCTTCGATGTTGCTCTCTTTGTCTTCATCCTCTAAGGCGTTGATTCCGTAGGGAGAAATTTTGACTGGCCCTCTTTCAATCTTCGAACGGCGCATCGCTTTCTGGCCTGCGGTAGTGAACCCTAATCCAAATTTGTCTGTCTTATGTGGAATGTCAGGTAACTGCCCCCATGCTGAATTCTTCCCTTCCTTTATTGCGGCCCTTGCGTCTTCCAGAGATGCCATCCTGGCCATCTGCCTCGGTGTCTCAGCTGCCAACTTTGCTACTGTTATCTCAGGAAGGACTTCTTCGAAATGCTGAAAAGGCGTCTCAATGAACTCTCCTTCTACCTCCACGTACCGGAAAGAATTCAAGTGGCTAATCATGTACTCCTCTTCGCCATGGACAGTAATGATCTTTCCCTTGACAGGATACTTCAACATCTGATGTAAGGAGGAGGTGACTGCCCCAGCATGGTGTATCCAAGGCCTACCCAGCAAGCAAGAGTATGACGGACGGATGTCCATCACATGGAAAGTAGACTTAAACACCTCAGTGCCTATCTTGATGGGAATTTCAACCTCCCCATGGACCATTCTCTTCGAACCATCAAAAGCTCTGATAACAATATCACTCGGTTTCAACTCCAACCCTTCACAATCTAGTCGGTCCAAGGCCTTCTTAGGCAAAACATTCAGCGACGAACCAGTGTCAACCAAGACATCTGCGAGAGTGGTTCCTCGACACTCGACTGAAATGTGCAAAGCATCATTGTGGTTTCTACCTTTAGGAGTTAGGTCGGCATCAGAAAAACCTAATCCATTGTCCGCAGTCAGGCTAGCCACGCAATTTTGAAATTGATCTGCAGAGGTCTCCTGGGGCACATGGGCTGCCTTCAGGAATTTTATCAGGGCTTTAGCGTGCGCTTCTGAGCAAAGTAGTAGTGCCAGCATGGAGATCTTTGAGGGGGTTTGCCCCAGCTGTTCTACCACATCGTAATCACTTCTTTTGATTATCCTCAAAATCTCATCCATTTCCTTCTTGGAGGTTTCCGGGATGACCAAGGGTTGAGCCCTCGTCCTGACGAGCTCATCTTGGATTCCCTTACCTTTGTCAGCAGCGGTAGGAGAGACAGTACTAGGAACAACAACGTCTTCAATCAAAGGAGTTCTAGCAGAAAGTTTTATTGGTGTCGGGATGACTTTATCAGCTGATGAGGGTCCAAAGATTGCTCTTGGAGGGGCAATCTCTGGAGAAAATATTCTCCCGCTCCTGGTGATTTTACTCGTGCCTGCAATGTTACCAATGCTGACTTCTTCATCATCCGAACTTTCTTCAGTTATTTCGATTTGTTTAATACCATGGTAGTAGACATCGCCGCCATAGTTCCATGGTATCGACCTCTCAGAAACATAGGGAACAGGCCCTGGCATTGTTATCTTCAAAGGAACAGATTTCGTAGCTGGTGTAATCTTAACAGGCTTTTTGACGGCCTTGGAAAGATTGGCGTGAATGGTTATGATTGAGACATCTTCAGTATGGGTTGGAACAACAGAAACTTTTTCAAACAAAATTTGTCGACTATCCATAAGGCCTTGGATGCCTTTCTTCAGTAACGGACAATCAAACGGCAGAGAGTAACAACAATAGCAGTCTTCTTTACATCCCGGGAAGATCCCGGCCCTTAACAGATTCAACTTAATGGTTAACAAAGGAGTTACCAGATCATTAACATCAGCAACATACAAATCTTCTTCAATGGCATTGACATTTCGGCCGTGCTTCGGCATGGGTGCCGATATCACATTAGGCTTCTCCGGAGCGTCAAACTCCACCTCCTTCGCCTCTATCAGGTCTTGGATTTTATGCTTGAGTGCCCAACAATCATTGGTGTCGTGCCCAACACTGTCTGAATGGTAGGCGCATTTAGCATTAGCATGATAATGCGGAGAGGACGTATTCACATTCTTTGGTGCCCCTTGATGGTGGCGAGATTCAATTTTAACAGATGGGGAAGCACTTGCGCTGGAGTCATATTAATGCGGGTGAACTGCCGTTGTGGCCGTTCCACCCGTTGTTGATTTGGTCTGGACTGGTTATAGCGAGGTTGCTCACTTGCATAGTTTTGAATCATTACGGCCCCCACGGTCGGCCGACGCTCCGTCTTCCCTGCTCTTCTCTGAGAATATACCACAGCTGTTTCCTTCTTAAAAGGCTTCTTCTCAACACTTGCAGCAACACCCTTCTGAATCTTTCCTGACTTGATGCCAGCTTCTATTCTTTCGCCCGTTAAGATTAAATCGGTAAACCCCGCGGAAGAGTTACCAATCAGATGATTGAAAAACGGCCCAGATAGGGTCCCAAGAAACATATCAACGAGCTCACGATCGGTTAAAGGAGGCTGCACCCTGCCAGCCAAATCCCTCCATTTTTGTGCATATTCTTTGAATCCCTCGCCTGTTCCTAATGACATACCCTGAAGTTGGGTACGAGTAGGAGCAAGGTCAGAATTATACTGATATTGTTTGTAAAAAGCGGTGGCCAAATCTTCCCAATTTCGGACGCTGGTTCCCTCTAGCTGATAAAACCACTCCAACTGAGCTCCAGAAAGGCTGTCTTGAAAGAAATGAATCCAAAGGTTTTTATCTGCCGTATAGGGTTGGATCTTTCTCACGTAGGACCTGAGATGCACTTTTGGACAGGACAGCCCATCATACCTCACAAACACTGGCACTTTGAATTTTGGGGGAATCACAATCCCGACAACCAAACCCAAGTCTTCAAAATCCAAACCCGGTACTCTCTGTAGTTCCATGGCGGCCAACCTGTCTTCTAGCCCTTTGTATTTATCATCAGCTGGAGGGTATTGCTGATCAGAATAATCTTCATCCTCTTCGACCTCTTCTTCTTCCGCATCATACTCGGAAGGTACCGCAGCTCCACCTCCTTTGCTGGTTCCTTCATCAGAGATAGGAGGAAATTCAAGCACTCTCCGAGCTTCTCCGTCAAATCTTCTCCCCAAAGTAGCCACCCCGAGTCTCTTTTTCTTCTTTTTCACTGGGTCTTTGTTCCCCAATTGAGTCTTGATATCCTCCTGACCCTTAGCCAAGGTCATCAGGAGTTGCTGGAACTGTGCATTTTAAGCTTGCAGGTCTTTGACTGTTTGCTCGAGATCCATCCTACTGAAATAAACAGCAGACAGATAAGGAAACCTGGAGTGAGACCTGCTTATGCACATGATGAATGGTATGCTTATGTATGCAATGCATTCAAGGATTTAGGACATTCAAAATTGTTTCAGACAAAGAAGAACGCTCGTCATATTAATAAGAAGAAATTTGTTAGTACATAAATGCCCCATGGGCCAAATATTACAAAATAACTTCTCAAGGCAAAAAGACATTGCGCATCCTCTTTGGTGCGATGTAGGTGTTGAGGGCCTCTTGCTCATGGAGTCGGCAGGTAAGCTCTAGAACCTTCTTCTCACTGGCGTAGAAGCTAGCTTCAAAAGTATTCCGTTCTTCCTTGAGCTGAATCTAACTTTTCTGCATTTCCTCCCACGATGTAGGCATGTCTGGATGTAGGATGGTGTAGGGAACCTCTCCTTCCTTGACGGGCTCTTTAATCACAGGGAGAACATGAGGATAAGGCATCATCAAACTTTGGGCTCGGGCTCGTACCCACTTGAGATAAGGCTCAAGAGGGATGGAGTTCTTGTGTCCCAGTGTCTTGCTATCAACCTTGTTGGGTCTTCCCCAGGCTCTGATGAATCTTTGGCAAAGTCCTTGCGCATCGTTGTCGAAGTCAAAAACTAGGTCAGGAATCAACATATCATGAGGACCATCCCTCCGTGCATATCCAAATTGCCTCAAAGCTAGGCAAGGGTTGTAGGTGATACCTCCTCTGATTCCAAGTAAAGGAACATTAGGAAACTCTCCACAATGATCGACGATGATGACATTTTCTCTGGACCGAGAACACCAATGTACATCAGAATGAGTAAGAGTCATCAACCGTTGGGACCACCTTGAGCCTTGGTCATTTTTCAAGACAGACTGTGGAAGGTGCGAAATAAACCACCTTGCAAGGAGAGGAGTACAGCACATGAGAACACCCCTCTTTCTCATTGTTCGTGTGTAAAATGAGTGAAGAATGTCCCCAAGCAATGTCGGTATTGGATTTCTGGACAAGAAGATTTTGACGGCGCTGACATCTACCAATTGGTCAGGATTTGGGAACAAGACCAACCCATAGATAAGGAGTGCCACAATTTCTTCAAAGGCTCGTAGGTCCAATGAGTTCCAACATTCTTGTGCCTTCTCAAACAAGAATTTTGCTAAGAATCCCTTGACGCCGCTTCTGGTTTCCCAATGCCCCTTGATGTCGGAAGGCTGTAGATGTAATGCTCGAGCAACATCCTCAGGCTTTGGTTCCTTTTCCGTACCGTTGAAAGGTAGTTGATTAAGGATAGGAATTCTCAGAAGTTGAGAAAACTCCTCCAAAGTGGGCACCAACTGGTAGTCGGGGAAAGTGAAACAGTGGTGAAGAGGGTCAAAGAACTGGAATAACACTTTCATCATGTCTTCTTCAATGTTGGTGTTGACTAAGTTGAGCAGCCTACCATGTCTTTCACTGAAGGATGAATTTTCCGAAATTCTTGAGGTGAGTTCCTTGAGTTGAGGAGAGATTCTCACAAGGTTGACTTGAATGGTGTTTCTGCGAGGAATTTCCATGACCTGCAAAACAAGAACAAAGATGAAGATCCAAACCCTTGAAATGGTTAGTGAATGCATATGATGTTTTATGATGTTTATGATGTATGCACAAAACATATGTACAAGCAAATCACACCAAACCCTAGTTTCAGGCTTGCATGGGGTTTCATAGGTAAGTACCCTCTTGAGTGTAGTTGGCTTAAAAACATGTCCTATAAATAGTAACCGGGTTCTAAGGAGCTCAATATCATTGGATTGTTTTCATTGTTCATTGTTTTGGTTTAGCCACTTAACTAGCGACCAAAATATTCCAAGAAAACAACCCTCAATGAGTGTAGTATCGAGTATCTACCAACTTCGGACTGCACCAAAGCTGGTCATCTCACTACTCCTAATAAAAGGCCAAGATGGTCAAGTAAGGTTCTAGGTCATTAGTGCTTAGTGACATCACTCAGCGGCCCCGTACTCTCCTTGATTGAACTCAAGGGTTATCGGTACTCACAAATATGTCGCACTAATATAACTATTGCTTCGACCGTGTCGGTATACCCTGCACAGTTTCCACAACGTATTGCTATCTATGAAATGTTTCCCAAAATCCGGGTGTAGGATTGCAAACCCAAACAATAGAGCCAAGATATAAAGCAAACAATTCAAGCAATTATTCATGCAAGAGGGTGATCTAAGCCCTAAGGTTACTCCACTTTAAAAATGTCCCCAGCAGAGTCGCCAGTTCTGTGATACGGTGGGAGAACTGACTATGGTTTTGCGTTTGTTTTCGCAAATGTTTCGGTTGAGCAAGAGTCGCCACCGACTTTTTATTTTATCCTAAGGAAAGGTTTAAAAAGCACAACAAAAACCTTCAAGATTTTTCTTGGGTTCGGGGAGTATATTATAGAAAGGGAAGGTATTAGCACCCTTTCTATCCATGGTTATCCATGGGCTCTTAGGTACTTGCTTAGATCAACTTGCCTTGGTTTTCAATTGTTTGAAATGGTGCTTGGTGTGTGGTTTTGAAAATGCTTTGAAAAAGATGCCTTGTATAGGCTACCCTTGTAACAATTCTTTACTCGAATGTTTTACAAAAGGTGTTCGTCTTTTTGAAAAGATGTTCCAAGGTTTTTGAAAGTTTGTTTTGAAAGTGTTTGTGAAGTGCGGTTTGAAAATAGGCAAGTGTTTTGTTTTGCAAGTTGACAAGTACTTAAGAGCTATCTACCCTAAAGTTCTCAAAGATTTTTGTTATGTTTTAACCCTTTTAACAATTTTCTTCCACCATTGCATTTGGTGGACAATCTTGTGTTAGGAGGTGAAAGGGACGGGCGCGGGTCATCGTTTAGGCCATAATTGCAATAGTTCTAAGTATCTTTGGGCAATTTTTCTTTGAAAGGGACTTGATCATTTTAGGCAACTTTTCGAAAGCGTCATCGAGGGACTATGATCATTTGATTGTTTGTTTTACCCAAAGAAACCTAACATGCAATATGGCCCATTTATTGAAGGCAACAAGTGGAATACCCTAGGGGTGCGAGTGTGATATGTGTTGTCCATTTTCATGCTTGATTATCTTGGAATTAGGTCAAACTATTTCGTTCTTTTTATTCGCATACAAACCCTAATTCTAGCATGGTATATTTTAGAAAGCGTTAAAGTGCGAAAAGTAAAATTCCTACACTATTACAACACAATATGGGAAGGGGGGTACAAATGTTCAAATGGGGGGATATTTAGACAAGAAATTAAAACCTAGCTATTACATCAATTTTGGAATATTTACAAGATAATTGATTGCATAAATTAAATGGAAAATAAAATAAAGATGCAAAATGCAAAAAGGGTTTTTATATGTATGAAAAAAGTATTATTTATGTCAAATAAATAAAATAAAAAAAAGTATTATTTTTGGAGTTTTTGTATTTTAAGGGTAAAACCCTAATTTTTATTAAGTAATATATATATTATTTAATTTATACAAGTATTTATTTATTATGTACAAAAGAAATAAAATAAAATGAAGTATATTTATAAAAAGTATTTTTTTGAGGTCAAATATTAATAAGATAAAAAATGTATGTACTTTTGTATTTTAACCTAAATATATATATATATATATATATATATATATATATATATATATATATATATATATATATATATATATATATATATATATATATATATATATATATATATATATATATATATATATATATATATATATATATATATATATGTATGTATTAATTTCTAAATATGTATTATGTATATAAAAATAATAATATTTAATATTATATAAAAAATAGTATATTTTACATAAAATATTTTCAAAAGAAAAAAAAGAAATAAAAATCAGAAATAAAATATGTTTACATTATTTTTCTAGTTTTTTCTAAATAATAGTGTGTATATATATATATATTTATGCATAAATGTCCATATAAACAAATAAATACCTAAAAATGCAAAAATGGTGTAAAAATAATTTTTCAAGTTTTTAATATTATTAGCAAAAATAAATACATCAGAATAAAAAAGAAAAGTAAAAAAAATCAAGCAAATAAATAAAATGGGCTCAGGGGGTGCAAAACCAAAAATATGGTGTGAAGAGAAATAACACAAAAGCCCAGCCCATGAAGCTTCTTCTTCAACCTTCAGCCAAAAACATTCAAAAAACGCGCGCCTGAACCTCCATTCAAACACCTGGATTCTTTGATCTTTTGCACAAACTTACAACATAAGAAATGTTAAGCATTGAATCACGATTCTAAATATATAAAGAACTCATCCTAACTCTCAGAAATGAGAGAGAATTTTTGACATTCCCAAATCCTGACCTAACTTTTCTTCCATATTCAAACCTTAAATTCTCACAGCTCAAGCAAAATAAATGAAAAGTAAAAGCATGTACAGATTCAGGGGCATGAGTAGAACACTTCTTATTCACAAACCTAGAGCTAATGATGCCTACACTAAGAGTTAGAAGTTCACAAAGATACCTGTTCAGTTGAAGTTCTATCTGGCAATGGGGGAGCTTTCAGAGCAAGATGATGATCTGTATAGCTTGCCTAAAGTGTGGTGATGTTATTCCAATGCTTACTTTGCTTTGAAACACCTTGAATCGAGCTATGGACCTCCAACTGTAAAACAAGAAAGTGAAAATGGTGGAACTGGTTAGAGGAATTACAGGTCGTGTTTTGTGTTTTGGTTAGCTTCAAGTGATGCTAGGGAATGTGTTTGATGAGCTTTGGGCAAGAAATCATGAAAGGAATGAGAGATGGGATCCAATCTGCAGACCCTGCCCTGTTTCTGCAGTTTGAGAGTGATTCTGGGAATGGGAGTGTTTGGGACCTTGTTTGCTCGTGTTCTAGCTTGGGTTGGATGATTAGAAGGTATACAAAATAATTGCTTAAGTGTTCTAATGCTGAGATGAAAGTTGTGTCATGTTATGATGTGTTTCTTAACACTTAAGCAAACAAAAGCCACTTGAGTTTCTAGGAAAGTAGAGGCCCCCTAAACATGCTGCTAACCTTGTCTTGATCAGTGTGTTTTGCTCATAATCTTGTGCCAATTAGATTTCATCTGTACTTGTGGATTTGCAACTTTGACATAAAGCTTGCTTTTGCAAAAATGGCTATTTCACTTTTTCCATTTATGGCCTAATCCAACATGTAATGCTAAAATTCATGAAACAAGACCTTAGCACAATGAACATGCATTAAATTATTGAGTGTTGGATGGTTTAAGGGCCTGTAATCAAGTGGCATGCTGGTTTGAGAAATTTGCACAAGTTATGAACATGTACATGGCCATGAATCAAAGTGACTTTTTGCCATATTGCAAAATTCGATTCTCTCAAGTTATGAGGTTGTTTGATGAGTTCTTGGACATTTTGGAAAGCTTGGAATGTGTACTACATTCCATCTTTGAAATGCAAATTGAAATTCCAAGTGGAAGTATATGGAAAATGGTCTTGAAGTTAGGTAGAAAACCTTGCCAAAATAGGTTAAAATTTCACTAAGTTAAGAATGGTTTAGTACCCTTATTCCAAAATTTGTAACTTGAGATACAAGACTCATTTGGGAAAACTTTGTGAATCAAAGTTGTAGATTATGCAACAAGCTACAACTTTCATGTTTTGACTTTTGTTTGAATCCAAATGAATCTTGGTGAGAAAGTGAGGTAAAGTTGGGAAAAAATTAGGGTTTTTCATAACTTAGAAAAATTCTAAGTTATGAAAAATTTTCATTTCTAACCCTAATTTGCATTTTTTGATTTCTTGATTAACAAGTTTCATGATTTGGCATGTTTTGATGAAAAATGAATCTTGACTCTTGATTTTGACCAAAAAGTCAAAGTTTGACTTTTCAGTATACAGTCAAAATTGATCAATTGACTAGGAAATTCAACTGTCAATCTTGTGTATTTGGGATCTTTTGAACTTGTTGAGCATGTCAAGATAATTCCATGGGGTCCTTGAATCCATATGTGAGCTTGGTTTTCCATTGGCTAGGTCAAACAGTCAAAAATTGCCTTTGTGCAGTCAAAACCCTAAAAATGACCATTTTGCCCTTTTGGTGATCTGATCAAATTTCTTGTGGAATGGTGATCCAAACTTGATCAAATTGTCCATGTGAGTTCATGAGGTTGATGTGGGTCAATTTTCATGAGATTTGACTGTCAATTGGCCACAGTTGACTTTTTCCCCAACACAGCTGATTTCTAGGTCAACTGTCCAGTTGACTGGGCAAAACTTGGAATCAAGACTTGAAACTTGATGTGGATAAACTTGGGAGTCCAATATGAAGCAAGAAAGTCATCTTAGGCATTTTTGGTAAAAACATCTTTGTGCAAACACAAACCCTAACTTGGGTCAACAGTGCAAGGAGAAGTCTTGAGCAGATGAAACCCTAACTGGATCTTGATCTCCAAGGGCTTTGTGATGAGAAATGTTGAGAAAATGGGAGGGCAAATTTTGGGGTACAACACGAAGGTTGTCTTCTCCATGTCTTCAGGAGCCATCTTGATCTGGTTGTAGCCAGAAAAACCATCCATGAAGGAGAAGATCTTATGCTGCACGGTGTTGTCGACCAGAACATCGATGTGAGGAAGTGGGAAGTCATCCTTGGGGCTTGCCCTGTTCAGATCTCTATATTTCACACACATCCGTACCTTACCATCCTTCTTAGGCACCAGAACAATGTTGACAACCCACTGTGGATAAGAAGTGACAGCTAAGAATTCCGCGTCGAACTGTTTCATGACCTCCGCCTTGATTTTCTATGACATCTCAGGACGCATACGACAGACCTTCTCTTTTACCGGAGGACAGTTCTCTTTGGTCGGCAGGCAATGAACCACAATATCAGTGTCTAAACCAGGCATGTCTTCATAGGACCAGACGAAGATCTCAACATAGTCGTGTAGCATTTGTATCAACCGTTGCTTTACACTAGACTCCAGATTCTTCCCTATCTTAACCTCTTTCCTGTCTTCCTCTGTACCCAAATTCATTGACTCAACCGGCTCTTCATGAGGCTGTATGGCCCTTTCTTCATGCTGTAACAATATAGCAAGCTCTCCAGGCACCTCATAATCATACTTACCTTCATCCTCGACTTGGTTGATCGGATTTTTGAAGTCATAACTGGCAGTAGCAGAATCGTTATCAATAGGATCCAGAGTGGATATGGATCTGAATTATGATATGTGAGTGTGTGTAAGAGAAATAGCTGTTTTGATAGAGTGGGAGAGAAAAGAAAAAACAAAGAGCGCAAAATTTGTAATGCAAGATAACGTCCAATGTTTCATTAATGATATATGAAAAATGACAAATAATAAGCCCTCACAAGCAAAGCTAAGGTGCCTCGGGCAAGGCACCGGGATATAAAGTTTCAAACTGTCTATTAAAACTCTTAAAACAAAAGCCAATTACTATGGAATAAAAGAAACATATATGAAGTCCTTCGCCGTCCAGTTGTTCAATCCACCATTGGTTGTTGGGTAGATCCAGCTGTCGATATCTGAATTTTCTTCACCATCTTCAATTGCATTAACTCCCTGATTGTTGATGTGCAGAGGAGGTCTTCCAATCCATGCGCGCCTAATAGCCCATTGAGGCCCTGTAGTAAAACCCAAACCAAATTTGTCAGTTTTGTGCATGAAATCAGGGAGCTGGCCCCAATTGGTACACCCACCTTCTTCAATTATAGCCTTGGCATCCTTGAGAGAAACCATCTTTAGTGGAGGTTTGTTGGTAGCAACTTCAGTTGACGCCAAAGTCTGAGGGACCTCTTCAAAGTTCTGACAAGGGGTTTCGATGAATTCCCTGTCCATCTCCATGTAGCGGATGAAATTGAGATGACTCACCATATACTCCTCCTCACCTTGCACCGTGACGATCTTCCCCTTCACCGGATATTTCAGCATTTGATGGAGCGTGGAAGTCACTGCCCCAGCCTTATGAATCCAAGGGCGACCTAGCAAGCAAGAATATGATGGTATGATATCCATCACATAGAAGGTGGATGCAAAAGCCTGAGAGCCAACTTTAATAGGGATGTCCACCTCCCCGTGCACCATTCTCTTTGACCCGTCGAAAGCCCTGACCACAATATTGCTCGGCTTTAGAATCAAACCTTCACAGTCCATACAGTCTAATGCTTTCTTTGGCAGAACATTCAATGAGAACCCGATATCCACCAGTACATGGGCCATAGTAGTGCCCCTGCACTCGATCGAGACGTGCAGAGCATCATTATGATTTATCCCTTTAGCGGTCAGATCTGCATCTGAGAAACCCAACCCATTGTCGGCAGTCAGGCTAGCTACGCAATCTTTGAATTGATCGGATGAAGTTTCCTGCGGCACATGTGCAGTTTTGAGAAATGCAATTAAAGCCTTTGCATGGTCTTCAGAACATAACAACAAGGAAAACATGGAGATTTTTGACGGGGTATGCCCCAGCTGCTCGACTACGTAGTAGTCTTTCTTCTTGATAATATTAAGAATTTCCTCTACTTCTTGTTTAGAGGTTTCTACAATGATCTTCTTAGGTGCCTCCGTCCGGGAAGGCTCACCTATGATTTCTTTGCCCCGAGTCCCAGATGGCTCGGCGACTGGGGTGATGACTGGAATAGGAACTGGGATAGTAGTTGATATGCTAGCAGATGGAGTGACAACAGGTTTGTGGACAGTCAGAGGGGAAATCTCGGGAGAAAAGAGTCTTCCACTTCTGGTGACCTTGCTAGCCCCGACAATATTGCTGATATCAACATCAGCTTCCTCACTCTTTAAGTCTTGTTTAACTCCATGGTAATACACATTAATACCATAGTGCCAAGGGATAGCCTTATCCGAAGTGTATGGGATAGGACCAGGGACATTAATTATTAACGGAGCAATTCTTGAGACGGGTGTAACCCTAACAGGTTTTCTCGAGGAAACCTTGGAAGGATTGGCGGAAATGGTTATGATGGCAACATCTTCAATTGGAACCAACAGAATCATAGTCTTTTCGAACAGGATCTCTTTGTTATCCATCAGGTGCTGAATACCTGATTTCAATAAGCGGAAACCAGCAGGTAGAATCGAGCACATGTGGCAACCTTCACCACAACCCGAAAATAAACCGGCCAACAGCAAATTATTCTTAACCGTCATCAAAGGAGTAGAAATTTCTTCCACAGAGGTCACAAATAAATCATCGCCTACAACATTTACTCCATGACCATGTTTGGGCATGGGAGCAGTTATGACGTTGGGCTTCTCCGGAGCATCAAACTCAATCTCTTTGGCTTCGATCAGGTCCTGCACCTTATTTTTCAAGGCCCAACAGTCATTTGTATCATGACTTGGACTTTCGGAGTGATAGGCGCAGCGGGCGTTCAGGTTATAGCGGGGAGATATGGTGTTGGGGTTTTTCGGGGCTTCCCTCAGAGTTACCAGATTGGTCTTCAATAGTTGTGGTAGAATTTGAGACAAGGTCATATTGAGTCGGGTGAACTGCCTCTGTGGTCTTTCCATTCTTTGTTGATTGTTGCATTGTGGAGCAACTGCTGGTCTTGATATCACTACAACATTTACCGTTTGACGCTGTTCAGATCTGTTTTGGCCCCTCGGGCCATAGACTGCACTAGCTTCCTTCTTACCAGTGAAAGGCTTCTTTACTTCACTTGATTAAGCATCCTTCTGTATTTTTCCAATTCGAATGCCAGCTTCTACTCTCTCTCCAGTCAAAATCAACTCAGTAAACCCAGATGACAAACTACCGATCAAGTGATTGAAAAATGGACTAGATAGCGTCCCTAGAAACATGTCGACCAACTCCCTATCAGATAAAGGGGGTTGGACTCTTCCAGCTAAGTCTCTCCATTTTTGAGCATAATCCTTAAAACCTTCACTTGCACCCATGGACATACCTTGGATCTGAGTACGAGTGGGAGCAAGGTCGGTGTTGTACTGACACTGCTTGTAAAAAGCAGCAGCAAGATCTTCCCAGTTTCGGACATTGGCTCCTTCCAACTGGTAGAACCATTCAAGTTGAGTCCCTGATAGACTATCTTGAAAGAAGTGCACCCACAGATTTCTATAAGCTGTGTGGGGTTGGATTTTCCTGACATACGAGCGGAGATGGAGTTTTGGACAGGATACTCCATCGTACTTGGCAAAAACCAGAGCTTTAAACTTATGAGGGATCACCACTCCTGATACCAGTCCCAGTTCTCCGAAATCCAAACCAGGGATCTTCTGAATCTCCATAGCACTCAGACGGTCTTCTAGCTGCTTGTACCTATCCTCAGCAGGAGGATATTGTTCATCATCGTAATCCATATCGTTATCAGAAACTGCTGGACTAGGGTCCTTTATCCTTTCTTGGTTCTCCCCGTCTTTGGATGAGGAGGTCAAATCAGTTGATTGTCTTATCCTTTCTCCGAATCTTCTCCCCATGTTCAGAATACCAACCTTCATTTTCTTCTTCTTCTCTTTCAGAATCAGGGTCTTCAAATCCTCTTGCCCTTTAGCCAGACTTAAGAACATATGTTGGAATTGGGCGTTCTGTGCCTGAAGATCTTTGATGGCTTGATCAGAAGACATTTCTGCTAAAATAAACAGGGAAGAATATGAGAAACCTGTAATGGTACCTGTAATGGTGTGCATGATAATGGGATGCACATGTAATGATTTCAAAGACTTCGGGAAATTTAAATTTGCAAACCAAAAAACAAAAAAACTTCATTAGATTAACTTGTAAAAGGTTCAACAATGCCTTTAAGGCGTTACAAAGAAGTAAATGGAAAACAAATCTAAAACTAGAAAAGAAAAATCAAAAGTCCCATGGACGCTTCCTCTTTGTGCCGATGTAGTCATTGATCACTCTTTCTTCCTCGAGCTGCCTGGTGAGCTTCAAAATCTTCCTTTCTTGCTCGTGGTACTTTTCTCGGTAAGTATCCCGCTCATCCTTCATCTGAATTCAAGACCTCTGTAACTCCCCAGGATCAGCGGGCATGTAAGGATAAAGAACCGTGTAAGGAATGCCCTCTTCATTGGTGGGCTCCACAATCACTTGCAATACGGCTTCATCGGGCATCCCAAGCTTCTGGGCACGAGCTCGGACCCATTGAAGGTAAGGCTGCATAGGGAGGGAAGTCCTTGGTCCCAGCTCTTGGGGGTCAGATCTGTTCACCATGCCCCAAGCTCGTATAAACCTCTGGAGATGCTCCTGAACATCCTCCTTGTAGTCAAATGCAATATCCTCAAGAAGTAGCTCATGGGGACCATCTCTCCGAGCACGACCAAATTATCGCAAAGCTAGACAAGGATTGTAGGTTATACCCCCTATGATTCCAAGCAATGGGACATTAGGGTATCCCCCACAACAATCAATAACGGTAGTGTCTTCCATAGCCCGGGAGCTCCAAAGAATATTTATATGGGCAAGTGACATTATCCTGTAGGATCAACCCAAACCTTCTTCGTTCTTCAACACAGACTTAGGGAGGTGCGAAATAAACTACCTCGACAGCAACGGCATGCAACACATAAGAGTCCCTCTTCTTTGCACGGTACGAGTATAAAGGGCATGCAAAATATCACCCAGCAGGGTAGGCACAGGATTGCGAGAAAGGAAAATCTTGACAGTGTTTACATCTACAAAGGAATCCGGATTCGGGAAGAGAACCAAACCATAGATAAGGAGAGCCAAGATATCTTCAAAAGCCTGAAAGTTCAAATTATCCTAGAATATCTGAGCCTGGTCTATCAGAAATTTGGCTAGAAAACCTTCGACCCCGCTTCGTGTTTCCCAATTGGATACTACATCAGCCCGTTTCAAATGCAGAGCTGAAGCAATGTCTTATGGTCTAGGAACTTCTTCCATACCTGTGAAAGGTACCTGTTCAAGAATGGATATGCCTAATAGGTGGGAGAACTCTTCCAAAGTGGGAACCAATTGGTAGTCTGGAAAGGTGAAGCAATGATGCACAGGATCGAAGAACTGGAAAATCACACTCATCATATGCTCATCAAGATTTGAGGTGACCAGGCTAAGAAGCTGACCATGTCTCTTAATGAACATAGAAGTCTCAGAAACTCTTAAGGCTAACTCTTTAAGTTGAGCAGGTATTTGCACAAAGTTAACTCGGATGGTATTTCTGCGCGCGTAAGCCATAATCTGCAAAAGAGAACAAAGATAAATTCCCTTGGTCTTTGAAATGGTTAGTGTAATGAAATATGAATGCCATGTTATGATGCATGATGCCATGATAAAAAAAACAGGTATAACAGATAACAGGCATGGCAAAAGCAAACAAGTCACACAAAGCCCTTAAGTTTAAGGCTTGCATGAGGTCAAAGGTAATACCCTCTTGAAGTTTAGTTGGTTTCAACCTGTCCTAGCAAAATTAACCGGGTTCTAGAGGATCTCAATATCACTGACCATCCTCCATCGGTCATGCTTTCAGCTCACGCAATCTTTTCTTGCAGCCGGAACTATCTCGAGAGTATGGTCTCAATGAGTGTAGCATCGAGTATCAACCAGTTCTTAGCTTTACACCGAGGCCGGCTATCTCACTACTTTCTAATGGCCAAGTTTGGTCGATTAAGGGTTCTAAGGTCAGTTGATGCTTAAAGACACCACGCAACGGCCCCGTATTCCCTCGTTTCTCCATAAGGGATACCGGTACCAACCAATGTGCCACATCAATGTAGCTATTGCTTCAACCGTATCGGTCTATGCCGTACAGTTCCCTTACAGTTTATTGCTACTTACCTAAAAGGTGTCCCCAGATCCGGGTTAGGATCTATAGTAACTCCCAAACAAAACCCTTAAAAGTAAATCAAACAAAACAATCAAGAAAAGCAATTATGATGAACTAGATCCTAAGGTATACCCTACTTATTAATCCCCAGCAGAGTCGCCAGTTCTGTGATACGGTGGCAGAACCGACTCTTTTGAAAATGCTGGTTTGTGTTTTGCGTTTTTTTTGTTCGCAAAATATCGCGGTAAGCAAGAGTCGCCACTGACTTTTATTTCATCCAACCGGAAAGGAAAAAGTACAGAAAAAATCCTTTTTCGAGATTTTGAGTACGTGGGGTAGATTATAGAAAGGGAAGGTGTTAGCACCCTTTCTATCCATGGTTACCCATGGGCTCTTAGGTACTTGCTCATCTTTTAAAATTGCTTGTGTATGTGCTTTGTTTTGAAATAGTTTGACTTCGTGATAACCCTTGTATCAGTCCTCAAAGGTGTGACGAAGTTTGTTTTGAAAATTTGTTTGAAATGTGTAAGTGTGAAAAAATTTGTTTGGAGCAAGTACCTACTAGCATCTACCTACTCGAAAAAAGATCGTTTCTATTCTCGTTTCCTTTAGACAACGCTATCCTACTATTGAGAAGTAGGTAGCATCGTCGTTGGAGTTGTAAGGGTCAATTCGGAAGGGATGTACGATAACTAAAGCAATATTAGGACGTCTTAGTAATAACCCCAAATTCTTAAGATCATATTCGAGGAAACATTTCCGAGGCAATATTTCCGAGGCAGCATTTCCGAGGCAACATTTCCAAATGGGACATTTGATCTTTATTAGACAGGAGGGCAACCACTAAGGGTTTTCTAGCCAGTGATACGGTGGGATAGAATTGACTGTTTTTTGGAATGCTGGTTTGTGTTTTGCGTTTGTTTTCGCAAAATGTCGCGGTAAGCAAGAGTCGCCACCGACTTTTATTTTATCCAACAAGGAAAGGAAAAAAGCACAGAAAAATTCCTTTTTCGAGATTTTTCTCGGGTTCGGGGGGTAGATTATAGAAAGGGAAGGTGTTAGCACCCTTTCTATCCGTGGTTATCCACGGGCTCTTAGGTACTTGCTCATATTGTTTTCAAAAAAATTGCTTTTCTTTGTGTTTGTGGGTTTGAAGAAGTTTTTGTTTTGAAAGGTGTAAGTGTGAAAATTTTGTTTTGTTTTAAAAGAGCAAGTACTTAAGAACCATCTACCTACTCGAAAAAGGAATCGTTCCATGCTATCTTCCTTTAGGCAACGCTATCCCACTATTGATGAGTAGGCAGCATCGTCGTTGGAGTTTAAGGGTCAATTTGATTAAGGGACGTGCGGTCACTAAAGCAATGTTAGGATGCCTTAGCGGTAACCCTAATGTCTTAGATCATTTCATCCGAGGCAACCGTTTCGAGGCAACTATGATCTTTGGACAAGAGGGCGGCCTCTAAAACTTCCTATACTCAATGACCGTGTTACGAAGGCAACCAAGTGAGGTGTACCCTAAGAGTGCGAATGTGCGAGTGTGTTATTTTCAGTTTATTTTATCTTTGTACATGTTAATGGTGATCTATGTTGATTTTAGGTTTAAACGTTCAATCTTGTCATGCATTCCCTAATATCAAACATCTAACAGTTTATAAGTTGCGGAAATTAAATTGCGGAAATTAACTAACTATTACAAGGTGTCGGGTATTTACATCACCAAAAGCAACCCTTGAAATTAAAATGCGGAAAATAAATAAAGCGGTAAAAATAGTAAAGTCCTATTAAGCTATTACATTCTGGAAACAGATACAATATTGAATAAAATGGATCGCGTGCGGGAAATTAAATCGGGCGCAAGTTTTTTAGGGTTTTGACCCTTTAATTAAAGAAAAGATTTTTTTGAGCATTTTTTAATTAAGAAAGAAATTAATATAGGTTAATTATTAAATTAATAGATAAATTAATTAATAAAAATATTTTTGGGTTTTTGGTATTTAAAGAAATAAAAATAAATTTAATCAATGTTAATAAAAACCTAATTGTCTAAGTTAATTTTAGTTATTGCAAAATATATTAAAAGTTATTCCTAACTAAAACTAAATTAATTAAATTAACATTGTTAACAAAAATAAAATATTGAAATTTAATTTAAATAAAAAAATATTGTTTTGGTTTTTTTTAATTTTATTAAGAAAAAAGATTTAATTGGTTAGTTAAATTATGAAAAATAATTAAACAAAACAATTAAATAAAATAAATGAAAAATGAAATAGAAAGACTTAGGAGGGGTTTGGGCCCAATTTGGAGGTCTTGATAGCAATTCTGAGGCCCATCACCAGCTGGCCTCGTTCGACTTTTTGGATCCCCTGTGCATTGGTTGACTGGATCCCATGGTAGGCTTTCATTCTGGATCACCAGATCTGGTCTGGGGCCATCTGGCAAGTGATTGAGTGAGGGAGCATGGTATGCTACAACTCCTTAAGCGCGCTGGAATACCTGAAGAAAAACAACAAATGCAAATGGGGGGACCTGGGATTCGAACCCATGTCCTGTTAATCATTGGATGTACACGCCCACCACTCAGCCACTGCTTCTCAATTGTTAATTAAACACAAACAAAACATAATATCTCAAAACACGTCATTATGCCAGAAAATAAAAAAAATGCGCGAATTGTTTGAATGGTCCAATCAGAGGGAGACACGTTTGTCGTCCCTGACCTTCAAACCATGTAAATTTACCTGCGGATTTATATTCGTAGCTAAATTAGTATGTCCACCCTAAAATCAGTTTTAGCCATGAAAATTAAATCCAAGACCATGGTTATGCTCGTCTTCCTCCTCCGGTCCTGCCTATATCCATCAATAAAGCTAATTTTTCCTGTGAAAGAAATTCCCAAAAAACAAACTACAAAACCCTAGGTTCGGTTACAGGGTTACAGTCCGTGTAAATGCAATCAAACAATGCCAAAAGTTCAGAAATTTCATAAGCATCATAAATATGTCAAAGATTTGCCAGGAAAATGCAAGAATATGGAGTTACGATTTTGAATACAGGGCCATGAAACGTGATGCTTACAGCGTGTTTTGATGGCTGTGAGAGCTTGCTTTGGATTGATTATGACTCAATGATTGTCCAGCAAGCGATTGGTGTTGAGTTTTACCTTTGTAAACGCCTTTAAGAGTGATTTCAGTTTTGCACTTTTTCTCCTTTTTTCAAGTATTGTTCTTGGTGTTCTTGCAACCTCTAGCCCTCAAATTCGTGTGCTTTGGCTTGTATGTGTAATATGCAATGTATTAGGTCAACAAATTTGTCTTGAATCTTTCTACATCAATGCCTTGAGATTGGATTTGATTCACCATTGATAACTTGCCTAATTTGCCAAAGACTCAATCTTTTTGCACCTGGAATACTTGATACGAGTTTGATCATGATATTGATGGTGATTAGGTCCTGAAAATAGAAAAAGATCTCATGTAATCAAGTTTTGGGATTTTATTTGATTTAAATTGATTTAAAATGAAATAATTCAATAAAAAATCAAATAAAACAATAAAATTGATAAATGGACACAAGGCTGAAGCTAGGACACGTGTGGAATGTGTCAAGCCCAAATCAAGTGGAAAAGATGGGCCCATTTGAAAAAATTTGAAGTTTTAGGGATAGTTGACTTTTGGCAATTTTGCAAAAATGCCCAACTTCAACAATGCATAACTTCTTCAATTTTGAACTTTTGGAAGTGTTCTTGGACTTTTTAGAAATCTTGAGATGTCCTATAACCAACCCTTTTGGTCTCATCTCATTTTGATATTCCATTCTCAAGTTATAAGCTTTGGAAAAGAATGTGTTTTTGTTGACTTTCAAAAATGACCTATAATGTCCAAATTTGTAACTTTTTGTGAGTGCATTTTATGATCTTGGGGTATGAAGATGGATTGTAGGAAATTTCATCTTCTTAAAAATTAGCTTTGGATGGGTCATTTCTCATAAAGTATTAGAAAGTTATGCTTGGTCAAAGTTGAGTTGACTTTTCCTACAAAACCCTAATTTAGCAACTTTTGAGTCTTGATGAATTTTGAGCAATCCTTGATGAATCATGATCAACCCTTGATAAAATGATGAAATATCCTTCAAAATGAGAATGTTGACAAAAAATATTGAGGTTTGACTGTTTGTAGGTCACAATTGACTTTTGCCCTAACACAGTCGATTTTTAGACCCTTTGAGCAATTTGACTGAGCAAACTTCCTCTGCAAGGCTTGAAATTTGGCATGGATGATCTTGAGATCATATTAGGACATTGGGGAGCACCTGAGGTCATTTGGACTCAAGGATCTTGATGCAACACAAAACCCTAATTTGGGGTTGACTGGCTTAGGAGATGATTTGACTGTCCAACTCTTGAGCAATCTTGAGCAACTTAGAGATTTTTCTTGAAATGTTTTGAGAGATATGAGAGGGAAAATTTTGGGGTGCAACATAGCCATTTTAAATTATCATGCAATCTTGTCATACAATCCTATCAACAAACATCTAAACAGTTAATATTTGCGAGAATTAAAATGCGAGAAAATAGACCTACACTATTACAAGGCTTCGGGGTAGGGATTAATTGCATAGCCAAAAAACCCCGCAAAAGACGATAAATAAGAGAAAGTCCTATATTAAACTATTACATACCGTGGACAGTTACATCAATATTGCATAAATAATAAACACGCGCGATGAATCGAAAATAAGATAATCAGGGTTTTGACCCTAACTTAAACCTAATTGCGATTAGCTCAGAAAAGGGTTTGTGTTTTGTTTTGTTAATTTAAGAAAAAATAGAGAAATTGTTATATTAAATTAAAAAGAAAAAGCCTAATTCTAATTAATTTATTCCAAAATCTATTTTTGGTATTTATTTTGAGAAAGAAATAAAAATTAAATCAAGAGTCTAACCCTAATTTTTCTAATTGGTTTTAATTATATAAAAAAAAGTTATAATTTCCCTAAATTAAATTAAATTAAATTTGATTAAATTTGATAAACAAAAAAACTATTTCTAATTTTTATGATTTATGATTTTATGATTTTATATATAAAAAAGTGATTAATGGTGTTAATTAAAGTAATTAAAAGAAAATATTAAAAGAATTAAAAAAACAACAAAATAAAAAGATATAGAGATGGGCCTGATAACATTAGCAAAAGAGGGGGTGTTGTTTGAAATTTTGAGCCCAACAAAATCCTGGCCTTTTTGACTTTGCCCAATCCCGTGTGCATGCTTGACTCAGGCGCATGGTGGTCTCTTCGCCATGTGACGTTGGATCCACATGGCTAATGGATCTGATGGTAGAGCACAAAGGCATTTGGTGGACATGCACTACTGTAATGTATGAGATCTGCTTGGAATAATCAAGAAAATAACAAAATGCACACGCCTGGGATCGAACCCAGGACGTGTGCATCAAAGACCTTCGCCCCAGCCAACTGAACCATGATGTTAACTTGTAGGTTAAATAAACACAAAATATAATATGCAAAAACAAATTAATGGGGCCAACCAACGCGTGAAATTCAAAATGGCAAGTCAGGGAGCACCACGTATTGTCGTCTTCCTCCCCACCATCGCTTTAGATTTTGCAACTTTTACCTACAGACATCAAGCGTAGGTATATCCCCTGTCCATTCCAAAATCTTGTACGTGCATGATAAATGAAAACTAATGGTACCAATCAACTCGTTTCAACCTCACGAGCATCATGGTACCATTATCAACGCCCAATTTTTCCTGTATAAGAAACCCCTAAAAAACAACAACCAAACCCTAGCCATGGCATCTGCACATATAGGCGTTAAAAATGCAATTGAATTATAGTATCATGTTGCAAACATCTCAAAGATTATAAATATGCCAATCAATCATGCTAAATATTCCAGAATCAATGTATTCGATTTCAAGAAAATAGGCAAACCGTATGAACGTTACAGGGTGATTCTGAGCGTCCCAGGCCTTGCAAAAGATCTTGTTGGCTTCAGGGATGATCCAAGAACCTGAGTTGCTCTTTTGAAGCGCTTGAAACGGCCCACAGAGCAAGATTCAATCAACACTTTTCTTTGAAAAATTGAACTTTTCCTCTGACTTTTCACGCCTCCAACCTCTCTCCTTTTAGTCTGCCTTTGTTCACTATCTATAATAGAGTGCATTAGGGTTAAAGTTTGCATCAAATCTTTGCCATTTATGAAGATTGATCAATGATTTATTCCGTGCACCAAATCTTTCCAAAACAAGAATTTTCAATCTTTTTTTGTCCATATGAAACCTTGCACGATTTGATTTTGTCTCCAGCTGTATAATGACTCTAATCATGCACAAAATCTCAAGGTTTTATTGGTTTTTGATATTTTCATTATTTTATATTGATTTTATTTAATTTAAATGAAATAAAATCAAAATAAATAACACAAATAAAAGAATGATAATTGGAAGGGCTCATGGGTCGTGGATCACATTACAAACTCAGTGCAAGCATAAAAAGTTGGGCCCATTTAGCAAAAAATGCAATTTTAGACACATTTGACTTTTGGCAATTTTGCAAAAAGGGTCAACTTGGCCAATGCATAACTCTCTCAATTTTGACCCTAGAGAGGTGTTCTTGGACTTTTTAGAAAGTTAAGACATCCTCTAAGCAACCCTTTTGGTCTCATCTCAATTTAGTCTTCCATGTTCATGTATGAAGCTTTGACCCAAAAGGTGTTTTTGTTGACTTTTCAAAATGACCTATAATGTCCAAATTAATATCTTCTTGTGAGTGCATATTTTGAACTTGGTAGATGAATATTAATTGTAGGGAATTAAATCCTCTTCAAAATGAGATTTGGATGGGTCATTTTGATAAAGTATGAGAAAGTTATGCTTGGTCAAAGTTGAGTTGACTTTTCCTACAAAACCCTAATTTAGCAACTTTTGGGTTTTGATGAATTGTGTGCAATCCTTGAGGAATCATGATCAACCGTTGATCAAATGATTAATAATAATTCAAAATGAGAATGTTGACCAAAAATCTTGAAGTTTGACTGTATGTGGGCCACAGTTGACTTTTGCCATAGCACAGTTGATTTCTAGGTATTTGAGCAATTGACTGAGCAAACTTCCTCTGCAAGGCTTGAAATTTGACATGGATGATCTTGAGAACATATTAGGACAATGGTGAGCATTTGGGATCCTTTGGACTCAAACATCTTGATGTAAAATGAAACCCTAATTTGAGATAGACTGCCTTAGGAGAAAGTTTGTCTGGTCAACTCTTGGACTTTTTTGAGCAATTTGAGGACCTCGCTTGACATGTATTGAGAGATATGGGAGGGAAAATTTTGGGGTACAACACTAACCATGTCCTTAGTTTCCATTAATTTTGCTTGAGCTTAGAGAATTTTGAAACTGAAATTTCTAAAATTTTTAGGGTTCAGATTAGGGCCATTAAAATTCTTGCTTATCTCCGATCTATAGTTTTAATACTTTATATTTCTGGAATCGTGAGAAAATTTGCTACAAGTTTCATGTTTACAGTTTTCATTTTTGATGAGAAATAAGCAAGTTACAGTTGGTCTGGCTGGAGGTTGAAGATGAAGTCTTCAGAACACGTTTTGCCTTACATATTTATTGTTTCATTTGTATTGAAGGATTTATAGGCACCCCAGTTGTAGAAGCGCGCGCTTGTAACCTATGGGACCTAGGTTCGAGCCCCAGTGGTACCCTTTTCATTTTTCATATTTTTACAAGTATGACTTTTTTGTTTGCAGGGTGCTGGGCCTGACTTATTTTTTTTAATTATTTTTTGCTGACTGACCTCCCTATTTCCTCTTGGCACCCCCTGGCCCTAGTTTTATTATTTATTTATTTATCTCATTTTTCTTTTCTTAAATATATTTTTCTAAATACTAAAAATCATAAAATACAAAAAAATGATATATTTATATTTTGACTTACTCTATTTTATTTTTCCACAAAAAAAAATTTCTATACTTTATTTATTTTATTAAGTAAATCTTATAAACTTAATTAATATCATGTTTTTATTTATTTATTTTTCACACCATTTAAAAATACATTATTTTAATATAAAAAAGACTAAAAATAATTTATAAAACTATAAATATTATTATAGATAAAAATACTAAAAATACTTTTCATAAACTTATTTTATTTTGATTAATTAATAGAATTAGGGTTTTCATTTAAAATATTTTCTAAATAAATTCAAACTTAATTAACTATTTTCTTTATTTAATTAGGTTAAGACAAAAATCTTTTTTCATGAAAACTAAACAAAATTCATTCTCTTTACATTTTTTGCATTTTTGTACAATTCATTCATTTTATTACTTTGTATTTATTCATTTCCTTGTATATTTGTACCAATTCAATATGGTTGTAATAGACTAATTAGGTTTAAATTCTTGCAATTCCCATTTACAAATTGTATACCCCCCTCCCCACAAATGTTGTAATAGCGTAGTAACTTTAAATTTCGCAATTTATCGCTTTTATATACAATGCTAGTAATTAGGGTTTGTATGGAAAGACTAAAACCGATACTTAGAAAACCCTAATTCAAGACAAAAAAAACAAGCATGAAAATGATACACTTTCATACAAGCACCCCTAGGGTTATTCCACTTGGTTGCCTTATAGAAAATGACCATATTACGCATGTGAGGTATCTTAGCAAAAACAAGTAAATATAAGATTATGGTCCCTCGATGACGCTATCTAAGTTGCCTTACAAATGATCTTAGTCCCTCAAAAAGAATGCTAAGATACCTTGCAACATTTCTAATCATGGTTATACGATGATCCATGCCCGTCCCGTTTATATCCAAAGATAGGGTTGCTTACCAAATCAATGGTAAGACAACAATGTCAAAGAAAAAGAAAATGAACAAGAAAGATATTTGAGTAGGTAGATTGCTCCTAATTACTTGCTCCATTTCAAAACAAACATTCTTGCTATTTTCAAAAATAAACACCTACACTTTCAAAACATTTTACAAAACTTGAAAACATTTTCAAAAGATCAACATCTTTGTATACATTCTTACGAATAAGAATCATTACAAAGATTGCCTAAACAATGGCCTCTTTTACAAAATACTTTCAAAAACCACATCAAGCACAATTTTCAAACAAAAAGCAAGTGATCTAGCAAGTAACTAAGAGCCCATGGAAAACCATGGATGAAAAGGGTGCTAATACCTTCCTTTTTCATAATCTACCCCCCGAACTCAAGAAATAATATCAAAGGTCTTTCCTGTGATTTTTCACCTTTCCTTTTGGATAAAAGAAAAGTCGGTGGCGACTCTTTCTAACCGCAACATTTGCGATCAAACGCAAAACCTTCAAGTCAGTTCTCCCACCGTATCACACACTTCAAAGTATATTTATATTGATAGTATGCCTATAAACATAAGTTTTTTGTACAGGGAGACGAAAATCCTAGTAAGAGGAAGTCATCGAAAAATGAAAAGAATACAGAGTGAAAATAAAACGTATGGACATGTGGAAGGGATCTCATTGAGTTCCAACTCCACTATTTCCCCTATGTCTTCGAACATCATCCCTTGCTGTCGAAATAAGTTGATTGGATTGATCTCATACCATTTGAACCTTTGACCTTGGTAATAAAGCTGGCTATAGTGATTCAACGAGACATTGTCATACGCTTTAATCCTTAAATTTTGCCTGGACCGCCTTTCTACCGCGCCATTCATCTTAGGTCTGTATGGAGAATAATTTTGGTGCTTGATTTTGAACTACGTGCAGAGTTCAGTAATCATGGCATTGTTGAGGTTGGTTCCGTTATCGGTGATGATCCTTTCAGGGATGCCATACTGGCAGATGAGTTTATGCTTGATAAATCAGGCTACAACATTCTTGGTAACCGAGGCAATTGAAGCAACTCGACCCATTTAGTGAAGTAGTCAATGGCGACGAGAATGAAATGATTACTGTTAGAGGCAGTGGGTTTGATCTCTTCGATCATGTCAATGCCCCACATTGAAAACGGCCACGGAGCAGTCATGAAGTTCAAAGGAATTGGAGGCACATGAACCTTGTCGGCATAGATTTGACACTTATGGCAAGTCCTCGAGTGATAGTGACAATCATTTTCCATAGTCAACCAATAGTAACTAGCCCTTAGAATCTTCTTGGCCATAGTGTGCCCGCTAGAGTGAGTTTCGAAGATACCTTCATGCATGTCTTCCATGATCTTTTCTGCTTCCTTCTTGTCCATACAATGGAGCAGAGTAGAATCATGGTTGCGCTTGTACATGATCCCATTGCTTAGGAAGAATTTGGCTGAACCTATGCATGAATTTCTTATCATTGACTGGAGCTCCTTTAGGATACTCTTGTGCTTAAAGATATCTCTTTACTTTATAGTACCAAGGCTTCTCCTCATCAGTGTTAATATCACAACAGTGCGTAGGTTCATTAAATCTTTGTATGGTGATTTTGGTAGATTCGTTGTCCCAATTAACCTTGAACATAGATGACATAGTTTCTAAAGCATCTGCCAACTGATTTTATTCCCTAGGGATATGTTCAAAGGTGACCTCCTCGAAGTAGGGCATCAAGGTTAGCATAAACTCTTTATAAGGGATCAAATTTGGATGCTTGGTATCCCACTCTCCTTTAACTTGACTTACCACCAGGGTTGAATCTCCGTATACACTCAAGAATTTGATTCTTAGGTCAATGACAACCTTTAGATCCAAGATGCATGCTTCATACTCAGCCATGTTGTTGGTACAGTCGAAGCAAATTATGGTCGTGAAAGGTGTATGGAAACCTTCAGGAGAAATGATCACATCACCAATTCTGTTACCGAAAGTGTTGGAAGCTCCATCAAAAACCATAGTCCATAAGGATCCTTGTCCATGTCCTTTATATGATCCAGGCTTTTCACAGTCGGTTACAACATGATATTCTCGTCTGGGAATTCAAAGTTCATGGATTGGTAGTCCTCAACAGCTTGATGGGCCAAATGATTCGCTAGTACACTTACCTAGATTGCTTTTTATGTAGTGTACTGGATATCGTATTTAGTCAAAATCATTTGCCATCTAGATATTCGTCCGGAGAGAGCTAGTTTCTCGAAGATATACTTGATTGGGTCCATATTAGAAATCAATAAAATGGTGTGAGTCAACATATACGGTCTTAACCGGTGAGAAGCCCATGCCAAAGCGCAACAAGTTTTCTTGAGCAGTGAATATCTGGCTTCACTGTCGGTAAACTTTTTGCTAAGGTAGTATATTGCATGCTCTTTTCGTCCAAACTCTTCATGTTGGCCCAACACACACCCCATTGAATTCTCTAATACAATAAAGTACATAATTAGATGTCTTCCTTCAACTGGGGGCATCGGGATTGGAGGTTCGTGTAAGTATTCTTTGATTTTGTCAAAAGATGCTTGGTAGTCGTCATTCTATTTGACTACTTAATCTTTCTTTAATAGTTTGAAGATTGGCTCACAAGTAGCATTTAAGTGAGATATGAATCGGGAAATATAGTTGAGTCGACCTAAGAAACCCCTGACCTCTTTCTTAGTGCAGGGAGTTGGCATTTCTTGTATGGCTTTGACTTTTGCAGGGTCGACCTCAATACCTTTTCCACTAACAATGAACCCTAAGAGTTTTCCTGACCTTAATCTAAAGGTGCATTTATTGGGATTCAGCCTTAGCTTGTACTTCTTCTACCTCTCAAACAACTTGTAAAGATGATCAAGGTGTTGTTCCTCAGTTTGCAATCTTGCAATCATGTCATCAACATAAACTTCTATCTCATGATGAATTATATCATGAAATAGAGCTACCATAGCCCGTTGATAGGTTACCCCTGTATTCTTCAAACCAAAAGGCATGACCTTATAGCAGAAGGTGCCGCACTGTGTAACAAAGGTGGTTTTCTCCATGTCTTCGGGTGCCATTTTGATCTGGTTATAACTGGAGAAACCTTCCATGAAAGAGAAAACTTTGTGTTGAGTAGTGCTATCAACCAAAACATCAATGTGAGGTAGTGGGAAATCATCTTTGGGGCTTGCCCTATTCAAATCCCTGTAGTCTATGCACATACGAACTTTTCCATATTTCTTTAATACGGGACCATATTTTCAACCCATTGGGGATATGACGTCACTGCCAGGAAACCTGTATCGAACTGTTTCATTACCTTAGCTTTTATTTTCTCAGACATGTCTGGCTGCATGCGGCGAACTTTTTGCTTGTCCGGAGGATAATCTTCCTTCATTGGTAGACGCTGAACTACGATATTAGTATCAAGTCCCGGCATATCTTCATATGACCAATCGAAAACATCTACGTAGTCGTGCAACATCTGGACCAATCTTCTCTTGACATATCCTTCCAAGTTGGCGCCGATCTTGACTTCCTTTTTGTCTGTCTTAGGACCCATGTTTATCACTTCAACTGGTTCCTCGTGTGGTTGAATGGCCTTTTCCTCTTGCATCAGAAGTCTAGCGATTTCCCCAGGTATTTCACAATCTTCCTCGCCTTCATCTTCGACTTGATAGATTGGATGTTCAAAGTCATAGATGGCAATAACAGAGTCGTTATTAATGAGATCCGGAGTGGAGGTGTATCTACAAAAATGTGTGCATGTGCATGTAAGGTCACATGGCTATTTTTGAAAATGCAATAAAGTAAAGAAAGGCAAAGAGCGCAAAATTTGAATGCAAAATAGTCCAATGTTTTTCATTAAAATGAGCATATGGCATATGATAATGACAAACCCTTAACAAATGGACCGATGTTCCCCGGGCAAGGCACATGGCTTAACTTCATTGTTTTTAATAGAAATTACAGACAAAATTTTCAAAATAATAAAAACAGGAAATGGCAATTACTCCTGGTTGTACAAGATTGGAATGAAGTCCTTGGTTTGCCAATTGTTGAATCCTCCATCAGTAGTCGGGTAGATCCAGTCGTCAAAGTCACTACCAGCATCAGAGTCTTCAAGGGCATTAACCTCATGATTAGTAATGCGAAGAGGTGGTTTCCCTGTACGAGCATGTCAAACCTTATTTTGAGCTTTGGAAGTTAAGCCCAATCCAAATTTGTCTGACTTGAAAGGGAAATCAAAAAGTTGTCCCTAAATGATGCAACCCCCATCTTCAACAACAACATGAGCATCTTTGAGAGAAGCCATCCTCGGTGTATCTTTAGCAACTTTGGGAGTGTCAGGAGTGGCCTTGGCAATAATAACCATGGGAGAGACCACCTCAAAGGCTTGACAAGGAGTTTCAATGAACTCGTCATCCATTTCAACATATTTGAATGAATTTAGATGATTAATCATAAACTCTTATTCACCACAGACGGTAACAATTTCCCCCTTGACCGAATATTTCAACTTTTGATGTAGTGCGAAAGTCACCGCACCTTCCCCATGTATCCATGTGCGTCCAAGAAGGCATGAATAAGCAGGACGGATATCCATCACATAGAATATTGAGTTGAAGACTTGAGACCCAACTTTGATAGGGAGATCGACCTCTCCATGGACCACCCTTTTAGAACCATCTAAAGCCCTTACTACAATGTCGTTGGGTTTTAAAACCAATCCATCTCAATCTATCCTATCCAATTCTCCTTTAGGTAAGACATTGAGAAAAGATCTAGTATCTACTAATACATGTGCCAGGGTAGTGCCTTGCATTCTATGGAAATATGGAGAACTTTGTTGTGATTCTTCCTCATCGGGGTCAGATCTGCATCAGAGAACCCTAAACCATTATCGACAGTCAAGCTTTCTACACAGTTTTCAAATTGGTCAGCCGTAGTTTCTTATGGGACATGTGCGTTTTACAAGAATTTTATCAACGCTTGAGCATGCACCTCGGAACATAGCAACAAAGACAACATAGAAATCTTCGAGGGTGTTTTCCCTAAATGTTCCACTATCTTATAGTCACTTTTTCTGATAATTTTTAGAATCTCCTCTATCTCTTGGGCAGATGGGTCCTCAATTGTAATATCTTTTACGGGCGCCTCTATCCTGGTAGATTCAGTAATTTTTCCTTTCCTCGAGTATCAGCAACAGGTTTAACAGTAGTAATACAAACGGTGTAGTTGTGGTTGTCGAAGGTGAAATCTCTGGAGAGAAGATTCTCCCTATCCTAGTAAATTTACTTGATCCAGCAATGTTTGTGATTTCAGCAGTTTCATCTTCATCAATCCACGAATTTTTTTTGACACCATTGTAATACACTCCTGCCCCATAATTCCAGGGCACCACCTTATCAGAAGAGTAGAGGATTGGACCCAGTGTGGTGATAATTAGTGAAGCTATTCTTTGTTGAATGGGAATCTTAATGGGACCTTTGGAGGTGATCCTAATAGTTTTTCTTGAGATAGTGATGATGGATACATCATCTTGAGATACATTTTGGGTCAAACTTTTCACAGACGAAGTTCTTTCAAATAGAATCTCATGGCTATCTATCAGGTGTTGGACACCTTTCTTCAGCCGTTCAAAACCATTAATTTGTTTAGCGCATCAACAATAATATTCAAGGCAACCAGGGAATACCCCAACTTTCAACAAATTCTTTTTAACAATCTTCAAAGGGGTGGTCGGTGGTCAAATCTTTGATTGAGGACACAAAAGAGGTATCTTCAATAGCATTGACACTCTTACCATGATTTGGCATGGGTGCGGTGATTACATTGGGAGTTGGTGAAGGGTCGAATTTAATTATCTTGTTATCAATTAGGTCTTAGATTTTGTTCTTTAGAGACCAACAATCATTGGTATCATGTTCGGGACTGTTTGAGTGGTAAGCGCATTTGGCATTGGGATTATATTTAGGAGAGGAGGTATCAGGGTTTTGGGGAGGATCCCTCAATGTAACCAGCTTCGACTTTAGTAAGTGATGTAATGCTTAAGACAATGACATATTGATCTTAGTATATTTCCTTTCTTAGAACTTCGTCCTTTGCCTATTCCCCTATTGTTGTTGAGTGGGTATAGGATTGAAAATTAATACTGCCCCTACTAAATGATGATAGTCATTCTTAGTACGTCTTCTTGATCCATATACAACATTAGTCTCTTTTTTTCCAGCAAATGTTATTTTCACAACATCAAAGGTGGAGGCCCTCGGTATTTCCCCGCTTTTAATCCCACTTTCAACCCTCTCACCAGTCAAGATCAATTCAGTGAATCCGGATGATGAACTTCCAATCAGTAAGTTTAAAAATGGTTCAGTCAATGTTCCCATAAACATGTCTACCAACTCCCTATCAGTTAAAGGTGGCTATACCCTACCAGCCAAGTCTCTCCATTTTTGAGTGTATTCTTTGAAGCCCTCGTTGGAACCCATGGTCATTCCTTGTAATTGCACCCTAGTTGGCGCAAGATCAATGTTATATTGATATTAGCGATAAAAGGAGGTGGCCAAATCCCCCCAAGTATGGATGTTAGTCCCTTCCAATTGGTAAACCCACTCTAAATGTGTCCCCACTACACTTTCTTGAAAAAAGTGCACCCACAGTTTCTTATCCGCGGTATGCGGCTAAATTTTACGGACGTAAGATCTTAGGTGAAGCTTCGGACATGAAACACCATCATACTTGGAAAAAACGAGAATCTTGAATTTGTGGGGAATGACTACCCCAGGAACCAAACCCAAGTCACCGAAGTCCAAGCCAGGCACAACTTAGATTTCTACAACCTTCAATCTATCTTTTAGTTGCTTATATTTGTCATCGGCCAATGGATATTGCACATCAAAATAATCTTCGTCTTCAGAGATTTGATTGTTTCGACCTCCGACATGGGTGCTCCTAGCATCTTCATCTTGATTCTCATCCTCTTCGGAGGAATCCTCTTCAACTTGGACTTGTTGGGCGGGGCCTTTAAACCTCTTCCCCATGTTGATCACAACTTTCTTATTTTTCTTCTTCTTTGTAACAACAAAAGCCATCATTTCTTGCTGCCCCTTTTCTATGTTGAGCATAGTTTCTTGAAACTGAGAGTTTTGAGTCTACAAATACTTCACAGTTTGCTCGAGATCCATCTTGTACTGAAATAAATAGTAAAACGATGAGGATACCTGTGTCGGAAAACCTGCTTATGATATGATGCATGTTATGCAAATGCAATGTTTTCAAGGATTTTATGGAATTTAAATTTGCTAGACAAAGAGAAGACAACAAACATTAATTGCATTAATAAGTTCATGAATTACAAATGCCTCTTGGGCTTACAAAGGTTACAAAATAAACTTCTCAAAAAATAAATAAAGGTTCAAGTTTCCCATGGGCACATCCTATTTGGTGCAATGTAGGCATTCAGGCTTTGCTCTTCATGAAGTTGCCTCGTAAGCTCCAAAACCTTCTTCTCGCTTGCGTAGAACTGTTCTTCAAAGGTATCTCATTCCCCTTTGAGTTGAATCCACGGTCTTTGCAATTCCTCGAGTTGGTAGGCATGTTAGGATGAAGAAAAGTGTAAGGGGTATCTCCCTCAACAACATGCTCCATAATCACAGGTAGGATGGCTGGGTAAGGCATCATGAGACTTTGAGCACGAGTTCGTACCCACTTGAGGTAAGGCTCAGGATGGATGGAATTTTTATGCCCAGAGTCTTGCTATCCACCTTGTTTATCATTCTCCAAGCTCGTATGAACCTTTGATGATAGCCTTAGATGTCACCTTCATAGTCGAATACCAAACCTTGGATGAGCGCATCATGGGGACCATCTCTTCGCGCATACCCAAATTGTCGTAATGCAAGATAAGGGTTATAGGTGATACCTCCCATAATACCCAAGAGTGGAACATTAGGGAACTCCCCATAACGGTCAATGATGGTAATATCCTCCAAAGATCGGGAACACCAATGAATATCCGAGTGTGATAGTGACATCATCCTTTGAGACCATGTCAAGCCTTGCCCATTCTTCAACGTTGATCAAGGTAGGTGCGAAATAAACCACCTAGACAGCAATGGAATGCAACAGAAAAGACTCCCCTTCTTCTTCATGGTACGAGTGTGGAAACAATGTAGAATGTCTCCAAGCAAAGTAGGTACGGGATTACGAGAGAGAAAAACCTTGAATGCATTCACACTACGAGTTGGTCCGGATTGGGAAATAGAACCAAACCATAGATTAGAAGGGCCAAGACATCCTCAAAATCTTGAAAATCCATATCTTCCCAAAACAAATGAGCCTTTTCCAATAGGAACTTGGCTAAGAAACCCTTAACTTCACTCCTTGTTTCCCAATTTGCCATAATGTCAAATCTCTTCAAATGCAAGGCTTTGGCAATAACCTCGGGCTTTGGAGTTTCCTCTAAACCGGTGAATGGTATTTGATCAAGCACATGCACTCCTAGCAGTTGAGAGAATTCTTCTAATGTAGGCAACAATTGGTAGTCGAGAAAAGTGAAGCAATGATGCATAGGATCAAAGAATTGGAAGAGAACACACATCATTTATTCTTGGAAGTTTTATGTAGACAAGTTGAGAAGCTGATTGTGATACGGTGTCCAGAACCGGGCTCGTGGTTTCCCTATTTCGTTAAGGAAATTTTGCTGGTTTGCGTTTTGCGTTTGTGTTTGCAAAATGTTGCGGTAAGAAAGAGTCGCCACCGTCTTTTATTTTATCCAACAAGGAAAGGAAAAAAGCACAGAAAAATTCCTTTTTCGAGATATTTTTGAGTACGGGGGGTAGATTTATAGAAAGGGAAGGTATTAGCACCCTTTCTATCCGTAGTTATCTACGGGCTCTTAGGTACTTTCTCATCATTTTCAAAATTGTTTTCTTTGTATTTGTGCGCTTTGAAAAGTTTTTGTTTTGACTTCGATTTAACTCTTGCTTCTGTCTTCAAGAGTGTAATGAAGTGTTTTTGAAAACTTTGTTTATAAAGGAGTGTAAGTGTGAAAAATTTGTTTGGAATGAGCAAGTACTTAAGAACTAATCTACCTACTCGAAAAAAGAATCGTTCTGTATTCGTTTCCTTTAGACAATGCTATCCCACTATTAGTGAGTAGGTAGCACTGTCGTTGAAGTTTGAGGGTCAATTTGAAAGGGACGCACGGTCACTAAAGCAATGTTAGGACGTTTTAGTAATAACCCTAATGTCTTAGATCAATTATTCGAGGCAACAATTCCGAGGCAACTTTTCCGAATCGGGACTTTGATCTTTGTTTAGACAAAAGGACGACCACTAAAGCATCCTATACTCAATGACCATTTACCAAAGGCAACCAAGTGGGAGTGTACCCTAGGAGTGCGCATGTGTGAGTGTTTTAATTTCAGATTATTTTTATCTTTGCACATTTAGGGTGATCTAACTATTTTAAATTTAGACATTCATTCTTGTCATGCAAACCCTATTATCAAACATCTAACAGTTAAATATTTGCGGAATTAAAGTGCGGAATTTAAACTAAGCTATTACAAGGCTTCGGGAATTTACATAGCCAAAAACAACCCTTTGAAATTAAAAGTAATAAAAATAAATAAATGTCCTAATTTAAATTATTACAAACCGGAAGCAGATACAATAATTGGATAAAAAAATAAAATAACGCGCGCGAAAATTAGATCGAATGCGAAGCTAGGGTTTTGAACCTTCTATCTTAATTAAAAGAGAAAATTGTTTTTTTGTTGTTTTATTTTTATTAAAAAGAAATAAGTTTTTCTAAATTAAATGCTAAATTAATTAGTTATTAAATTAATTAATGAAAATAATTAAATGACATGTTTTTTGGATTTTTGATATTTTAGGAAAAAAATAAAATAATTAAGTTAGTATAAATCCTATTTATTCTAATTGATTTTAATTATTTACGAAAATAAATTAAAGTTATCTAATTAATCAAACTAATTCAATTAATTAATTTATTGATGAAAAAAATAATATTCTAAATTTATTTGGACATAAAAATATTTTTGATGATTTTTTTGATAAAAGAAAATAATTAAATCATTTGTTAGTAAATAAATAAACAAATTAAATAAAATAATAAAAAAAGATGAAGAGAGAAAAATGGGCCTGAGTGTAGCATTTTGGAGGTGTGAATAGCAAGAATCTGGGCCCATTTGTGGAGATCCATGCTGACTTTTGTGATCCTGTATGGCATCTTTGACTTGGCTTATGGTGTGCTTTCAATGGTGGCCACCAGATTTGGCCATCTGGCCATCTGGCGCGTTGATGATGAAGGAGTATGGTGGATCTCAGGCTCATACGTGCATTGGATCACCTGCAAGAAAATGTGAAAATAGCAAATGCTGGAGGCAGGGATCGAACCCCTGACCTCCAGCCTTCCAAAGCCTTAACGCTCACGTGGCAACCACTGCATCACTTGTTTTTATTTGTTCATAAAACATATCACAATAATAATATATAAAAATAACACAATGATGGAATTTTTGCGCGCAAATTCAAACAAGCCAATGGAGGCTGGCCACGTCTTCGTCCCTGTTATTGCACCGTCGCTAAAAGTTCATTAGCCTATACCTATGGACGAATGTCCGTTGCTACGGACTGCGTGTTCTCAAAATCCTTCACAGGCCATGGAAATAATGTCTAAAGCCACGGTTGTGTCCGTTTCATCCTCCTGAACATGCCAATACCATTCATGAAGGCTAATTGTTCCTGAAATAAAAAGCCCTAAACCAAAGTCTGAAACCCTAACAATGGTGGATTTCGTTACAGACCATATAAATGAAATTGAATAATGCAGGAAGCTCGCAAATGCTCTATAGATTAAGAATATGTGATTAATTCCATCTAACAATGTCTATATCATGAGAAACAATTTCAAGAACATGGCGAAGTTGTAAACGACTTACAATGCGTTTAGGGACCGGAACAGACTTGTTCTTGATAGCTTTAGCTTGCCGAGAGTGCCAGAAAGCGATTGGGATAGATATCAAGCCTTGAGGATGCCTCTAACTATCAATTCGATCTCATACTTTTTTGCCTTTTTTTCAAATCTGGTTTTCTTTCTCACGCCTGTTTCTAACCAGTCTTTTGGTCTGCCTCGCCTCCTTATGTATTAGTGAAGGGATTAGGGTTGCAAATTGCATCCAAATCTTCTTCCTTCAATGCTTTTGATATTTGATTTGATTCCTCTTTAAAATCTTTCCAAACATGGTTTTTTCAATCTTTTTGTCCACTCTATGCATTTGCACGAATTTGAATGCTTGCAATCTCTAATTTAAGACCTGAAATAATCACAAAATCCTTGGTTTCAATATTTTTTGGATTTTATTTGATTTATTTTGATTTAAATTGAATTAATTCAAATAAAAACCAAAATAAATAATAAAAATAAAATATGGACAAGTGGCCAAGGTTAGAGCACGTGGGATATATTTCCAACTCAAAACAAGTGAAAAAGATTGGGCCCATTTGGCAAAATTTGAAGTTTTGGGCATAGTTGACTTTTGGCAATTTTGCAAAAAAGGTCAACTTCACCAATGCATAACATCCTCAATTTGGAACCTTTGGAGGTGTTCTTAGACTTTTTAGAAAGCTTGAGATGTGCTGTAATCAACCCTTTTTGTCTCATCTCAAATTGATATTCCATGCTCATTTATGAAGCTTTGACAAAAAATGTGTTTTTGTTGACTTTCAAAAATGACATATAATGTCCAAATTCATAACTTCTTGTGAGTGCATATTTTGATCTTGGGAGATGAATATGGATTTTAGGGAATTTCATCCTCTTCAAAATGAGCTTTGGATGGGTCATTTCTCATAAAGTATGACAAAGTTATGCTTGATCAAAGTTGAGTTGACTTTTCCTTCAAAACCCTAATTTAGCAACTTTTGAGTCTTGATGAATTATGAGCAATCCTTGATGAATCATGATCAACCCTTGATAAAATGATGAAATATCCTTCAAAATGAGGATGTTGACCAAAAATATTGAAGTTTGACTGTATGTGGGCCATAATTGACTTTTACCCTAGCATAGTCGATTCTTGGACCTTTGAGCAATTGACTAAGTAAACTTCCTCTGCAAGGCTTGAAACTTGACATGGATGATCTTGAGAACATATTAGGACATTGGTGAGCATTTGGGATCACCTAGACTCAAGTATCTTGATGCAACATGAAACCCTAGTTTGAGGTAGACTGCCTTAGGAGAGAGCTTGTTTGGCCAACCCTTGGACTACTTTGAGCAACTTGAGGATCTTTCTTGCAATGTTTTGAGAAATATGGGAGGGAAAATTTTGGGGTACAACACTGACCTTGCACACTGTGATACGGTGGGAGAACTGACTTGGGTTTTGCGTTTGTTTTCGCAAATGTTTCGGTTTAGCAAGAGTCGCCACCTACTTTTTATTTTATCATAAGGAAAGGTTAAAAAGCACAGGAAAAACCTTTGAGATGTTTTCTTGGGTTCGGGGAGTAGATTATAGAAAGGGAAGGTATTAGCACCCTTTCTATCCATGGTTATCCATGGGCTCTTAGTTACTTGCTTAGATCACTTGCCTTGCATTTTCAATTGTTTGAAATGGTGCTTTGTGTGTGATTTTGAAAGATGTTTTTGAAAAGAGGCCATTTGTTGTGGCAACCTTTGTAATGATCCATGTTTGAATGTATACAAAGGTGTATTTGTCTTTTGAAAAGTTTTCAATGTTTTGAGAGTTTGTTTTGAAATTGTGTTGTGATGTGTGTTTTGAAAAATGGCAAGGATTTGTTTTGCAAGATTGGTCAAGTAACCAAGAGCTATCTACCCTAAATTTCTCAAAGATCTTTCCTATGTTTTAACCCTTTTAACAGTATTATTCCACCATTGTATTTGGTGGACAATCTTGTGTTAGGATGTTAACGGGACGGGCGCGGGTCATCGTTTAGACCATGAATGCAATGGTGCCAAGTGTCTTTGGCAATTTTCTTTTAAGGGACTTGATCATTTTTTAGGCAACTTGAGAAAGCGTCATCGAGGGACTATGATCATTTGATTTGTTTTTGTTTGGCCAAAGACACTTAACATGCAACATGGCCCATTTTTGAAGGCAACAAGTGGAGTAACCCTAAGTGTGCAAGTGTGCATTGTGTTATCCATTTTCATGCATTTTTGTCTTTGAATTTAGGTCAAGCTATTTGTTATTTTATTTGCATACAAACCCTAAGTCTATCATGGCATAATTTGAAAGCTTTTAAATGCGGAAATTTAAAGTACTAAATTATTACAACATGATTATGGGGATGGGGGTACAAATGTTTGAATGGGGGGATATTTGGCAAGAAATTAAATCTAAAGCTATTACATCCATATTGAATAGACAAATATTTAATTGTACAATATTTAAATAAATATAATAAAATATGCAAAAATGTATTATGCACAAAAAGATTTTTTATGTATGTGAAAGTATTTTTCATGTGAAATATAAACAAAAATAAAAAAGTCAATTTTTGAATATTTTTATGGTTTAGGGCAAAACCCTAGTTTTCTAAATAAATAATATTTATTTATTAATTATATACAATATTTGTTAATTATATACAAAAAATAAAAAAAGAAGTATATTGTAAAAAAAAGAGTATTTTTTAGTGTCATATATTAATAAAAATAAAAATGTATTATTTTCATATTTTTATCCTAAGTATTCTAATAAATATATACAAGTATTTATATTATATATTAAATATATACAAGAGTAAAATATTAATTATTTACAAAAAAAGTATATTTTTAGAAAATGTTTTCAAAAGGTAAACAAAAAATATTAACTGAAAAATATTTATTTTTGTATTATTTTCTAGGGTTTTAAATAAAAAGGTTTTTAATATTTATTTACATATATATGCTAAATAAAACAAATAAATGCCAAATAAATGCAAAAATGGGTGGAAAAATATTTTTAATATTTTTTATATTTGAGCAAAAAATAATAAGTCAGAATCAAAAAGAAAAAATAAAAAATGATCAATATATCACACAATGGGCCAAGGGGGTGTAAATTGGAAAAGGGGGTGCAAAAAGCAGGACTGACTCAGGCCCAGCCCAAGCCAGTCATCTTCAATCTTTAACAATGTTTGAACATCAAAAACGTGCGCTTCTTGTACAACAGCTAACTCCTGATTCTTTGACTTTTAACAAAAACTCATAACACAAACATTATAGAGCATCAAGAGACGAATTCATACATATAAAACACTTGACCTAACTCTAAGAATCCAGGGAGAATTTCTTCATCCCCAATTTCTGACCTAATTTTTCTTCAATGTTCATGGCCAAAATTCTCACAGCACGCATAATATAAATGAAAAGTAAATACATGGATGGCTTCAGGGCTATGAGTAGAACATGTTTTCTTCACAAACCTAAGCTTAATCATGCCTGGATAGAGAGATAGAAGTTCATGTTTTTACCTGTTTCAGCTTGACTTGAACAGAACAATGTAGCAACTTCCAATGGATTTTGAGCTTTTGTACAGCTTGCCTGAAGTCCAAGGATGCTTCTCCAACTCCTAGCTTGCTTTAAAATCAACTGAATCGTGCTATGGAAGTCAACCTGCACAGCTTGAAAATAAAAATGGCAAACGTGGTTATGGGTGTTACAGCTTGGGTTTAATGCTTGGGATAGTTTGTATGGATGATATAGAATGTATTTGAACTGGTCTTAGCCAAAGTGCACGAGTGGAAATGTTTGTGGAAGTCAAGTTGCAGAACTTGCTCTGTTTCTGCAGCAAGAGGGTGTTTTTGTGTTTGAGGAGGTTTGAGGGGTGGTTGATTCGTGCCTTAGGCTTGCTTGGATGTATGAAAGATATTAACAAGGTTTTTGTTTGGCTGTGTTGACAGGAATGAGAGATTGAGAGTTTTTGCAAGCTTTCTTCTAATGTAAGCAAGGATATGTCAACTTGTGATATAGGCCTGTCCAATGTCCTCAAGCATGATGCATATCTTGTTCTTGATCAGATGGATTTGTGTACAAATGCTAGCCTCAAAGATCTGGCCCATGCCTCTTGGATTTGTTATTTGACATAAAGCACTACTTTATCAAAATGGCAAATATGCTTTTTCCAATTAAGGGTTAATCTTGCATGTAATGACCAAATGAACAAAATAAAACCTTAGCATAATGGTTAGGAATTTAATTATGGTGTGTGAAACTGGTTTTGAGGCCTGTAAGCTAGCTTTGTACAAGCTGATTTGAAAAATGCCAATGTTATGAACATGCTTTGGTCAAGAACAAAAGTGAATTTTGCCCAACTTTGCAAATTCGATTCTCTCTAACCACAAGGGTGTTTGAGAAGTTCTTGGACAATTTGGAAAGCTTGGAATGGGTACTACAATCCATCTTTGTAATTAAAATTGAAACTCCAAGTGGAAGAATGTTAAAAATGGCCAAGAAGTTGGACAAAAATCCTGCCTAGAATAGGTCAAAATTTCTCTAAGTTAAAAATGTTTTGCACCCTTGTTCCAAAAATCATAGCTTGGGCTACAAGCTTCCTTTGAGAAAACTTTGTGAATAAAAGTTGTAGATTTTGCAACAGACTACAACTTTCATGTTTTGAGTTTTGTTTGAATCCATTTTCATCTTGGTGAAAAAATGGGACAAAGTTAGGAAAAAAATAAGGAAATTTCATAACTTAGAAAAATTTCTAAGTTATGAAATTTCTTCATTTTAAACCCTAATTTGCAATTTTGGGTTTCTTGATGAACAAGTTTCATAATTTGACATGTCTTGATGAAAAATGAATCTTGGCACTTGATTTTGACCAAAAAGTCAAAGTTTGACTTTTCAGTATACAGTCACATTTTGATCAGTTGATTGGAAAATTCATCTGTCAATCCTGTGCATTTGGGATCTTTTGAACTTGTTGAATGTGTCAAGACAATGCCATTGAGTCCTTGAGTCCATATGTGAGCTTGGTTTGCCATTGGTTAGGTCAAACACTCAAAAATTGCCTTTGTGCAGTCAAAACCCTAAAAATGACCATTTTGCCCTTTTGGTGATCTGATCAAATTTCTTGTGGAATTGTGATCCAAAATTGATCAAATGGTTCATATGAGTTCAAAATGTTGATGTGGGTCAAAAATTATGAAGTTTGACTGTCAACTGGCCACAGTTGACTTTTTCCCCAATACAACTGATTTCTAGGTCAACTGTCCAATTGACTGGGCAAAGATTGGAATCAAGGCTTGAAACTTGGTATGGATAAGCTTGTGAGTCCAATAGGAAGCATGAAAGTCACTTTGGGCCTTTTAGGTCAAAACATCTTTGTGCAAACTCAAACCTTAATTTGGGTCAACAGTGCAAGGAGGAGTCTTGAGCAGAGCAAACCCTAACTTGATCTTGAGCTCCAAGAGTCTTATGGTGAGAAAATGTTGATGAAATGAGAGGGAAAATTTTGGGGTACAACAGTTTCCCCTGTTCAATCTTCTTGAACCTGAAGAGTTAGATTAGCAAGTTTGCCTTTCGCGTCTCGAAGGTAAAAGGAGATTGGACACTAGAGTGCCCGTAAATTTGCACTCGTCAAAGCATGGGTGCGAGAATGGGCTTAAAGATGCCATTTGGAGATGGGCTTAGAGATGCCATCTGGAGAGGTGACAGAGGGATGGGCTTAGAGATGCCATCTGAACATTGCTGGTAGGAGGATGGGCTTAGAGATGCCATATGGAATGTTTGTTGAACTGTAATGTGATAGATCAGAAAAATGAGGATCAAAATGGTATCCGTGTCTGGAATGCATTTGAACTATATCTGGAGACTGAGTTTGTATGAGCAAAAGAATGGCCTTCGTATCTGGGGCGTATCTGAGCTGTAACTGTTTTTGAATGTAGAATGAATATCAGAATGACTGCCGTGTCTGGAGTGTATCTGTATTGTATCTGGGTAACAGAGAAACATCTGTTCATGGAGCAATTGCATGCTGGGGACAAATTCTGAATGAGTGACAGAATGGCAACCGTGTCTGGAGCGTATCTGGACTGTATCTGAAGTTGAGATTTGTATGAGTAGCAGAATGACTTCCGTATCTGGAGTGTATCTGAAACTGTAACTGAGATCTAAATAAATGACAGAATGACTTCCGTGGCGAATGCACTGGGGAGAATCAAACTGTTGTTGTAAGGGTTAGAATGGTATCCGTGCTTGGAATGCATTGAACCTTGAGGTGGATAAGTGAATCTGAATGAGAGATAGAATGGCTGCCGTGTCTGGGGCGTATCTAGTCTATATCTGATTGTTGTAGTCTGAATGAGTAGTAGAATGACCGTCGTGTCTGGGGTGTATCTGTGCTGTATCTGACTTGAAATTCTGAATGAGTAATAGAATGACCGCCGTGTCTGGGGTGTATCCATACTGTATCTGAATAATTGTTAATGATAGCCTTTTAATCTTATCCTGAAAAGGATGAAATGTTAGCTAAAACACAAAGTTATGTTGCATGATATGTATGATGCAATATATATGTTATATCAATGTTTATGATATATGAATGTAATGAATGCGCATGTAAGCTGATGAGCTGTCTTGCTGAGGATAGATGAATCCTGGATAGCCGGAGATGAGAGAATCTTGACTGTTGCCGGGGAAAGTGAATCACTGACTGTTGTAGGGGAATGTAGGAATCTCTGAATGCTAAAGCTGAGATATCCTCGTTGACTGCTGACTGCTCGGGGAACAAGATCTTCAATTGCTGAGGGATCTTAGGACCACTGCTGGGGATTGGAACTCCTTGGTGACTTGTAGGGAATGAGAATTCTGATGATCTCTACTGGGGAGTCCAGAACCTGGTAGGCTTAAGCTGGAGAAGTAAAATTGAGAATCTTCAATCTGACGGGAAGTATCTCTGTGGGGGAGAAGGTTCACTAGTCTTGTTCCGCTGGGGATGAACATTTTTGACTTCACTGGGGATAAGATTTTTAGATTTCAGGGCTCCACTGGGGATACTAAAACTTTAAATCTGAGGGGAATTAAGTTCTGGAAGGCTCTCTGGCTGGGGAAATCAACTTTGAGAAAGCTTTTGTTCTGCTGAAGACCCTGAAGTTTAACTCTGTTTGGGGAATTAAACTCTGGATTTTAACCTTGTTGAGTAAATTGGAGTTTAGAACTGCTGGGGAATCCTTCTGAAAGGGTATCAAGATATCTATCTGTACCTTCAACCTACCAGTAATTATCTTTCCTGATTTGTAAGGAAATGATTATGTTCAAATGCATATGCCTATTTAACAAAACATTAGACGTTTCTCAAATAAAACATAAGTGCAAAAGAGAAAAAAGGAAGACAAAGCAAATTTCTGTATTTGGAAAAGTATTTGTATTAACTTTTTATGAGTATCTTTGTACAAAGGAGACATGCATCCTAGTAAGAGGATGTTGTCATAAAAATTGAAAATTTTATACAAAAGAAAGATGGCTATGTGTAACAATTCCATGGGATTTCATTCTGCTATAGCCTTCACAACTCTGAATATCTTGTCCATTCAATGCTTCGCCTGCCGATGATTGGATTGATCAGAAGCTCGGAGCTCGTTGATGAAGAGATTGTTCTTTAAAGTGATCCTCCGAGACATAGTCATACACTTTAATTCCCTAACTTTTGCCCGGATCGCCCTTTCGGGTTTTCAATCCACCGGGAAACCCCTTTTTGCCCAAGCCGCCCTTCCGGGTTTTCAACTTGTCGGGTGTACAGATTTTTTTGTTTTATCCCTAACTTTTGCCTGAACCTCCCTTTCGGGTTTTCGGTTCACCGGGATGCCCATTTTTGCCCAAGTCGCCCTTTCGGGTTTTCGACTTGTCGGGTTGTTTCATGCGTAGTATCTTTTGACTATATCTGCATTCGCAGGGTGCAGCAAATCGTCCCCGTCCATGGTGGTCAGAATCATTGCGCCACCAGAAAAGATGCTCTTGATTACAAATGGTCCTTTGTAAGTAGGAGTCCATTTTCCCCTGGGATTACTTTGCGGCAAGATAATCTGCTTGATTACGAGATCTCCGACTTGATATACTTGACGTCTGACTTTCTTGTTGAAAGCCTTGGTCATCCATTTTTGGTACGTCTGACCATGGCAAATAGCAGTGAGTCGCTTCTCGTTCGTCAAATTGAGTTGGTCAAGTCGGGTATGAATCCAATCGTCTTCACTCAAACCAGAGTCCTTCATAATCCTTAAAGAAGGAATCTAAACTTCCATGGGTAGGACAACTTCCATGCCATATACTAAAGAAAATGGGGTTGCCCTTGTTGAAGTACGTGCCGTGGTATGGTATCCATGCAGAGCAAACGGTAACATCTCATGCCAGTCCTTGTAGGTGACTGTCATTTTCTGAATAATCTTCTTGATGTTTTTGTTCGCAGCTTCAACAGCACCGTTCATCTTCGGCCGATAGGGAGATGAATTGCGATGATAAATCTTGAACTGTTCGCATAGAGCGGTGATCATAGTATTATTCAGATTTGTACCGTTGTCTGTAATGATCCTGTCGGGGACACCATACCGGCATATGAGATTTTGCTTGATGAAGCGGGCAACCACATTCTTTGTAACGGAGGCGAAGGAAGCTGCTTCGACCCATTTGGTGAAATAATCAATGGCGACCAGGATGAAGCGATGTCCATTGGACGCTGTGGGCTTGATCTCTCCAATCATGTTGATGCCCCACATTGCGAATGGCCAAGGAGCGATCAGAATGTTGAGAGGAACAGGAGGAATATGAATCTTGTCAGCGTAGACTTGACATTTGTGGCAAGTACGGGAATGTTGATGGAAATCAGCTTCCATGGTAGACCAGTAATAGCCTGCCCTTAGAATCTTCTTAGCCATTGTATGTCCGCTCAAATGGGTGCCAAACGTGCCACTGTGCATCTCAGTCATGATCAACTCTGCTTCAGCTTTGTCTACACATTGGAGTAAAACACAACCATGGCTGCTTTAATAGAGGATGTCGTTGCTCAGGAAGAACTTGGCAGCAAATTTCCTTAGGAACTTCTTGTCATTTACGGAAGCTCCTTCGGGATATTCTCTAGTCTGGAGATACCTTTTGATCTCGTGAAACCAGGGTCGTTCCACTACTTCTTAGGTATTAATCTCATGACAATGCGCAGGTTCATCCATTCGCTCGATGGTGATTTGGGGAGCCTCGTTATCCCAGTTAAGTTTAAACATGGAGGACATTGTAGCCAGAGCATCTGCTAGCTGATTCTCTTCTCGCGGGAAATGCTTGAAGGTGATTTGCTCGAAATGAGGCAACAATGTCAGGACATGTTCTTTGTATGGGATAAGATTAGGATGTTTGGTGTCCCACTCTCCTTTGATTTGACTGATAACCAAATCCGAGTCCCTAAATACGGTCAAAGGTTTGATCCCCAAGTCTATAGCAGCCTTGAGACCAAAGATGCAAGCTTCATATTTGGCCATGTTGTTGGTACAACTGAAACAAAGTCGGGCCGTGAAAGGTGTATGGCAACCTTCCGGGGAAATGAGTACCGCACCTATACTGTTTCCGAGTGCATTTGAAGCACCATCAAAGTACAGGGTCCATCGGGATCCATTTTTAGGTCCGTCATACGGTCTGTTACCTTCAATGTTGTCCAAAGTCATGATGTCCTCGTCTGGGAAGTCGAATCTCATGGATTGATAATCTTTGATAGCTTGATGAGCTAGATGGTCAGCTAGTACACTCCCTTTTATAGCTTTTTGGGTAGTATACTGGATGTCATATTCAGTCAGGATCATCTGCCATCTAGCGATTCTTCCAGATAAAGCAGGCTTCTCGAAGATATACTTGATAGGATCCATTTTGGAAATCAACAGAGTGGTATGAGTCAACATATACTGCCTTAGTCGGCGAGTAGCCCATACCAAAGCGCAACACGTTTTCTCGAGCAGTGAGTAGCGAATCTCACAGTTGGTAAACTTTTTGCTAAGGTAATAAATGGCATGCTCTTTTCGACCAAACTCGTCATGTTGGCCCAGTACGCACCCCATTGAGTTGTCCAAAACAGTCAGGTACATGATCAATGGCCTTCCTTCGACGGGTGGCATTAGAATAGGAGGTTTTAGCAAATACTCCTTGATCTTATCAAAAGCAGCTTGGCAATCGTCGTTCCACTCGACTACCTGATCTTTCTTCAATAGTTTGAAAATTGGCTCACAGGTAGACGTCAGATGAGAGATGAATCTGGAAATATAGTTCAAGCGCCCCAAGAACCCTCTAACCTCCTTTTCAGTACGGGGGGCAGGCATTTCCTGTATAGCTTTTACTTTTGCTGGATCGACCTCAATGCCTTTGTTGCTGACAATAAATCCCATAAGTTTACCAGACCTAACTCCAAAAGTGCACTTACTTGGATTCAGCCTGAGTTTGTACTCCTTCAACCTGGCAAACAGCTTCTGCATATGTTCAAGGTGCTCCTCCTCTGTTTGTGATCGAGCTATCATGTCGTCTACGTAAACCTCAATCTCATGATGTATCATATCATGAAACAAAGCTACCATGGCGCGTTGATAAGTTGCCCCTGCGTTCTTCAGCCCGAACGGCATCACCTTGTAGCAGAAGGTACCCCATTGTGTAACAAAGGTTGTTTTCTCCATGTCCTCGGGGGCCATTTTAATCTGGTTGTAGCCCGAGAATCCGTCCATGAAGGAAAATACCTTGTGCTGAGCCGTGTTGTCAATCAAAATGTCGATATGCGGTAGCGGAAAATCATCTTTAGGGCTGGCCCTGTTCAAATCCCGGTAGTCCACACACATTCTGACCTTGCCATCTTTTTTAGGTACTGGAATAATGTTAGCAACCCATTGTGGATAGGATGTAACAGCCAAAAAGCCAGCGTTGAATTGCTTCATTACTTCAGCTTTAATCTTCTCAGACATGTTGGGCCTCATTCGGCGGACTTTTTGCTTGATCGGTGGACAATCCTCTCTTGTAGGGAGACGGTGGACCACTATATCTGTGTCTAAACCCGACATGTCTTCATAAGACCAGGCGAAGATTTCAACGTATTCATTCAACAGCTGTATTAAGCGCTCCTTGACACTTGGTTCCAGATTGGCACCCACTTGTACTTCTTTCCTGTCTTCCTCTGTTCCTAAGTTGACTGTTTCCAACAACTCTTCATGAGGCAAGATGGCCCTCTCTTCTTGTTGTAGAAGTCTGGCTAGCTCTCTTGGTACTTCACAATCTTCGTCATCTTCATACTCAGCCTGATTGACCAAATCTTCAGAGTTATTGAAGGACATAGCAGAATAGTCACCCATAAAATCCAGAGTGGATGGGTACCTGCATTTGTGAGTGTGGGTGTGTGTAAGGGATAACCATCCTTAAACAAACAAAAATGCAAAAGGAAAGAAAATGAACACAGCAGTTTATAAATGAAAAACGTCCAATGATTCATTAAACATGGCATATGAATATGAAGAGAATCAAAACCCTTACAAATGGACCTACATGCCCCGGGCAAGGCATGAGGTGAAAAAGTAGTGTGCACATTGTTTAAAAGTAATTATTACAGACCAACAGGAAATGTTCGAAAGATAAGTTACTGATTAATGAAAGTAATGGGGACGAAGTCTTTCGCCTACCAGTTGCGTAGTCCCCCTTCGATGGTTGGGAAGATCCAATCTTCAATGTTGGCCTTTTCTTCTTCGTCTTCCAAAGCATTGATTCCATGAGGAGAAATCTTGACGGGTGTCCTTTCAATTTTTGAGCGACGCATAGCTTTCTGCCCCGCAGTGGTAAATCCCAACCCAAACTTGTCTGTTTTGTGAGGAATGTCAGGCAACTGCCCCCATGTTGAGCTCTTCCCCTCCTTCATTGTAGCCTTTGCGTCTTTCAGAGATGTCATCCTGGCCACCTGCTTGGGTACCTCAGCTACTGTCTTTGCTACTGCAACCTCGGGAGCAATTTCCTCGAAGTGTTGGAACGGTGTTTCAATGAATTCACCCTCCACTTCCACATACCTAAAGGAGTTCAGATGACTGATCATGTGCTCCTCTTCACTGTGTACAGTTATGATCTTACCCTTGACAGGGTATTTCAGCATCTAATGTAGGGAGGAAGTGACCGCGCCAGCATTATGTATCCATGGTCTCCCTAGCAAGCAAGAGTACGACAGACGGATGTCCATCACATAGAAAGTTGAGTGGAATACTTCAGTGCCCACCTTGATGGGAATGTCGACCTCCCCATGCACCATTCTTTTAGACCCGTCAAAGGCCATGACAATGATATTACTTGGTTTCAGCTCCAAGCCTTCACAATCCAACCGGTCGAGAGCCTTCTTAGGCAGCACATTTAAAGAAGAACCAGTATCGACCAAGACATGGGCGAGAGTAGTTCCTCGACATTCAACTGACACATGCAGTGCGTCATTGTGCTTTCTTCCTTTCGGAGTCAGGTCAGCATCAGAGAAACCCAGGCCGTTGTCTGCGGTAAGGCTGGCTACACAATCCTGGAATTGATCGACCGAGGTTTCCTGGGGCACATGGGCTGTCTTTAAAAACCGTATCAAAGCTTTGGCATGAGCCTCCGAACAAAGCAGCAAGGCTAGCATGGAGATCTTCGAGGGGGTTTGTCCCAGTTGTTCTACAACGTCATAATCACTTTTCTTTATTATTTTCAGAATCTCCTCCATTTCTTTCTTAGAGGTTTCGGGGATGACCAAGGGTTGAGCCCTCGTCCTGACGAGCTCATCTTGGATCCCTTTCCCCTTATCAGTAGAAGTAGGAGGGACAACCACAGGAGTAACAGCTTCTTCAATCAACGGAGTTCTTGCAGAAAGTTTTATCGGTGCAAGAGTAACCTTGGCAATAGAAGAGGGTCCAAAGATTTCCTTTGGAGGGGCAATCTCTGGAGAGAAAATTCTCCCACTTCGGGTAATCTTACTCGTACCGGCAATGTTTCCAATGTCGGCATTTTCTTCGTCAGAGCTCTCTTCAGTTATCTTAACTTGTTTAACACCGTGGTAGTAGATTTCTCCACCATAATTCCATGATATCGATTTGTCAGATTTGTAGGGGACAGGCCCAGGCATAGTTATTTTCAGAGGAACAATCTTCGTAGCGGATGCAATCTTAACAGGCTTTTTAGGGACCTTGGAAAGATTGGTGGAAATGGTGATTATTGAAACATCTTTGATAGGAGTTGGAGTAGTAGGAACCTTTTCGAAAAGAATTTGTTGGCTGTCCATTAGGCCTTGGATCCCTATTTTCAGCAACGGACAGTCGATTGGTAGGGAGGAACAACAGTAGCAGTCTTCTTTACATCCTGGGAAAATCCCAGCCTTCAACAGATTCAACTTGATTGTTAGTAGTGGAGTTACCAGATCATCAACAACAACAACATACAGATCTTCTTCAATAGCATGGACATTGCGACCATGCTTTGGCATCGAAGTGGAGATCACATTTGGCTTCTCCGAGGCGTCGAACTCAACCTCTTTTGCATCTATTAAATCTTGAATTTTATTCTTAAGCGCCCAACAATCGTTGGTGTCATGCCCGGCACTGTCAGAATGATAGGCACATTTAGCATTGGCATGATAGTATGGAGATGTGGTGTTAGGGTTTTTCGGTGCCTCCTTTAAACCAGTCAGATTCAACTTCAACAAATGGGGAAGAACTTGTGCAGGTGTCATGTTGATGCGGGTGAACTGCCGTTGTGGCCGTTCTACCCGTTGCTGGTTAGGTCTAGACTGATTGTTACGAGGCTGATCATTTGACGAATTTTGAATCATCACGGCCCCTACAGTCGGCCGGCGCTCAGTTCTTCTCAATCCTTTCTGAGAGTATATAACAGCTGCTTCCGTCTTTGCCGGGAATGATTTCTTAACAGTTGCGGAGGCAGAGGCATCCCTTTGAATCTTCCCACTCTTAATACCAGCTTCCACCTGCTCGCCAGTCAGAATCAATTCAGTAAACCCTGCGGAAGAGCTCCCGATCAAATGGTTGAAGAACGGGCCAGATAGGTTCCCCAAGAACATATCAACTAGTTCCCTATCTGAAAGAGGTGGCTGCACTCTTCCGGCCAAGTCGCGCAATTTCTGGGCGTATTCTTTGAATCCCTCATTTGAGGCCATTCCCATACTTTGTAGCTGAGTACGGGTTGGCGCCAAGTCAGCGTTATATTGATACTGGCGATAAAAGGCAGCTGCCAAGTCTTCCCAACTGTGCACTTCTGACCTTTCAAGCTGGTAGAACCAATCTACACTACTACGGAAAAGGGCTACTAAAGCACTTATTTTGGCCTTTAAAAGCGCTTAAAAGCGCTTTAAAAGCTTGCGCTGGCGTAGGTAACAAAAGCGCTTCTAAAAGCGCTCTGGTAGACCCCCCCTTTAAGAGCGCTTCCTGGAAAAAGCGCTCTGGTAGGACCCCCTATAAGAGCGCTTTCCTGGAAAAAGCGCTCTGGTAGACCCCCCTTTAAGAGCGCTTTTTAAAAGCGCTGCCAAAGACCAGTAAAAAAGCAAAAAAAATTAAAAAAAAAACGCAGCCTACAAAAGCGCTTTTGTAAAAGCGCTCTGGTAGGCCCCCCTATAAGAGCGCTTTTTCCAGAAAAAGCGCTCTTATAGGGGGGCCTACCAGAGCGCTTTTACAAAAGCGCTTTTGTAGGCTGCGTTTTTTTTTAATTTTTTTTGCTTTTTTACTGGTCTTTGGCAGCGCTTTTACTAAGAAGCGCTTTAGTAGGTGGACCTTTAAGAGCGCTTTTTAAAAGCGCTGTCGTTTCTAAATGAGGTATTTTTATGTGCAGCCTATAATTTAATCCTCCCAGTCGACCTGTAATGTTTTCGACCTGTAATATTTTCGACCTGTAATATATTTTTGACCTGTAATATATTTTCGACGCTATTATTTCAGCCATCAGTAAGACAATATATGTACTAATATAATACCATTATAATATCCAAAATTATATATATACATCATTACATCAATAATATTATAGTTCAAATCGACACAAATCCTACATGAAAAATTGCCTAATATAATATTGACACAAATCTTCTTTAATTTCTTCCAACTTAAGCTTCGGGTACGCAGCAGCACGGAATTCGTCAAGGTACTACAAAACAAAAACATAATATAAATGATATATTTAGTTAAATGTAATAAATTATATGAAATTATCTTAAGTTATAAATTCATACCGTGAGCGGAATCTCTAATTGATTCGCCTGAAGGATTTCTTTCATGAACCTCAAAACAAAGTATCCGCAATCATGACTGTTTCGCTGTTGCGGACACTACATAATAAAACAAATAAGATTCTATAGTTGTCTTGTTTTACCAAGTAGCATAAATATTATAAGCAAAATTGTGAAAAGTAATGTACCTGCACTTGGATCCAAGTGATGTTGTTCGATTTAGTTCGGGATACCTGTGCGTCCCGTTGACTACGGAACACTTGTATTGATCTAATTATTAAATATATAAAAGCATATGTTTAAATCAATCCCACAAATAAGAAAATATATAAATATACACGAATATATATTTAGAACGATCCCACTTACAAATCAACGATTTCCTTCATAGCCGGATAATTGGTCCATTCACCATTTACCGAATTCAGATAATACACGACTTCTCTTATCGGGTTGATAGCAAGCAGCAACCAGTGTGCTCTATAAATTAAAACAATAGGTTATATGAAAATTTTGCTATACACAAAAGAAACAGAGATTAGATGAACCAAGAATGAGAAACTAACCCTACTGGTCGGGTATTATACGCCCAAAGATGCAGACTTTCTGTATTGCCGGTGGACATGAATCTATCTACTAAGCGTTGTCTAACTGATTCCGGTTCCGAAGCAATTGTCATTCCGCTGCAATGGGCGGAAGACACGAAACGGAATCTGTTAGACAATGCAGTCCCGCGCAACACTCTGTCATACAACAACCTTAAATAAAAACATAATAAACATTAGATTATTTTCATTGAAATGTGTAAATAAATTATATTGTGGGACTAATTAAATAATATATCGGATGAGTGAATATTACCGGATGTATGAGTGCATATTACTGACGCCTAGTTGATCATGGGTAAAAATCTCTTCCAAGTCATCAAATGTAATATGTGACTGGAATTCAATACCGAAGACACTTTCATCCATGTTGATTTCACGTAAACCACCATCCTTCAAATCGGACATATCAACCATTGTTGCGAGTGTCGAACGGTATCGAGGCACAAAAGCACCGCCTTTTTTTGCCGCTTGCTTCGGAGGACCAGTGGGTGGTAAGCTACGAACCTGCTGCGTCACTTGTTGTGACTCCCGAGCGGATGCCTAAAAATCATATAAGTTAGGTAAAATATAAAATCATGCAGATTTAGATTCAGACTATATATTAACACTTTAAATGTACCTCTTTTAGTGATGCAACAGACTCCTCCTCCTGTAAAATCCCTTTACCCTTAATTGCGGGTTTTATAGGAGCAGTCTAAAATTAAAATGTAAAAAATAATTAATAAACGGTTTAGAATTGACATTCGAAAACTAAATGATTCATAATCGTTTTCAGTATACCTCATCACTAATGGTAATGAGCTCCGAGGGCCATGCAACAAATGATCCTATTGCATCTCGCAGCAATGTCGTCTCTGAGACCATGTCAGGTACCGGTAGAATCGCATCACGATCTAATACAACATCCACCGATACTTTCAGGTGTCCATCAGGGAGGGGTCTGTGGTGAAGTAAATCTCCCGAAGTGTTGTGCACTTTTCCCTTGCCAACTAGTCGATAATTCGGTGACGATAAGTATAGTTGGCAAGATGAAATGCCCTAAACAAATAGAAAATATAAAGTCATTATCATTAATAAAATAGAACAGTTTGTAAGGAAAAAAACTTATAATTACCTCGGGAAATTTCTTTTGATAGTTGATACTAGCCTTATCACTAGTATCTCTCACCGATGAAGTGTTGCATTTTTCTCTCATATACATATCTTTATCTCTTTGCAATTCAGAGACCTGTGCTTGCAATTCCTGCAACTTTTGCAACACTTCTTCATTGGTAAGATTTGATCTTCTCCTAGAACTCTTATAAAAAGAGGTTGGAGTCACACCATGACCCTTACCCCTCACCCGACCGGGATACTCGGGAGCATCTAGTACTCTACTAAGTACGCTCTCCTCACCGGTGGATGCCGATTGCGACAAGGTCTCCTGTAATTCATTTACATTTAAATAATTATTAGTGGAGATAAAAAATCATTTATATATTAAAAAACATTTGATTTAATTAAAGACACAGTATTATACTTACACATTCAGTATAAACTCTCTGAACATCGGGATCGACAGCTTGATTCTTGCCCACACGAGCTTCCTTCCACAACACATGTACAGGAAGTGAAGCTTCCTCACTTTTAGTCTCCTCTAACTATGCATTGACACAAACGATAAAATCGTCAATTAAAACATGCACATGTAGACAATTAATTAAAACGCATTTCTATTTACTTACAATTTTATCCTCTAAGCGTGCATATCCCAAACGCCCTTTCTTGTATGGATACGCGGGTTTGGATGCTCTCTTACTATTCGTGGCACTCTTTTTCTGAAATGCTTCATCTCTTTGCTTTAAAAACTCAGCCCAATCTGCTTCATCAATGAATGTCGCATACTTTGTTGGCCGTCCCGGTGCCTCTTCAAGAAATTTTCCATCTTTATCCTTAAGATAGGTGTTTGTCAAAAAACTTTTCCACCCTCTATATCTTTTGCCGGCCAAACTAAGTATGTAGCTTTTACGTTCATCTGGTATCTCAAAAGTCCTCTGCAAAAATAACAACAATTAACCATATATGATATATACCTGAAGTGTTAGTATAAGTAATTTAAACAATTTATCGTCAAGATAATAACAACAATTAACCATATATGATATATACCTGAAGCTCTTCCCAAATCGCTTGTTTTTTCTCCTCCAATTCTAAATTTTTCGTTTTCGATTTCCAGGTAGCTACGGAGACCGGAATATGCATACGGACAAGTGTACCAATATAACTTGTCAACTTTGCAGAATTAGGACCAATTGGTTGTTTATCAGAATTCCATTCCAATCGGTATACTAATCCTTGGTCTCTATGTCGAATGATTCCCTTCATAATAGTGATGCCTCGTGCCACCTCTTTTGCTTCAGTATCAGGTGGAGCATTTGTATCCGAAGCAACTCTTTCTTGTGAGTTTTCTTGTGCGTTTTCAGGTGGGTTTTGAGGTGGAGCATCTCTATCTGGAGCCATTGAACCTGTATCAAACAAACTAAAGCACATTAGTACACTATTAACACTAACTTTATATGAGAAACATTTCAAAAAATTACATAAAAATAATAAAGATGTCCTCAAAACTCAACCCCTTTTACTAAAAATAATAAAGTATTTAACAACAAAAGAAACTAAACCCATAGATAATAAATAAGCAGTCCAGTAATATTTTTCTTGCTTTGAAGAGATACCTAAAACATAAAAAAAATGTTAGAAAAAACATCTTAATATTAAAATAAAAACAAAACACTGTTGGAGGATATACTAAAAACAAAAATGAAAACTTTAAAACAAAATAAAAAGATAATACCTTTAATTCGAATTACCCCTTAACTCTTGAACAACTAGATAATATGTAGATGGTATATGAACCAGTAAGACAAAAATGAAGGAAAATGAAGGAGACAAAAATGACAAAAATAATATTAGATGATACTCATATTAAGATTGAAATAGAGAGAACATGTATATATTTGAACATGTACACCATTAAACTAACATTACAGTACCAACAATCAAGATTGAAATAGAGAGAACATGTATATATTTGAACATGTACAACAATCAAGTTTCATCATTGCAACAAGTCATCATAGCATACAAAAATGCTTCAAATTTTGAACCTGTATCAAACAAACTAAAACATTGACACTATTAACACTAACTTTATCACTAACGTCTCTTTCTTTTCTTGGTAGGATTGTGTACTACGCGTCTCTTAACAATGCGGACGGTTGGATTGATCCAAATACCCTCATTATGATCATTTCTAATACAAGATTCATTCTCATTTTGATCGTTTCTTGTACAAGATTCAATGCCAACACCAATATCACCTTGATCTTCAATTTTTTCATCAACTATTTTGTTAGATAAAAGCACTATAGACCATTTCGTACTTGTCGGATCATTGACATAGAACACTTGTTTAGCTTGAGAGGCTAGAATGAAAGGCTCATCTTTGTACCCTACCCTATTGAGATCCACTTGCAAAAATCCTGACTTATCCATTCGTACGCCACTATTATTTTCAACCCACTTGCAACCAAATACAGGAATCTGAAACTTCGCGTAATCAAACACCAAAATGCGCTCGATAACCCCAAAATATGACAAATTTGCAAATTTCGGATTTAAGTCATTCGCACTTGATATGTGCATAGCTTCAGCTACCAAGGTAACGCCACTATTTTGCATAGTACTTTTATCATCCTGTTCTTTGGTATAAAATGTGTATCCATTAATTGCGTATGCGCTATAAGAAAGCACAATTACAGATGGACCATAGGCTAAACATCTCAACCTTTCTGTTACTGAAGCAGGATCTGAACGATACTTTGAATAAATATGATCTCTAAACCACGGTATGAAACTTCGATTGTGCTCTCGTACTATCCAGTTCTCATTTCTATTTGGATTTAAATCTCGGAGAACAACTTTGTGCATTTCAACAAACGGCTCAACCTCAATCTCATTGTGCAGAACATACAAGTGCACTTGATCCCGTTCGACCATTGATACTGTCACAACTTTATTTCCAATTAGCCTTTTTCCTTCTTTTTTTTCGACAATATGAGATTTGGGGAGTCCAATTGATTGAACATTTGACAGATATTCAGTACAAAACTCAACCGCTTCTTCAGCAACGTATCGCTCGGCAATACAACCCTCTGGTCGACTTCTGTTTTTCACGTACCCTTTTAATATTTTCATATAACGTTCAGCAGGGTACATCCATCTCATATAAGCTGGTCCGCACAGTTGTGTCTCTTTCACAAGATGAACGACTAGATGAACCATTATGTCAAAAAACGAGGGAGGAAAATACATTTCAAGATCACATAAAGTAACAACTATCTCATTTTGCAATGTTGGTAAGATCGCGGGATCGACCACCTTACTGCAAATAGACCTGAAGAAGAAACACAGCTTAGTTATTGCGCTTCTTACTTTTTCTGGCAGAATAGAACGTATACCTATTGGTAAAAAATGTTCCATTATAACATGGCAATCATGCGTCTTCAAACTCTTTAACTTGAGGTCTTTCATGGACACAAGTCTTCTAATATCTGAAGAGTAGCCTTCTGGAACTTTTACTTCACTGAGGAACTTACACAATGTTTTCTTCTCCTTTCTAGATAGAGTGTAAACAGCAGGTGGCAGATATGTTCGTCTTCCTTTCGTCACGGGCCCCAATTCAGTTCTCATCCCCATGTTTACCATGTCATTCCTTATGTTAACGCCATCCTTAGACTTTCCTTGTATATTGAGTAGCGTACCTATAACGCTGTCAAATACATTTTTTTCAATATGCATAACATCCAGGAAATGTCTTACGTACAACGACTTCCAATATGGAAGTTCAAAGAAAATTGACTTCTTCTTCCACCCACCCTTGACAATTGAATGTGCAAAAGGCTTGCCAAACTGAGTGCTCACATCTTTCACCTTTTCAAAAATTTGATCACCTGACAAAAAAGGCGGGGCTGTACGATGTTCGGCCTCTCCATTGAATGCTTTTCTCCACCCACGGTAGTGATGATTAGAATTTAAGAATCTACGATGGCCGAGAAAGACATTCTTCTGACAAAGCGCCAATCGTGTCGTATCGGTTTCATCTTCACAAACAGGACACGCCTTTTGACCCTTGTTGCTGTACCCGGATAGATTTCCGTATGCTGGAAAATCATTAATTGTTCCAAACAACATCGCCCTCAAGTTGAAACTTTCTTTCCTATACCCATCGTAAACCTCCACACCTCTCTCCCACAAAAACTTTAAATCTTCGATTAAGGGTGCCAAGTATACGTCTATGTCATTCCCTGGTTGTTTAGGCCCAGAAATTAGCATAGATAACATCATGTACTTACGCTTCATACATAGCCACGGAGGTAAGTTATAAATCATAAGAATCACAGGCCATGTGCTATGCGAGATACTTTGAATACCATGCGGGTTCATTCCATCAGTAGACAATGACAACCGAAGGTTTCTTGCTTCTTTTCCAAATTCAGGATATTCAGTATCAACTTTACTCCATTGTGGTGAGTCTGCCGGATGTCGCAACTTTCCATCAATAATTCTTTCATCTGCATGCCAAGTCAAGTGTCTTGAATCGGTCTCACTACGATACATGCGTCTAAATCTCGGAATTATAGGAAAATACCATAAGACTTTAGCAGGAGACAACTTTTTCTTATATCGAGGGGCACCACATTTAGGACACTCATTCAACGCTGCATACTCGTTTCGAAACAAAACGCAATCGTTTGGACATGCATGTATCTTATCATAGCTCATTCCAATAGAAGACAACATCTTTTTGGCTTCATACGTTCGATTGGGAAGAACATTATCCTCTGGTAGCATATCTTTCATAAGGGCTAATAACTCTGTGAAACTTTTATCCGACCATCCATTGTCCGCCTTTAAGTTGTACAACTTTAACACCGCAGACAATCTTGTGAATTTTGAACAACCAACATACAACGGTTTCTCTGCATCGCTTACCAACCTCTCAAACATTTTGGGACAATCCGCAAGATCTTCTTCAAGCGCTTCTGCAATCTCTTCGACTCGATCACAATCGTATGTGTCTGTGCAATCGTCGTTTGAAGCATACTTCCTATTACAACTCGACTCAGCATTCCCGGTACTTTTCTCACCATGCATTGTCCAACATGTATAACTTCTATCAATTCCAAACCGTAGTAAATGAGATCCCAACTGATTCCCGTCAACCTTACCCCCGGCATAACAGCAACCCAAGCAAGGACACGGCATTCGAAGCGGGTCTTTGGAGTGCGCAACCGCAAACTCAACAAATTCCCATACCCCTTTCTCGTACTCTTTCGACAATCGGTTTGAATTCATCCATGTCTTATCCATGTCTTAATTAAGCTAAACAAAAACGGTCAAACTTTCACTCTTCACAAGTAACCCCTATGGCGAATTCAATTCACAAAGTTAGTAAGTACCTCACTTAACGATAAACGAAATTAAAGAGTTACTGAGAGGAAATTAATTTTAATAAATAACTAATAAAATAAAATAAAATAAATATATAAAATTACTAAAAAAAAACCTTAATTTTAACTCCAAAATAATTTAATAGACTTCACAACTTTAATATATAAGATATATGATTCACTCTAACCTAACTTTCACTTCAAATTTAGTATTTATTTCACCTATTTGTCATCATAATCTAACAACATGTTTCACACTAACCTAACTTTCACTTCAAATTTATAGAGTATTTCTTTCACCTATTTGTCATCATCTTAATTATTTAAATTCTATTAAGAACATGATACATAAAGGCCGAACATATGCTAACACTTGAATCAAAAAATTATGTTGCTTAAGAATCAGGACTAAAGATAATTTATAAACATCGACATTCTTCAACCAATGAGACGAGTTTCACACAAAGAACAAAACTATTAAAACTCACACAAAGTTCAAAACAGACTTCATAAACACAATAATATAAACCTTAGATTAGAACAATAAGCTTATTTAAGGAACTTTAAATATATAAACCTTAGTCTACATTGTTTGTTATGGGTGGGAAATAACAGTTTCATTTCTTGATTTTCTGTTTTCTTTTATTGTGTGTTATGAATTGCAGAATATACATATCCATTGTCATGTTTGATTGTTTTATTATATGAATTTTCTTGGAGATATAATATAGGCCACATAGGTTATAATATTACCCATTATAAAAACAATGAAATAACAAGATGTATGTGATTACTGATCTAGGATTCTAGTTGATACTACTTTTCATTGTTCATGTATTGTTTAACAAAAATACAATGGCACCTGCTGGTTACTACAGCAAATACATTCCCTCCCCATTCTTGATGTTGTTTTGGAAGGCATGTCCATGACTTTCATAACTGGAATTCCTAAATTGCACAGATTCAAGGCCATCCTATTACTTCCACTACTAATAGGGGTTAAGTTCTCTTCATCTATTTCTTTCCTATTGAAAAAAGAATCATTTTTTCTACTCTTCATTATCACTTTTGTGATGCATAATCAATTAAATAAATTAACACAACACAACAAAATCTCAAAATTATCTAAGTTCCAATCTTACACATATTAGTAAGTACCAATTCTCTAAATTCCAATTCCACTACATTATAGCGCATTAAAAATATAACCACCTCTAATATAAACAAATTCCTTCTACTCCTAACAAATTAAAAAATAAACACTACCATTTTTCTATTAATGTCTTATGTAACTAATAATTAAAGTTTACAAAATTTCAACTTCTAAGGCACCAAACTAAAAAAAATTATCACATTATCACAATACAAACACAATACTTCAAACCAGAACATCAACTTAATAAAACAAACCAAAAACACATTATCACATTATCACAATATTATACTTCAAACTAAAACACCAACCTACAACAACACAAGATTACTTCAAGATTAATTTTTAAAAACAATGTTAAATCTTACTTAAGATTTAAGAGGAAGGAAGCAAGTTAGATGAAGAAGATGGACTTCTAAAAACCAGTTCGTGAAGGCCTCTGGAGGATTGAGATTACTTGAATGAGAGAGATTACTTAAGCAATTGAACGAGAGAAAGAAATTGTTCTCCTGGAATGCGAAAATATCAATTGGTTAGGGTAAACAAGAACAATGACATTAGTTTCTTTGACATTAGTTTGAAGAAACTGTTGAATGAAGAGTATAAAAATACACAAGTTTCCTTGACATCCATCACAAATGACTTACTTAGTGAAGCATCAAAAGATAGTGATACCTTAAATCTTGAGCGCTTTAGCTTGTTTGTTGTTGAAAACAATTGAAATGGATAGTGAAGAACACTGTAAAGATCATTTTCATTACTAGAAATTAGTAAACATGATTGTGCACATTGAGGTGAATAGCATAGAACAAACACAACAGTAGTTAGTAATCACGATTCTGGAAAATTAGCATTTAGGCACAACACAATTAAGCTCAAGATTCATCCAATTCCGAATCTATCTATATTTATTCACAATATCAAGAATCTAACATCAACACAAAGAATTGCAATTGATTCTATGTCAATAGATTAGCACAATATCAAGAATTAGTTCTTATGTCAAGAATTAGCAATTCAATTCTATGAGGAATTTCTACGTACACCTAATGTGCAAATGTTATGTCTACAAATCTATGTTAAAATCTACATCACAAATTCACATAAACATTATCACAAACACATAATATGTACTAGAATATTACAAATTCTATGTCAAGAATTCTAGATCTAAACTAATTTACTTCATCAATTCATGCATGCACAATTCACATAAACAAAATCAAATTACTCAAGTATTCAACAAAACTATGAAAATCAAGTAATGTTACCTAAGATAATTTGTAGAAAATTGGAAGTTGGATGTTGTTGATGATGATAACAGGGAACCACGTTTGGACTTGACAAAGAGCTTTGAAGTAGGAGCGACGGAGATGGCTGAGGAAGATAAGAAAGGGATGTTGGAGGTTGAGATTGAAGTACGACAAGGGTGTTAGCAGTGAGAGTTTGTTGAGTTATTGACAGCAAGTGACGGTGAGGAACAAATGGAAATAGAAGAAGAATGGCGGCAGCAGTGAAGTAACGGTCGCGGATGGGGTTTTACGGATGGAGATGAGGCAGAAGTGAAGGTTATGGAAGTTCGTAACAGTGAGGTTTGGACTTTGGAGTGTGAAGGTTGATGTGAGAAGACGGATGGGGTTTGTATAATTTTGTTTTTAAAAATTTTAATTTTAAAAAGGCTATGAAAGCGCTTTTGAAAAGCGCCTTAGTAGATGTAGCTATACCAGCGCTTTTAAGGGTAAAGCGCTCTTGTACCCCACCCCCTACCAGAGCGCTTTTGAAAAGCGCTCTCATACCCCCCCTTACCAAAGCGCTTTTCAAAAGCGCTCTCATACCCCCCTTACCACAGCGCTTTTCAAAAGCGCTCTCATACCCCCCCTTACCAGAGCGCTTTTTAAAAGCGCTTTCATACCCCCCCCACTATAAGAGCGCTTTTTTAGCGTGTTTTTTAATTTTGTCTTTAGCGAAGCCTATGCCAGCGCTTTTCCTAAAAGCGCTTTCGTAGGGGTGCTGCTAAAAGCCAAATTTGGTATAGTGCTAGCTGTGTACCAGACAGGCTATCTTGGAAGAAGTGTACCCAAAGATTTCTATCGGATGAATGAGGTTGAATTTTTCTGACATACGACCTCAGGTGCATCTTCGGGCAAGACAGACTGTCCTATTTTGCAAAAATTGGCACCTTAAATTTTGGAGGGATCACAATCCCAGCAATCAAACCCAATTCTTCAAAATCTAACCCAGGAACCCTTTGCAGCTCTGCCAGTCTATCCTCCAGGTTTTTGTATTTGTCGTCCGCTGGCGGGTATTGCTGCTCTGAGTAGTCTTCATCTTCCTCGACCTCTTCCTCTTCAGCCTCAGACTCAAAAGGTAATGCAGCCCCTTTTCCTTTATCGGTTCCCTCATCAGATGTGGAGGGAAATTCAAGAACTCTCCTAGCTTCATTCTCAAATCTTCTTCCCAGTGTAGCTATCCCAACCCTTTTCTTCTTCTTTTTCACTTTTTCTTGCTCTTTATTTCCTAACAGTGCTTTAAGATCCTCCTGACCCTTTGCCAAGGTCATAAGGAGCTGTTGAAACTGCGAGTTTTGTGCTTGCAGATCTTTGACCGTCTGTTCGAGATCCATCTTACTGAAATAAACAGCAGAAAGATAAGGAAACCTGGTGTGGAGACCTGTTTATGCATATGATGAATGATATGTTTATTCATGCAATGCATTCAAGGATTTAGAAATTCAAAATTGTTGCAGACAAAAAGAACACACGTCATATTAATAAGAAGAAATTTTGTCAGTACATAAATGCCCCATGGGCCAAATATTACAAAAACTTCTCAAGGTAAAAAGACGTTGCGCATCCTCTTTGGTGCGATGTAAGTGTTGAGGGTTTCCTCCTCGTGAAGTCGGAGGGTAAGCACTAAAACCTTCTTCTCACTGGCGTGGAAGCTGGCTTCAAAAGTATCCCTTTCTTCCTTGAGTTGGATCCAACTCACTATACCAAATTTGGCTTTTAGCAGCACCCCTACGAAAGCGCTTTTAGGAAAAGCGCTGGCATAGGCTTCGCTAAAGACAAAATTAAAAAACACGCTAAAAAAGCGCTCTTATAGTGGGGGGGGGGGGGGTATGAAAGCGCTTTTAAAAAGCGCTCTGGTAAGGGGGGGTATGAGAGCGCTTTTGAAAAGCGCTGTGGTAAGGGGGGGTATGAGAGCGCTTTTGAAAAGCGCTTTGGTAAGGGGGGGTATGAGAGCGCTTTTCAAAAGCGCTCTGGTAGGGGGTGGGGTACAAGAGCGCTTTACCCTTAAAAGCGCTGGTATAGCTACATCTACTAAGGCGCTTTTCAAAAGCGCTTTCATAGCCTTTTTAAAATTAAAATTTTTAAAAACAAAATTATACAAACCCCATCCGTCTTCTCACATCAACCTTCACACTCCAAAGTCCAAACCTCACTGTTACGAACTTCCATAACCTTCACTTCTGCCTCATCTCCATCCGTAAAACCCCATCCGCGACCGTTACTTCACTGCTGCCGCCATTCTTCTTCTATTTCCATTTGTTCCTCACCGTCACTTGCTGTCAATAACTCAACAAACTCTCACTGCTAACACCCTTGTCGTACTTCAATCTCAACCTCCAACATCCCTTTCTTATCTTCCTCAGCCATCTCCGTCGCTCCTACTTCAAAGCTCTTTGTCAAGTCCAAACGTGGTTCCCTGTTATCATCATCAACAACATCCAACTTCCAATTTTCTACAAATTATCTTAGGTAACATTACTTGATTTTCATAGTTTTGTTGAATACTTGAGTAATTTGATTTTGTTTATGTGAATTGTGCATGCATGAATTGATGAAGTAAATTAGTTTAGATCTAGAATTCTTGACATAGAATTTGTAATATTCTAGTACATATTATGTGTTTGTGATAATGTTTATGTGAATTTGTGATGTAGATTTTAACATAGATTTGTAGACATAACATTTGCACATTAGGTGTACGTAGAAATTCCTCATAGAATTGAATTGCTAATTCTTGACATAAGAACTAATTCTTGATATTGTGCTAATCTATTGACATAGAATCAATTGCAATTCTTTGTGTTGATGTTAGATTCTTGATATTGTGAATAAATATAGATAGATTCGGAATTGGATGAATCTTGAGCTTAATTGTGTTGTGCCTAAATGCTAATTTTCCAGAATCGTGATTACTAACTACTGTTGTGTTTGTTCTATGCTATTCACCTCAATGTGCACAATCATGTTTACTAATTTCTAGTAATGAAAATGATCTTTACAGTGTTCTTCACTATCCATTTCAATTGTTTTCAACAACAAACAAGCTAAAGCGCTCAAGATTTAAGGTATCACTATCTTTTGATGCTTCACTAAGTAAGTCATTTGTGATGGATGTCAAGGAAACTTGTGTATTTTTATACTCTTCATTCAACAGTTTCTTCAAACTAATGTCAAAGAAACTAATGTCATTGTTCTTGTTTACCCTAACCAATTGATATTTTCGCATTCCAGGAGAACAATTTCTTTCTCTCGTTCAATTGCTTAAGTAATCTCTCTCATTCAAGTAATCTCAATCCTCCAGAGGCCTTCACGAACTGGTTTTTAGAAGTCCATCTTCTTCATCTAACTTGCTTCCTTCCTCTTAAATCTTAAGTAAGATTTAACATTGTTTTTAAAAATTAATCTTGAAGTAATCTTGTGTTGTTGTAGGTTGGTGTTTTAGTTTGAAGTATAATATTGTGATAATGTGATAATGTGTTTTTGGTTTGTTTTATTAAGTTGATGTTCTGGTTTGAAGTATTGTGTTTGTATTGTGATAATGTGATAATTTTTTTTAGTTTGGTGCCTTAGAAGTTGAAATTTTGTAAACTTTAATTATTAGTTACATAAGACATTAATAGAAAAATGGTAGTGTTTATTTTTTAATTTGTTAGGAGTAGAAGGAATTTGTTTATATTAGAGGTGGTTATATTTTTAATGCGCTATAATGTAGTGGAATTGGAATTTAGAGAATTGGTACTTACTAATATGTGTAAGATTGGAACTTAGATAATTTTGAGATTTTGTTGTGTTGTGTTAATTTATTTAATTGATTATGCATCACAAAAGTGATAATGAAGAGTAGAAAAAATGATTCTTTTTTCAATAGGAAAGAAATAGATGAAGAGAACTTAACCCCTATTAGTAGTGGAAGTAATAGGATGGCCTTGAATCTGTGCAATTTAGGAATTCCAGTTATGAAAGTCATGGACATGCCTTCCAAAACAACATCAAGAATGGGGAGGGAATGTATTTGCTGTAGTAACCAGCAGGTGCCATTGTATTTTTGTTAAACAATACATGAACAATGAAAAGTAGTATCAACTAGAATCCTAGATCAGTAATCACATACATCTTGTTATTTCATTGTTTTTATAATGGGTAATATTATAACCTATGTGGCCTATATTATATCTCCAAGAAAATTCATATAATAAAACAATCAAACATGACAATGGATATGTATATTCTGCAATTCATAACACACAATAAAAGAAAACAGAAAATCAAGAAATGAAACTGTTATTTCCCACCCATAACAAACAATGTAGACTAAGGTTTATATATTTAAAGTTCCTTAAATAAGCTTATTGTTCTAATCTAAGGTTTATATTATTGTGTTTATGAAGTCTGTTTTGAACTTTGTGTGAGTTTTAATAGTTTTGTTCTTTGTGTGAAACTCGTCTCATTGGTTGAAGAATGTCGATGTTTATAAATTATCTTTAGTCCTGATTCTTAAGCAACATAATTTTTTGATTCAAGTGTTAGCATATGTTCGGCCTTTATGTATCATGTTCTTAATAGAATTTAAATAATTAAGATGATGACAAATAGGTGAAAGAAATACTCTATAAATTTGAAGTGAAAGTTAGGTTAGTGTGAAACATGTTGTTAGATTATGATGACAAATAGGTGAAATAAATACTAAATTTGAAGTGAAAGTTAGGTTAGAGTGAATCATATATCTTATATATTAAAGTTGTGAAGTCTATTAAATTATTTTGGAGTTAAAATTAAGGTTTTTTTTTAGTAATTTTATATATTTATTTTATTTTATTTTATTAGTTATTTATTAAAATTAATTTCCTCTCAGTAACTCTTTAATTTCGTTTATCGTTAAGTGAGGTACTTACTAACTTTGTGAATTGAATTCGCCATAGGGGTTACTTGTGAAGAGTGAAAGTTTGACCGTTTTTGTTTAGCTTAATTAAGACATGGATAAGACATGGATGAATTCAAACCGATTGTCGAAAGAGTACGAGAAAGGGGTATGGGAATTTGTTGAGTTTGCGGTTGCGCACTCCAAAGACCCGCTTCGAATGCCGTGTCCTTGCTTGGGTTGCTGTTATGCCGGGGGTAAGGTTGACGGGAATCAGTTGGGATCTCATTTACTACGGTTTGGAATTGATAGAAGTTATACATGTTGGACAATGCATGGTGAGAAAAGTACCGGGAATGCTGAGTCGAGTTGTAATAGGAAGTATGCTTCAAACGACGATTGCACAGACACATACGATTGTGATCGAGTCGAAGAGATTGCAGAAGCGCTTGAAGAAGATCTTGCGGATTGTCCCAAAATGTTTGAGAGGTTGGTAAGCGATGCAGAGAAACCGTTGTATGTTGGTTGTTCAAAATTCACAAGATTGTCTGCGGTGTTAAAGTTGTACAACTTAAAGGCGGACAATGGATGGTCGGATAAAAGTTTCACAGAGTTATTAGCCCTTATGAAAGATATGCTACCAGAGGATAATGTTCTTCCCAATCGAACGTATGAAGCCAAAAAGATGTTGTCTTCTATTGGAATGAGCTATGATAAGATACATGCATGTCCAAACGATTGCGTTTTGTTTCGAAACGAGTATGCAGCGTTGAATGAGTGTCCTAAATGTGGTGCCCCTCGATATAAGAAAAAGTTGTCTCCTGCTAAAGTCTTATGGTATTTTCCTATAATTCCGAGATTTAGACGCATGTATCGTAGTGAGACCGATTCAAGACACTTGACTTAGCATGCAGATGAAAGAATTATTGATGGAAAGTTGCGACATCCGGCAGACTCACCACAATGGAGTAAAGTTGATACTGAATATCCTGAATTTGGAAAAGAAGCAAGAAACCTTCGGTTGTCATTGTCTACTGATGGAATGAACCCGCATGGTATTCAAAGTATCTCGCATAGCACATGGCCTGTGATTCTTATGATTTATAACTTACCTCCGTGGCTATGTATGAAGCGTAAGTACATGATGTTATCTATGCTAATTTCTGAGCCTAAACAACCAGGGAATGACATAGACGTATACTTGGCACCCTTAATCAAAGATTTAAAGTTTTTGTGGGAGAGAGGTGTGGAGGTTTACGATGGGTATAGGAAAGAAAGTTTCAACTTGAGGGCGATGTTGTTTGGAACAATTAATGATTTTCCAGCATACGGAAATCTATCCGGGTACAGCAACAAGGGTCAAAAGGCGTGTCCTGTTTGTGAAGATGAAACCGATACGACACGATTGGCGCTTTGTCAGAAGAATGTCTTTCTCGGCCATCGTAGATTCTTAAATTCTAATCATCACTACCGTGGGTGGAGAAAAGCATTCAATGGAGAGGCCGAACATCGTACAGCCCCGCCTTTTTTGTCAGGTGATCAAATTTTTGAAAAGGTGAAAGATGTGAGCACTCAGTTTGGCAAGCCTTTTGCACATTCAATTGTCAAGGGTGGGTGGAAGAAGAAGTCAATTTTCTTTGAACTTCCATATTGGAAGTCGTTGTACGTAAGACATTTCCTGGATGTTATGCATATTGAAAAAAATGTATTTGACAGCGTTATAGGTACGCTACTCAATATACAAGGAAAGTCTAAGGATGGCGTTAACATAAGGAATGACATGGTAAACATGGGGATGAGAACTGAATTGGGGCCCGTGACGAAAGGAAGACGAACATATCTGCCACCTGCTGTTTACACTCTATCTAGAAAGGAGAAGAAAACATTGTGTAAGTTCCTCAGTGAAGTAAAAGTTCCAGAAGGCTACTCTTCAGATATTAGAAGACTTGTGTCCATGAAAGACCTCAAGTTAAAGAGTTTGAAGACGCATGATTGCCATGTTATAATGGAACATTTTTTACCAATAGGTATACGTTCTATTCTGCCAGAAAAAGTAAGAAGCGCAATAACTAAGCTGTGTTTCTTCTTCAGGTCTATTTGCAGTAAGGTGGTCGATCCCGCGATCTTACCAACATTGCAAAATGAGATAGTTGTTACTTTATGTGATCTTGAAATGTATTTTCCTCCCTCGTTTTTTGACATAATGGTTCATCTAGTCGTTCATCTTGTGAAAGAGACACAACTGTGCGGACCAGCTTATATGAGATGGATGTACCCTGCTGAACGTTATATGAAAATATTAAAAGGGTACGTGAAAAACAGAAGTCGACCAGAGGGTTGTATTGCCGAGCGATACGTTGCTGAAGAAGCGGTTGAGTTTTGTACTGAATATCTGTCAAATGTTCAATCAATTGGACTCCCCAAATCTCATATTGTCGAAAAAAAAGAAGGAAAAAGGCTAATTGGAAATAAAGTTGTGACAGTATCAATGGTCGAACGGGATCAAGTGCACTTGTATGTTCTGCACAATGAGATTGAGGTTGAGCCGTTTGTTGAAATGCACAAAGTTGTTCTCCGAGATTTAAATCCAAATAGAAATGAGAACTGGATAGTACGAGAGCACAATCGAAGTTTCATACCGTGGTTTAGAGATCATATTTATTCAAAGTATCGTTCAGATCCTGCTTCAGTAACAGAAAGGTTGAGATGTTTAGCCTATGGTCCATCTGTAATTGTGCTTTCTTATAGCGCATACGCAATTAATGGATACACATTTTATACCAAAGAACAGGATGATAAAAGTACTATGCAAAATAGTGGTGTTACCTTGGTAGCTGAAGCTATGCACATATCAAGTGCGAATGACTTAAATCCGAAATTTGCAAATTTGTCATATTTTGGGGTTATCGAGCGCATTTTGGTGTTTGATTACGCGAAGTTTCAGATTCCTGTATTTGGTTGCAAGTGGGTTGAAAATAATAGTGGCGTACGAATGGATAAGTCAGGATTTTTGCAAGTGGATCTCAATAGGGTAGGGTACAAAGATGAGCCTTTCATTCTAGCCTCTCAAGCTAAACAAGTGTTCTATGTCAATGATCCGACAAGTACGAAATGGTCTATAGTGCTTTTATCTAACAAAATAGTTGATGAAAAAATTGAAGATCAAGGTGATATTGGTGTTGGCATTGAATCTTGTACAAGAAACGATCAAAATGAGAATGAATCTTGTATTAGAAATGATCATAATGAGGGTATTTGGATCAATCCAACCGTCCGCATTGTTAAGAGACGCGTAGTACACAATCCTACCAAGAAAAGAAAGAGACGTTAGTGATAAAGTTAGTGTTAATAGTGTCAATGTTTTAGTTTGTTTGATACAGGTTCAAAATTTGAAGCATTTTTGTATGCTATGATGACTTGTTGCAATGATGAAACTTGATTGTTGTACATGTTCAAATATATACATGTTCTCTCTATTTCAATCTTGATTGTTGGTACTGTAATGTTAGTTTAATGGTGTACATGTTCAAATATATACATGTTCTCTCTATTTCAATCTTAATATGAGTATCATCTAATATTATTTTTGTCATTTTTGTCTCCTTCATTTTCCTTCATTTTTGTCTTACTGGTTCATATACCATCTACATATTATCTAGTTGTTCAAGAGTTAAGGGGTAATTCGAATTAAAGGTATTATCTTTTTATTTTGTTTTAAAGTTTTCATTTTTGTTTTTAGTATATCCTCCAACAGTGTTTTGTTTTTATTTTAATATTAAGATGTTTTTTCTAACATTTTTTTTATGTTTTAGGTATCTCTTCAAAGCAAGAAAAATATTACTGGACTGCTTATTTATTATCTATGGGTTTAGTTTCTTTTGTTGTTAAATACTTTATTATTTTTAGTAAAAGGGGTTGAGTTTTGAGGACATCTTTATTATTTTTATGTAATTTTTTGAAATGTTTCTCATATAAAGTTAGTGTTAATAGTGTACTAATGTGCTTTAGTTTGTTTGATACAGGTTCAATGGCTCCAGATAGAGATGCTCCACCTCAAAACCCACCTGAAAACGCACAAGAAAACTCACAAGAAAGAGTTGCTTCGGATACAAATGCTCCACCTGATACTGAAGCAAAAGAGGTGGCACGAGGCATCACTATTATGAAGGGAATCATTCGACATAGAGACCAAGGATTAGTATACCGATTGGAATGGAATTCTGATAAACAACCAATTGGTCCTAATTCTGCAAAGTTGACAAGTTATATTGGTACACTTGTCCGTATGCATATTCCGGTCTCCGTAGCTACCTGGAAATCGAAAACGAAAAATTTAGAATTGGAGGAGAAAAAACAAGCGATTTGGGAAGAGCTTCAGGTATATATCATATATGGTTAATTGTTGTTATTATCTTGACGATAAATTGTTTAAATTACTTATACTAACACTTCAGGTATATATCATATATGGTTAATTGTTGTTATTTTTGCAGAGGACTTTTGAGATACCAGATGAACGTAAAAGCTACATACTTAGTTTGGCCGGCAAAAGATATAGAGGGTGGAAAAGTTTTTTGACAAACACCTATCTTAAGGATAAAGATGGAAAATTTCTTGAAGAGGCACCGGGACGGCCAACAAAGTATGCGACATTCATTGATGAAGCAGATTGGGCTGAGTTTTTAAAGCAAAGAGATGAAGCATTTCAGAAAAAGAGTGCCACGAATAGTAAGAGAGCATCCAAACCCGCGTATCCATACAAGAAAGGGCGTTTGGGATATGCACGCTTAGAGGATAAAATTGTAAGTAAATAGAAATGCGTTTTAATTAATTGTCTACATGTGCATGTTTTAATTGACGATTTTATCGTTTGTGTCAATGCATAGTTAGAGGAGACTAAAAGTGAGGAAGCTTCACTTCCTGTACATGTGTTGTGGAAGGAAGCTCGTGTGGGCAAGAATCAAGCTGTCGATCCCGATGTTCAGAGAGTTTATACTGAATGTGTAAGTATAATACTGTGTCTTTAATTAAATCAAATGTTTTTTAATATATAAATGATTTTTTATCTCCACTAATAATTATTTAAATGTAAATGAATTACAGGAGACCTTGTCGCAATCGGCATCCACCGGTGAGGAGAGCGTACTTAGTAGAGTACTAGATGCTCCCGAGTATCCCGGTCGGGTGAGGGGTAAGGGTCATGGTGTGACTCCAACCTCTTTTTATAAGAGTTCTAGGAGAAGATCAAATCTTACCAATGAAGAAGTGTTGCAAAAGTTGCAGGAATTGCAAGCACAGGTCTCTGAATTGCAAAGAGATAAAGATATGTATATGAGAGAAAAATGCAACACTTCATCGGTGAGAGATACTAGTGATAAGGCTAGTATCAACTATCAAAAGAAATTTCCCGAGGTAATTATAAGTTTTTTTCCTTACAAACTGTTCTATTTTATTAATGATAATGACTTTATATTTTCTATTTGTTTAGGGCATTTCATCTTGCCAACTATACTTATCGTCACCGAATTATCGACTAGTTGGCAAGGGAAAAGTGCACAACACTTCGGGAGATTTACTTCACCACAGACCCCTCCCTGATGGACACCTGAAAGTATCGGTGGATGTTGTATTAGATCGTGATGCGATTCTACCGGTACCTGACATGGTCTCAGAGACGACATTGCTGCGAGATGCAATAGGATCATTTGTTGCATGGCCCTCGGAGCTCATTACCATTAGTGATGAGGTATACTGAAAACGATTATGAATCATTTAGTTTTCGAATGTCAATTCTAAACCGTTTATTAATTATTTTTTACATTTTAATTTTAGACTGCTCCTATAAAACCCGCAATTAAGGGTAAAGGGATTTTACAGGAGGAGGAGTCTGTTGCATCACTAAAAGAGGTACATTTAAAGTGTTAATATATAGTCTGAATCTAAATCTGCATGATTTTATATTTTACCTAACTTATATGATTTTTAGGCATCCGCTCGGGAGTCACAACAAGTGACGCAGCAGGTTCGTAGCTTACCACCCACTGGTCCTCCGAAGCAAGCGGCAAAAAAAGGCGGTGCTTTTGTGCCTCGATACCGTTCGACACTCGCAACAATGGTTGATATGTCCGATTTGAAGGATGGTGGTTTACGTGAAATCAACATGGATGAAAGTGTCTTCGGTATTGAATTCCAGTCACATATTACATTTGATGACTTGGAAGAGATTTTTACCCATGATCAACTAGGCGTCAGTAATATGCACTCATACATCCGGTAATATTCACTCATCCGATATATTATTTAATTAGTCCCACAATATAATTTATTTACACATTTCAATGAAAATAATCTAATGTTTATTATGTTTTTATTTAAGGTTGTTGTATGACAGAGTGTTGCGCGGGACTGCATTGTCTAACAGATTCCGTTTCGTGTCTTCCGCCCATTGCAGCGGAATGACAATTGCTTCGGAACCGGAATCAGTTAGACAGCGCTTAGTAGATAGATTCATGTCCACCGGCAATACAGAAAGTCTGCATCTTTGGGCGTATAATACCCGACCAGTAGGGTTAGTTTCTCATTCTTGGTTCATCTAATCTCTGTTTCTTTTGTGTATAGCAAAATTTTCATATAACCTATTGTTTTAATTTATAGAGCACACTGGTTGCTGCTTGCTATCAACCCGATAAGAGAAGTCGTGTATTATCTGAATTCGGTAAATGGTGAATGGACCAATTATCCGGCTATGAAGGAAATCGTTGATTTGTAAGTGGGATCGTTCTAAATATATATTCGTGTATATTTATATATTTTCTTATTTGTGGGATTGATTTAAACATATGCTTTTATATATTTAATAATTAGATCAATACAAGTGTTCCGTAGTCAACGGGACGCACAGGTATCCCGAACTAAATCGAACAACATCACTTGGATCCAAGTGCAGGTACATTACTTTTCACAATTTTGCTTATAATATTTATGCTACTTGGTAAAACAAGACAACTATAGAATCTTATTTGTTTTATTATGTAGTGTCCGCAACAGCGAAACAGTCATGATTGCGGATACTTTGTTTTGAGGTTCATGAAAGAAATCCTTCAGGCGAATCAATTAGAGATTCCGCTCACGGTATGAATTTATAACTTAAGATAATTTCATATAATTTATTACATTTAACTAAATATATCATTTATATTATGTTTTTGTTTTGTAGTACCTTGACGAATTCCGTGCTGCTGCGTACCCGAAGCTTAAGTTAGAAGAAATTAAAGAAGATTTGTGTCAATATTATATTAGGCAATTTTTCATGTAGGATTTGTGTCGATTTGAACTATAATATTATTGATGTAATGATGTATATATATAATTTTGGATATTATAATGGTATTATATTAGTACATATATTGTCTTACTGATGGCTGAAATAATAGCGTCGAAAATATATTACAGGTCAAAAATATATTACAGGTCGAAAATATTACAGGTCGAAAACATTACAGGTCGACTGGGAGGATTAAATTATAGGCTGCACATAAAAATACCTCATTTAGAAACGACAGCGCTTTTAAAAAGCGCTCTTAAAGGTCCACCTACTAAAGCGCTTCTTAGTAAAAGCGCTGCCAAAGACCAGTAAAAAAGCAAAAAAAATTAAAAAAAAACGCAGCCTACAAAAGCGCTTTTGTAAAAGCGCTCTGGTAGGCCCCCCTATAAGAGCGCTTTTTCTGGAAAAAGCGCTCTTATAGGGGGGCCTACCAGAGCGCTTTTACAAAAGCGCTTTTGTAGGCTGCGTTTTTTTTTAATTTTTTTTGCTTTTTTACTGGTCTTTGGCAGCGCTTTTAAAAAGCGCTCTTAAAGGGGGGTCTACCAGAGCGCTTTTTCCAGGAAAGCGCTCTTATAGGGGGTCCTACCAGAGCGCTTTTTCCAGGAAGCGCTCTTAAAGGGGGGGTCTACCAGAGCGCTTTTAGAAGCGCTTTTGTTACCTACGCCAGCGCAAGCTTTTAAAGCGCTTTTAAGCGCTTTTAAAGGCCAAAATAAGCGCTTTAGTAGCCCTTTTCCGTAGTAGTGGATCTTATGCATTTCCTCCCATGATGTTGGCATGTTAGGATGTAGGATGGTGTACGGAACCTCTCCTTCCTTAACAGGATCTTTAATCAAAGGGAGAATATGAGGGTAAGGCATCATAAGACTCTGGGCTCGGGTTCGTACCCACTTGAGGTAAGGCTCAAGAGGGATGGAGTTCTTGTGCCCCAGTGTCTTGCTATCTACCTTGTTAGGAATCCTCCAAGCTCGGATGAATCTTTGGCGAAGTCCTTGCGCATCGTTGTCGAAGTCAAACACTAGGTCAGGAATCAGCATGTCATGAGGGCCATCCCTCCGTGCATATCCAAATTGTCTCAAATCTAGACAAGGGTTGTAGGTAATGCCCCCTCTAATGCCAAGTAATGGAACATTAGGGAACTCACCACAGCGATCGATGATGATGACATTTTCTCTGGACCGAGAACACCAATGTACATCAGAATGTGTGAGTGTCATCAATCGTTGTGACCACCTTAAGCCTTGTTCATTCTTAAAAACAGATTGTGGAAGGTGAGAAATAAACCACCTTGCAAGGAGAGGAGTACAGCACATGAGAACACCTCTCTTTCTCATTGTTCGTGTGTAAAATGAGTGGAGGATGTCCCCAAGCAATGTAGGTATGGGATTCCTGGATAGGAAAATCTTGACAGCATTGACATCTATAAGTTGGTCAGGATTTGGGAACAAGACCAACCCATAAATAAGGAGTGCCACAATCTCTTCAAAGGCTTGCAGATCCAGGGAATTCCAACACTCTTGTGCCTTCTCAAACAAGAATTTTGCCAAGAAGCCCTTGATACCACTTCTAGTCTCCCAATGCCCCTTGATGTCAGATGGTTGCAAGTGTAGTGCTTGAGCAACATCTTCAGGCTTTGGTTCTTTTTCCGTACCGTTGTAGGGTAGTTGATTAAGAATAGGAATTCTCAGGAGTTGAGAAAATTCCTCCAAAGTAGGCACCAATTGGTAGTCGGGGAATGTGAAACAGTGGTGAAGGGGGTCAAAGAATTAGAACAACACTTTCACCATGTCTTCTTCAATGTTGGTGTTGACTAGGCTGAGCAGTCTACCATGTCTTTCACTGAAGTGAGAGCTTTCTGGAATTCTGGATGTAAGCTCCTTGAGTTGAGGAGGGACTCTCACAAGGTTGACTTGGATAGTTTTCCTGCGAAGAATTTCCATGACCTACAAAACAAGAACAAAGATGAAGATCCAAACCCTTGAAATGGTTAGTGGATGCATATGATACTTTATGATGTTCATGATGTATGCACAAACATATGTACAAGCAAGTCACACAAAACCCTAGTTTCAGGCTTGCATGAGGTTTCATAGGTAAGTACCCTCTTGAGTGAAGTTGGCTTAAAAACCTGTCCTATACATAGTAACCGGGTTCTAAGGAGCTCAATATCATTGAATTGTTTTCTATGTTCATTGTTTTGGTTTAGCCACTTAACTAGCAACCAAAATATTCCAAGAAAACAACCCTCAATGAGTGTAGTATCGAGTATCTACCAACTTCGGACTGCACCAAAGCCGGTCATCTCACTACCCCTAATAAAAGGCCAAGATGGTCAAGTAAGGTTCTAGGTCATTAGTGCTTAGTGACATCACTCAGCGGCCCCGTACTCTCCTTGATTGAACTCAAGGGTTACCGGTACTCACAAATATGTCGCACTAATATAGCTATTGCTTCAACCGTGTCGGTATACCCCGCACAGTTTCCACAATGTATTGCTATCTATGAATGTTTCCCAAATCCGGGTGTAGGATTTCAAGCCCAAACAAGAGAACCAAAATGTAAAGCAATCAAAGCAAACAATTAGTCATGCAAAAGGGTGATCTAAGCCCTAAGGTTACTCCACTTTTAATTCATTCCCCAGCAGAGTCGCCAGTTCTGTGATACGGTGGGAGAACTGACTTGGGTTTTGCGTTTGTTTTCGCAAATGCTTCGGTTTAGCAAGAGTCACCACCGACTTTTTATTTTATCCTAGGAAGCATGAAAGTCACTTTGGGCCTTTTAGGTCAAAACATCTTTGTGCAAACTCAAACCTTAATTTGGGTCAACAGTGCAAGGAGGAGTCTTGAGCAGAGAAAACCCTAACTTGATCTTGAGCTCCAAGAGTCTTGTGGTGAGAAAATGTTGATGAAATGAGAGGGCAAATTTTGGGGTACAACAGTTTCCCCTGTTCAATCTTCTTGAACCTGAAGAGTTAGATTGGCAAGTTTGCCTTTCGCGTCTCGAAGGTAAAAGGAGATTGGACACTAGAGTGCCCGTAAATTTGCACTCGTCAAAGCATGGGTGCGAGAATGGGCTTAAAGATGCCATTTGGAGATGGGCTTAGAGATGCCATCTGGAGAGGTGACAGAGGGATGGGCTTAGAGATGCCATCTGAACATTGCTGGTAGGAGGATGGGCTTAGAGATGCCATATGGAATGTTTGTTGAACTGTAATGTGATAGATCAGAAAAATGAGGATCAAAATGGTATCCGTGTCTGGAATGCATTTGAACTATATCTGGAGACTGAGTTTGTATGAGCAAAAGAATGGCCTTCGTATCTGGGGCGTATCTGAGCTGTAACTGTTTTTGAATGTAGAATGAATATCAGAATGACTGTCGTGTCTGGAGTGTATCTGTATTGTATCTGGGTAACAGAGAAACATCTGTTCATGGAGCAATTGCGTGCTGGGGACAAATTCTGAATGAGTGACAGAATGGCAACCGTGTCTAGAGCGTATCTGGACTGTATCTGAAGTTGAGATTTGTATGAGTAGCAGAATAACTTCCGTATCTGGAGTGTATCTGAAACTGTAACTGGGATCTAAATAAATGACAGAATGACTTCCGTGGCGAATGCACTGGGGAGAATCAAACTGTTGTTGTAAGGGTTAGAATGGTATCCGTGCTTGGAATGCATTGAACCTTGAGGTGGATAAGTGAATCTGAATGAGAGATAGAATGGTTGCCGTGTCTGGAGCGTATCTAGTCTATATCTGATTGCTGTAGTCTGAATGAGTAGTAGAATGACCGCCGTGTCTGGGGTGTATCTGTGCTGTATCTGACTTGAAATTCTGAATGAGTAATAGAATGACCGCTGTGTCTGGGGTGTATCCATACTGTATCTGAATAATTGTTAATGATAGCCTTTCAATCTTATCCTGAAAAGGATGAAATGTTAGCTAAAACACAAAGTTATGTTGCATGATATGTATGATGCAATATATATGTTATATCAATGTTTATGATATATGAATGTAATGAATGCGCATGTAAGCTGATGAGCTGTCTTGCTGAGGATAGATGAATCCTGGATAGCCGGAGATGAGAGAATCTTGACTGTTGCCGGGGAAAGTGAATCACTGACTGCTGTAGGGGAATGTAGGAATCTCTGAATGCTAAAGCTGAGATATCCTCGTTGACTGCTGACTGCTCGGGGAACAAGATCTTCAATTGCTGAGGGATCTTAGGACCACTGCTGGGGATTGGAACTCCTTGGTGACTTGTAGGGAATGAGAATTCTGATGATCTCTACTGGGGAGTCCAGAACCTGGTAGGCTTAAGCTGGAGAAGTAAAATTGAGAATCTTCAATCTGACGGGAAGTATCTCTGTGGGGGAGAAGGTTCACTAGTCTGGTTCCGCTGGGGATTAACAATTTTGACTTCACTGGGGATAAGACTTTTAGATTTCAGGGCTCCACTGGGGATACTAAAACTTTAACTCTGAGGGGAATTAAGTTCTGGAAGGCTCTCTGGCTGGGGAAATCAACTTTGAGAAAGCTTTTGTTCTGCTGAAGACCCTGAAGTTTAACTCTGTTTGGGGAATTAAACTCTGGATTTTAACCTTGTTGAGGAAATTGGAGTTTAGAACTGCTGGGGAATCCTTCTGAAAGGGTATCAAGATATCTATCTGTACCTTCAACCTACCAGTAATTATCTTTCCTGATTTGTAAGGAAAAGATTATGTTCAAATGCATATGCCTATTTAACAAAATATTGGACGTTTCTCAAATAAAACATAAGTGCAAAAGAGAAAAAAGGAAGACAAAGCAAATTTCTGTATTTGGAAAAGTATTTGTATTAACTTTTTATGAGTATCTTTGTACAAAGGAGACATGCATCCTAGTAAGAGGATGTTGTCATAAAAATTGAAAATTTTATACAAAAGAAAGATGGCTATGTGTAACAATTCCATGGGATTTCATTCTGCTATATCCTTCACAACTCTGAATATCTTGTCCATTCAATGCTTCGCCTGCCGATGATTGGATTGATCAGAAGCTCGGAGCTCGTTGATGAAGAGATTGTTCTTTAAAGTGATCCGCCGAGACATAGTCATACACTTTCCCTAACTTTTGCCTGGATCGCCCTTTCGGGTTTTCAATCCACCGGGAAACCCCTTTTTGCCCAAGCCGCCCTTCCGGGTTTTCAACTTGCCGGGTGTACAGATTTTTTTGTTTTATCCCTAACTTTTGCCTGAACCTCCCTTTCGGGTTTTCGGTTCACCGGGATGCCCATTTTTGCCCAAGTCGCCCTTTCAGGTTTTCGACTTGTCGGGTTGTTTCATGCGTAGTATCTTTTGACTATATCTGCATTCGCAGGGTGCAGCAAATCGTCCCCGTCCATGATGGTCAGAATCATTGCGCCACCAGAAAAGATGCTCTTGATTACAAATGGTCCTTTGTAAGTAGGAGTCCATTTTCCCCTGGGATTACTTTGCGGCAAGATAATCCGCTTGATTACGAGATCTCAGACTTGATATACTTGACGTCTGACTTTCTTGTTGAAAGCCTTGATCATCCATTTTTGGTACGTCTGACCATGGCAAATAGCAGTGAGTCGCTTCTCGTTCATCAAATTGAGTTGGTCAAGTCGGGTATGAATCCAATCGTCTTCACTCAAACCAGAGTCCTTCATAATCCTTAAAGAAGGAATCTAAACTTCCATGGGTAGGACAAATTCCATGCCATATACTAAAGAAAATGGGGTTGCCCTTGTTGAAGTACGTGCCGTGGTATGGTATCCATGCAGAGCAAACGGTAACATCTTATGCCAGTCCTTGTAGGTGACTGTCATTTTCTGAATAATCTTCTTGATGTTTTTGTTCGCAGCTTCAACAGCACCGTTCATCTTCGGCCGATAGGGAGATGAATTGCGATGATAAATCTTGAACTGTTCGCATAGAGCGGTGATCATAGTATTATTCAGATTTGTACCGTTGTCTGTAATGATCCTGTCGGGGACACCATACCGGCATATGAGATTTTGCTTGATGAAGCGGGCAACCACATTCTTTGTAACGGAGGCGAAGGAAGCTGCTTCGACCTATTTGGTGAAATAATCAATGGTGACCAGGATGAAGCGATGTCCATTGGACGCTGTGGGCTTGATCTCTCCAATCATGTTGATGCCCCACATTGCGAATGGCCAAGGAGCGATCAGAATGTTGAGAGGAACAAGAGGAATATGAATCTTGTCAGCGTAGACTTGACATTTGTGGCAAGTACGGGAATGTTGATGGCAATCAGCTTCCATGGTAGACCAGTAATAGCCTGCCCTTAGAATCTTCTTAGCCATCGTATGTCCGCTCAAATGGGTGCCAAACGTGCCACTGTGCATCTCAGTCATGATCAACTCTGCTTCAGCTTTGTCTACACATTAGAGTAAAACACAACCATGGCTGCTTTAATAGAGGATGTCGTTGCTCAGGAAGAACTTGGCAGCAAATTTCCTTAGGAACTTCTTGTCATTTACGGAAGCTCCTTCGGGATATTCTCTAGTCTGGAGATACCTTTTGATCTCGTGAAACCAGGGTCGTTCCACTACTTCTTAGGTATTAATCTCATGACAATGCGCAGGTTCATCCATTCGCTCGATGGTAATTTGGGGAGCCTCGTTATCCCAGTTAAGTTTAAACATGGAGGACATTGTAGCCAGAGCATCTGCTAGCTGATTCTCTTCTCGCGGGAAATGCTCGAAGGTGATTTGCTCGAAATGAGGCAACAATGTCAGGACATGTTCTTTGTATGGGATAAGATTAGGATGTTTGGCGTCCCACTCTCCTTTGATTTGACTGATAACCAAATCCGAGTCCCCAAATACGGTCAAAGATTTGATCCCCAAGTCTATAGCAGCCTTGAGACCAAAGATGCAAGCTTCATATTTGGCCATGTTGTTGGTACAACTGAAACAAAGTCGGGCCGTGAAAGGTGTATGGAAACCTTCTGGGGAAATGAGTACCGCACCTATACTGTTTCCGAGTGCATTTGAAGCACCATCAAAGTACAGGGTCCATCGGGATCCATTTTTAGGTCCGTCATACGGTCTGTTACCTTCAATGTTGTCCAAAGTCATGATGTCCTCGTCTGGGAAGTCGAATCTCATGGATTGATAATCTTCGATAGCTTGATGAGCTAGATGGTCAGCTAGTACACTCCCTTTTATAGCTTTTTGGGTAGTATACTGGATGTCATATTCAGTCAGGATCATCTGCCATCTAGCGATTCTTTCAGATAAAGCAGGCTTCTCGAAGATATACTTGATAGGATCCATTTTGGAAATCAACAGAGTGGTATGAGTCAACATATACTGCCTTAGTCGGCGAGTAGCCCATACCAAAGCGCAACACGTTTTCTCGAGCAATGAGTAGCGAATCTCACAGTCGGTAAACTTTTTGCTAAGGTAATAAATGGCATGCTCTTTTCGACCAAACTCGTCATGTTGGCCCAGTACGCACCCCATTGAGTTGTCCAAAACAGTCAGGTACATGATCAATGGCCTTCCTTCGACGGGTGGCATTAGAATAGGAGGTTCTAGCAAATACTCCTTGATCTTATCAAAAGCAGCTTGGCAATCGTCGTTCCACTCGACTACCTGATCTTTCTTCAATAGTTTGAAAATTGGCTCACAGGTAGACGTCAGATGAGAGATGAATCTGGAAATATAGTTCAAGCGCCCCAAGAACCCTCTAACCTCCTTTTCAGTACGGGGGGCAGGCATTTCCTGTATAGCTTTTACTTTTGCTGGATCGACCTCAATGCCTTTGTTGCTGACAATAAATCCCATAAGTTTACCAGACCTAACTCCAAAATTGCACTTACTTGGATTCAGCCTGAGTTTGTACTCCTTCAACCTGGCAAACAGCTTCTGCATATGTTCAAGGTGCTCCTCCTCTGTTTGTGATCGAGCTATCATGTCGTCTACGTAAACCTCAATCTCATGATGTATCATATCATGAAACAAAGCTACCATGGCGCGTTGATAAGTTGCCCCTGCGTTCTTCAGCCCGAACGGCATCACCTTGTAGCAGAAGGTACCCCATTGTGTAACAAAGGTTGTTTTCTCCATGTCCTCGGGGGCCATTTTAATCTGGTTGTAGCCCGAGAATCCGTCCATGAAGGAAAATACCTTGTGTTGAGCCGTGTTGTCAATCAAAATATCGATATGCGGTAGCGGAAAATCATCTTTAGGGCTGGCCCTGTTCAAATCCCGGTAGTCCACACACATTCTGACCTTGCCATCTTTTTTAGGTACTGGAATAATGTTAGCAACCCATTGTGGATAGGATGTAACAGCCAAAAAGCCAGCGTTGAATTGCTTCATTACTTCAGCTTTAATCTTCTCAGACATGTTGGGCCTCATTCGGCGGACTTTTTGCTTGATCGGTGGACAATCCTCTCTTGTAGGGAGACGGTGGACCACTATATCTGTGTCTAAACCCGACATGTCTTCATAAGACCAGGCGAAGATTTCAACGTATTCATTCAACAGCTGTATTAAGCGCTCCTTGACACTTGGTTCCAGATTGGCACCCACTTGTACTTCTTTCCTGTCTTCCTCTGTTCCTAAGTTGACTGTTTCCAACAACTCTTCATGAGGCAAGATGGCCCTCTCTTCTTGTTGTAGAAGTCTGGCTAGCTCTCTTGGTACTTCACAATCTTCGTCATCTTCATACTCAGCCTGATTGACCAAATCTTCAGAGTTATTGAAGGACATAGCAGAATAGTCACCCATAAAATCCAGAGTGGATGGGTACCTGCATTTGTGAGTGTGGGTGTGTGTAAGGGATAACCATCCTTAAACAAACAAAAATGCAAAAGGAAAGAAAATGAACACAGCAGTTTATAAATGAAAAACGTCCAATGATTCATTAAACATGGCATATGAATATGAAGAGAATCAAAACCCTTACAAATGGACCTACATGCCCCGGGCAAGGCATGAGGTGAAAAAGTAGTGTGCAAATTGTTTAAAAGTAATTATTACAGACCAACAGGAAATGTTCGAAAGATAAGTTACTAATTAATGAAAGTAATGGGGACGAAGTCTTTCGCCTCCCAGTTGCGTAGTCCCCCTTCGATGGTTGGGAAGATCCAATCTTCAATGTTGGCCTTTTCGTCTTCGTCTTCCAAAGCATTGATTCCATGAGGAGAAATCTTGACGGGTGTCCTTTCAATTTTTGAGCGACGCATAGCTTTCTGCCCCGCAGTGGTAAATCCCAACCCAAACTTGTCTGTTTTGTGAGGAATGTCAGGCAACTTCCCCCATGTTGAGCTCTTCCCCTCCTTCATTGCAGCCTTTGCGTCTTTCAGAGATGTCATCCTGGCCACCTGCTTGGGTACCTCAGCTACTGTCTTTGCTACTGCAACCTCGGGAGCAATTTCCTCGAAGTGTTGGAACGGTGTTTCAATGAATTCACCCTCCACTTCCACATACCTAAAGGAGTTCAGATGACTGATCATGTACTCCTCTTCACTGTGTACAGTTATGATCTTACCCTTGACAGGGTATTTCAGCATCTAATGTAGGGAGGAAGTGACCGCGCCAGCATTATGTATCCATGGTCTTCCTAGCAAGCAAGAGTACGACGGACGGATGTCCATCACATAGAAAGTTGAGTGGAATACTTAAGTGCCCACCTTGATGGGAATGTCGACCTCCCCATGCACCATTCTTTTAGACCCGTCAAAGGCCATGACAATGATATTACTTGGTTTCAGCTCCAAGCCTTCACAATCCAACCGGTCGAGAGCCTTCTTAGGCAGCACATTTAAAGAAGAACCAGTATCGACCAAGACATGGGCGAGAGTAGTTCCTCGACATTCAACTGACACATGCAGTGCGTCATTGTGCTTTCTTCCTTTTGGAGTCAGGTCAACATCAGAGAAACCCATGGCGTTGTCTGCGGTAAGGCTGGCTACACAATCCTGGAATTGATCGGCCGAGGTTTCCTGGGGCACATGGGCTGTCTTTAAAAACCGTATCAAAGATTTGGCATGAGCCTCCGAACAAAGCAGCAAGGCTAGCATGGAGATCTTCGAGGGGGTTTGCCCCAGTTGTTCTACAACGTCATAATCACTTTTCTTTATTATTTTCAGAATCTCCTCCATTTATTTCTTAGAGGTTTCGGGGATGACCAAGGGTTGAGCCCTCGTCCTGACGAGCTCATCTTGGATCCCTTTCCCCTTATCAGTAGAAGTAGGAGGGATAACCACAGGAGTAACAACTTCTTCAATCAACGGAGTTCTTGCAGAAAGTTTTATCGGTGCAAGAGTAACCTTGGCAATAGAAGAGGGTCCAAAGATTGCCTTTGGAGGGGCAATCTCTGGAGATAAAATTCTCCCACTTCGGGTAATCTTACTCGTACCGGCAATGTTTCCAATGTCGGCATTTTCTTCGTCAGAGCTCTCTTCAGTTATCTCAACTTGTTTAATACCGTGGTAGTAGATTTCTCCACCATAATTCCACGGTATCGATTTGTCAGATTTGTAGGGGACAGGCCCAGGCATAGTTATTTTCAGAGGAACAATCTTCGTAGCAGATGCAATCTTAACAGGCTTTTTAGGGACCTTGGAAAGATTGGTGGAAATGGTAATTATTGAAACATCTTTGATAGGAGTTGGAGTAGTAGGAACCTTTTTGAAAAGAATTTGTTGGCTGTCCATTAGGCCTTGGATGCCTATTTTCAGCAACGGACAGTTGATTGGTAGGGAGGAACAACAGTAGCAGTCTTCTTTACATCCTAGGAAAATCCCAGCCTTCAACAGATTCAACTTGATTGTTAGTAGTGGAGTTACCAGATCATCAACAACAGCAACATACAGATCTTCTTCAATAGCATGGACATTGCGACCATGCTTTGGCATCGGAGCGGAGATCACATTTGGCTTCTCCGGGGCGTCGAACTCAACCTCTTTTGCATCTATTAAATCTTGAATTTTATTCTTAAGCGCCCAACAATCGTTGGTGTCATGCCCGGCACTGTCAGAATGATAGGCACATTTAGCATTGGCATGGTAATATGGAGATGTGGTGTTAGGGTTTTTCGGTGCCTCCTTTAAACCAGTCAGATTCAACTTCAACAAATGGGGAAGAACTTGTGCAGGTGTCATGTTGATGCGGGTGAACTGCCGTTGTGGCCGTTCTACCCGTTGCTGGTTAGGTCTAGACTGATTGTTACGAGGCTGATCATTTGACGAATTTTGAATCATCACGGCCCCTACAGTCGGCCGACGCTCAGTTCTTCTCAATCCTTTCTGAGAGTATATAACAGCTGCTTTCGTCTTTGCCGGGAATGATTTCTTAACAGTTGCGGAGGCAGAGGCATCCCTTTGAATCTTCCCACTCTTAATACCAGCTTCCACCCGCTCGCCAGTCAGAATCAATTCAGTAAACCCTGCGGAAGAGCTCCCGATCAAATGGTTGAAGAACGGGCCAGATAGGTTCCCCAAGAACATATCAACTAGTTCCCTATCTGAAAGAGGTGGCTGCACTCTTCCGGCCAAGTCGCGCAATTTCTGGGCGTATTCTTTGAATCCCTCATTTGAGGCCATTCCCATACTTTGTAGCTGAGTACGGGTTGGCGCCAAGTCAGTGTTATATTGATACTGGCGATAAAAGGCAGCTGCCAAGTCTTCCCAACTGTGCACTTCTGACCTTTCAAGCTGGTAGAACCAATCTAGCTGTGTACCAGACAGGCTATCCTGGAAGAAGTGTACCCAAAGATTTCTATCGGATGAATGAGGTTGAATTTTTCTGACATACGACCTCAGGTGCATCTTCGGGCAAGACAGTCTGTCGTACTTTGCAAAAATTGGCACCTTAAATTTTGGAGGGATCACAATCCCAACAATCAAACCCAATTCTTCAAAATCTAACCCAGGAACCCTTTGCAGCTCTGCCAGTCTATCCTCCAGGTTTTTGTATTTGTCGTCCGCTGGCGGGTATTGCTGCTCTGAGTAGTCTTCATCTTCCTCGACCTCTTCCTCTTCAGCCTCAGACTCAAAAGGTAATGCAGCCCCTTTTCCTTTATCGGTTCCCTCATCAGATGTGGAGGGAAATTCAAGAACTCTCCTAGCTTCATTCTCAAATCTTCTTCCCAGTGTAGCTATCCCAACCCTTTTCTTCTTCTTTTTCACTTTTTCTTGCTCTTTATTTCCTAACAGTGCTTTAAGATCCTCCTGACCCTTTGCCAAGGTCATAAGGAGCTGTTGAAACTGCGAGTTTTGTGCTTGCAGATCTTTGACCGTCTGTTCGAGATCCATCTTACTGAAATAAACAGCAGAAAGATAAGGAAACCTGGTGTGGAGACCTGTTTATGCATATGATGAATGATATGTTTATTCATGCAATGCATTTAAGGATTTAGAAATTCAAAATTGTTGCAGACAAAAAGAACACACGTCATATTAATAAGAAGAAATTTTGTCAGTACATAAATGCCCCATGGGCCAAATATTACAAAAACTTCTCAAGGTAAAAAGACGTTGCGCATACTCTTTGGTGCGATGTAAGTGTTGAGGGTTTCCTCCTCGTGAAGTCGGAGGGTAAGCACTAAAACCTTCTTCTCACTGGCGTGGAAGCTGGCTTCAAAAGTATCCCTTTCTTCCTTGAGTTGGATCCAACTCTTATGCATTTCCTCCCATGATGTTGGCATGTCAAGATGTAGGATGGTGTACGGAACCTCTCCTTCCTTAACAGGCTCTTTAATCAAAGGGAGAATATGAGGGTAAGGCATCATAAGACTCTGGGCTCGGGTTCGTACCCACTTGAGGTAAGGCTCAAGAGGATGGAGTTCTTGTGCCCCAGTGTCTTGCTATCTACCTTGTTAGGCATCCTCCAAGCTCGGATGAATCTTTGGCGAAGTCCTTGCGCATCGTTGTCCAAGTCAACCACTAGGTCAGGAATCAGCATGTCATGAGGGCCATCCCTCCGTGCATATCCAAATTGTCTCAAAGCTAGACAAGGGTTGTAGGTAATGCCCCCTCTAATGCCAAGTAATGGAACATTAGGGAACTCACCACAGCGATCGATGATGATGACATTTTCTCTGGACCGAGAACACCAATGTACATCAGAATGTGTGAGTGTCATCAATCGTTGTGACCACCTTAAGCCTTGTTCATTCTTAAAAACAGATTGTGGAAGGTGAGAAATAAACCACCTTGCAAGGAGAGGAGTACAGCACATGAGAACACCTCTCTTTCTCATTGTTCGTGTGTAAAATGAGTGGAGGATGTCCCCAAGCAATGTAGGTATGGGATTCCTGGATAGGAAAATCTTGACAGCATTGACATCTATAAGTTGGTCAGGATTTGGGAACAAGACCAACCCATAAATAAGGAGTGCCACAATCTCTTCAAAGGCTTGCAGATCCAGGGAATTCCAACACTCTTGTGCCTTCTCAAACAAGAATTTTGCCAAGAAGCCCTTGATACCACTTCTAGTATCCCAATGCCCCTTGATGTCAGATGGTTGCAAGTGTAGTGCTTGAGCAACATCTTCAGGCTTTGGTTCTTTTTCCGTACCGTTGTAGGGTAGTTGATTAAGAATAGGAATTCTCAGGAGTTGAGAAAATTCCTCCAAAGTAGGCACCAATTGGTAGTCGGGGAATGTGAAACAGTGGTGAAGGGGGTCAAAGAATTGGAACAACACTTTCACCATGTCTTCTTCAATGTTGGTGTTGACTAGGCTGAGCAGTCTACCATGTCTTTCACTGAAGAGAGAGCTTTCTGGAATTCTGGATGTAAGCTCCTTGAGTTGAGGAGGGACTCTCACAAGGTTGACTTGGATAGTTTTCCTGCGAAGAATTTCCATGACCTACAAAACAAGAACAAAGATGAAGATCCAAACCCTTGAAATGGTTAGTGGATGCATATGATACTTTATGATGTTCATGATGTATGCACAAACATATGTACAAGCAAGTCACACAAAACCCTAGTTTCAGGCTTGCATGAGGTTTCATAGGTAAGTACCCTCTTGAGTGAAGTTGGCTTAAAAACCTGTCCTATACATAGTAACCGGGTTCTAAGGAGCTCAATATCATTGAATTGTTTTCTATGTTCATTGTTTTGGTTTAGCCACTTAACTAGCGACCAAAATATTCCAAGAAAACAACCCTCAATGAGTGTAGTATCGAGTATCTACCAACTTCGGACTGCACCAAAGCCGGTCATCTCACTACCCCTAATAAAAGGCCAAGATGGTCAAGTAAGGTTCTAGGTCATTAGTGCTTAGTGACATCACTCAGCGGCCCCGCACTCTCCTTGATTAAACTCAAGGGTTACCGGTACTCACAAATATGTCGCACTAATATAGCTATTGCTTCAACCGTGTCGGTATACCCCGCACAGTTTCCACAATGTATTGCTATCTATGAATGTTTCCCAAATCCGGGTGTAGGATTTCAAGCCCAAACAAGAGAACCAAAATGTAAAGCAATCAAAGCAAACAATTAGTCATGCAAAAGGGTGATCTAAGCCCTAAGGTTACTCCACTTTTAATTCATTCCCCAGCAGAGTCGCCAGTTCTGTGATACGGTGGGAGAACTGACTTGGGTTTTGCGTTTGTTTTCGCAAATGTTTCGGTTTAGCAAGAGTCACCACCGACTTTTTATTTTATCCTAAGGAAAGGTTAAAAAGCACAGGAAAAACCTTTGATATGTTTTCTTGGGTTCGGGGAGTAGATTATAGAAAGGGAAGGTATTAGCACCCTTTCTATCCATGGTTATCCATGGGCTCTTAGTTACTTGCTTAGATCACTTGCCTTGCATTTTCAATTGTTTAAAATGGTGCTTTGTGTGTGATTTTGAAAGATGTTTTTGAAAAGAGGCCATTTGTTGTGGCAACCTTTGTAATGATCCATGCTTGAATGTATACAAAGGTGTATTTGTCTTTTGAAAAGTTTTCAATGTTTTGAGAGTTTGTTTTGAAATTGTGTTGTGATGTGTGTTTTGAAAAATGGCAAGGATTTGTTTTGCAAGATTGGTCAAGTAACCAAGAGCTATCTACCCTAAATTTCTCAAAGATCTTTCCTATGTTTTAACCCTTTTAACAGTATTATTCCACCATTGTATTTGGTGGACAATCTTGTGTTAGGATGTTAACGGGACGGGCGCGGGTCATCGTTTAGACCATGAATGCAATGGTGCCAAGTGTCTTTGGTAATTTTCTTTTAAGGGACTTGATCATTTTTTAGGCAACTTGAGAAAGCGTCATCGAGGGACTATGATCATTTGATTTGTTTTTGTTTGGCCAAAGACACTCAACATGCCACATGGCCCATTTTTGAAGGCAACAAGTGGAGTAACCCTAAGTGTGCAAGTGTGCATTGTGTTATCCATTTTCATGCATTTTTGTCTTTGAATTTAGGTCAAGCTATTTGTTATTTTATTTGCATAAAAACCCTAAGTCTATCATGGCATAATTTGAAAGCTTTTAAATGCAGAAATTTAAAGTCCTAAATTATTACAATATGATTATGGGGATGGGGGTACAAATGTTTGAATGGGGGGATATTTGGCAAGAAATTAAATCTAAAGCTATTACATCCATATTGAATAGACAAATATTTAATTGTACAATATTTAAATAAATATAATAAAATATGCAAAAATGTATTATGCACAAAAAGATTTTTTATGTATGTGAAAGTATTTTTCATGTGAAATATAAACAAAAATAAAAAAGTCAATTTTTGAATATTTTTATGGTTTAGGGAAAAACCCTAGTTTTCTAAATAAATAATATTTATTTATTAATTATATACAATATTTGTTAATTATATACAAAAAATAAAAAAAGAAGTATATTGTAAAAAAAAGAGTATTTTTTAGTGTCATATATTAATAAAAATAAAAATGTATTATTTTCATATTTTTATCCTAAGTATTCTAATAAATATATACAAGTATTTATATTATATATTAAATATATACAAGAGTAAAATATTAATTATTTACAAAAAAATTATATTTTTAGAAAATGTTTTCAAAAGGTAAACAAAAAATATTAACTGAAAAATATTTATTTTTGTATTATTTTCTAGGGTTTTAAATAAAAAGGTTTTTAATATTTATTTACATATATATGCTAAATAAAACAAATAAATGCCAAATAAATGCAAAAATGGGTGGAAAAATATTTTTAATATTTTTTATATTTGAGCAAAAAATAATAAGTCAGAATCAAAAAGAAAAAATAAAAAATGATCAATATATCACATAATGGGCCAAGGGGGTGTAAATTGGAAAAGGGGGTACAAAAAGCAGGACTGACTCAGGCCCAGCCCAAGCCAGTCATCTTCAACCTTCAACAATGTTTGAACATCAAAAACGCGCACTTCTTGTACAACAGCTAACTCCTGATTCTTTGACTTTTAACAAAAACTCATAACACAAACATTATAGAGCATCAAGAGACGAATTCATACATATAAAACACTTGACCTAACTCTAAGAATCCAGGGACAATTTCTTCATCCCCAATTTCTGACCTAATTTTTCTTCAATGTTCATGGCCAATATTCGCACAACACGCATAATATAAATGAAAAGTAAATACATGGATGGCTTCAGGGCTATGAGTAGAACATGTTTTCTTCACAAACCTAAGCTTAATCATGCCTGGATAGAGAGATAGAAGTTCATGTTTTTACCTGTTTCAGCTTGACTTGAACAGAATAATGTAGCAACTTCCAATGGATTTTGAGCTTTTGTACAACTTGCCTGAAGTCCAAGGATGCTTCTCCAACTCCTAGCTTGCTTTAAAATCAACTGAATCATGCTATGGAAGTCAACCTGCACAGCTTGAAAATAAAAATGGAAAACGTGGTTATGGGTGTTACAACTTGGGTTTAATGCTTGGGATAGTTTGTATGGATGATATAGAATGTATTTGAACTAGTCTTAGCCAAAGTGCACGAGTGGAAATGTTTGTGGAAGTCAAGTTGCAGAACTTGCTCTGTTTCTGCAGCAAGAGGGTGTTTTTGTGTTTGAGGAGGTTTGAGGGGTGGTTGATTCGTGCCTTAGGCTTGCTTGGATGTATGAAAGATGTTAAAAAGGTTTGTGTTTGGCTGTGTTGACAGGAATGAGAGATTGAGAGTTTTTGCAAGCTTTCTTCTAATGTAAGCAAGGATATGTCAACTTGTGATATAGGCCTGTCCAATGTCCTCAAGCATGCTGCATATCTTGTTCTTGATCAGAGGTATTTATGTACAAATGCTAGCCTCAAAGATCTGGCCCATGCCTCTTGGATTTTTTATTTGACATAAAGCACTACTTTATCAAAATGGCAAATATGCTTTTTCCAATTAAGGGTTAATCTTGCATGTAATGACCAAATGAACAAAATAACACCTTAGCACAATAGTTAGGCATTTAATTATGGTGTGTGAAACTTGTTTTGAGGCCTGCAAGCTAGCTTTGTACAAGCTGATTTGAAAAATGCCAATGTTATGAACATGCTTTGGTCAAGAACAAAAGTGAATTTTGCCCAACTTTGCAAATTCGATTCTCTCTAACCACAAGGGTGTTTGAGAAGTTCTTGGAAAATTTGGAAAGCTTGGAATGGGTATACAATCCATATTTGTAATGCAAATTGAAACTCCAAGTGGAAGCATGTGAAAAATGGCCAAGAAGTTGGACAAAAATCCTGCCTAGAATAGGTCAAAATTTCTCTAAGTTAAAAATGTTTTGCACCCTTGTTCCAAAAATCATAACTTGGGCTACAAGCTTCCTTTGAGAAAACTTTGTGAATAAAAGTTGTAGATTTTGAAATGTAATACAACTTTCATGTTTTGAGTTTTGTTTGAATCCATTTGCATCTTGGTGAAAAAATGGGACAAAGTTAGGAAAAAATAAGGAAATTTCATAACTTAGAAAAAATTTTAAGTTATGAAATTTCTTCATTTTAAACCCTAATTTGCAATTTTGGGTTTCTTGATGAACAAGTTTCATAATTTGACATGTATTGATGAAAAATGAATCTTGGCACTTGATTTTGACCAAAAAGTCAAAGTTTGACTTTTCAGTATACAGTCAAATTTGGATCAGTTGACTGGAAAATTCATCTGTCAATCCTGTGCATTTGGGATCTTTTGAACTTGTTGAATGTTTCAAGACAATGCCATTGAGTCCTTGAGTCCATATGTGAGCTTGGTTTGCCATTGGTTAGGTCAAACAGTCAAAAATTGCCTTTGTGCATTCAAAACCCTAAAAATGACTATTTTGCCCTTTTGGTGATCTGATCAAATTTCTTGTGGAATTGTGATCCAAACTTAATCAAATGGTTCATATGAGTTCAAAATGTTGATGTGGGTCCCAAAATTATGAAGTTTGACTGTCAACTGGCCACAATTGACTTTTTCCCCAATACAGCTGATTTCTAGGTCAACTGTCCAATTAACTGGGCAAAGATTGGAATCAAGGCTTGAAAATTGGTATGGATAAGCTTGTGAGTCCAATAGGAAGCATGAAAGTCACTTTGGGACTTTTAGGTCAAAACATCTTTGTGCAAACTCAAACCCTAATTTGGGTCAACAGTGCAAGGAGGAGTCTTGAGCAGAGCAAACCCTAACTTGATCTTGAGCTCCAAGAGTCTTGTGGTGAGAAAATGTTGATGAAATAAGAGGGAAAATTTTGGGGTACAACACACACACATCATTTCTTCTTGGATGTTTGAGGTAGACAATTTGAGAATCTGACCATATTTCTTAGTGAAGGGAGAATCTCCAGGCACCCTTGATGCTAACTCTTGAAGTTGAGGAATCACTTTCACGAAGTTGACTCGGATGGTATTTCTACGAGTGGAAGCCATGTCCTACAAAACAGAACGAAAATTAATTCCTAAGTCCTCGAAATGGTTAGTGAGAATACTTATGATGTTATGATGTTTATGATGTCATGAATAATTAATCACAAATAAAGCACACAAAGACCTTAGGTTTAGGCTTGCATGAGTTTCATAGGTAAGTACCCTCTTGAAGTTTAGTTGGTTCAACCTGTCCTAGAAAGTAAATGGGTTCTAGGGAATCTCAATATCATTGAACTTTCTTCATTGGGCATTGTTTTAGCACAATCAATCTTTTCTTGCGGCCAAAATATCCCAAAAGTCTGATCTCAATGAGTGAAGTATCGAGTATCAACCAATATTCAACTTTGCACCAAAGTCGGCTATCTCACTACTTCCTAATGGTCAAGTTGTTCAACTAAAGGTTCTATGGTCAGTTAGTGCTTCATGACACCACACAACGGCCCTGTATTCTCCCCAGTTCAATACAAGGGATACCGGTACCAACAAATGTGTCACACTAATGTAGCTATTGTTTCAACCATATCAGTCTACGCCTTACAGTCTCCACAATCTATTGCTACTTACCTAATGGTGTTCCCAGATCTGGGTAGAGGATCTATACAAAGACCAAACATCCTTTTAAGAGTAAAGCAAGTAAGTCAAACAATTAAAGCATTTAAATGTGATCTAGTCTCTAAGGTAACTCTACTTCAATTAACACTCCCCAATAGAGTCGTCAGTTCTATAATATGGTGGGAGAATTGACTTGGGTGTTTTGCATTTTATCGCAATTGTTACAGATAGCAAGAGTCGCCACCTACTTTTCTTTTATCCAATAAAGGAAAGGGTGAAAAGAACAAGAAATACCTTTTGAGAATTTTCTTGAGGTCAGGGGGTAGGTTATGAAAAGGGAAGGTGTTACACCCTTTTCATCCGTAGTTATCTACGGGCTCTTAATTGCTAGCTCACTTTAAAATGCTTTGTAAACATGCTTGTGATTTGTTTGAAAGTATTTTTGAAAAGTGCCTTTATTTAGGAGAACTTTGTAAGGATTCTCGTTTCAGTGAAAATGTATACAAAGTGTTGACTTTTGAAGCTTTGACAAAAAAGGTGTTTTTGTTGACTTTCAAAAATGACCTATAATGTCCAAATTCATAACTTCTTGTGAGTGCATATTTTGATCTTGGGAGCTGAAGATGGATTTTAGGGAATTTCATCCTCTTCAAAATGAGATTTTGATGGGTCATTTCTCATAAAGTATGAGAAAGTTATGCTTGGTCAAAGTTGAGTTGACTTTTCTTGCAAAACCCTAATTTAGCAACTTTTGAGTCTTGATGAATTATGAGCAATCCTTGATGAATCATGATCAACCCTTGATAAAATGATGAAATATCCTTCAAAATGAGGATGTTGACCAAAAATCTTGAAGTTTGACTATATGTGGGCCATATTTGACTTTTACCCTAACACAGTTGATTCTTGGACCTTTGAGCAATTGACTGAGCAAACTTCCTCTACAAGGCTTGAAACTTGACATGGATGATCTTGAGAACATATTAGGACATTGGTGAGCATTTGGGATCACTTGGACTCAAGTATCTTGATGCAACATGAAACCCTAGTTTTAGGTAGACTGCCTTAGGAGAGAGCTTGTATGGCCAACCCTTGGACTACTTTGAGCAACTTGAGGATCTTTCTTGCAATGTTTTGAGAAATATGGGAGGGAAAATTTTAGGGTACAAAAGCTGCCCCTGTTCAATCTTTTTAAACCTGAGGATGTAGATTGGATTTCGTGCCTTTCGTAATCCAAAGGTGGAAGTTGATTGAACACTAAAGTGCCCAGAAATTTGCACTCGCATGAAGTGGTAATTGTCTTGTGATGTCGGGAATGGGTTTATAGACGCCATTTGGAAATTGCTGACGAGGGGATAGGCTTAAATATTCCATCTGAAGGAGTGTCGATCACATAAGAGATTCCTTAACGAGAGCTTGTATACCTGTTGTTGAGGAAGATTACGCCGGGGAATGCTGATCTCTGTTAAGAGAAGTAGAATTTTAGGAGCTTCGGTTGTCCTCTATTCTGCTGGTGAGTCGTCTCTGTTGATATTTAGGAACTTCGATCGTCCGTACTCAACTGAGGAAACATTTTTGCTGATATTTAGGAACTCGTCCGTAATTCAACTGAGGAAACATCTCTGCTGAGATTTAGGAACTCGTCCGTAATTCAACTGAGGAAACATCTTCGTTGAGATTTAGGAGCTCATCCGTAATTCAACTGAGGAAACATCTTTGTCGAGATTTAGGAACTTGTCCATAATTCAATTTAGGAAACATCTTCGCTGAGATTTAGTAGCTCGTCCATAATTCAACTGTGGAAACATCTCTGCCGAGATTTAGGAACTTGTCCGTAATTCAACTGAGGTAAAAGCTTCATAGCTTGAATTTTGTGAGAATTTGATCATATCTTTCCTGAAAGATAAATGTTAGCTGTATGTAATGCATGATATGTATCAAGCAATGATGTTCTCAAAATAAATGAAATTGTGTCGTATGATGAGTATGCATGTCATGATGTATGGAAATGTGATGTTTTGAGCTGGGGAAAATAAATCCCGGATTGCTGCTGGAGAAAAGAATTGAATTTTTCGTTTCCGCTGGAGATAGTGAATGAAAATGTTTGTGAGAATAAACCTGCGGGAGAGGATAACTACACTGGGGAATAAACTGACGAGAGAATGTCTCTGTGGGGAAGAGATGCTCTACTGAGGATTCCGTTGATAAATTCAACCGGGGATGAATTACCACTGCTGGTGATAATGAAACCTGTTGGGGATTGAATTTCTGTTTATGAAAGGAATAAACTGCGCTGGGGATGATTTTCCAGTTGCGACTTCACGGGGGGTAACCTTTTAGATTCTACTGGGGACGATTCTTCAAACTCCACTGGGGATGGTTTTTCAAACTCCACTGGGGATGATTTTTATACTCCGCTGGGGATAGTAATTCTTTAGTGCTGATGGTAGATAAAATCTGCTTGGGGAGAATATTACCGATTCATTCACTGTGGCGAGTCTCAGCTGGGGATAGATAACACCACTATATTTCTCCTTACTCTGCGGGGAATGAATATAATTTCAATCGTTTCCTCCAACTAGGTCTATCCCTATACCTGGTGGACAGAGCAACTGTACGGTTTGGACGTTTCTTGTTTGCCCCAGTTTCTGATATTACAAGTAATCGTCTTTTGTTTCGCATGTGAATTTTTATGAGCAGCAATCAATGTCAAATGCATATATCAAAAATGAACATTGGACGTTCTCGCAAAAAAAAAACAGAAAAAGGAAAATAGTTTGAAATTTATTTGTGAAAATGACTTGTATTGATTTTGAAGTTAGCCTGTAAATAGGCGTTTTTTGTACAAGAGGCTGACGTCCTAATAAGAGAACGCCACCGAGTAATAGAGTTTATACAATTTGTGAAAAACAAAGAAAAACATCTATGTGAACAATCCCACTGGGTTCCAACTCTGCTATTGTCTTTATGTCCTCGAGCATCTCATCACTTTGCTACTTGGTTGAAGGTAGATCAGATTGATTAGTGTCGTCCGAGGTTGATAGTCAATACCGAAGTCTGGTTGCAAGGTGATTCAATGAGACATAATGTTACGCTTTGATCCCTAATTTTTTCCTGGACCGCCCTTTCGGGTTTTCAGTCCACCGGGATACCCTTTTTTGCCCAAGCCGCCTTTTCAGGTTTTTGACTTGCCGGGTGTAGAGATTTTTTTATTTTCATCCCTTATTTTTTCCCGAACCCTTTTGGTCCGCCGGGAAGCCCTCATTTTTGCCTAGGCCAGTCAACCTAGCGGGTCTTTGATTATGCGTAGTATTTTTTCACTATGTCTGCATTGACGGGGTGAGGAAGGTCGTCACCATCCATGGTGGTTAGAATCATAGCTCCTCCTGAGAAAATGTTCTTAACCACAAATGGCACTTCGTATGTAGGGGTCCATTTGCCCCTGGGATCATCTTGAGGTAGTATGATGCGCTTGATCACCAGATCTCCAACTTGACACTCTTGTCGTCTGACTTTCTTGTTAAATGCCTTGGTCATTCGCTTTTGATACGTTTGACCATGACAAATAGCAGTAAGTCTCTTTTTGTCAATTAAGTTTAGCTGATCAAGCCGGGTCTGAATCCAGTCATCTTCGCTCAAACCTGCATCCTTCATAATCCAAAGAGAGGGTATCTGAACTTCAATGGGCAAGACTGCCTCCATGCCATAAACCAAGGAATAGGGTGTTGCCCCTGTTGATGACCGCGCTGAGGTACGGTACCCATGAAGAGCAAAAGGTAACATCTTGTGCCAATATTTGTATGCCACCGTCATCTTCTGCACAATCTTCTTAATATTCTTATTAGCCGCTTCTACAGCCCCATTCATCTTCAACCGGTAAGGAGAAGAGTTGTGATGCTGTATCTTGAGCTGTTTGCAGAGTTCGGTGATCATCTTATTATTGAGATTTATACCATTGCCCGTAATGATCCTCTCTGGTACACCATATCAACAGATCAGATTATGCCGAATAAATCGTGCCACGACATTCTTGGTCACAGTAGCAAAGGAAGCTGCTTCAACCCACTTTGTAAATTAATCAATAGCTACCAGGATGAAACGATGCCCGTTAGATGTCGTAGGTCTGATCTCACCAATCATATCGATTCCCATATTGCAAAAGGCCAAGGAGCCGTCAAGACGTTCAGAGGAACTTGAGGTATATGCACCTTATCAGCATAGACTTGGTACTTATGACACGTCCGAGAATGTTGATAACAATTGGCTTCCATGGTGGACCAATAATATCCTACCCGCAGGATCTTCTTTGCCATGGTGTGTCCACTGGAATGAGTTCCGAAGGTACCTTCATGCAACTCTACCATAATCCTTTATGCTTCGTTCTTATCTACACAACGCAGTAAGGTTGAATCATGGTTACGCTTGTAAAGGATGCCATTACTGATAAAGAACTTCGCCGCAAACCTCCTCAGAAACTTCATATCATTAACAGATGCACCCTCGGGGTATTCTTGAGCCTCAAGATACCTCTTCACCTCGTGAAACTAGGGTTTATCTGTTACCTCCTCAGTCTCAATGTCATAGCAATGTGCTGGTTCATCCAACCTCTCAATGGTAATCTGGGGAGCCTCATTATCCCATCTGACCTTGAACATAGAAGACATCGTAGCCAGCGCGTCTGCTAACTGATTCTCCTCTCTAGGGAAATGTTCAAAGGTTATCTCCTTGAAGTGCGGAAGCAAAGTCAATACATACTCTTTGTAAGGAATAAGATTTGGGTGCTTCATATCCCACTCGCCTTTGATCTGACTGATCACGAGAGCGTAATCTCTGAACACACTTAAGAACTTAATCCTTAGGTCAATAGCTGCTCGAAGACCTATAATGCACGCTTCATACTCCGCCATGTTGTTGGTGCAGTTGAAACATAGTCAGGCGGTGAACGGAGTATGAGAGCCTTTAGGAGATATGATCACGGCGCCAATGCCATTATCCAAAGCGTTTGAGGCTCCATAAAAGTACATAGACCATCAGGATCCTTCCTCATGTCCTTCATCCGGTCCAGGTGTTTCACAGTCGGTCACTAACATGATGTTCTCATTCGGGAATTCAAAGTTCATAGACTGGTAATCGTCCACTGCCTGATGCGCCAAATGATCTACCAACACACTTCCCTTGATTGCTTTCTGGGTCGTGTATTGGATGTTGTACTCAATCAAGATCATCTGCCATCTTTCTATTCTTCCAGAAAAGGCAGGCTTTTCGAAGATATACTTGATAGGATCCATATTTGATATCAATAGAGTAGTGTGAGTCAGCATATACTGTCTCAGCTGGAGAGTAGCCCATGCCAAAACGCAGCAAGTTTTCTCAAGCAATGATTATCGGGTCTCGCAGTCGGTAAACTTTTTGCTAAGGTAGTAAATAGCATGCTCTTTTCGGCCAGACTCGTCATGCTGCCCCAACACGCACCCCATTGAATTGTCGAGTATTGTCAAGTATAAGATTAGAGGTCTCCCTTCAACTGGAGGCATCAGAATAGGTGGCTCTTGGAGATATTCCTTTATCCTTTAGAAAGCGGCCTGACACTCATCATTCCACTTTACCACTTGATCTTTCTTCAGTAACTTGAAGATTGGTTCACAAGTAGCAGTTAGGTGTGAAATGAATCTGGAAATGTAGTTCAGACGTCCCAAAAAGCCTCTAACTTCTTTTTCTGTTCAGGGAGCTAGCATTTCCTGTATAGCCTTCACCTTTGCAGGATCCACTTGAATACCTTTATCACTAACGACGAAACCCAACAGCTTACCGGACCTCACTCCGAAGGTGCACTTGTTTGGGTTTAGCCTCAGTATGTACAACTTCAACCTGTCAAATAGCTTTTGAAGATGGTCAAGATGTTCTTCCTTAGTCTGGGATCTTGCAATCATGTCATCAACGTATACCTCAATCTCATGATGGATCATGTCGTGGAACAAAGCGACCATGGCGCGCTGATACGTTGCCCCATCATTCTTCAATCCGAAAGGCATGACTTTGTAGAAAAAGGTACCCCATTGAGTAACAAAGGTTGTCTTTTCCATATCCTCAGGAGCCATCTTAATCTTATTGTAACCGAAGAAACCATCCATAAAGGAGAAGACCTTATGTTGTGTGGTGTTGTCAACCAGAACGTCGATATGAGGCAGAGGGAAATCATCCTTGGGGCTTGCCCTGTTCAGATCCTTATAGTCGACACACATTCGAACCTTACCATCCTTCTTCGGCACTGGAACCACGTTGGCAACCCACTGCGGGTAAGAAGTAACTGCTAGAAAACCGGCATCAAACTGTTTCATAACCTCGGCCATGATTTTCTCAGACATCTCTGGGTGCATTTGGCGGACTTTCTGTTTCACTGGAGGACAGTCTTCCTTGGTAGGCAAGCGGTGAACCACAATATCAGTATCCAACCCAGGCATATCTTTGTAAGACCAGGCAAATATCTCAACATAGTCACGCAACATCTGAATCAACCCTTGCTTAACACTAGATTCCAGATTTGTACCAATCTTGACCTCTTTCTTGTCTTTCTCTGTACCCAGATTTACTGTTTCCACTGGCTCTTAATGCGGTTGTATGGCCCTCTCTTCTTGAAGTAACAATCTAGCAAGTTCACCAGGCACTTCGCAATCACCCTCACCTTCGTCCTCGGCTTGGTTGATCGGACTTTCGAAGTCATAACTGGCAGTAGCAGAATCGTTATCAGTGGGATCCAGAGTGGATGTAGACCTGTATATGTGAGTGTGTGTAAAATATCTGTTTTGCAAGATAGAAAAGAAAAACAAGGAGCGCAAAATTTGTAATGCAAGAAAACGTCCAATGCTTTTATTGATGATATATGGAAATGACACATAATAAGCCCTCAAACAAAGCCACGGTGTCTCAGGTAAGGCACCGGGCCGTAAAGTTTAAAATTGTCTATTACAAATCCAAAACAAAAGTCTATTACTGTGTAATAAAAGAAATTGGCACGAAGTCCTTTACCGTCCAGTTGCTCAGGCCACCATCAGTAGTCGGGTAAATCCAGCTATCAATATCAAACTCTTCATCATCGTCTTCAATCGCATTTACTCCTGCGTCATGTTTTGGCATAGGAGCCGTTATGACATTAGGCTTTTCTGGCGCTTCTAACTCGATCTCCTTAGTATCAATCAGATCCTGCACTTTATTCTTCAAAGCCCAACAGTTATTGGTATCATGCCCTGGGCTATCAGAGTGATAAGCACAGCGGGCGTTCGGATTATACAGCGGTGATGTGGTGTTGGGATTCTTTGGAGCTTCCCTCGGAGTCACCAAATTTGTCTTCAACAACTGCGGAAGAATTTGAGATAAAGTCATGCTGAGTCGAGTAAACTATCTTTGCGGTCTCTCCACTCTTTGCTGATTGTTGCGTTGTGGGGCAACAGTTAGTCTTGAAATAACTACCGCATTAATCGCTTGGTGGCGCTCAGGTCGGTCATGGCTCCTCGAGCTATAAACTGCACTTGATTCCTTCTTGAAAGGCTTCTTCTTGGTACTTGACGAAGCACCCTTCTGTATTTTGCCGCTCTTGATACCGGCTTCAACTCTCTCCTCAGTCATAATCAGCTCAGTGAAACCATACGATGAACTTCTGATCAAATGGTTGAAATACTGGCCAGACAAGGTCCCAAGAAACATATCCACCAACTCCCTATTAGCCAGAGGGGGTTGAACTCTACCAGCAAGATCTCTCCACTTCTGAGCGTAGTCTTTAAAACCTTCGCTCGCACCCATAGACATACCCTGAAGTTGGGTACACGTGGGAGCAAGGTCGGCATTATATTGGTACTGCTTGTAAAAAGCAGCAGCAAGGTCCTCCCAGTTACGGACATTGGCTCCTTCCAGCTGATAGAACCATTCAAGTTGAGTCCCTAACAGACTATCTTGAAATAAATGAACCCATAGGTTCCTATCAGCAGTATATGGTTGAATCTTTCTGACATACGATCGGAGGTGTAGCTTCGGACAGGAGACTTTGTCGTACTTAGCAAAGATAATTTGTGGGGGATCACCACCCCAGATGCCAAGCCCAAATCTCCGAAATCCAACCCTGGTATCTTCTGGATCTCTATCGCACTTAACCGGTCTTCGAGTTGCTTATACCTATCCTCGGCAGGAGGATACTGGTCTTCATCAAAGTCAGTTTCGTTGTCAGAAACCACAGGGCTAGGAGCCCTCCTTTCTTCTTGATTCTCTCCCCCTCCAGATGAGTGAGACAAATCAACTTCCTCTCGCAATCTGTTCCCAAACCTGTGACCCATATTCAGGAGGACCATCTTCTTCTTCTTCTTCTTCTTCTTCTTCTTCTTATCCTTCAATATAAGAGTCTTCAGATATTTCTTCCCCTTGGCCAGATTCATGAACATTTCCTAGAACTGAGCATTTTGAGCTTGAAAAGCCTTAATAGCTTGATCAATGGATGTTTCTGAAGACATGATGTGCTGAAATAAACAGCGAAGGAGATGAGAAACCTGTAAGGGTACCTGCGATGAGGTGCATGGGAATGGAATTCATATGATATGATTTCAAAGACTTTGGGAGATTCAAATTCGTAAACCAAAATGAAACACACTTTTATTAGATTAAAAAACTTGAAACAATGTTTGACAAATTCCTTTAAGGTGTTACTAAGAGAAAAACTGAAAAGTAAATCAAAACTAGAAATAGAAAAAGACATCAACTCTCCCATGGTCGTTTTCCTTGTGTGTCGACATAGCCGTTGAGGACCCTCTCATTCTCCAGCTGCCTTGTAAGCTTCAAGATCTTTCGTTCCTGTTCATGATACTTCTCTCTGTAAGTATCCCGCTCTTCCCTCAACTGGATCCAGGACCTCTTTAATTCCCCAATGTCAGTAGGCATGTATGGGTGGAGGAAAGTATGGGGAACCCCTTCTTTATCAGCATGCTCTACAATCACTGGTAAGACAGCTTCGTATGGCATCCCTAGCTTTTGGGCACGGGCCCGAACCCACCGGAGATACGGTTGCATCGGAAGAGAAGTCTTCGCTCCTAGCTCATGCGGATCAGACCTGTTCACCCTATCCCAAGCTCGTATAAATCTGCGGCGATGTCCCTCAACATCCCCCTGGAAGTCAAAGACAATGTTTGGAAGAAGCAACTCATGAGGTCCGTCCCTCCTAGCTCGCCCAAACTATCGTAAGGCCAAACAAGGATTATAGGTGATCCCTCCTCTGATTCCAAGTAAAGGAACATTGGGGTATTCTCTGCACCGGTCAGTGACAGCTACCTCTTCCATGTCCTTAGTACTCCAAATGATGTCCGTATGAGCAAGGGACATAATTCTGTAGGCCCAACCCATACCTTCCTCGTTCTTCAAAACAAATTTGGGGAGGTGAGAAATAAACCACCTCGCCAGCAATGGTGCACAACACATAAGGGTTCCCCGTTTCCGAGCAGTACGGGCATAAAGAGCATGTAGAATGTCACCTAAGAGAGTGGGCACTGGATTACGGGACATGAAGACCTTGATTACGTTCACGTCGATGAAAGAATATGAATTAGGAAATAGAACCAAGCCATAGATGAGAATTGCCAATATATCTTTGAATGCTTGAAAGTCCAAACTGTCCCAAAACTGTTGAGCTTGATCAATCAAGAACTTAGCTAAGAAGCATTTCACCCCACTCCGAGTGTCCCAGTTAGACATTACTTCAGCCTTTGTCAGATGTAGGGCTGTAGCAATATCTTCTGGCCTAGGAGCTATCTCCAAACCTATAAATGGTGTCTGCTCTAGAATAGAAATGCCAAGTAGATCAGAGAACTCTTCCAAAGTAGGGACCAACTGATAGTCCGGGAAGATGAAGCAGTGATGCAATGGGTCAAAGAACTGGAACAGGACACTCATCATTTGTTCATCTAACTTGGAAGTGACCAAACCAAGGAGATGACCATGTCTTCTGACAAATGAGGAAGTATCTGGAACTTTAGAAACCAAATCTCTAAGCTGAGGAGAGATCTGTACAAAGCTGATGCGAATAGTATTTCTGCGCATAGATGCCATGATCTACAAAACAGAACAAAGATGAATCCCCTCGGTCTTTGAAATGGGTTAGTCTAATGAAATATGCATGCAATGTCATGATGCGTGATGTCATGATAGAAACACACCACAAGTATTCACAGATAGAAAACACGGTAAGGGAAAACAAGTCACACAAAAGCCCTTAAATTTCAGGCTGGCATGGAGTTTAGGTATTTACCCTCTTTCAGTTTAGTTGGTTAAACCTGTCCTAGTAATAGTAACCGGGTTCTAGAGGATCTCAATATCACTGACCACCCTCGATCGGTCATAATTCCAGTTTAGCAACCTTTTCTTGCAGCCAGAATCATCGCGAGAGTTTGGTCTCAATGAGTGTAGCATACTGCACTTTTCTATGGCCAAGTTGGTCAATTATAGGTTCTATGGTCAGTTGGTGCTTAATGACCCCTTAGCAGCCCCATATTCTCCTTGTTCCACCACAAGGGATATCGGTACAAACTAAAGTGTCACACCAATGTAGCTACTGCTTCAACCGTATCGGTCTATGTCGTACGTTCCCTTACAGTCTATTGCTACTTACCTAAAAGGTGTCCCCAGATCCGGGTTAGGATCTATAATAACTCCGATACAAAAGCCCACAAATATAAAGCAAACAGACAAACAATTGAAAACAATATGATGAACTATTCCTAAGGTATACCCCACTTATTAACTCCCCAGCAGAGTCTCCAGTTCTATGATACGGTGGCAAGAACCGGACTCGTGGTTTCCCTATTTTGTTAAGGAAATTTTGCTGGTTTGCATTTTGCGTTTGTGTTCGCAAAATGTCGTGGTAAGCAAGAGTCGTCATCGTCTTTTATTTTATCCAACAAGGAAAGGAAAAAAGCACAGAAAAATTCCTTTTTCGAGATATTTTTGAGTACGGGGGGTAGATTTATAGAAAGGGAAGGTATTAGCACCCTTTCAATCCGTAGTTATCTACGGGCTCTTAGGTACTTGCTCATCATTTTCAAAATTGTTTTCTTTGTGTTTGTGCGCTTTGAAAAGTTTTTGTTTTGACTTCGATTTAACTCTTGCTTCTGTCTTCAAGAGTGTAATGAAGTGTTTTTGAAAACTTTGTTTATAAAGGAGTGTAAGTGTGAAAAATTTGTTTGGAATGAGCAAGTAGTTAAGAACTAATCTACCTACTCGAAAAAAGAATCGTTTTGTATTCGTTTCCTTTAGATAACGCTATCCCACTATTAGTGAGTAGGTAGCACCGTTGTTGGAGTTTGAGGGTCAATTCGAAAGGGACGCACAGTCACTAAAGAAATATTAGGACGTCTTATTAATAACCCTAATGTCTTAGATCAATTATTCGAGGCAATAATTCCGAGGCAACCATTCCGAGGCAACTTTTCTGAATCAGGACTTTGATCTTTGTTTAGACAAAAGGACGACCACTAAAGCATCCTATACTCAATGACCATTTACCGAAGGCAACCAAGTGGGAGTATACCCTAGGAGTGCGCATGTGTGAGTGTTTCAATTTCAGATTATTTTTATCTTTGCACATTTAGGTTGATCTAACTGTTTAAAATTTAGACATTCATTCTTGTCATGCAAACCCTATTATCAAACATCTAACAGTTAAGTATTTGTAGGCTTCGGGTATTTACATAGCCAAAAACAACCCTTTGAAATTAAAAGCAATAAAATAAATAAATATCCTAATTTAAATTATTACAAACCGGAAGCAGATACAATAATTGGATAAAAAATAAAATAACGCGCGCGAAAATTAGATCGAATGTGAAGCTAGGGTTTTGACCCTTCTATCTTAATTAAAAGAGAAAATTGTTTTTTTGTTGTTTTGTTTTTATTAAAAAGAAATAAGTTTTTCTAAATTAAATGCTAAATTAGTTAGTTATTAAATTAATTAATGAAAATAATTAAATGACATGTTTTTTGGATTTTTGACATTTTAGGAAAAAAATAAAATAATTAAGTTAGTATAAATCCTAATTATTCTAATTAATTTTAATTATTTACGAAAATAAATTAAAGTTATCTAATTAATCAAACTAATTCAATTAATTAATTTATTAATGAAAAAATAATATTCTAAATTTATTTGGACATAAAAATATTTTTGATGATTTTTTTTATAAAAGAAAATAATTAAATCATTTGTTAGTAAATAAATAAACAAATTAAATAAAATAATAAAAAAGGATGAAGAGAGAAAAATGGGCCTGAGTGTAGCATTTTTGGAGGTGTGAATAGCAAGAATCTAGGCCCATTTGTGGAGATCCATGCTGACTTTTGTGATCCTGTATGGCATCTTTGACTTGGCTTATGGTGTGCTTTCAATGGTAGCCACCAGATTTGGCCATCTGGCCATCTGGCGCGTTGATGATGAAGGAGTATGGTGGATCTCAGGCTCATACGTGCATTGGATCACCTGCAAGAAAATGTGAAAATAGAAAATGCTGGAGGCAGGGATCGAACCCCTGACCTTCAGCCTTCCAAAGCCTTAACGCTCACGTGGCAACCACTGCATCACTTGTTTATTTGTTCATAAAACATATAACAATAATAATATATAAAAATAACACAGTGATGGAATTTTTGCGCGCAAATTCAAACAAGCCAATGGAGGTTGGCCACGTCTTCGTCCCTGTTATTGCACCGTCGCTAAAAGTTCATTAGCCTATACCTACGGACGAATTTCCGTTTCTACAGACTGCGTGTTCTCAAAATCCTTCACAGGCCATGGAAATAATGTCTAAAGCCATGCTTGTGTCCGTTTCATCCTCCTGAACATGCCAGTACCATTCATGAAGGCTAATTGTTCCTGATATAAAAAGCCCTAAACCAAAGTCTGAAACCCTAACAATGGTGGATTTCGTTACAGACCATATAAATGAAATTGAATAATGTAGGAAGCTCACAAATGCTCTATAGATTAAGAATATGTGATTAATTCCATCTAACAATGCCTATATCATGAGATACAATTTCAAGAACAGGGCGAAGTTGTGAACGACTTACAGTGCATTTAGGAACCGGAACAGACTTGTTCTTGATAGCTTTAGCTTGCTGAGAGTGCCAAGAAGCGATTGGGATAGATATCAAGCCTTGAGGATGCCTCTGTTAGAACATAGCTTGATTCTACAACCCTTGAGTAAAGTTTTGATGATAACAAAATACAAAGAATAAAATTATTTCTAAGGTATATACAAAGAACAATTATGCTCCTGAAAATTATGCTATGTATATGCAGAAGCTCTGACGGAATCAACATCAGAATAGAAGCATCATTAGAAGATCAGCAATCTATGTTACATGCTGAAACATTGGAGTCTGATGACCAGAATCTGCGCCTAATCAAATACACTCTGACTCTGATCTAAGACATCTTTTCCAAGTCATCTACACTCTGAAGCGTTATCAGCAGATACAACAAAGAAGATTCTGAAGCATTACTAGGCATTCAAGACTGAATTAAATGCTAACGGCTTTCTTCAGACAAAGATCTTCTACAAAAGGAAAGTGCATTATTATCATTAAACCTGATTTATGGACAACATATCCTTGCGTGCCTATATAAACAGGACTGCTTGTGAAAAGAAGCACGTACGTACACACTCAATTTGCTAAGCTATTCAAACCACGCTCATTCAAAGCTTTAGCAAAGTCTTTCTATTCCAATCTCAGTTTGTGTAATTATTATAGTTGTGATATACAGTTTTGTAAGAAAACAACATACACACTAGTTCAATTCATTTGTAAAAGATTTCCTTGAGATAAACTGGTCTGTGGTTGTACTCAAGAAGACTTTAACAATTGTTAAAGTAGCTATTGTAATCCTTTGAATATAGTGGATTAAGACCTCGTTGGAGAGAGGCGAAATCACCTTGACGGGTGGACTGGAGTAGTTTGAGATCAAACGAACCAGGATAAAAATATTGTGTTGTCAAGCAATTTGTTTTAAGTTTTACAATTCAACCCGCCCTTCTTATGTTTTTCACATCTTCAATTGGCATCAGAGCTCCTGGTTCTAAGCTTTAACACTTAACCGTGTCAGTACAAGATCTAGTTTCAGAAAAACACAATGGCAAGACCAAGTCAAAACATCAGCAATGACAACAATGAAGAAAGGGACAGATTCAGTGGCAAACCTCCAGTCTTTGATGGAGAAAAATTTGAATACTCGAAAGACAGAATTGAGAGTTTCTTTCTGGCCCATGATGCTGATCTGTGGGACATGGTGACTGATGGATACATGCACCCAGTGGATGGACGTGGTCAGAAGATTGACAGGAAAATGATGTCTGATCAGCAAAAGCGTGAGTTCAGAAATCATCAGAAGGCCAGAACAATTCTTCTCAGCGCCATCTCATATTCAGAATATGAGAAAATATCAAACAGAGAAACTGCTAAGAATATGTTTGATTCTCTGAGAATGACGCATGAAGGCAACATTCAATTCAAAGAAACAAAAGCCCTTGCGCTCATTCAGAAGTATGAGGCATTCAAGATGGAAGACAGTGAATCCATAGAAGCTATGTTTTCAAGATTTCAAATTCTTGTTGCTGGTCTAAAAGTTCTTGACAAAGGATATTCCACTGCTGATCATGTCAAGAAGATCATCAAAAGCTTGCAAAAACAATGGAGGCCAATGGTCACAACACTTAAACTAGCCAAGGATCTCAACAAAATCTCTCTAGAGGAACTTATCAGCTCCCTCAGAAGTCACGAGATTGAGCTAGAAGCAGATGAACCTCAAAAGCAAGGTAAGCCATTAGCTTTAAAATCTAACAGAAAATCTGACTCCAAAGTTTTGCAGGCTGTGGAAGAAACCTCTGATGGATCCTCATCAGAAGATGATGAATTGTTTCTTCTCTCCAGAAGGGTGAACCAACTGTGGAAGCAGAGGCAAAGGAATTTCAGGAATCCCAGAAGATCAGAAAATCATAATGAATCTTCCTCCAGATACAGAAGGTCAGAATCCTCCTCTGGAAACAAAAGATCTGAAGGCTCCTCAGGATACAAAAAGCCAAACTATAAAGACATCATCTGCTATGAGTGTAACGAGCAAGGGAACTACAAAAGTGATTGCCCAAAGCTTCAGAAGGAGAAGCCCAAAAAGAAGTTTGGCAAAGAAAAGAAGAAGAGTCTCATGGCTACATAAGTTTACCAAGGCTGAATTAGCAGAAAGCCTTAATGAAATTCTGGAAAGGTATCAGCAGATCAGAGTCAAATTCAGAAACCTGAAAAGGAATCTTGCTTCTGACTCTGATAAGACTGAGAGTCTCAAATTGGAGAATTCTGAGTTAAAAGATAAAATTTCAAATTTAGAAAATCAAATGCATAACTCTCAGAAGGAAACAATCCCTGAAACTCCCAGCAATGCTGATGAGATCATCAAAGAGTATGATCACAGCTTTCAGACGTTTCTAGCTAAAACATAGACAGAAGCAAAATGGCTTCAATAATCTATGGGGTTTGCAGAAACGGCAGAAAAGGGATAGGATATCAAGGTAAGGTTCCTACACCAAAAAATGCCATGGATTTAGTTATAAAGCGTACTCCACTTGACTCACACTTTACATATGGACACACACATGACATAAAATACACAAGTAGTGATTACTCTGTCAAACCAAAATTCAAACAGAGTTTTGGTAGAACTAACAAATCAGGACCCAAGAAAATATGGGTACCTAAGGATAAAATAATACATATGGCAGATATCTTTAGCAGCAAAGCAAAAACACCAATCATGGTACCTGGACTCTGGCTGCTCACGACACATGACGGGAAGAAGGCATATGTTCCAAAGCCTAGAACTTAAGCCTGAAGGCCACGTAGGTTTTGGAGGCAATCAGAGGGGAAAGATCACTGGCTCTGGAAAAGTAGGTAATTGAAATCTTCCCTCTATTAGTAATGTTTTATTAGTTGATGGATTAATGCATAACCTGTTATCCATAAGTCAATTAAGTGATAACGGTTATGATATAATCTTCAATCAAAATTCATGCAAAGCTGTTAGTCAGAAAGATGGGACTATCCTATTTAACGGAAAGAGGAAAAACAACATTTATAAAATCAAACTTTCTGAACTGAAAAGTCAGAATGTAAAATGTCTTCTGTCTGTTAACAACGAGCAATGGATCTGGCACAGAAGATTGGGTCATGTTAGTATGAGAAGAATATCTCAGATTAACAAACTCAATCTGGTCAGAGGACTTCCTAACTTGAAGTTCAATTCAGATGCTCTGTGTGAAGCATGTCAGAAAGGCAAATTTGCAAAACCTGCTTTCAAATCCAAAAATGTTGTTTCCACCTCTAAGCCATTAGAACTTCTACATATTGACTTATTTGGTCCAGTAAAGACTGCCTCAGTCAGTGGCAAGAAGTATGGGTTAGTAATCGTAGATGACTATAGCAGGTGGACATGGGTAAAGTTCTTAAGGGACAAGGACGAGTCACACCCTGTGTTTGTTACCTTCTGCAACCAAGTTCAAAACGAAAAGAATCTTAGAATTGTCAAGGTCAGAAGTGATCATGGTGGAGAATTTGAAAATAAAGATTTTGAATTATTCTTTAATGAAAAAGGCATTTTTCATAACTTTTCTTGTCCTAGAACTCCCCAACAAAATGGAGTTGTAGAACGAAAGAACAGAACATTGCAAGAAATGGCCAGAACCATGATCAACGAGACTAACGTTGCTAAGATCTTTTGGGCAGAAGCAATAAACACAACGTGTTACATTCAAAATAGAATCTCCATCAGACCTATTCTGGAAAAGACTCCATATGAATTGTGGAAGAACAGAAAACCCAACATTTCCTATTTTCACCCATTTGGATGTATATGTTTTATTTTGAACACAAAAAATTATTTGAACAAGTTTGACTCTAAAGCACAAAAGTGTATTATGTTAGGATACTCTGAATGCTCAAGAGGGTACAGAGTATACAATACAGAAACACAGATGGTTGAAGAGTCAATCAGTGTTCGGTTTGATGATAAGCTTGACTCTCAAAAGTCAAAGCAGAATGAACTCCCTGCAGGTATGGAAGTTTAACTCACAGGTACTGCAGACAACTCAGAGTCTCTCAACAGAGACACTTCCTCAACATCAGAAAGAGTCACTACAAGAAATCCAGCACCTTCTGTTAATCAACTCCAGAAAAGACCATCCAAAAGCAGAATTGATCACCCAAAAGAAACAATCTTAGGAAGGAAGATCCAATCAGAACAAGATCTACCTTCAGAAACTCTGAAGAATCCCTCATGGGACTTGTTTCTCTGATTGAACCAACAACAATTGATGAAGCACTTCTGGACAATGACTGGATTCTGGAAATGCAGGAGGAGCCGAATCAGTTCACACGAAATGACGTATGGGATCTGGTTCCCAAACCAAAAGGATTCAACGTCATAGGAACAAAATGGGTGTTCAGAAACAAACTGAACGAACAAGGAGAAGTCATCAGAAACAAAGCATGACTGGTAGCACAAGGTTATAGTCAGCAAGAAGGGATAGACTATACAGAAACCTTTGCTCCAGTCGCCAGGTTATAATCTATCAGACTTTTAATTTCATTTGCTGTCAATAAAGGCATTACTCTGTATCGGATGGATGTCAAGAGTGCATTCTTAAATGGCTATATAGAAGAAGAGGTTTATGTGCACAAACCCCATGGTTTTGAAAGTTCCAAAAATCCAGAATATGTTTTCAAACTAAAGAAGTCACTCTATGGTCTGAAACAAGCTCCCAGAGCTTGGTATGAAAGACTAAGTAACTTCCTGTTTGAAAAGGAATTCACCAGAGGGAAAGTGGACACAACCCTGTTCAGTAAGACAGTTAAGAATGACATCTTAGTATGTCAAATTTATGTTGATGACATTATATTTGGATCCACTAAACCCTCTCTGGGAAGAGAGTTTGCTAAATGTATGCAGGCAGAATTTGAGATGAGCCTGATGGGGGAACTAAAGTTTTTCTGGGCATTCAAATTAATCAAACCCCAGAAGGAACCTACATTCATCAGAGAAAATATGTCAGAGAACTTCTAAAGAAATTTGATCTCTCAGAATGTAAGCCCTCAAGAATTCCAATGCATTACACGTGCATTCTGGAAAAAGAAGAGAGAATCTCACTTAACATCAGTTAAGCGAATTTTCAAGTATCTGAAAGAGTAGAAAGGAAAAGAACTTCTGGAAGCTTCCAGTTTCTGGGAGAAAATCTGATCTCATGGTCCAGCAAAAGACAATCCACAATAGCTCTATCAACAGCAAAAGCTGAATACATAGCAGCAGCTGGATGTAGCACGCAAATGCTCTGGATGAAAAGTCAACTTGAGGACTTCAATATATTTGAGAGTAACATCCCTATCCTCTGTGACAATACTTCTGCTATTTGTCTAAGTAAAAATCCTATTTTGCATTCTAGGGCTAAACATATAGAGATAAAATATCATTTTATTAGGGACTATATTCAGAAAGGGATTCTAAATTTAAAATTTATTAACACAGACCATCAATGGGCTGATATCTTTACAAAACCTCTTTCTGAAGATAGGTTCAACTTCATTCTGAAACATCTCAGCATGAAGCTCTGCCCAGAATAAAACTGTTTTACTTCCATATCTTAACCTTCAGAACTTTGTTTATTTTTTCTGTGAACTACTGATCAATCTTCCTTCAGATCTTTAGAAGTACATATTGTATTAGAATCTATCCATAAAGGTCTGAGCGCTTCATTTCAAGGATAGAAATGTGTTGTTCACTCAAACAAACAGGTGTCATCCAGTCATCAGCTACTTTCTGAGGCTGAACACGCGTTCACATTTCTAAAAGGTCAAAAGCGCTGATTGGATGCATTGGGATACATGTCATGGGTAACCGTTCCAATATCTTTCTGAATCCCCCAAAATCAGCTGTCATTAAATGCTCATAATCATTATAATTTATTTCTCTCACTTACAGTTTATGTTTTCAAAATATTTTTTAAAATCTATTTAAACACATCTCTCACTCTTTACACTCTTTCACTTTCACTTTCATTTTCTCTACAAACTAATTGATTTCTGTTTGCATCCTTTCTCAAAACCCTTTCAAATTCCTCTCAAAACCTCTGTGTGAACATGGCTTCCTCAAGCAACCCTACTTCCAGTACTCAGAGAACAGATTCCTCCAAACAATATGAAGAACCCTTCAGAACTCTTCTCACACCCATCAAAAATCTAGAAGTACTCTCAGAATTGATTATGGACTTTAACAGTCTTCAAGAGAACGGGTTTAATCTCTCTGAAGAGGTAAAGGCTCAAGGCTGGAACAGATATTTTGACCGACTGGTAGGTCCAACATTCCCAATCCTTGTGAAGGAATTTTGGATTCATGCTTCATCTTCCAAGCATCAAGTTACTTCATACATAATGGGAAAGAAGATATTCATAACTGAGGACCTTATTGCAAGATTAATAGGCTACAATGGTGGTGGTGTACGATGTATAGACATGGCTGAAAGATGTGCTGATGTCGCCCTAATTGCTAGAGAAATCTTCACTTTAGGTCTTCCCTCCAGCAAGATAAGGGATCTTAAAGACCATCACAGAATATGGGCCAAGATTATTCTGGGATTCAGAAACCACAGGAAGCCAACCAGTTCTCCTGACTACATCAATATTGATCAGCAATTTCTGATCTACTTCATCTCCCAGAAGATTAAGGTGAATCTGGCTCATCTGCTGTTCAACCACCTAAGGACTAGTGTTAAGGAAACCAGAGAAGAGGAGCGCACAAAAAGGGACTGGATACCCCTAGGAAGGCTTATATCAGATATTCTAACAGAGAATAAGCTGATTGATCACCTAACAGAAGCTCAGGAAATCAGCTCTTTGGAAGCTACTGTTGGCAAACAGTTGAATGCAAAGAATCTGAAGAAGATGAAGTTAATTGAGAACATCAAGAAGGAACCCAGTGTCACTTCTTTTGCAACAATCTCCAGCAGAAGAATCCCTCTGGATAACTTTCCCATGTTCTCAGAGATTGATTCTAAACCTGAGATAATAGTCAGATATCTGGATGCATGCAAGGCGGATGGTACAACACCAGATTTGAACATTCAGGATCTGCAGCAGAAGGCTCCAGAAGTTATGCTGAAGAAAACCAAGAAAAGGAAGGTTGTAGCAGAAGGATCATCCCAGCGGACTCCTAAAAAGAGAGGTAATCCTTCTTCTGTAACTGTTTTAAATTCAATATCTGTATCAACATCTGTACCAATCCCCACTCAATCAGAAAACCCCACACCACAAACACTTGATGACTTTGACATTGAATTTGACCCCTCAGAAACCTTAACTCTTAGAGGATCTCACTCCCTACCTCCAAATCCAAATATTGAAGTAACCCAACTAGAACTTGCAAAAGTTTTATCAGATATAAAAACGTTTGACCAACATATATCTGCTCTCATACCAGTAAATCCAAACTCTGAAACCATTTCAGAAGCACCTCAACCAGAAATTCCACTCTCTCCACTACCAGAAACTCATCCACCTTCTCCACAACCTGAAACCTTACAACCAGAAGTACAAACTTCTGAGGTTCAACCCTCTGAATCCTGCGAACCAGACCTTCATCACCATCAATCCAACCAAACACTTAAATCTGATCCCATTCCCATTCCTGGAATCACTGAACCTCTAAACATCAGTATTCCCCAAATTCCCTCTTCACGAGAACCCACTCCACCAAAGACCCCAAATAGTCCAATAATCATTCTAGACTCTCCCACTTCCTCACCAAATATCAATCTAAAAGACCATACCAAAACTATCATTGACTTAACTGCTTTTGAACGCCTGGCTGCCATAACCAACAAAACAGCCATCCCAAAACCAAAACCATCTGAACCCACACCAGATGTTGGTACCAATTTATTGATATTTGAAACAGAAGTGCAGAAGTGGGTCACTTATCTCAAGCAAGCTAGTCTTGAGTTGATTGATCCTGCTGCATCAGACTACCTTTGGACAAGGTTCAGAAGATGGGTATGTTCTGAAACCCATAAAATGCAAGAACAAAGCTACGGACTAGTTCAACAGAACTTCAGAAACTTGCTAAAAGTTTTTGAAGATCAAGTTCTGAGCCAGCTGCTTAAGGAAGAAGCTCTTCCTCTGGACAATGCTCCCTGGTCTGAACATCGTCCAGTAGACATAGTTCAACCAGAGTCAGAAGATATCAATCTGACTGACACTCTAGAACAGATAATTCCTGCTGAACAACTGGGTCAAAAAGAGGACATTGCAGAATGCTCTGAGAAGCATGTAGTTGCTGAAGATCCTCAAGCTTCCTCCTATGAAAGGCAGACTTTAGAAAAACTGAAGAGATCTGATACCTTGATGAAGGAAAGAATGGATAAACAGGATGACAAAATTTCAGAAATCAAGAACATGTTAACCAAGCAGGAGGAAACCAACATCCAAATCAAGGGCTTGTTGGAAGCTTTGTTCACGCGTCTTCCTCCTCCCTCTTAGATTTTCCTATGTTTAAAATTTTTTGTTTTTCTGTAATATTCTCTAAATAGCTCTGAACTTATCGTTGATTCTGTTTTAACATAAACTTATTTTGGCTCTGATTATGTGTTCTTTTTGATAACTGACAAAAAGGGGGAGAAAGAAAAAGATATTTTCAATAGTGGATTACTGAGACATAAGTCTCAAACATTCTAATCTACATAAATTCTCTTTTCTAAAAAGCTTGAACAGGTACAAAACTCTGCTGAAAGATACAGTAAGATTCTGATGCTCAAATATTCATGGAGTTAAAAGGAAGTAATCAACTCAGGGGGAGTTTCTCTACTTAACTCTATAATTTTTGTTCCTTACTCTTTATTGAAAAATCTTGTTTTTGTCATCATCAAAAAGGGGGAGATTGTTAGAACATAGTTTAATTCTACAACCCTTGAGTAAAGTTTTGATGATAACAAAATACAAAGAATAAAATTATTTCTAAGGTATATACAAAGAACAATTATGCTCCTGAAAATTATGCTATGTATATGCAGAAGCTCTGATGGAATATGCATCAGAATAGAAGCAGCATCAGAAGATCAGCAATCTATGTTACACGCTGAAACATTGGAGTCTGATGACCAGAATCTGCGCCTAATCAAATACACTCTGACTCTGATCTAAGACATCTTTTCCAAGTCATCTACACTCTGAAGCGTTATCAGCAGATACAACAAAGAAGATTATGAAGCGTTACTAGGCATTCAAGACTGAATTAAATGCTAACGGCTTTCTTCAGACAAAGATCTTCTACAAAAGGAAAGTGCATTATTATCATTAAACCTTCTTTATGGACAACGTATCCTTGCGTGCCTATATAAATAGGACTGCTTGTGAAAAGAAGCACGTACGTACACACTCAATTTGCTAAGCTATTCAAACTACGCTCATTCAAAGCTTTAGCAAAGTCTTTCCATTCCAATCTTAGTTTGTGTAATTATCACAGTTGTGATATACAGTTTTGTAAGAAAACAACATACACACTAGTTCAATTCATTTGTAAAAGATTTCCTTGAGATAAACCGGTCTGTGGTTGTACTCATGAAGACTTTAACAGTTGTTAAAGTAGCTATTGTAATCCTTTGAATATAGTGGATTAAGACCTCGTTGGAGAGAGGAGAAATCACCTTGACGGGTGGACTGGAGTAGTTTGAGATCAAACGAACCAAGATAAAAATACTGTGTTGTCAAGCAATTTGTTTTAAGTTTTAGAATTCAACCCCCCCCCCCCCCTTTTTTATGTTTTTCACATCTTCAGCCTCTGACTATCAATTCAATCTCACACTTTTTTGCCTCTTTTTCAAATCTGGTTTTCTTTCTCACGCCTGTTTCTAACCCGTCTTTTGGTCTGCCTTGCCTCCTTATGTATTAGTGAAGGGATTAGGGTTGCAAATTGCATCCAAATCTTCTTCCTTCAATGCTTTTGGTATTTGATTTGATTCCTCTTTAAAATATTTCCAAACACGGATTTTTCAATCTTTTTGTACACTCTATGCATTTGCACGAATTTGAATGCTTGCAATCTGTAATTTAAGACCTGAAATAATCACAAAATCCTTGGTTTCAATGTTTTTTGGATTTTATTTGATTTATTTTGATTTAAATTGAATTAATTCAAATAAAAACCAAAATAAATAATAAAATTAAATATGGACAAGTGGCCAAGGTTAGAGCACGTGGGCTATATTACCAACTCAAAACAAGTGAAAAAGATTGGGCCCATTTGGCAAAATTTGAAGTTTTGGGCATAGTTGACTTTTGGCAATTTTGCAAAAAAGGTCAACTTCACCAATGCATAACTTCCTCAATTTTTAACCTTTGGAGGTATTGTTTGACTTTTTAGAAATATTGAGATGTCCTCCAATCAACCCTTTTGGTCTCATCTCAAATTGATATTCCATGATCATGTATGAAGCTTTCACAAAAAAGGTGTTTTTGTTGACTTTCAAAAATGACCTATAATGTCCAAATTCATAACTTCTTGTGAGTGCATATTTTGATCTTGGGAGATGAAGATGGATTTTAGGGAATTTCATCCTCTTCAAAATGAGATTTGGATGGGTCATTTCTCATAAAGTATGAGAAAGTTATGCTTGGTCAAAGTTGAGTTGACTTTTCCTGCAAAACCCTAATTTAGCAACTTTTGAGTCTTGATGAATTATGAGAAATACTTGATGAATCATGATTGTGATATGGTGGGAGAACTGAATTGAGGTTTTTACGTTTGTATTCGCACTTGTTCGGTTTAGCAAGAGTCGCCACCGACTTTTTATTTTATCCTAAAGGAAAGGTTAAAAAGCACAGGAAAAACCTTTTGAGATGTTTCGTGGGTTCGGGGGGTAGATTATGAAAAGGGAAGGTATTAGCACCCTTTTCATCCATGGTTATCCATGGGCTCTTAGTTACTTGTTTTAGATCACTTGCCTTGATTTTCAATTGCTTGAGAAGGTGGTGTGTGTGTGTGTGTGTGTTTTTGAAAATGTCTTGAAAAAAAGGCCTTGTCTAGGCAACCATTGTAATGACTCGTGTTTGAGTATATACAAAGGTGTGTATCTTTTCGAAAAGATGTTTCAAATGTTTTTGAAAGTTTGTTTTGAAAGTGTTTGTGGAGTGTGGTTTTGAAAAATAGGCAAGTGTGTTTTGCAAGTTTTGATCAAGTAACTAAAAGTTTGTCTACCCTATTGTACTCAAAGGTTTTTCTCACGTTTTAACCCTTTTAACAACTTTGCTCCACCATTGTATTTGGTGGACAATCTTGCGTTAGGATGTTTAACGGGACAGGCGCGGGTTATCGTATGGACCATGAATGCAATGGTGCCAAGTGTCTTTGGCAATTTTGCTTGAAGGGACTATGATCATTTTGATAGGTAACTTTTGAAAGCGTCATCGAGGGACTATGATCATTTGAATTTGTTTTGTTTTTCCAAAGATACTCAACGTGCAAGCATGGCCCATTTTGGAAGGCAATAAGCGGGATTACCCTAGGGGTGCAAGTGTGATTAGTGTATTGATTTCATGTATTTTTTTGTATTAGGTTATCTAGCGTTTGATTTTATTTACATACAAACCCTAGGTCTAACCATGGTATATTTGAATCTTATTCTTCAAGGCCCAACAGTCATCGGCGTCATGTCCTGGGCTGTAGGAGTGGTATACACAAAATGCATCGGGATGATAGTTAGGAGCGGAGGTATTGGGCTTCCGGATAGGATCCCTCAAAGCAGTCAGATTGACCTCCAACAAACGTTCCAGTATTAGAGATGACGGTATGTCAGTCTCAGTGAACTGTCTTCCCGACGTATTTTGATTACGCCGATTACCCCGTTGACGCTGGCGATGTTGTTGTTGGGCTTATGACCCTGAAGCAAGCAGAGGAGCCTTCCCCTTGTCTTCTTGTCTGGAGGGGGGTTGAATGATGTCTTGCTCTTCAACCTCAGATGTTTGCCCCACCTGGTTTTCCCGAAGCAGTTGGCTGACGAGAACTCTGAGTTCCTCTTGTCTTTGAGACAAGTCTTGGATGAGATCCATCTGGCCCACCAGCTGTCCCATCACTTGGATCCTCAATGTTGCCAAATCAAACTGCAGTTCCCCCAGCTGATCACTCCTGGCATTGTTTGAATTCTCCTGGACCAAGCCTTTTGTGAGGAGAGCTTTCATTTCTTCTTGCCCCAGAGACAGGTTCAAGAACATTTCCTGCAGCTGAGCAGTCTGGTCCTGGATATCCTTGACAGTCCTTTCTAGAGCCATCTCTTACTGAAATAAGCAGTAGGAGAGTAAGGAAACCCGAAGAAGGAAAAATCGTCAAGATGCAATGCATGATATGCGGATGCATTCTTTCAAGGATCTCTTGGGGTAAACACAAGAGAATGTTAGAGGTTAAACTTCGATCTTTGATTGGAGAACTTTGCACCGGTGGATGTCCTTCCACGAGAATCAAGTTGACCATGTCAAGTGGGTCATAGCCCCTGATTCAAGTTGTTGTACTTGATCTTTGATTGGAGAACTTTGTACCGGTGGATGTCTTTCCACGAGAATCAAGCTCCCCATGTCAAGTGGGTCATAGCCCCTGATTCAAGATGTTGTACTTGATCTTTGATGGAATTTTTTTAGAGGAGAAACCTCTTGCCCTTTGGTAGACGTCTGGTTCAACATAACCCTGCATCAAAAGAACCCTCGAGATCCTTGAAATGGTTTATTGAAAATGCTATGGTATGATGTTATGATGTTATGTACATGTATGCAAAAGCAAGTGAGTGTATATACAGGTAATCATATTCACACAAATCAAACAAGTCCTTAGGTTTAGGCTTGCATGGGGTTTGTAGGTAAGTACCCTCTTGAAGTTTCGTTGGTTAAGACCTGTCCTATCAAAAGTAACCGGGTTCTAGAGGATCTCAAAATCACTGACTACCCTCAATCGGTCATAACTCCAGCATCGCAATCTTTTCTTGCAGCCAGAACCATCGCGAGAGTTTAGTCTCAATGAGTGTAGCATACTGCTACCGTTCTATGGCCAAGTTGGGTCAATTTAGGGTTCTAAGGTCGGTTGGTGCTTAATGAATCCTCAGAAGACCCATATTCTCCTCGTTGCAACACAAGGGATATCGGTACAGACCAAGGTGTCACACCAATGTAGCCACTGCTTCACCCATGTCGGTCTACGCCGGACAGGTCCCTCACAACTTATACTACCTAAAGGGTATTCCCTAGATCCGGGTTAGGATCTATGAAACTCCGATGCAAAGCCCACAAATATAAAAGCAAACAAAGCAAGCAATTGAGAAAAAATGTGATCTAAATCCTAAGGTAACCCCACTTTTAAATTCTCCCCAGCAGAGTCGCCAGTTCTGTGATACGGTGGGAGAACTGACTTGAGGTTTTTGCGTTTGTATTCGCACTTGTTTGGTTTAGCAAGAGTCGCCACCGACTTTTTATTTTATCCTAAAGGAAAGGTTAAAAAGCACAGGAAAAACCTTTTGAGATGTTTCGTGGGTTCGGGGGGTAGATTATGAAAAGGGAAGGTATTAGCACCCTTTTCATCCATGGTTATCCATGGGGTCTTAGTTACTTGTTTTAGATCACTTGCCTTGATTTTCAATTGCTTGAGAAGGTGGTGTGTGTGTGTGTGTGTGTGTGTGTGTGTGTTTTTGAAAATGTTTTGAAAAAGAGGCCTTGTCTAGGCAACCATTATAATGATTCGTGTTTGAGTATATACAAAGGTGTGTATCTTTTCGAAAAGATGTTTCAAATGTTTTTGAAAGTGTTTGTGGAGTGTGGTTTTGAAAAATAGGCAAGTGTGTTTTGCAAGTTTTGATCAAGTAACTAAAAGTTTGTCTACCCTATTGTACTCAAAGGTTTTTCTCATGTTTTAACCCTTTTAACAACTTTGTTCCACCATTGTATTTGGTGGACAATCTTGCGTTAGGATGTTTAACGAGACAGGCGCGGGTCATCGTATGGACCATGAATGCAATGGTGCCAAGTGTCTTTGGCAATTTTGCTTGAAGGGAATATGATCATTTTGATAGGCAACTTTCGAAAGCGTCATCGAGGGACTATGATCATTTGAATTTGTTTTGTTTTGCCAAAGATACTCAACGTGCAAGCATGGCCCATTTTGGAAGGCAACAAGCGGGATTACCCTAGGGGTGCAAGTGTGATTAGTGTATTGATTTCATGTATTTGTTTTGTATTAGGTTATCTAGCATTTGATTTTATTTACATACAAACCCTAGGTCTAACCATGGTACAAATAGTCAAAAATTGCCTTTGTGCAGTCAAAACCCTAAAAATGACCATTTTACCCTTTTGGTGATTTGATCAAATTTCTTGTGGAATTATGATCCAAACTTGATCAAATGGTCCATATGAGTTCATAATGTTGATGTGGGTCAAAAATCATGAGGTTTGACTGTCAATTGACCATAGTTGACTTCTTCCCCAATACAGCTGATTTCTAGGTCAACTGTCCAATTGACTGGGCAAAGATTGGAATCAAAGCTTGAAACTTGGTAGGGATAAACTTGTGAGTCCAACATGAAGCATGAAAATCATCTTTGGCATTTTAGGTCAAAACATCTTTGTGCAAACTCAAACCCTAATTTGGGTCAACAGTGCAAGGAGAAGTCTTGAGCAGAGCAAACCCTAACTTGATCTTGAGCTCCAAAGGTCTTGTGGTGAGAAAATATTGATGAAATGGGAGGGAAAATTTTGGGGTACAACAGTTGCCCCTGTTCAATCTTCTTAGACCTGAGGATGTAGATTGGCTTGCGTGCCTTTCGTGATCCGAAGGTGGAAGATGATTGAACACTAAAGTGCCCAGAAATTTGCACTCGCATAGTGGAGTATCAGCAATGTGATGGAGGGAATGGGCTTATAGATGCCATTTGGAGATATGGTTGATAGGAGGATGGGCTTATAGATGCCATCTGGAGATGTAACAGAACCTTGTCGGGAATGGGCTTATAGATGCCATTTGGAAGTGTTGATCGCGTAAGAGATTCCTTAGCGAGAACTTGCGTACTTTGAGAAAGGAAGATGGTTTCCTAGCCTGTTACAGGTGTTGATCTTCAAACTCTTCATGCAGATATGCCCTGGCTAGGTACAGGTATCGAATCTACAATTAGTTGCTCACAGATGTGCCCTGGCTAGATACAGGAATCGAATCTGGAACTTCAAAAGGTTGTTTACAGACGTGCCCTGGCTGGATACAGGTATCGAATCTCTAAACTCTTCATATAGACATGCCCTGGATGGATACAGGTATCGAATCTACAATCAATCGCTCATAGATATGCCCTGGCTAGATACAGGAATCAAATCTGCAATTAGTCGTCTACAGATATGCCCTGGCTGGATACAGGTATCGAATCTGGAATTTGTCATCTACAGATATGCCCTGGCTGGATACAGGTATCGAATTTGGAATTTGTCGTCTACAGATATGCCCTGGCTGGATACAGGTGTCGAATCTGGAATTTGTCGTCTACAGATATGCCCTGGCTGGATACAGGTGTCAAATCTGGAATTTGTCGTCTACACATATGCCCTGGCTGGATACAGGTGTCGAATCTGGAATTTGTCGTCTACAGATATGCCCTGGCTGGGTACAGGTATCGAATCTCTAAACTCTTCATGCATATATGCCCAAGCTAGATACAGGTATCGAATCTACAATCAATCACTCACAGATATGCCCTGGCTAGATACAGGTGTCGAATCTGGAATTGTGACAGTTGATAGTAGTCATCTTTGGATTGTCCTTTTTCCTGAAAAGGCAAGACATCAGTTGTATGCAATGTCATGATGTATGAGATGCATGATGTTATGATGTTCTCAAAAATAAATGAGATCGTGTGATATGATGCGTATATGTATGTATCAGGATGTATAAAATGTGAAATGTCTATGAATGTGTTTTCGACTAGGAAAATAAATCCTTGAAGAAGGCCGGGAAATCAAATCCTAGGCTGATGTTGAAGAGTAGAGTTCTTCTCTTCCGCTGGGGATGATGGTTGCAAGAATAAACCGGTAGGAGAAGATACCTCCGTTGGGGAATAAACTTGTTGGAGAGATTACTCTGCGGGGAATTACTCTGTGGGAAGAGATACTTCGCTGAGGTTTTGATGAGAACTCCGCTGGGGATTCCACTGATAAGTTATGTTGGGGAATTTGATGAACTCCGCTGGGGATAAAAGAATCTTGACTGCTGTCGGGGAAAGTGAATCCTTGACTGCTGCACGGGAGGGAAAGAATCTTTTGATTGTTGAAAGTGAGAAATCCTGGGACCGCTGTTGGGGAATCCGGAGCTTGGGTTGTATGCCAATCTACTGGGGATTCTTGTCTTGAGGGGATCTTCACCGGAGAATATTCGAACATTCTGTGAGGACCTGAGAATGAGAGTCTTCATTCTGCTTGGGGATTGATAGTTGGAAGTTTTAGCTTCGCTGGGGATTGACAGTTTTGGCTCCACTGGGGATTTTGAAACTTGACTCTGAGGGGAGTTAGCTTCTGGAAGGCTCTCTGGCTGGGGAAGTCGAGAATCTTTTGATCGTTGCAGGTATTGATCAGGTTGGTCAAAGAGATACTGTCCTGGCTTGTTTCAGGTGTTGATCTTCAATCTCTTCATGTAGATAATTTCCTGGCTTGTTACAGGTGTTAATCCACAATCAGTCGTCCACATATATTTTCCTGGCTTGTTACAGGTGTTGATCTGGAACTTAAGAAATGTTGGTCGAGGAGATACTGTCCTGGCTTGTTTCAGGTGTTGATCTCTGACCTGAGAAAGAAAGATGGTTCCTTGGCTTGTTACAGGTGTTGATCTTCAATCTCTTCATGTAGATAATTTCCTGGCTTGTTACAGTTGTTAATCCATAATCAGTCGTCCACAGATATTTTCCTGGTTTGTTACAGGTGTTGATCTGGAACTTAAGAAATGTTGGTCGAGGAGATACTGTCCTGGCTTGTTTCAGGTGTTGATCTCTGACCTGAGAAAGAAAGATGGTTCCCTGGCTTGTTTCAGGTATTGATCTTCAATATCTTCATGTAGATAATTTCCTGGCTTGTTACAGGTGTTAATCCATAATCAGTCGTCCACAGATATTTTCCTGGCTTGTTACAGGTGTTGATCTGGAACTTAAGAAATGTTGGTTGAGGAGATACTGTCCTGGCTTGTTTCAGGTGTTGATCTCTGACCTGAGAAAGAAAGATGGTTCCCTGGCTTGTTTCAGATATTGATCTTCAATCTCTTCATGTAGATAATTTCCTGGCTTGTTACAGGTGTTAATCCACAAACAGTCGTCCACATATATTTTCCTGGCTTGCTACAGGTATTAATCCGGAACTTAAGAAATACTCCACTTTGAGAATGAGAATCTTCATTCTGTCGGGAGTGTCAGGAATTGGGAGTGTACCAATCTTCTGAGGTGATGAGAATCTTCATGCTTGAGAGAAACATATTTTTAAGAGCTTGAATTGTCCGTTATTCTGTTGGTGGTTGTAACTTCCAGCAGGTGATGAAGGAATTGTTGGACACTTTTGACATTCGAATGCCCCAAGTGATGATGAAGGAGACTTGCCCCAAGCTGATCTGCAATTGAGAGATTTTGTTGAAATCTTGACTGGACTGCCCCAGGTTAACTGAACTTTGAAATATCTGTTGAAACCCTGACTGGACTGCCCCAGGTTAATTAGATGGTGACATGTCATGCCCCTTGTTGATAGGAGATTTGTCGTTGGAAGTGTCATCCTTTTGAAGTGATTTTTGTTCACTGAGAGAGTTTTCGTTCCTCCGAACATTCGCTGTATGAATTTCTTCGCTGTCAAACAAATAGTCAAATGCAAACAGTGATATTCAAGCAATGCAAAGTTTATGTTTGTCTCAAAGTTTTGAAAAATGTGTTTTTAGCAGAAAACTTTTCATAAGACAAAATCAACACAAGATTTTAGAGCAAAGCCTTATAGGAGTCAGGATACCTTTTGTAACAGTATGCTTTCGAATTAACCCATGCTTCAATTAGGACTTTTGAAGGGTTGTAACGTGGCTTGGTTCACGGTTTAAGAAACAAAGAATAAAGGCTCAAAGTATATTTGTACCCACCCGCTCTTCGTGATGTTCTTCAACCCTAAGCTCAGTTAATTGTGCGTCGCACTCTATTCGAGTTTGGAACGACCTTTTGGTGATGGTTCACCGGTTGAATTTAGGAGGCAGTCATCATCTCCTTTTTTCTTTTGCAACATTTTTCATGTTGTTGAGGAATTGTAATGACCTCTCTACTTTGATTTTGATTTGTTATCCCTAACTTTTGCCTGACTGTCTCTGTTTTCGAGATCACAGTCAGCGGGATGCCCCAGCTTTCTTAAGCCTCCTTTACAGGTTTTGGCTCAGTGGGCTTTTCTTTTTTGAGAGATTGACTGCCTATGTGATAGGGACCATCATTGTCTTTTGATTCCAAGGGAATGCTTTTCTTTGACGTCGTTCATTGTATTACGAACTGAGAGTTTGCGACTTCGATGCGCATTTTTTTTGAATTAACTGAGAGACTACCCTGCCCCAGGTTTATATCAAAGGTTTTGATTGTTTAGAACAGAAAACTCCTACTTCTTTGGCTCGAAGGGGTTGACTAGGGATTATCTTCCTTATAACTCCAGTGTTTGGGAATTGAAAGAAATTCCTGTACATCATCAGCAAGGTCTGTTCAAAAGCATACTGTATGAGATTATGGTATTGTTTCGTCATCCTCCCTCTAAAGGCTTGCAACTTTTTATCAAGAGTTAAATATCATAAAGAAAGCATAAGAGTAGTGAAAACGAATGGATGAATTCAAGACAAACATATGCAATGCATTAATGAAACAGAGTTTGACATTAAAAGATAATTGTTTGAATAACAAAAGAAATTACAACTTTGAAAATTCAAATGAAGCAAAAGCCTCTCAGTTTGAGCCTGGTCAATTCAGGTGGAGAACTCCTTAACGGAAGATTTTCATCTCGCCGTCTGGCATGAACCTCGGCACTCCAATGTCAATCAGATCTTGAATCTTATTCTTCAAGGCCCAACAGTCGTCGGTGTCATGTCCTGGGCTGTAGGAGTGGTATACACAAAATGCATCGGGATGATAGTTAGGAGCGGAGGTATTGGGCTTCTGGATAGGATCCCTCAAAGCAGTCAGATTGACCTCCAACAAACGTTCCAGTATTAGAGATGACGGTATGTCAGTCTCAGTGAACTGTCTTCCCGACGTATTTTGATTACGCCGATTACCCCGTTGACGCTGGCGAGGTTGTTGTTGGGCTTGTGACCCTGAAGCAAGCAGAGGAGCCCTCCCCTTGTCTTCTTGTCTGGAGGGGGGTTGAATGATGGCTTGCTCTTCAACCTCAGATGTTTGCCCCACCTGGTTTTCTCGAAGCAGTTGGCTGACGAGAACTCTGAGTTCCTCTTGTCTTTGAGACAAGTCTTGGATGAGAGCCATCTGGCCCACCAGCTGTCCCATCACTTGGATCCTCAATGTTGCCAAATCAAATTGCAGTTCCCCCAGCTGATCACTCCTGGCATTGTTTGAATTCTCCTGGACCAATCCCTTTGTGAGGAGAGCTTTCATTTCTTCTTGCCCCAGAGACAGGTTCAAGAATATTTCCTGCAGCTGAGCAGTTTGGTCCTGGATATCCTTGACAGTCCTTTCTAGAGCCATCTCTTACTGAAATAAGCAGTAGGAGAGTAAGGAAACCTGAAGAAGGAAAAATCGTCAAGATGCAATGCATGATATGCGGATGCATGCTTTCAAGGATCTCTTGGGGTAAACACAAGAGAATGTTAGAGGTTGAACTTCGATCTTTGATTGGAGAACTTTGCACCGGTGGATGTCCTTCCACGAGAATCAAGCTCACCATGTCAAGTGGGTCATAGCCCCTGATTCAAGTTGTTGTACTTGATCTTTGATTGGAGAACTTTGTACCGGTGGATGTCTTTCCACGAGAATCAAGCTCACCATGTCAAGTGGGTCATAGCCCCTGATTCAAGTTGTTGTACTTGATCTTTGATGGCATTTATTTAGAGGAGAAACCTCTTGCCCTTTGGTAGACGTATGGATCAACGTAACCCTACATCAAAAGAACCCTCGAGATCCTTGAAATGGTTTATTGAAAATGCTATGGTATGATGTTATGATGTTATGTACATGTATGCAAAAGCAAGTGAGTGTATATACAGGTAATCATATTCACACAAAGTAAACAAGTCCTTAGGTTTAGGCTTGCATGGGGTTTGTAGGTAAGTACCCTCTTGAAGTTTCGTTGGTTAAGACATGTCCTATCAAAAGTAACCGGGTTCTAGAGGATCTCAAAATCACTGACTACCCTCAATCGGTCATAACTCCAGCATCGCAATCTTTTCTTGCGGCCAGAACCATCGCGAGAGTTTAGCCTCAATGAGTGTAGCATACTGCTACCGTTCTATGGCCAAGTTGGGTCAATTTAGGGTTCTAAGGTCGGTTGGTGCTTAATGAATCCTCAGAAGACCCATATTCTCCTCGTTGCAACACAAGGGATATCGGTACAGACCAAGGTGTCACACCAACGTAGCCACTGCTTCACCCATGTCGGTCTACGCCGGACAGGTCCCTCATAGCTTATACTACCTAAAGGGTATTCCCTAGATCCGGGTTAAGATCTATGAAACTCCGATGCAAAGCCCACAAATATCAAAGCAAACAAAGCAAGCAATTGAGAACAAATGTGATCTAAATCCTAAGGTAACCCCACTTTTAAATTCTCCCCAGCAGAGTCGCCAGTTCTGTGATACGGTGGGAGAACTGACTTGAGGTTTTTGCGTTTGTATTCGCACTTGTTCGGTTTAGCAAGTGTCGCCACCGACTTTTTATTTTATCCTAAAGGAAAGGTTAAAAAGCACAGGAAAAACCTTTTGAGATGTTTCGTGGGTTCGGGGGGTAGATTATGAAAAGGGAAGGTATTAGCACCCTTTTCATCCATGGTTATCCATGGGGTCTTAGTTACTTGTTTTAGATCATTTGCCTTGATTTTCAATTGCTTGAGAAGGTGGTGTGTGTGTGTGTGTGTTTTTGAAAATGTTTTGAAAAAAAGGCCTTGTCTAGGCAACCATTTTAATGACTCGTGTTTGAGTATATACAAAGGTGTGTATCTTTTCGAAAAGATGTTTCAAATGTTTTTGAAAGTTTGTTTTGAAAGTGTTTGTGGAGTGTGGTTTTGAAAAATAGGCAAGTGTGTTTTGCAAGTTTTGATCAAGTAACTAAAAGTTTGTCTACCCTATTGTACTCAAAGGTTTTTCTCATGTTTTAACCCTTTTAACAACTTTGTTCCACCATTGTATTTGGTGGATAATGTTGCGTTAGGATGTTTAACGGGACAGGCACGGGTCATCGTATGGACCATGAATGCAATGGTGCCAAGTGTCTTTGGCAATTTTGCTTGAAGGGACTATGATCATTTTGATAGGCAACTTTCGAAAGCGTCATCGAGGGACTATGATCATTTGAATTTGTTTTGTTTTGCCAAAGATACTCAACGTGCAAGCATGGCCCATTTTGGAAGCCAACAAGCGGGATTACCCTAGGGGTGCAAGTGTGATTAGTGTATTGATTTCATGTATTTGTTTTGTATTAGGTTATCTAGCGTTTGATTTTATTTACATACAAACCCTAGGTCTAACCATGGTATATTTGAAAGCGATAAAATGCGGAATTTAAAGTCCTAAGTTATTACAAAATAATCATGGGGATGGGGGTACAAATGTTCAAATGGGGATATTTAGCAAGAAATTTAAATCTAAACTATTACATCCAAATTGAATATACAAGTTATTTAATTGTACAATAATTGAATAAATACAATAAATATGCAAAATGCACAAAAATGATTTTCTATGTATGTAAAGTATTTTTTATGTGAAACAAAAAATACTAAAAAAGGTTAATTTTTGGATATTTTCATGGTTTAGGGCAAAACCCTAATTTTCTAAATAAAGAGTATTTATTATTTATTATATACAATATTTATTAATATACAAAAAATAAATAAAGGAGAAGTATATTGTAAAAAGTAATTTTTGAGGTCAAATATTAATAAAAATGAAAAATGTATTATTTTTGTATTTTGACCCTAAATATTCTAAATATATAAGTATTTATATTATGTATTAAATATATTAAATATATACAAAAAATAAAATATTTATTATTTATCAAAAAAAAGTGTATTTTAAGAAAATGTTTTCAAAAGATAAAATAAAATAAAATCAGAAAACAAAATGTATTTGTATTATTTTTTAGTATTTTAAATAAAAGTATATATGTTATTTTATATGTATAAATTCAAATAAAACAAATAAAATACAAATAAAATGCAAAAATGGTTGAAAAAATATTTTTTATATTTTTTATATTTTGACAAAATAATAAGTCAGAAACAAAAAGAAAAAATCAAAAATGATAAAAATAACACACAATGGGCCAAGGGGGTGTAAGTGAAAAAATGTGGTGCAAATAGAAAAAACAAGTCAGGCCCAGCCCAAGGAGGCTTGTCTTCAACCTCCAGCCATTTTCAAACACAAAAACGCGCGCTTCCTTCCATCCATGTTATCTCTTGATTCTTTGACTTTCAACAAAAACTTACAACATCAATGTTATAGAGCATCATGTCACGATTCTAAACATATAAAGAAGTTGTTCTAACTCTCAGAAATGAGAGAGAATTTCTTCTCCCCCAATTCCTGGCCTAACTTTTTTCTAATGTTCAGGTCCCAAATTCTCTTAACACACAGAATATAAATGAAAAGTGAGAATATAGGTAGCTTCGGGGCCATGAGTAGGACATAACTTCTTCACAAACCTAAGCCTAGATATGCTTGGATAGAGAGATAGAAGTTCAAACTCTTACCTATTCAGCTTGAATCGTGTACAACAATGGAGGAACTTTCAATGGAATTTGAGGATTTGTACAGCTTGCCTGAGGTCCAAGGATGCTTCCTCTATGCTTGGCTTGCTTTGAATCTTACTGAATCGAGCTATAGAAGTTAACCTGCACAGATGAAAAATGAAAATGGCAACCTTGGTTAGAGGTGTTACAGTCTATTTCCAAGGCTTGGGATAGTTTGTATGAATGGTAGGGAATGTGCTTGAACTGGTTTGGATGAAAACGCACGAGGGAAATGAACTGTGGAGGTCACTCTGCAACATGGACTCTGTTTTGCATAAAAAAGGTGCTTTGATGGATGAGGAGGTATTGAGGGTCAAGGGCTCGTGTTCTAGGTCAGTTATGGAGTGTCAAATGTGTTCACAAAGTTTGCTTGAGTTGGTTCTTGCAGGAATGTGAGTTCTGTTTCAAAATGCAAGTTTTCTTCTTCTTTAAGCCAAAGTTGTCAACTTAGATTGTAGGCTGCTACAGGCCCCTCAAACATGCTGCAAAGTTTGTTCTTGATCAGTGGGATATGCCCACACATTTGTGCCTCAGATATTTCCTTGTACCTCTTTGATTTGTGAAATTGACATAAAGTGCACCTTTTCAAAAATGGCTAAAATGCTTTTTCCATTTAAAGGTTAATCTTCCATGTAATGACCAAATGAGCAAAATAACATCTTGGCACAAAGGTTTAGCATTGAATTATTGAGTGTAAATGGGATTAGAGGCCTGTAATCTAGCTTGTGCAAGCTGACTTGAAAAATGCAAAGTGTTATGAACATGAAATTGGCCATGAACAAAGTGACTTTTGCCCATCTTCACAAATTCGAATCTCCCTAACCACAAGGGTGTTTGATGAGTTCTTGGACAATTTGGAAAGCTTGGAATGTGTACTATAATCCATATTTGTAATGAAAATTGAAATTCCAAGTGGAAGCATGTGAAAAGTGGCCATGAAGTTGGGCAAAAATCCTGCCTAAAATAGGTCAAAAAATTTCTAAGTTAAGAATGTTTTGCACCCCTATTCCAAAAATCATAACTTGAGCTACAAGCTTCTTTTGAGGAAACTTTGTGAATCAAAGTTGTAGATTTTGCAATGGACTATAAATTTCATGTTTTGAGTTTTGTTTGAATCCAAATTCATCTTGATGAAAAGATGGGACAAAGTTAGGAAAAAATTAGGAAATTTCATAACTTAGAAAATTTCTAAGTTATGAAATTTCTTCATTTCAAACCCTAACTTGTAATTTTTGGTTTCTTGATGAACAAGTTTCATAATTTGACATGTTTTGATGAAAAATGAAACTTGACACTTGATTTTGACCAAAAAGTCAAAGTTTGACTTTTCAGTATACAGTCAAATTTGGATCAGTTGACTGGAAAATTCATCTGTCAATCCTGAGCATTTGGGATCTTTTGAACTTGTTGAATATGTCAAGACCATGTAATTGAGTCATTGAGTCCATATGTGAGCTTGGTTTGCCATTGGCTAGGTCAAACAGTCAAAAATTGCCTTTGTGCAGTCAAAACCCTAAAAATGACCATTTTACCTTTTTGGTGATTTGATCAAATTTCTTGTGGAATTGTGATCCAAACTTGATCAAATGGTCCATATGAGTTCATAATGTTGATGTGGGTCAAAAATCATGAGGTTTGACTGTCAATTGACCACAGTTGACTTTTTCCCCAATACAGCTGATTTCTAGGTCAACTGTCCAATTGATTGGGCAAAGATTGGAATCAAGGCTTGAAACTTGGTATGGATAAACTTGTGAGTCCAACATGAAGCATGAAAGTCATCTTGGGAATTTTAGGTCAAAACATCTTTGTGCAAACTCAAACCCTAATTTGGGTCAACAGTGCAAGAAGGAGTCTTGAGCAGAGCAAACCCTAACTTGATCTTGAGCTCCAAAGGTCTTGTGGTGAGAAAATATTGATGAAATGGGAGGGAAAATTTTGGGGTACAACAATGATCAACCCTTGATCAAATGATGAAATATCATTCAAAATGAGGATGTTGACAAAAAATCTTGAAGTTTGACTGTATGTGGGCCACAATTGACTTTTACCCTAGCATAGTCGATTGTTGGACCTTTGAGCAATTGACTGAGCAAACTTCCTCTGTAAGGCTTGAAACTTGACATGGATGATCTTGAGAAAATATTAGGACATTGGTGAGAATTTGGGATCACTTGGACTCAAGTATCTTGATGCAACATGAAACCCTAGTTTGAGGTAGACTGCCTTAGGAGAGAGCTTGTCTGGCCAACCCTTGGACTACTTTGAACAACTTGAGGATCTTTCTTGCAATGTTTTGAGAAATATGGGAGGGAAAATTTTGGGGTACAACACTGACCATGCACACACATCATTTCTTCTTGGAAGTTTGAGGTAGACAAGTTGAGAATCTGACCATATTTCTTGGTGAAGGGAGAATCTCCAGGCACCCTTGATGCTAACTCTTGAAGTTGAGGAATCACTTTCACGAAGTTGACTCGGATGGTATTTCTACGAGTGGAAGCCATGTCCTACAAAACAGAACAAAAATTAATTCCTAAATCCTTGAAATGGTTAGTGATAATGCTTATGATGTTATGATGTTTATGATGTCATGAATAATTAATCACAAATAAAGCACACAAAGACCTTAGGTTTAGGCTTGCATGAGTTTAATAGGTAAGTACCCTCTTGAAGTTTAGTTGGTTCAACCTGTCCTAGAAAGTAAACGGGTTCTAGGGAATCTCAATATCATTTATCTTTCTTCATTGGGCATTGTTTTAGCATAATCAATCTTTTCTTGCGGCCAAAATATCCCAAAAGTCTGATCTCAATGAGTGTAGTATCGAGTATCAACCAATATTCAGCTTTGCACCAAAGTCCGCTATCTCACTACTTTCTAATGGCCAAGTTGTTCAACTAAAGGTTCTATGGTCAGTTAGTCCTTCATGCACCATACAACGACCTTGTATTCTCCCCAGTTCAATACAAGGGATACCAGTACCAACAAATGTGTCACACTAATGTAGCTATCGTTTCAACCATATCGGTCTACGCCTTACAGTCTCCACAATCTATTTCTACTTACCTAATGGTGTTCCCAGATCTGGGTAGAGGATCTATACAAAACCCAAACATCATTTTAAGAGTAAAGCAAGTAAGTCAAACAATGAAAGCATTTAAATGTGATCTAGTCTCTAAGGTAACTCTACTTCAATTAACACTCCCCAATAGAGTCGTCAGTTCTGTAATACGGTGGGAGAATTGACTTGGGTGTTTTGCATTTTATCGCAATTGTTACAGATAGCAAGAGTCGCCACCTACTTTTCTTTTATCCAATAAAGGAAAGGGTGAAAAGAATAAGAAAGACCTTTTGAGAATTTTCTTGAGATCAGGGGGTAGGTTATGAAAAGGGAAGGTGTTAACACCCTTTTCATCCGTAGTTATCTACGGGCTCTTAATTGCTAGCTCACTTTAAAATTATTTTTAAACATGCTTGTGATTTGTTTGAAAGTATTTTTGAAAAGTGCCTTTGTTTAGGCGAACTTTGTAATGATTCTCGTTTCAGCGAAAATGTATACAAAGTGTTGACTTTTGAAAATATTTCTTGAAGTGTTGGTGTATTTGAAATATGTTTTGAAATGTCTTGTGAGAAAGAAACTATGAATGTTCTACCTACTCAAAAAGTCTTTGTTATTTTCCCCCTCCTTTAGATAGTGTTGTCTTACCATTAGTTAGTAAGTAACCATATCATTGGATGTGAAGGGACAAGCATGGGTCGTCGTACAATCATTGAAGGAAACATTGTAAAATACCTTAGAAACTTGTTCTAAGGGTCTAAGATTGTTTATCGAAGGTGTTGTACCCCAAAATTTTCCCTCTCACTTATCAAATATTTCCTAACAAGATCTCTTGAACTCAAGACTGCATTAGGGTTTGACCAGCTCAAGACAACTCCTCATGCACTGATGAACGAAATTAGGGTTTGAGTTTGAACAAGGATTTTTGGACTATAAATGCTTCATATGACTTACAAGGATAATTATGGACCCCCAAGATTATTCATGTCAAGTTTCAAGCCTTGGATCACACTTTTGACCAGTCAATTGAACAGTTGACCTAAAAATCAGCTGTATTGGGGAAAAAGTCAACCATTCCCAATTTACAGTCAAACTTCATAATTTTTGATCCACATCAACATATTAGACTCATATGTATCATTTGATCAACTTTGAACCACAATTCCTCAAGAAATTTGATCAAATCATCAAAATGGCAAAATGGTCAAAATTAGGGTTTTGACTGAGAAAGGGCAATTTCTGGTTTTTGACCTAGCAAATGATCAATTGCGTTAAGGCATGATCTCAAGAGTCCAATTGCATCACTTTTACCTAATGACATGGTTCAAAACACTACAAGTCCATTGGATTGACAGATGAATTTTCAGTCAACTGATCAAAAGTCAACTGTATACTGAAAAGTCAAACTTTGACTTTTTGGTCAAAATCAAGTGCCAAGGATCATAATTCATCAAAACATGTCAAAATGTGAAAATTGTTCATCAAGAAATCAAGGATTCAAGATTTTGTTTTGAAAAGTTGAAATTTCTTAACTTAGAAATTTGTCTAAGTATAGAAATTTTTTTCCTCAACTTTGAGCCAAATTTTCACCATGATGCAAGATGATTCAAAGGAAACTTCCAACATGAAAGTTATAGATATCCATGAAATCTACAACTTTTATTCACACAATTTCTCCTAAAAATTCTTGGATCTCAAGATATAATTTTGTGAATACATGCTCATGAACTAAAATAACTTAGTGAAATTTTGCCCTAGTTATGCAGATTTTTGACCTATCTTCATGCCAATTTTTCACATAGTTCCAAGGGGAATATTCAAAACCAATTCAAATATGAGTTATATAATACATTTCAAGCTTTCCAAAATGTCCAATAACTCCTTGAGATCATTCCTGAGTAGGGATAATCGAAGAGATGAAGTTGGTGATTTATCACTTTGATTTCAAGCCATTTCATGATGAACAAAAATCCAAATCCTCAAGCATGTTGAACAAAGCCTACTTTGCATGCCTCAAACTTGTTTCTTACTCCATAATTAAATGTTTTCACAGATGTTGGAAGCTTTAAGCCAAGCATTGAATGCATTGTATAAGAATAATTCCATTTTTGGCACAAAGTTGCCATTTCCATTTTGATAAAGCACTACTTTTTCCTTTGTCAACTTCTTGAGCCTCTCAATTGTTTTCTCTGCACACAAGCTAAGAAAAAAACAAAAGCAACTTTCCTGAAGCCTCTACCAAACCAGACCATGCTTGTATAACACTTAGGGACTTGTCTCCTCACTTTTCTTTAAAAGCAAGTAAAAGAGCCAAAAGGCTATAACTCAGAAATCTTGAGAAAGCTTGATGTATAACCTCTTCCATACTTATACACAAGTATATTGCAACCTAAGACACAAATGCTAAGACTCAGAAACTCTCCCAAACACTTTGACATTGAAAATCTGCCATAGCTTGACAGTTTTGCACCATACATAGCCATCTCAAAAACCACTCGTGCGTTTTGAGTTTTAACCACCTAAACACTTAATATATATATCATATCTAAGTGTTCCAGACTCCTGTTCCCTCACTGTAACTCCTCCTCCTCCATCTGCCATTTTTACATATCAAGCTTGCAGGTTGACTTGAGTATGGAGATTCAGGAACTTTCAAGGCAAAGTAAGGATTGGAATACACTCAGGGAGGTCCAGGCAAGCTAAACAGATCCTCAGGCCTTCTCAAAACATGCTCAAACTCCATTCACGATCTCAACTGAAAGAGGTAAAAAATCAAACTTCTATCTCTTCATACAAGCATCCTTTGGTCTTGATTTGTGAAAACAAAATGTAGATATCATTGCACTAAAGCTAACCATGTTCATAGTTTTCATTTATATTAACTGTGCATAGAGAATTTTGGATTTGAAATTTCTGTAAAAATTAGGTTTCAAATTAGGGCAAGTAAAATTAGCTTTGATCTTTGATTGTTAATTTGCATAAATTATATGGTTGAACTCGTGGGAAGAAACCCCATAATTTTCATGTTTGGACTTTCCATTTTCATGGAGAAATGAGAGAGATACAGGTGGTCCGGCCATGGCTCAAGGTTGAAGATGAAGTTGCCTTCAGGGGGTGTTTTCTAATATATATTTATCTTTGTGTTTCTATAAACGGATGTACAACCACCCCAGTGGTAAGGCAGCGCGCACAAATGCTATAGGTCACAGGTTCGAGCCTTGGCGCCTCCCTTTTGCAATTTTTCTCACATTTTGCCATTTTTTTGTCCCATTTGCAGCGCTGGGCTTTTTGTTCCATTGGGCTATGTTTTTTCTAACTCTGCATCCTGTTTGCTTGCAGCAACCCTGGCCCAAATATTTTTATTTATTTATTTCATTTTCATTTTATTTTATCAAATATATTTTTCTTAGTATTAAAAATCACAAAAAATATAAAAATGATAGATTTACGTTTTGGTTCATTTTATTTTATTTTTCCTCATAAAAAATATTTTTATTTAAGTTATATATTATCTTTTTTTATAATAAACTTGTAAATTAAAATTATAACTATTTTAATATTTATTGTTTCTTCACACTTATTAAATATGTTATTTTAGTATAAAAAAGGACCAAAATACCTCATAATGCCACGTATTATTTTCAAGACAAAAAATATAAAAATACTTACTTTTTCTTAAAGAAATTTATTTTCTTTTAATCAAATAGAATTAGGGTTTATTCAAAAATCTTTTCTAAAAAAATAATTTCTTTTCTTAATTGATTTAAGATTAATCTTGATTTATTTATTAGGTTTAGGGTAAAACCTTTTTCACATAAAAAAACCAAACAAAAATCTTTGCATTTACATACCTTTGCATATTTAATTCATTTTTACATATTATTTATTCCAATATTTGTACATATTCAATTTGGTTGTAATAGACTAATTAGGTTTATATTATTGCAATCCCCATTCATAAATTGTATACCCCCTCCCACAAGTGTTGTAATAGCGTAGGATATTTAAATTTCGCAATTTATCGCTTTTATATAACATGCTAGTAATTAGGGTTTGTATGGCAAGATAAAACCAATCAAATAGAAAATCCTAATCCAAGACAAAATCAAGCATGAAAATGACACACTTTCACACAAAACACCCATAGGGTTATCCCATTTGATTGCCTTATACAAAATGGCTATATTACACATGTAAAGTGTCTTAGCAAAAACAAACAACTACAAGATCATAGTCCCTCAATGACGCTATTCAAAGGTGCCTTACAAAAATGATCTTAGTCCCTCAAAAAATGCTAAGATACCTTGCAACATTGCTAATTATGGCTATACGATGACCCACGTCCGTCCCGTTTACATCCAAAGATAGGATTGCTTACCAAATCAATGGTAAAACAACAATGTCAAAGGAAAAGAAAATGAACAAGAAAGACATTTGAGTAGGTAGATTACTCCTAATTACTTGCTCCATTTCAAAATAAACATCCTTGCTATTTTCAAAATAAATACATACACCTTCAAACATCTTACAAAACTTGAAAACATTTTCAAAAGATCAACATCTTTGTATACATTCTTACGAACGAGAATCATTACAAAGATTGCCTAAACAAATGCCTCTTTACAAAATACTTTCAAAACCACACAAAACACAATTTCAAACAAAAGCAAGTGATCTAGCAAGTAACTAAGAGCCCATGGAAAACCATGGATGAAAATGGTGCTAATACCTTCCCTTTTCATAATCTACCCCCCGAACTCAAGAAATAATCTCAAAGGTCTTTCCTGTGCTTTTTCACCTTTCCTTTTGGATAAAAGAAAAGTCGGTGACGACTCTTACTAAACCATTATATTTGCAATCAAACATAAAATAATCAAGTCAGTTCTCCCACCGTATCACAGAAGGCAACATCGAAGGGACATCCAGGGAATACGATCTTATATTTGAGGGTCATTGCTAAAATATCCCATGTTCGAGGGACATGACTGTTTTTTATTCGAGGCGACAAGTGTGGGTTAACCCTAGAGGTGCGAGTGTACAAAGTGTTTGTTTTTCATGCTTTTTGTCTTTGAATTAGGGTTTTCTACTTGTTGATTTTATGTCTTGCCATACAAACCCTAATTACTAGCAATTATATTGAAAGCGATAAATTGCAGAAATTTAAAGTTCTACGCTATTACATCATTTAGAGAATGGGGATACAAGTCACAAATGGGGGATGGAAGTGATTAAAACTTAATTACTATTACAACCAAATTGAATAATGTAAAATAAAATGTACAAGAATACAAAGATAATGTAAAAGAAAAGAAGATTGTTTTTGTTTGAGTTTTTTATATGAAAAAGAGTTTCAAGATTAATCCAACTAACTAATTAAGAAAGGAATTTAATTAATTATAGTCTAAGTTAATTTAATTTAAAAGAACAAATTAAAGCAAGACTTAAGTCTAAATTTATTTTAATTAAGTTAGGAAAGAACATATTATTTAGTTTTTTTTTTGTTTAAAAGAAATGAAATAAATAAAAGTCTAAGTATTTGATAAAATATTTTTTTGGTATTTTGTTAATTTATAGAAAAAATGAAATGAGTTAAAAAATAAGAATAAGAGTCTTTTTATTCAAGAAAATTTATTTAATGTATTTTTGATAAAAATAATAATAATAAAAATAAAAATAAGAAATAGAAAATAAAAATAGAAATATAATATATAAAAAAATAGAAAAGGGCAGGGGGTTTGAAAAGGGAATGGATGGTTTGAAAGTAAAAACAGTTTAGGTCGAAAGTTTGTTTTTTTGTTGGAAGTCAAAAAAATAAAATAAAAAGAGTGGGCTTAGTTGCTGAAAGTAGTAGAGGGGGTGTGGATAAAAAAGGATAGGCCCAATCAGGGAAGTCCATATGCGCTTATGAATGAAGAATAACATGAAAATATGAAAAAATGGAACGCACCAGGGCTCGAACTCAGGTCCTCACACAACAATACCTTTAGCGCGCTCTCTTTGTCACTGGGGTGACTGTTTCATCCGGTATAGAAACATGTTGTAATAAACTTAAAATAAACTAAGTTCATGTTATCAACTTCATCTTCTTCCTCGCGTCAGTCGGAACTTCTGCAACTTATTCATTTCTAAACCATTCTTAAAATTATGAACATCAAACTTGTTAAAATTTCACCATGATTTCAAATATGTAAATAGCTTAAGAAATGGATCAAAGATGAATATTAATTTTAAATGGCACCAAATTTGACCTACTTTTTTCAGCAAGTTCAAGCTTAAAATTCACACTACTCAGGCAACATAAATTAATTCTAAGGACATGGTTAGTTTCAGGGATATGATGTCTATATTTTATCTTCATAAATGGAAACTAAAGGATGCCTATATGAAGAGTTCAAAATTCAGAAAACTCACCTTGAAAATGGAATTCGTGTTTTGAGTTTGAGCTTGCTTCAAGATGCTGTAATGATCTGGTTAACTTCCTTGGTCCTCTAGGAAGCTAATGCAATTCTTAGCTTGAGTTGAGAGTGACTGAAATGGTTTGGAGAAGTCAAGTTACACACCTGTGTTTTTGAGTTTGGACAATGGTGGAAATGGATTTACATTTTGGAAACATGGATTGGGATGAGTTGTATTTTGGGTATAGAAGCTTTGAGAATAATTTAGAGGGAAAATGCACGAGTGGATTATGAGATTGAAGTTTTTGGCCAGAAATGACAAGTTATGGAGTTGTGGATGCACTTCTAGTTTAGAGGGAGTTTCAGGCTGTTTAAGGGCTTGTGGATTCGTGTCTTAGGTTAAAAATTACCTCTATATTTAAAGGCGAGAGGTTTGACATCTTGAAGTAACCAGAATTTTGAGATAACATGTTATGGTTTGGTTGAAAATGAGACATCAAGTTGAAATGGATTTTCATAGTTCCAAGGTTCAAGTATAAGCATGATCTGAGTTTGTTGGATGCAGGGAGGTTGCTTCTTCACTTTAAAATGGAGTGTTATCATAAGAAACAAGTAAGGATCTTAATGTATTGACTTTGTTTAAAAAGCTTGCTTTACAAGAATGGAATGATAACTTTCTTCAAAAAATAGAACATTGCTTTGGATAATAGCTCAAGCACTTGGATAATGGCTCAATAAAATGTGTAAATATTAAATTAAGGAATGAAACACAAGTTAGGAGGTCTGAAAATTAAGTTATGCAGCATAGCTATGGTTTAGGTCAAGTGTTCTTCATGAAAAATGCCTTGTAATTCAAGTTTAAAAGCCCAACTTCTCCTCTTCGATTCTCCTAGCTCAAAAATGATCTCACTGAGTTATTGGAAATTTTGGGAAGCTTGAAACATCCTTTATAACTTTCATGTTTTCCACTGTTGCAAAATCTAATTAGAACTATGTGAAAAATGGCCAAGAAGTTAGGTAAAAAACTGCGTAAACTAGGTCAAATTTTCACTAAGTATTTTAGAAAAAGTGCATGAGTTCATGAATTTATAACTCAAAATACAAACATTTATAGGACTTGATCAGTAATGAAAAGTTGTAGATCTCATAAAGATCTACAACTTTCATGTTGAAAGTTTTCTTTGAATCATCTTGCATCTTAGTGAAAAAATGGCATGAAGTAATGAAATTATCATGTGTAAAAGACTTAGAAAAATTTCCAAGTCTTGAAAAGTTTGACTTTTCACATTGACTTTTGGCATTCTTGATTTCTTGATGATAAAACTTCATATTTTTGAATGTCTTGATGAATTGTGATCTTTGAGATTAAATCTTGATCAAAAAGTCAAAGTTTGAATTTTTGTGCATCAGTTGACTTTTCATCATTTGATTAAATTTCAACTATCAATCCATTGATCTTGAGGAATGTTTTGAACCATGAAATTAGGTCAACATGTTGTAATTGAATCCTTGAGAATATTCTTCAAGCCATTAGATCCTGTATTAGGTCAAAAGTTACTGATCAATCAATTACAATAAAAACCCTAATTTTGACCATTTTGCCCTTTTGGTAAGTTGAGTGCTTTTCTTGAGGGATTGTGATCAATACTTGACCAAATGATGAATAGGACTTTGAAATGTTGATGTTGGCCAAAAATCATGAAGTTTGACTATAGATTTACCATAATTGACTTTTTATCTAATACAGCTAATTTGTAGTCATCTGAGCAATTGACTGAGCAATTTTGAGATGCAAGACTTGAAACTTGACATGAGCATTATTGAAGACCTATAATGAACCATGGAAATCACTTGAGGCATTAAAAGTCCAATTGTCCTTTAGAAAACCAAAACCCTAATTTCTGGCCTCAGTGTTAGGAGATGAGTTTGTCTGATCAAATCTTGGAGAAACCTTAAGCATTTGAGATCTTTTGTGAGAAATGCCTTGAGAAAAGAGAGGGAAAATTTTAGGGTACAACAAATTCACTTAGACCAAAGTTTATGATGGTTCATTAGAGGATTGATAAGACAAAAACCTCCTAACAATGAACCTCAAGGTTATTGGATCAAAGGTTTCAAATTATACACACTTGGGCTGACAAATATAGGTTTGGGCCACAAATGATCATTTCTCAAATCGGGACAAATTTAGCAATATGTTAAGCAATCGTAAGTGGACTTATATAGAAGTCACACCTATTTTGAGGCCGGTCAATAGCAATTTATGTACCATATGTTTAGAGAGATAATATGTAGATCATTCTCCAACATCATGTAGCTCAAGTAAGAAAGAGATAAGATGAAGAGGGAGGGGATATATTAAATGAAATTAGGGTTTCAAATATCATCAACATCATTCATCCATTTTGGTGGATTTGGTTTTTCAACCTATCAACATCCAAGATCCAATGAGGTTGGGGAATTTGTCCCAAAATAACACCCAAATTAGGACCAAACAAAAATAATAAAATAATATTTAATTAAACAATATTTAAATGGTTAATAAAAGGGAAATAATTGGTAAAATACACAATGTATATTAAAATACCAAATAAAAATCTAAAAAAAAAGTCAGAAATCAAACATGAGTTAATAAGTGTTGACATATTTTTTTTTGAATTTTTTAAAGTCAAAAACTATTTTTAAAATTTAAAGAAATATGCAAAATAAACCAAAAATTGTAAAAAATAGTAAAATCATAAATAAAAATAAAATGAGGTCACCAATATTTGTCAAGAGGCCATTGGATCCTTCCATAATTTTTCTAGAACTTAAAAATCAAGAAAAGTATTTTTAATCATTTAAAACAAGCTAAATAAAGTTAAAAATTATAAAATATCAAATCACACAATAAAATTGTGAAAAAATAAAAAATCAGAAAGAGAAAAATCAAAAGTATTTTTAAGAAATTTTTCAGAATTTTAGAAGTTGAAATAAATTTTTTATGAATTTTTGAAGTTTAAAACAATTAAAATATATAATAAAAAAATAAAACAAAAATAATGTAGACCATTGGATCAATGTCAAAACGCGTTAGTAATCAAATCCAAGGGATCTGGAACGCTGTGCATATCATGGACATTAGTGAATAAACCACCCGGTCATTAATTAAAAAATAGATTTGAAAAAAACAAGTGGCGTCTTGTCATTGGTTGAGAGATGACACGTTGGTTATCTTCAACCTCTAGCCACGCAAATCACAGGTCTCACAAACTGTAAAATCAGGAGCTCAGACTGGTGCCACTCGCTTCATCTCTTCAAGACGATTTCAATGGTACCCTCGTGAAAAATATATATAAACTATAGCTCAGTCGATTTGAAGAAAACAAAAAGAAAAAAGTTGAATAGGGATTTGAAAATTCATGATCGAAACTCACTTCTTGTTAAAAACAAATGATGTGATAAGTATCAGAGTGATGTGAGCTTCATTGTAATAACAAATTTTGAGAAAATTGATGGAGGAATCTACCTGTTGAAGTTCAAATTTAGAGCTATGAAACTTGACTTGGATAACACGATTTAGGACAATTCAAAGCTTTTCTCTTCTTCTGTTAGCTTCAGTGAAGTTCAAGGATGAAGAATTAGCAAAGAAAATGGATTGGAAAAGGCTGTAGAACCAAATTCGAAGTTACAGAATTATGAGTTATAGATAGTTTGACAGGGTGATTTTGGCTGTCCAAGCTTGCGAAAATGAGTGGAATGGGGGTCTGTATTTATAGGAGAAGTGAATGCAATGCTGAGAGAGGGTGAATGATAAGCAATCAAGTGAAATTGTGCACACCTTGATCATGACAAAAGTGTGACTTGCAAGTTGTCAAAACTCAACCATTTCTTGTGTTTTAATCCTTAATCTGACCTTAGCAACTTTGTTAAACATGTTTAAGTGGAAAACACACATATAATTGGTGTTTAGAAGCCACATTATGAAAATAAAAACCTGTCTGTTTTGACAAAATCAGTTTCACGGTGCCCACTTTGAATTCATGGTGCACACAAATCAAGGGGCTTTATGATCTCATTATTTTTTATATGGAAAAGATCTCAACATAAATTTGACAATGTGCCAAGAAAGGCAGCATTTAGATTCTTGAGCAAAAAGTTATGATCAATTGAAATCGTGAAACACACATTGACTTGTGGACTTAGAAAAATTTCAAGTTTTGAGTTCAAAAGTGACTCATAATCTCTTTCCTTCAAACATGGCTTTCCACTCAAAATTATGTTTTGGTCAATGAAGATGGCATGAAGTATACTTCTTAAAGAGCGTTGTGAAACTTGAATCATCCAAAAAATCCAAAATTTGAGAGAGTTATGACCTTGTGAAGTTGATGAAAATCCATGAAGTGACCTATAATCTTTTGAACTCTTAAGGCATCTTCTAACCATTTTCAAGTTTTGAACATAAAATAAAAGTTGAAATTCACACTCTTAAGATCATTGTGGAAAAATAATGGGCTCAAGGAGATAAAAGGTTGACCAAGTTATGATCATTTGAAGTCAAACCCTAAAACTCAAAGGCCTTTCAAGGAGACTTATGATCTTTCCCAATCATTAATGATCTTCCATTCAAAATTAGCCTTAAATTTCTGAAGAGAGCTTGTTAAGGACCCTTTAAAGAAATCATGGCTTTGGAATCACTCAATAATATAAAAAAATGAGCAAGATATGGTCCTTATAAGTCAATAAACCCTAGCTTAGAGAGTGTCAAAATGACTCGAAACCCCTTTCAACTTTTGATGATTTTTCTTGCACAATTGGATCTTGTCATATAAAGAGAGGTTATGGTTGATGATGATAAGAATCCATAGAAAAATGAACCAACTAAAAATGATGAAAATTGAGTGTGTTATTCACTTGTGATCATTGAATCAAGCATTTTCTCAATTAGGTTAAACTTGTTGAACCAACTTTGAATCTTTTGATCTTTCTTGGCCATATAAATCATGATAAATCATAATAGGTCTCGAAATGATATTGTCTTGAAGAACAATCAAAGATGGAGCCTAAGTCTCAATGAATCTTGTTGAATAAGGCATGGAAATAAACACATGAACCCATCTCTTTGATGAATGTCAACACCAACTTTGAGGAAAGTTTGACCCAAATAAGGCGAGGGAATTCTTTGAACCAAAAATATTTGATATCATGGACATAGCCTTGAAACTTTAACTCTTTCAATCTATTGAAGAGTCATTTGATTGAGAACCAACCCTTAAACCCTATATTAGATGGTGAGATGAATTCAATTGTATCACCACCTACAATATGAACATTTAAAGAAACATATATACATATTTTGATGTTAGTTTAAAGAACATGTACAAGATATTTACTTCAAGGTGTTTGGTGATCCCTCAAGAGAAAACTTAAAGATAGAATGAATATAGGGAGAACCAACCCTAATGTGTGATCTTGTTGTATTGATAAAAGTTAGATTATGAGAAATCTTAGGGGGGAAATTGGGGTATAACAGTTGCCCTTATTTAAGTGTCTTCTATCCGGAGATATGAAGGTTAAAATCTTCGTCTCAACGCAATTGAAGATACTTAAATATAAAACAATCCCTATTTTTGGCCCTAACATTCCATGCAATGCTTATGATTATGCATGCAAACGATAAACTCCAAAGGCGACACATGACACCACTAGGATGCAGGAAATAAAATAAAGCATAAAAAAAAGTCCGACCAGGAAAATAAATTGCTGGGGAACAAAAGACTCAACTCTACCGGGGTAAAGCTCAAGGAGGAAATAAGGCATCATCAACTCAAATAATAAGGAAAAATTAATGGATGACAATGATCGCCAGATAATTGCGATCTGTCACTCACAGAGTAGATAGCAAAAAAAAGTAATGCCGACTCACAGGGAATAGGAAAATAACAACCCGAAGGATACAAACAGAAATGGCAAGATAATACTGGTAATGTTGTACCCCAAAATTTGCTCTCCCATCTTTAAGACAAATTTATTCTAGACACATCCTCATGCTCATAAAAGTCTCAAGTACTCAAGACTTATCAAGGATTGAGCAAATGGACTCTCCTCCTAAGCAACCAACCTACAACTAGGGTTTTTCTTTTCTCAAAGGAAATTGAGCTGGCAATGCCTCATGAGGACTTCATGGTATCCCACACGCTTCAAATAATTCTCATACCAAATTTAAAGCCCTGCAATACAAGTTTGCTTATTTACTTGATCCGATGATTGAAAATTAACTGTATTGGACAAAAGTCAACTTTGATCAATCTACAGTCAAACTTCAAGATTTTTGGTCAAAAACAATATTTTGAAGTCACAATCATCATTTGATCAAGGTTTGATCATGATTCATCAAGAAAACTCAAGATTCATCAAAATTCAAAAGTTACTAAATTAGAGTTTTCTTAAGGAGAAGTTAACTGAAATTTGAACAAGCATAACTTTCACATACTTCATCAGAAATTCCTCAACCAAAGCCTAGTTGAAGTAAATTCAATTCTGTACAACTTTGTCTCTGTAAGATCAAGGTCAAAAATGTTTCATTTGAGAGATATGAGCCAAAACTTTACATGTCATTTTGAAAGTCAACAAAAAGACATCTTTTGTCAAAGCAATTTACATCAAGTTAAAGACTTTAAATGAAAAAATGACCAACATGAAAGTTGTAGGAGACATCTTGAGGTTTCCAAAAATTCAAAGATCATCTTTATATGAAAAAAATTGAGAGAGTCATGATTGGTACAAGTTGAGCAATTTTGAGAAAATGCATGAAGTCCACTTTGAGCAAAGTTGAATTTTTGGGCAAAGTTGAATTTTTGGGCAAATGGGCCTAAGTTTTTAGGTTCAAACGTGTTCATGACCTTATATTAGACCTCTAAATTCATTCACATATTTTTGTGATTTTTATTTCTTTTTATTTTGAATTTATTCAATTAAATTTAAAATAAATCAAATAAAATACAAAACTAATGGATTAAGGCGCAAGGCTTTTGATTTTAATCACATTGAGGCCCAAAAATTCACATTGATGGTGAAGAAACCGTGTGAGGCTGATTGACACAAGATTGAGCTTAAAAAAGAAATTTTTCATGCAAATTCAAAATCAAATATTACACCATGAATTACAAATATTTTTGCCACTTTTGTTAACCTAATCCTTGGCCTATAAATACACAATATCTTCAACCATTCAGGAGGACGCATGCTGCCTCCAAGAAGAAACCCTAAAACTCTAAAAAAATTTAAAAAACTAGGGCACGGTCAAACCCTTATCTCCAGCCACTCTCAATCAAAACCAATCCTCAAATCGTGTTCCAGAAGCTCTCAGGAATCTTATCAAGTCCAGAAACAAATCCATTCATGTCTGGAATAGCTCACACAAGCACACAAGTTTTTAGTAACTTTCTTGAATTCAAATCTTTTAATCTATGCATATTAACTAATTTCATGTGCCCATATGAGTTTGTTATGGTGTTTAGAACATGTTTGAATAAGAAAAATCAAGATTTGACGCAGGGATGATGAGTTGCCATGACTAGGGCATGATTGGATTCTCTCTTTGAAACTCCTTTTCCATTAAATTTTAGTTTGTTTTGACCATGGATTCGGACTTAGAGAAAAATTTTAAGTAAGATAATGTTTTCCTTTTTTCAATTTGATGAGTTTTTACAGGATTGAGGATGAAGACTTCCAGAGAAGACAGTGGTTTCCACCACCTCCGGCCGATTTGACTTTTACAGGGACGGTCAAAAGCTGCGTGGCTAATCTCTCTTCATTCATTGGTTGATTCAAATTTCCAGGCCCCACACCAAGCGCGCGTGTTTGTTTTATTCAGTTTAAGATTTAATTTTATTATATATTGAATGATAGTGGTAATATAAACACGTAACAACTGATGGACGAGTGGTAAGTGTGATGTGTGTTAACCATAGAGGCGTGGGTTTAATCCCTCCTCTTGTCAAATAATTTTGCTTTTTCCAGGATAACACGCAAGTTTAGAATAGATTGATTGATTCCTATTCCATATCACAAACAACACCATGGCACAGTGGACAAAAGGGCATACCTTTGAGGCTGACGACCGGGGTTCGAGTCTCATCCCATGCATTTTCTTTTTCTGTTTATTTTTCCAACTTTCTTTCATTTTACTTATTCAATTAATTTAATATTTGTTCAATTAATTAACACATAAAGTCATAAAATAAAATAAAAATAATAATATTTTAGGTTTTTTTAATTAACCTTTTCCATTTAATTAGACTTTAGGATTTTTATTAATTAAAATTAATTAGAATTAGGATTTTAATTATTATTATTAACACCTGAATTAATTTCTAAAAATACCAAAAAAATTATCATTTAGATCTTAGGTCTTTAAAATATTTTTTCTAACATTCTTTGTCTTATCTTTTGCTATTTAAATTCATAGGTCAAGTGTATAGGTTGCACTCTCAAATATAATAGCTTAGATTTACATTATCGCACTCCTTTTCCTATTATGTATTTGACCCGAGGATGTAATAGCATAGATTTACTTTCCCGCAATTTTTATACTTATGTATCTCTCCCAAAAGCCATATGTGATACGGTGAGAGAACTAACTTGGGTGTTTTGCGTTTTATCACAAATGTTGCGGTTAGCAAGAGTCGCCACTGACTTTTCTTTTATCCAAAAGGAAAGGTTGAAAAGAACAGGAAAGACCTTTGAGATTATTTCTTGAGTTCGGGGGTAGATTATGAAAGTATTTTGAAAAGGCGCCTTCTTTTAGGCAAACTTTGTAATAGTTCTTGTTCGTAAGAACGTATACAAAGTATTGAGCTTTTGAAAATGTTTCATGTTTTGGAAAATGCTTTGAAAGTGTTTGGTGTTTGTTTTTGAAAATAGCAAGGATGTTTGATTTGAAAATGTGCAAGCAACTAGGAACAATCTACCTACTCAAAAGTCTTAGTTCATTTCTTCCTTTCCTTTGATATTTCTATCTTACCATTGATTGGTAAGAAGCCTTATCTTTGGATGTAAAGGGACGGGCGTGGGTCATCGTATAGCCATGATAGCAATGTTGTGAGATATCTTAGCATTTCTCTTTGAGGGACTAAGATTATTTTGAAAGGCAACATTTGATAGCGTCGTCGAGGGACTATGATCTTGTATTTTTGATTGCTTTTTGATAAGATATCCACATGCATAACATGGCCATTTTTGTAAGGTAACAAAGTGGAATTACCCTAAGAGTGCAAGTGTGTAAGTGTGTTAATTTACATGCTTGTTTATATTGAATTAGGGTTTGCTATTTGTTGGTTTTAGTCTTTCCATACAAACCCTAATTACTAGCATTTATATAAAGCGATAAATTACGGAAAGTAAAATTACTAAGCTATTACATCATTAGGGGAGGGGGAATACAAATTTACAAATGGGGATTTTTGTAAGAAAATTAAACCTAATTATCTATTACAACCATATTGAATATTGTACAAGAATTGAAAATGAAAATGCAAGAATGTAAATGGAAAAAAGAAATGATTTTTGTTTGGTTTTTATGAAAGGGTTTTAACCTAATTAAGAGAGATGATTAATTAAAAATTAAACAAAACTTAGACCTAAATTAATTAAGAAAGAAATTAAGTTAAAAAGGATTTTTAGGGTTTTTTATGAAAAAGGTTTTAAATTAATAAAAATAAAATGAGAAAATTAAAAACCTAAATTCTAAGTTAATTTTAATTAAGAAAATAAAACAATATAATAGTTAAACCTAAGTCTAAGTATTTATTATTTAAGAAAAAAAAGAACTTAATTTGTTTAAGAAAATGTTATTTATCCTTTTTGTTTTATAGAGAAAATAAAATATATAAGTGTAAATAATAAATAAATTTTTTTTTGGATTTTTTATTAATAAAAATAATAATAATAATAATTATAGTAGTAGTAATAAAAATAAAATAAAATAAATATAATAAAAAAAATGAAAAATAAATAAAAAATGAAATAATAAAAGTTGGGCCAGGCTGCATAAGTTGAGAGGGGGGTTAGAAAAGAAAAAAAAGAAGTGGAAGACCCAAAGGGGGAGGCCCAGGCGCCTGTAGCTGAAATAAAAAAGAGTGAAAGAAATGTAAAAAATGAGAAAAGGTAGTTGTGATACGGTGGGAGAACTGACTTGGGTGTTTTTGTGTTTTATGGCAAATGTTGCGGTTAGCAAGAGTCGCCACTGACTTTTCTTTTATCCAAAAGGAAAGGTGAAAAAGCACAGGAAAGACCTTTGAAATTGTTTCTTGAGTTCGGGGGGTAGATTATGAAAAGGGAAGGTATTAGCACCCTTTTCATCCATGATTTTCCATGGGCTCTTAGTTACTTGCTAGATCACTTGCTTTTGTTTGAAATTATGCTTTGTGTGGTTTTGAAAGAATTTGTTTTTGAAAAGAGACCATTTGTTTAGGCAAACTTTGTAATGATTCTCGTTCGTAAGAATGTATACAGAGTGTTTGATCTTTTGAAAATGTTTTCAAGTTTGAAAGATGTTTTTTGAAACTGTTGGTGTTTGTTTTGAAGATAACAAGGATGTTTTTGTTTTGAAAATTGAGAATGTAACTAGGAACATTCTACCTACTCAAAAGTCTTTCTTGTTCATTTCCTTTGACATTGTTATCTTACCATTGATTTGGTAAGTAATCCTATCTTTGGATGTAAAAGGGACGGACGTGGGTCATTGTATGACCGTGATTAGCAATGTTGCAAGGTATTTTAGCATTCTCTTTTAGGGACTAAGATCATTTGAAAGGCAACATAGATAGCGTCATCGAGGGACTATGATCTTATATTTTTCTTGTTTTTGCTAAGATACCTCACATGCATAATATGACCACTTTTATAAGGCAACCAAGTGGATTTTACCCTAAGGGTGCTTGCGTGCAAGTGTATTGTTTTTCATGCTTGGTTTTGTCTTTTATTAGGGTTTTCTAATTGATTGGTTTTAGTCTTCCCATACAAACCCTAATTACTAGCATTTGTATATAAAGCGATAAATTGAAGAATTTAAAATCACTACACTATTACAATACTTGTGGGAGGGGGGTGTACAAATTTCAAAGGGGGATTGCAAGAAAATAAAACTAATTATCTATTACAACCATATTGAATTTGGATAAATGATGTACAAAAATGAATAAATATACAACAATATAAATGTAAAGCAAATATGATATTTGTTTGGATTTTTTTTAGGAAAGGGTTTGGTTTTAACCTAATTAACTAAAAGAAAATAATTGATTAAATTAGTAAAAAGTAAACCTAAATTAACTAGGAAAAAGCTTTAAATAAAACCCTAATCTAAATATGAATTGATTAAAAAAGAAATTAAATTTGTAAGAATGATATTTTTGGTATTTTTGTCTTGAAAATAATTTATGGTATTATAAAATATTTTTGGTCTTTTTTGATTTTAGAAGAGTATTTTTGTAATTGTGAAAGAAATAAACTAAAACCCTAGTTTCTAATTAAAACTACAAATTAATTAGTGAAATAATTAAAGTATGATTATATAAAAATAATTTTCTTTATTGTAAAAAAAACTATATAAAAATATAAATCTAAGTTTTTACATAATTTTCTGACTTTTTAAATATTAAATAAAATATTTAAAAAAACAAATAAAATAAAAATGAGAAAAAGAAAATGAAATGGGCCAGGGGTGTGCATAGTCAGCAGGGGAGGCAAGAATAAGCAAAAAATACTGGGCCCAACAAAAGGAGCCCAGCGCTGCAAACAAGTGACAAAAATATGAGAAAATGTGAGAAAAACAAGCAAAAGGGTACCACTGGGGCTCGAACCCAGGTCCCAAAGGTTAAAAGGCGCGCGCTTTACCACTGGGGTGACTATACATCCGTTCATATAAATGAAACAATAAATATATATTAGAAATCAAGTCCATGGCCTGAACTTCATCTTCAACCTCACGCCCATCCAGAATACCTGCAACTTGTTCATCTCTCATCCATTTGCAAAAATGTAAACATGAATCTTGTGGAAACTTTCCTTACGATTTCAGAAATGTAAAGCAATAAAATTATATATCAAAGACAAACATGAATTTTAATGGCCCTAATCTGAACCCTAAAAATTTTAGAAACTTCAATCTTAAAATTCTCTAAGCTCAAGCAACATAAATGAAAATTATGGACATGGTTAGCTTTAGAGAAATGATATCTACATTTTTCATTCACAAATAAACCATTAATGATGCTTGTATGAAGAGTTCAAAGTTGAGATAACTTACCTCAAAACTGGAAATTGTGTTCTGTAAATGAGCACTCCTCAAGGTGTTGTGATGATCAGAAAAGCTCCACTGAGGTCCCAGGAAGCTAATGCAATGATTAGCTTGGTTGGAGAGTGGTTGAAATGGTCTGGAGAAGTCCACTTACAGTGCTATGTTTTTGAACTTGGAAATGGAGAAAGATGGTGTTACAGAACTGTAACAGGGGAAGGGATAACTTCTAAATGATGCTTAGAAGCTTTTGGAAGCAAGAAGCCAAGAAACACACGAGTAGTTTTTGGTTTTGGGATTTTTGGCCAGAATCTGCAACAATGGAAGTGTGAGATGCAAATCTGTGTTCTTGGTATTTTCAGGGCTCAAGCATGCGTGAGATTTGTGGCAAATAACTTGTGTATGTATAAGCAAAAGGTCTTAGTGCTTGAGAGAGTCAGAAGTACAAGTTATAGGCTGATTCCTATGTTACTTGATTTTGAAGAAAAGTGGGAAAACAAGTTTCAATGTGTAGTACAAGCATGGGCTGGGTGATTGTAAGTATTGAGATCAACTTCTCTTGAGTTATAGGACACGTGTGATCATAAGAGAACAAGTGCAAGGCTAAAGAAAAAGTTTTGTGCAAAAAGCTACTTTATCAAAATGACATTGTACACTTTCTTCCCAAAATGAATATAAAGCATGGCCTTGCATTGAATGCTTGAATTGAAACCTCTAACAGCTGTGCAAGAAATTAATTATGGAGTGACTAACAAGCTTGATGCCTGCAAAATTAGATATTGTGCAGAATAATTTTGAATTTTGAATCTTATTCATCAAAAAACTTGCCTTGTAAAACAACTTGAAACCTCAACTTCTGACTTTCGATTCTCCTTGCTCACAAATGATCTCAAGGAGTTCTTGGACATTTTAGAAAGCTTGTAATATGCTATAAAACCCCTATTTGAATAACCTTTGAAAGTTCCCCTTGGAAGTAGGTGAAACTTGGGTCAGAAGTTAGGTCAAAATCCTGACCAAATTAAGGCAAAATTTCACTAAGTGTTTTGTTTCATGACCATGTGTTCTTAAAATTATAACTTGGGATCCAAGAACTTTTGGAAGAAGTTGTGTAAATAAATGTTGTATATTTAATGGATATATATAAATTTCACGTTGAAAGCTTCTTTTGAATCATCTTGCATCATGGTGAAAATTTTGCTCAAAGTTGTGAAAAAATAAGAAATTTTCAACACTTAGAAAAATTTCTAAGTTTAGAAATTTTAACTTTTCAAAATGAAATCTTGAATTTTTGATTTCTTGATGAATAAGTTTCATATTTTGACATGCTTTGATGAATTGTGATCTTTGACATTTTATTTTGACCAAAAAGTCAAAGTTTGACTTTTCAGTATACAATTGACTTTTGATCAGTTGACTGAAAATTCATCTGTCAATCTATTGGACTTGAGCAATGTTTTGAGCCATGTCATTAGGTTAAAATGATGCAATTGGACTCTTGATATCATTCCTTAAACCAATTGATCATTTTGTAGGTCAAAAATCAGAAATTGCCCTTTCCTAGTCAAAACCCTAATTTTGACCATTTTGCCCTTTTGAAGATTTGATCAAATTTCTTGAAGAATTATGGTCCAAACATGATCAAATGATACATATGAGTTTAAAATGTTGACGTGGATAAAAAATTATGAAGTTTGACTGTAAATTGGCCACAGTTGACTTTTTCCCAAATACAATTGATTTTTAGGTCAACTGCTCAATTGACTGAGCAAAAGTGTGATCCAAAGCTTGAAACTTGACATGAGTAATCTTGAGGGTCCATAATGATCCATGAAAGTCATATGGGGCATTGGAAGTTCAAAAATCCTTGTGCAATCTCAAACCCTAATTTTGGTCATCAATGCTTAAGGAGGTGTCTTGAGCTGATCAACCCTAGTGTAGTCTTGAGCCAAAGGAGATCTTGTGAGCAAATTCTTGATAAATGAGAGGGAAAATTTTGGGGTACAACAGTAGCCCTGGGTGTTGAACCCATGACCTTTAATACACATGCACACTACCTTTGCCACTGGGGTGGCTGTACATCCGTTAACTTAACTGAAATAATAAATACATAATACAAAACAAGTTCCAGAAATGAACTTCATCTTCAACCTCCAGCCATGGATCCTGTAACTTCACCATTTCTCAACAAAAATGAAATATGCAAACATGAAAGTTGCTCCATTTTTCCATACGAATCCAACCATATAAATATCATAAGCTATAAATTAAAGATGAATGAGAATTTTTGAAAGTACCAAATCCTGACCTAATTATTTTCAGAGGTTCAACCCTAAAATTCTCTAAGCTCAAGCAATATAAATGAAATCTTTGGACATGTATAGTTTTAGGGCAATGATGTCTACATTTTATCTTTGAAAATGGAAAGCTAACAATTCCTATATGAAGATTTCAAAAGTCAGAAAACTTACCTCAAAAATGGATTTCGTGTTTTGCAAATGAGCTTGATTTAAAGTGCTGTAATGATCAGGTTAACTTCCTTGAGTCTCTAGGAAGCTAATGCAATGCTTAGCTTGAGTTGAGAGTGGCTGAAATGGCCTAGAGAAATAAAGTTTCAGACCCCTGTTTTTGAGCTTGGACAATGGTGAAAATGGTGTTACAATTTAGAAACAAGGATTGAGATGAGTTGTATTTGAAGTAAGGAAGCTTTTGAGATTATTTGGAGAGAAAATACACGAGTGGTTTGAGAGATGGGAGTTTTTGGTCAAGTCCTGCACAACAATGGAGGTTTTGTGCAATCTGAGTTTTCAGGGAGTTTGAGTGAGTTTGAGGGTGCTTGAGCTCGTGTGTTAGCTCACAAATAGTGCCTATATTTATAAGTAACAAGTTTGGAAGCTTCTTGTTGATCAGAATTCAAAATCAAATGTTTAAACTCAACATGTGATTTTTGAGAAATCCAAGCTTCAAAGTCTGGTGTACTTGCTAATGTAGAGTTGTTATGCTTTAAACAAGTTTGCTTCTGACTTTGTAGATAGAGTGTGATCAGAGGGAACAAGTTAGAGGCTCAAGAACGTACTTTGTGCATAAAGCATGCTTTTCAAGAATGGCATTCTTCACTTTCTTCCCAAAATGGAAATGTGAATTGGATAATGCTTGAACCACTTGGATTATAACTCAAAAGTTGTGTAATCCATTAATGATGGACAGATACAAAATTTAGAAGGCCTGTAAAGCAATATTATGCAGCCTAACATTGAAATTGAGTTATGTGTTCATCAAGAAATGACTTGTAATTCAAGAATGAAACCCTAACTTCTTGCCTTCGATTCTCCTTGCTCAAGCATTATCTCAATGAGTTATTTGACATTTTCGGAAGCTTGTAACATCCTCTACAACCTCCATGTTGGAAATTTTTGAAGATTCATCTTGGAACCATGTGAAAAATTCCCATGAAGTTAGGTCAAAATCCTGCCTAAACTAGGGCAAAATTTCACCAAGTTTTCAAGTTTCATGAACATGTCTTCACAAAATCATAACTTGAAATCCATGCATTTATAGAAGAAGTTGTATTATAAAATGTTTTAGATATCATTGAGATCTACAACTTTCAAGTTGGAAGTTTCCTTTGAATCATCTTGCATCATGGTGAAAATTTGGCTCAAAGTTGTGAAAAAATATGAATTTTCCCACACTTGGAAAAATTTCTAAGTTTAGAAATTTTGACTTTTCAAAATGAAATCTTGACCTTTTGATTTCTTGATGAACAAGTTTCATATTTTGACAAGTTTTGATGAATTTTCATCTTTGACACTTGATTTTGACCAAAAAGTCAAAGTTTGACTTTTCAGTGTTTAGTTGACTTTTCATCAGTTGACTGAAATTCATCTGTCAACCAATTGATCTTGAGAGATGTTTTGAGCCATGCCATTAGGTCAAAATGATGCATTTTAATCCTTGAGATCATGTCTCAAACCAATCAATCATTTGCTAGGTCAAAAATCATAAATTGCACCTTCTCAGTCAAAACCCTAATTTTGACCATTTTCCCCTTTTGATGATCTGATCAAATTTCTTGAGGATTTGTGGTCCAAACTTGATCAAATGACATATATGAGTTCATGATGTTGATATGGACAAAAAATTATGAAGTTTGACCGTAAACTGACCACAATTGACTTTTCCCCAATACAGTTGATTTTAGGTCAACTGATCAATTGACTGAGCAAAAATGTGATCCAAGACTTGAAACTTGACATGAGAAATCTTGAAGGTCCAAAATGATCCATGAAAGTAATATGGGATATTAAAAGTCCATTTGTCCTTGTGCAATCTCAAACCCTAATTTTCAGTCATTAGTTCTTGAGGAGGTGTCTTGAGCTGATCAACCCTTGTGCAGTCTTAAACCAAAGGAGATCTTGTGAGAGATTAATTGAGAAATAAGAGGGCATATTTTAGGGTACAATGGATGCCCCTGTTCAATCTTCTTAAACCTGAAGATTTAGATTGGCGGATCCGCCATTTGTGACTTGAAGGTGGAAGATGATTGAACACTAGAGTGCCCAGAAATTTGCACTCCAAGATGTATTAGGAATGGGCTTATAGATTCCATTTGGAGGAATGATGGTAAATACTAGAGGAAGTATCAGCAAAAATCTTTGGTTGATTTATACTAAAACTTGATGTTTTACCTGTGGAAAAAGGGTTAGTAAAATGCAGATGTATGCATGATGTTCACAAGATGAATAAGATCATGCTAAATGAATTTTGTATGTATATGCTATGATGTATGAATGTGAGACGTATGTTTGTTCGGGAAAATAAATCCCTGACTGCTGCTGAGGAGTTTTGGGAAGCTGAGTCCCGGATCGCTGTTGGGGATGAAGAGTATATATATATATATATATATATATATATATATATATATATATATATATATATATCTTCAAACTTGTTGAAAGGATGTTTCCACTGGGGAATATCTCTTGAATGTCAGCTATCATCTGGTCGGATCCAGGCTTCATGGTTTGTTGAGGATAAGGGAGTCAATTGTTATCTGGTTGGATCCAGGATTCACAATAACTTACTAGGGAAGGATAAATTAACTGTTATCTGGTCGGATTCCAGGCTTTGCAGAAAACTTCTTGGGGAGAGTGAAGTTAGGTTGTTATCTGATTGGATTCTCAGCTTCACAACAACTTGCTGGGGATAAGGAGGTTATCTGTTATCTGGTCAGATTCTAGGATTTGCAGTAACTCTCTATAAAGGATGAAGTTGAATTGATATATGGTCGGGTCTAGGCTTCATAGTAACTTGAAGTGATAACTACTATCTAGTAGGGTCCAGGCTTCATAGCTTTTGAAGAGTTATACTATTATTCGGTCGGGTCCAGGTTTTATAGTGTCTTGCTGGGAATTATAGCTAGTTGTTATCTGGTCGGACTCCAGGCTTCACAATAGCTTGCTTGAATATACAAAATTGAAAACTAATATCTGGTCGGATCCAGGATTCATAGATTTTGAGATGGATAGAGTTAATTGTTATCTGGAAAGGTCCAGGCTTTACAATAAACTTGTCTGAAGAGATAGAGTTGAACTGGTATCTGGTCGGGTCCAGGTTTCTCAATAACTTGCTTGGAAATTAGTTGTTATCTGGTCGGATTCTTAGCTTTACAACAACCTGCTTGGGATAAGGAAGTTAACTGCTATCTGGTCGGATCCAGGATTTGCAGTAACTTTCTAGAAAGGATGAAGTTGAACTGATTTCTGGTCGGGTCCAGGCTTCATAGTAACTTGAAATGGTAACTACTATCTGGTCGGGTCCAGGCTTCATAGTTTTTGAAGAGTTATACTATTATCTAGTCGGGTCCAGGCTTCATAGTGTCTTGCTAGGAATTGTAGCTAGTTGTTATCTGGTCAGACTCCAGGCTTCACAATAATTGCTTGAATAGATGAAATTGAACTGATATTTGGTCGGATCTAGGCTTCACAGTAACTTACTTGGGAAATTAGTTGTTATCTGGTCGGATTCCAGGTTTCACAACAAACTTCTTAGGGGGATTGTTATCTGGTCTGATCTAGGCTTCACAATAACTTACTTGAAAGGATGAAGTTGAGAACTGATATCTGGTCAGATCCAGGCTTCACAGTAACTTGTTTGGAACTTAGTTGTTATCTGGTCAGATTCCAGGCTTCATAACAAACTTCTGAGGGGAATTGCTATCTGGTTGGATCTAGGTTTCACAATAACTTACTTGAAAAGATGAAGTTGAAAACTGATATCTGGTCGGATCCAGGCTTCACAGTAACTTGTTGGGGTAAAGGCAAACTCTACTGGGGGGAAAGAAGTTAAAACCCTGGTCTGGTTGAGTCTAGGTTCTTCTATATCTTGAAGAGTTAAACTATTATCTGGCTGGGTCCAGGTTTCATAGTATTTGAAAGTTTTTCACTACTATCTGGCCGGGTCCAGTCTCTATAGTGACTTGAGAATTTTTACTAATATCTGGTCGGGCCCAGACTTCACAGTAGCTTTTAGAGATAGTAAAGGTTATGTTGACGACTTTACTAGGGATTAGGGGTTGTGGCCCTATGATTTGTAATAGTCTGAAAGGCAAACTCAAGTTGGAGAGTGTGGACTCAGTTGGGGAGGACATACTTATCTTGGGGAGGATACATTCAGCTGGGGAGGATATACTCAGCTGGGGATAACAGACTCAGCTGGGGAAGATAGACTATGTCGGGGGAATACAGACTCGACTGGGGAGTTATACTACTCGTTCTTTGTTAGGGAAATAAACCCTGTTGATGAATACTTGATGAACTGTTGACGATGCGAGTTCTTTGAGGAAGAGATCCACAAGGCTTCTACTTGTAGGATCAACTTATCTAGGGAGAGAGCTGCCAAGAGATTGAGACTCTGGTTGGGGATCAACCTGTGCAAAGAGACTTTGTGCATAACATTGTTGAAGATTGGTTTATTATAACCGATCTTGTGGGTATAATGCTAATGAAATAACTTTGTAGGGGTGTTCCATATACATTAAAGAGATGCCTGCTGCCGCTTAGCAGGACACATGTGCCAAATAATTTTAATTATGTTCATATGCATATGTTCGTTCAATTTTAGTCATTGGACAACTTTGCATTCAAAACAAAAACAGAAAGTTTGCACTTCAAAGTATATTTATATTGATATTTTTCCCATGAATAAGCGTTTTTGTACAAAGAGATGAAGATCCTAGTAAGAGGAAATTATCAAAAGGAAAAACAAAGATTGAAAACAAAAACAAATAGCCATGTGAAATAATCTCATTACATTCCAACTCTACTATTACCCCAAATTCTTCGAATGCTCATTGTCGTTGATAGAAGTTGATTGGATTGATCTTGGACCATTTGAACTCGGGCCTTGGTGATAAAGTTGACTGTGGTGATTCCATGGGACATAGTCATACGTTTTCAATCCTTAACTTTTGCCTGGGCCGCCCTTTCGAGTTTCCATCCCACCAGGATACCCATTTTTGCCCAAGTCTCCCTTTCGGGTTTTCAACTTGTCGGGTGTACAATCTTTGCATATATTCCTAGTTTTTTCCCAAACCTTTTGGTTTTCCGGGATGCCCTTATTTTTTCCTAGGTGTGTCAACCTAGCGGGTCCTTTATGCGTAGTATTTTGTAACTATGTCCACTTTTATAGCATGTGGGAAGTCTTCACCATCCATGGTAATCAGTATCATGGCACCGCCAGAGAACACTCTCTTGACAACAAATGACCCTTCGTAGGTGGGAGTCCATTTGCCTTTGGGGTCGCCTTGTGGTAGAATGATACGTTTTATCACCAAGTCACCAGCTTGATATACTCGAGGCTTGATCTTTTTGTTGAAAGCCTTAATCATATGTTTTTGGTACATCTGACCATGACAAACAGCAGCCAGTCATTTTTCATCGATCAAGTTCAACTGATCCAATCTCATCTGAATCCACTCATCTTCGCCTAAGCCTGCTTCATTCATAATCCTTAGTGAGGGAATCTTAACTTCTACTGGCAAAATAGCTTCCATGCCATAGACTAAGGAAAAGGGAGTTGCCCCAGTTGATGTTCTAGCTGAAGTGCGGTATCCGTGAAGAGCAAACGGTAACATCTCATGCCAATCCTTATAGGTCACCACCATTTTCTGCACAATCTTCTTGATGTTTTTGTTGGCCGTTTCGACTGCGCCATTCATTTTAGGTCTATATGGAGAAGAATTGTGATGCTTGATCTTGAACTGAGTGCAAAGTTCAGTAATCATAGCACTTTTGAGGTTAGTCCCATTATTGGTGATGATCCTTTCAGGGATACAATAGCGGCAGATGAGGTTATGTTTGATGAATCTGGCTACCACGTTCTTGGTGACTGAGGCGAATGAAGCGGCTTTGACCGATTTGGTGAAATAGTCGATAGCGACTAGAATGAAGCGATGTCTGTTGGAAGTGGCGGGCTTAATTTATCCAATCATGTTAATGCCCCACATTACAAATGGCCATGTTGCGGTCATGACGTTCAGAGGGATATGAGGCACATGGACCTTGTCAGCATAGATTTGACATTTGTGACAAGTTCTAGAGTGTAGATGGAAATCAGTCTCCATTGTTGACCAATAGTAGCCAGCTCTCAAGATCTTCTTGGCCATTGTATGTCTGATTGAGTGATTACCAAAGAGACCATCGTGCATGTCTTCCATAATTTACTCTGCCACCCTCTTGTCCACACATCGGAGTAGAGCAGAATCATAGTTACGCTTGTATAATATTCCGTTACTTAGGAAGAATTTGGCTGAAAATCTTCGTAAGAACTTTCTGTCATTGATGGATGCTCCCTCGGGATACTCTTGTGCTTCAAGGTACCTCTTTACCTCATGGTACCATGGCTTTTCTACATCGGTGTCAAGCTCGCAGCAGTGTACAGGTTCGTAGAATCTCTCAATCATAATCATAGGGGCTTAGTTGTCCCATCTGACCTTGAACATTGAAGACATGGTTTCCAAGGCATCAGTCAACTGATTTTCTTCCCTAGGGAAGTGCTCAAAGGTGATCTCTTCGAAATAGGGAATCAGGGATAACACGAGCTCTTTGTAAGGGATGAGATTAGGGTGCTTAGTGTCCCAATATCCTTTTACTTGGCTAATCACTAGAGTGGAATCCCCAAACACGTTCAAATGCTTGATCCTCAAGTCAATGGCAGCTTTCAGACCCAAGATGCATGCTTCGTACTCAGCCATATTGTTCGTGCAATCAAAGCATAGTCTGGTAGTGAATGGAGTGTGGCAACCTTCAGGGGAGATGATCACAACACTAATTCCATGGCCCAAGGCGCTGGAAGCCCCATTGAAGACCATAGTCCACCGGGATCCTGGTTCAGGTCCATCATACGGTCTAGGTTTTATACAATCGGTCACCAGCATGATGTTCTCATTAGGGAAGTCGAAGTTCATAGACTGATATTCATCGATAGCTTGATGGGCCAAATGATCTGCTAGTATGCTTCCTTTGATGGCCTTTTGCATAGTGTATTAAATGTCGTACTCAGTCAAGATCATTTGCCATCTGGCTATTCGTCCGGAGAGGGCAGGTTTCTCGAAGATGTACTTGATTGGGTCCATTTTAGAAATCAACAGAGTGGTATGAGTCAACATATATTGTCTTAGCCGGCGAGCAGCCCATGCCAAAGCGCATCAAGTTTTCTCGAGCAGTGAATATCTAGTTTTATAGTCAGTAAACTTTTTGCTCAGGTAGTAAATATCATGCTCTTTTCGGCCAGACTCGTCATGTTGGCCCAAGACACACCCCATAAAGTTCTCTAGTACTGTCAAGTAGATGATCAAGGGTCTTCCTTTGATTGGAGGCATGAGAATATGAGGTTCTTGTAGATATTCTTTGATTTTTTCGAAGGCAGCTTGGCATTCATCATTCCATCTGACTACCTAATCTTTCAACAAGAGTTTGAAGATTGGCTCACAAGTAGCAGTCAAGTGAGATATGAAGCGGGCGATGTAATTGAGACGGTCCAAGAATCCTCTAACTTCCTTTTCAGAATGAGGGACTGTCATTTCTTGGATGGGATTTACCTTGGAAGGATCAACTTCAATGCCTTTATTGCTGACAACAAAATCTAGAAGCTTCCCAGATCGTACTCCAAATGTGCACTTGTTAGGATTTAACCTCAACTTGTACTTTTTCAACCTTTCGAATAGCTTGTACAGGTGATCAAGATGTTCCTCTTCAGTTTATGATCTAGAAATCATATCATCCATATATACCTCTATTTCATGATGGATTATATCATGAAACAAAGCTACCATAGCCCTTTGATATGTTGCCCCTGCATTCTTCAATCTGAACGACATGACCTTGTAACAAAAGGTGCCCCATTGCATAACGAAAGTGGTCTTGTCCATGTCTTCGGGAGCCATCCTTATCTGATTATAGCTGGAGAAGCCATCCATAAAAGAGAAGACTTTATGCTGAGTAGTATTATCGACCAAGACGTCAATGTATGGTAGAGGGAAGTCATCCTTGGGGCTTGCTCTATTCAGATCCCATAGTCTATGCACATGCGGACTTTTCCGTCTTTCTTTGGAACTGGAACCACATTGGAAACCCATTGTGGATAGGATGTCACAACTAGGAGCCCTGCATCAAATTGTTTCATCACTTCAGCTTTTATCTTCTCAGACATGTCAGGCCTCATGCGACGAACCTTTTGTTTCACAGGAGGATAATCTTCCTTTATCGACAGACGATGAACTACAATGTCGGTATCCAACCCTGGCATATCTTCATAAGACCAAGCAAATACTTCCACATAATCATGAAACATTTTAACCAACCTTCTCTTGACACTATCTTCTAAGTTAGCACCGATATTAGCCTCTTTCTTGTCCGTCTCGGTACCCAGATTGATGACTTCAACTGACTCTTCGTGCGACTGAATAGCTTTTTCCTCTTGTAATAGAAGTCTGGCTAGTTCTCCCAGTATATCACAATCTTCTTCGCCTTGGTTAATTGGACATTCGAAGTTATAGTCGACAATAGTAGAGTCATTAGCAATGAGATCCAGAGTGGATGAGGACCTGCAAGAGTGTGTGTGTATGTGCATGTAAGATACATGGCTATTTTGAAAACTGTATTTGAAAGAAAAGAAAGACAATGAACACAAATATTTGAATGCAAAATAGTCCAATGATTTGTATTGAATGATCATATGATTAGATTAACATAAATAAAACCCTTGACAAATGGAACAAAGTGCCACAGGCCAGGCACATGACTTAAAAGTCATTGCTAAATATTACAGACAAAATGTTCTTGAATTGAAAGAAAAGAAAAAACAAGTAGATTACTTCTCAATGAAGGAGATGGGCACAAAATCCTTTGCATGCCAATTCTTCAGCTCCGTTGTAATAGGATACACCCAATCTTCAAATGCAACTTCATCATCAGAATCACTCAAAGTGTTGACTTCTTGGCTTCCAATGTGGAGAGGTGGCTTTCCTACACGAGCACGCCTCACTTCCTTCTGAGCCTTGATGGTGAAACTCAAACCAAACTTGTCCTCTTTGAATGGGATATCAAGGAGTTTCTCCCAAGTATCACAGCTTCCTTCTTCAATTGCAGCACGAGCATCTTTGACTGAAACCATCTCCGATACGGCTTTAACAGCTTTGAACTTATCAGAGGAACATTTGGTAGCAGCGAGCATTGGTGGTGCAACTTCAAAGGCATGACACGGGGTCTCAATGAATTCTCCATCCATCTCTATGTACTTGAAAGAGTTAAGGTGGCTTACCATAAACTCTTCCTCTCCACAGACGGTGACGATTCTTCCCTTGACCGGATATTTGAGTTTTTGATGGAGGGTTAAGGTTACTACCCCAACTTTATGGATCCAAGAGCGACTCAACAAATAAGAATAGGCAGGACGGATATCCATGATGTAGTAGGTGGAGTTGAATATTTGTGATCCCACCTTGATTGGAAGATCTACCTCTCCATGAACGGTCCTTTTTTATCCATCGAAGGCCCTCACAATGGTATCACTTGGCTTCAAGACTAAACTTTCACAGTCTAGACGGTCTAACGCCCCCTTGGGTAGCACATTTAGAGAAAAACGAGTGTCGACTAGAACATGTGCTAGGTGTAACACCCCAAATCTACCCCACAGTTATATTAAAATTAGAGTGCTAAAATTTCGTAAAACATGAGGCATTACATTCTCATTACAAAACCAACAACATAAAAACCTATCATAATAGATACATAGCACATATTAATCCAAATAACTTATAACAAGTAATTAGTCTTCCAAATTATTTCAACTTGATTCCATGAATACGCAACAGATTCACAACTTTAAAACTTCAAGAGAAACATAGCATCTTTTAAACAACTTAATTCAAAAAAAACAACTTCTTAAAATAACAAATTGGATTAAACTGAAAACATCATAAAATCAAATAAGCGTTCATCCCCCCAGTGCTACTATCAGAGCGATGACACCAACAAGCTACTAAGTCTCTACTCCTCGTTACCTGCACGTTACCAGTATAAAGGCAACGACAAAAAAAATAAAGGGGTGAGATATCGAATAATATAAATAAGATTATGATAATTAATATATTAGACAAGAACATTATGAATTTCACCGCTTCTCAACAACACACAACAATCAATAAACCTTCACAATTATCATTAGCGATTCAAAATGCAATTCGAATGCGACACAACTGTGCATATGCATGTGGTACCAACAGGGCTTCAACCCTCTTCACTAATTTCCAATTAATAGAGGCACAAGCCATAAGCCTACTTCACAAATCCGCCAATACAGGCCTTCACAAATGCAAATGTATGAGACTCACGTAACATACAACATCACATACATATCATTCACCACAAACTTCATTAAGAGGCATTCGCCTATATCCCTGCATCATTGGAAATAAGCCTAACACTTCACATATTCAATCACATAATCACTTTACCAATAAGAAAACACCAAACAACCAATTTTGTACTTTAATCATATAGCACACACGTTTATTATAATTCCATAAACCGGACGAATCGGCTTAATTCATTTCTACCCACAAAACAACGTTTTTCGATAATATAACTCAATTATAATTATCTACTATTTTATATAGTTACCTTGTAAAATTCTACTTAATTCCGGACAACTAATTATACCGCTTAATTCGGCTAATCCGCAAAAATACATCAACATACCAACATACCGAATTAATCGACTTGTGTCCAATTATTTGCTAACTTAATTAAATTAATCCCACTGCTAAATTATTTTTATTACAAATGCTGCTACTAATGTAATTCTGCAAATTATATTGGTAAGCTACAGAAACAAGCGCCCCTGCCTAACACTTAGTGCCAAATGGAACTTTCCTTCTGCAAGAGCCCTAATGTCGAACGACACCCTCCCTTTCTTCTCAAGGCTTCCGAACGGCAGCCCCCCCCCCCCCCCCCCCCCCCCTTACACACAACATATGCCGAGCGGCACTTCCACCCCTAGGCCATTTTTATTTCTTCTTCTTACTTTCGACATTGTTTCAAAGAATTTCATGCCATACTCTAGTGATACCAAATCCATTCCAAGGACAAGTTATAACACAACAACACGCCTATTCTTTGACAATTCTATAATTAAATCAATTATTACCACAACAGCACAAGCCAACACAAATCAACAAAACAGTATAATCTCACATACTAATTCCCACATACAAAATATCATATGCCCCATTATAGGATAAGAAACCCCACCCTTACATGCTAACCATCATATTTCCGGTTATAAAATCTGAACCCCACCCTTACCTTTTTGTTTTCCGATTGGTCAAATTCTCTGGTTGAAACTGCAACTGGTTTGACGACAACTTCTCTAAATTTTCTTGCCTCCCACTTGCTGCCTCCAAAACCATGTTTCTTGTACTGCTACATGATAATTGTTTTTCTTTTGATTTTTGGCTGCTAGTTTCTATATATCATAACCTAATATAATAATAATAGGTCTACTAGTAACTTTAATGGGCATGTTAATGCTATTCCTAATCTTGCTATTTCACACACCCAACTTGACCCAACTAATAAAATGATATTCTATTAAAATCAACATTATTTCCAATATTAATTTCTCTTGACTAAATTGACAAATCATTCGATTATCAATTCTAACTATATATATTTAATCCAATAATGGTCCTTATAATTATTCCTATAATTCCTTCTTCGACTAAATTCCAACAATTAAATCCTCAGTAATTCATTTAAATGATTTAATGATTTTTCGGGTGTTACAACTCTCCCCCATTTAGAATATTTTCGTCCTCGAAAATTCATCCGACACCATTTTCCTTAACTTCGCCTCCACTTCTAGCCTTCCGATATAATCACAACTTACTATAATTAAAATCTAACACACACGTGCAATTCTATTTCAACTCATCCAACAACAATAATAATAACTAACGAAGTTCTATCGATGAAACACGTACCTCTGGTACCTCTGTCCTCGTTGCCCGTTGGAGTTTCCACCAACGCCAACATAAACAATGGTCAATAATAATTAACAATACCTGATTGTTAAAGACTCAACAACTTTTTCCGGACGAACCGACCTGCTGTGATACCACTAATGTAACACCCCAAATATATCCCACAATTATATTAAAATCAGAGTGCCAAAATTTCCACAAACATGAGGCATTACATTCTCATTACAAAACCAACAACATAACAGCCTATCATAATAGATACATAGCACATATTAATCCAAAGAACTTATAACAAATAATTAGTCTTCCAAATCATTTCAACTTGATTCCATAAATACGCAGCAGATTCACAACTTTAAAACTTCAAAAGAAACATAGCATCTTTTAAAAAACTTAATTCAAAGAAAACAACTTCTTAAAATAACAACTTGGATTAAACTGAAAACATCATAAAAACAAATAAGCGTTCATCCCCCCCCCCCCCCCCCGAGTGCTACGTATTAGAGCGACGACACCAACAAGCTACTAAGTCTCTACTCCTCGTTACCTGCATGTTACCAGTATAAAGGCAACGACGAAACAAATAAAGGGGTGAGATATCGAATAATATAAATAAGATTATGATAATTAATATATTAGACAAGAACATTATGAATTTCATCGCTTCTCAACAACACACAACAATCAATAAACCTTCACAATTATCATTAGCGATTCAAAATGCAATTCGAATGCGACACAACTGTGCATATGCATGTGGTACCAACAGGGCTTCAACCCTCTTCACTAGTTGCCAATTAATAGAGGCACAAGGTATAAGCCTACTTCATAAATCCGTCAATACAGGCCTTCACAAATGCAAATGTGTGAGACTCACGTAACATACAACATCACATACATATCATTCACCACAAACTTCATTACGAGACATTCGCCTATATCCCTGCATCACTGGAAATAAGCCTAAAACTTCACATATTCAATCACATAATCACTTTACCAATAAGAAAACACCAAACAACCAATTTTGTACTTTAATTATATAGCACACACGTTTATTATAATTCCATAAACCAGACGAATTTCCTTAATTCATTTCTACCCGCAAAATAATGTTTTTCGATAAAAACAACTCAATTATAATTATCTACTATTTTATATAGTTACCTTGTAAAATTCTACTTAATTCCGGACAACTAATTATACCGCTTAATTCAGCTAATTCGTAAAAATACATCAACATACCAACATACCGAATTAATCGACTCTTGTCCAATTATTTGCTAACTTAATTAAATTAATCCCACTCCTAAATTATTTTCATTACAAATGCTGTTACTGATATAATTCTGCTAATTATATTGGTAAGCTACAGAAACAGAAATAGAAACAGAAACAAGCGCCCCTGCCTAACACTTAGTTCCTAACGACACTTTCCTTTTGCAAGAGCCCTAATGCCGAACGACACCCTCCCTTTCTTCTCAAGGCTTCTGAACGGCAGCCCCCCCTCACACACAACATGTGCCAAGCGACACTTCCACCCCTAAGCCATTTTTATTTCTTCTTCTTACTTTCGACACTGTTTCAAAGAATTTTCTGCCATACTCTAGCGATACCAAATCCATTCCAGGGACAAGTTATAACACAACAACACGCTTATTCTTTGACAATTCTATAATTAAATCAATTATTACCACAACAACACAAGCCAACACAAATCAACAAAATAGTATAATCCTACATACTAATTCCCACATACAAAATATCATATGCCCCATTATAGGATAAGAAACCCCACCCTTACATACTAACCATCACATTCCCGGTTATAAAATCTGAACCCCACCCTTACCTTTTGGTTTTCCAATCGGTCAAATTCTATGGTTGAAACTGCAACTGGTTTGACGACAACTTCTATAAATTTTCTTGCCTCCCACTTGCTTCCTCCAAAACCTTGTTTCTTCTACTGCTACGTGATAATTGTTTTTCTTTTGGTTTTTGGCTGCTAACTTCTATATATCATAACCTAATATAATAATAATAGATCTACTAGTAACTTTAATGGGCCTGTTAATGCTATTCCAAATCTTGTTATCTCACACACCCAACTTGACCCAACTAATAAAATATATTCTATTAAAATCAACATTATCAATTCTAACTATATATATTTAATCCAATAATGATCCTTATAATTATTCCTATAATTCCTTCTTCGACTAAATTCCAACAATTAAATCCTCAGTAATTCATTTAAATAATTTAATGATTTTCTGGGTGTTACACTAGGGTGGTCCCTTTGCACTCGATAGAAACATGTAGAGATTTATTTTGGTTCTTCCCAAGCGGTGTTAGGTCAGCATCTAAAAATCCCAAGCCATTATCAGCCGTCAAGCTCGCCACACAATTCTCAAACTGGTCTGTTGTGGTCTCATGAGGGACATGAGCTTTTTTCAAGAATTTGACTAATGTCTGAGCATGGGCATCGGAGCAGAGTAGCAATGACAACATAGAAATCTTAGAAGGGGTTTTCCCCAACTATTCCACAATCTGGAAATCGCTTCTTTTTATTATTTTCATGATTTCATCCATCTCATGAGCGGAAGGTTCTCCATCAGCAACGTCCTTTTCGGGTATTTCTGTTACGATAGTCTCAACAACCTTCTCCTTCCCTTTTGTATCAGTATTTGGCTCAGCGGCAGTGATGCGGATGGGCACTTTTGTAACAACTGGTGGTGAGATATTGGGTGAAAAGACTCTCCCAGTTCGAGTTTCCTTACTTGAGCCAGTTATGTTAGCAGCATCACCATCTTTGTCTTCTTCGATCCAAGCGTCTTGTTTTATCCCATGGTAAAACACCTCAGCACCATAGTTCCATGGCACTGCCTTGTTTGAAGAATAGGGAATTGGTCCGGGATTGGTAATTATTAAGGGAGCAACAATTGGTTCATTTGAAATCCTAATAGGACCTTTGGAGGAGATCCTAAGAGGTTTGTTTGAGATAGTGATAATGGAGAGATCTTCACATTTGTTAGTCAAACTTTTGGCAAGCAGAGTCTTCTTAAATAAGATCTTATGGCTATCCATCAGGCATTGAATGCCTTCCTTCAGCTCTTCACATCCATTGAGTTGTTTGGCACTGTGATACGGTGGCAGAGCTGACTGTTTTTGTTACTACTGGTTTTGTGTTTTTTGTTCGCAAATGTATGGTAAGCAAGAGTCTCCACCGACTTTTATTTCATCCAACAAAGGAAAATGGAAAAAGAACAGAAAAAACATTTTTTGAGATGTTTCTGAGTGCGGGGGTAGATTATAGAAAGAGAAGGTATTAACACCCTTTCTATCCATGGTTTTCCATGGGCTCTTAGGTACTTTCTCATTCTTAAATTGCTTTTCTGTGTTTGCGTGCTTGAAAAAGTTTTGAAATTTCCTTAGTGCGGTGTTTCACTTTATGGTAACCCTTGTATCAGTCCTCAAGGGTGTGATAAAGTCTTTTTGAAAACTTTGTTTGAAAAGCTTGTTTGAAAGTGTAAGTGTAGAAATTTGTTGTTTTGAGCAAGTACTTAAGAATTTCTACTTACTCGAAAAAGGCTTTTCATTTTCTTATTTCCTTTATACATTGTTATCCTACTATTAAGGAATAGGTAGCTCCATCGTTGGAGTTTAAGGGAAAATCGAAAGGGACGAGTACGATCACTAAAGCAATGATTAGGAAACCTTAGTAGTTACCCTAGAGTCCTAAAGATCTTTCCGAGGCAACATTCGAATGGGTCATTTTTGATCTTTTGGGACTAGAGGACAACCATTAAGACTCCATATACTTCATAATAGTTTACCGAAGGCAACCGAAGTGGGGGAAACCCTAGGAGTGAACATGTGCGAGTGTTTGTTTTTCAGTTATTTATCTTTACACAGTTAGGGTTTTCTACTGTTTTAAATTATGATCTTTTGCATACAATCCTATTATCAATTATCTAGAAGTTTATAATGACGGAAAGGAAAAGTGCGAGAAATTTAAACCTAGCTATTACAAGGCTTTGGGGAGGGGATTACATAATCAAAAACCGGGGAAAACAGTAAATGAAAATAATAATAAACCTAAGTTAAAACTATTACAAACTCGGAGCAATTACATTAATTGGAAAATAAATAAATAAATGCCCGCGATGAAATTAAATACGAGGAATTAAAATTAAATTCAAAGATATTTAATTAGTGAATAAAGAAAAAATATTTTTTGGATTCTTTTGAGAAAAGTAATTAATTTTGCAAATTAACCTAATTTATAATTAATTTTAATTATGAAAAAAAGGAATTTAAATTATCCCAATTAATCTAATTAATTAATGGAATTAAAAATTTTATGAAAAAAACTAATTCTAATTTTTGTGTTCTTATGATTTTTGATTTAATAAAAAAATAATGATTTTTTTGTAAAAATAATTAAAACAAATAAAAGAAATTAAAAAAAAGAATTAAAGTGGGCCTGATGATGAGCAAAACTGGGGGTGTGAAGAAGAACGGATAGGCCCAATTTGATGCAAGCCCATCATCCTACGTTGGATCTGGTGTGGTGGATTCTGGGAGGTCCACCATGTGGCTGCTTCCTAGAGGCGTGAGATCTGACCAAGGAATAATCTGATGGTGATGAATCTTGGGCGTATGGTGGACGCCTGGCCATGTACCCCACTGGAACCTGTAAGAATTATTCAGAAAATAGCAAAATACTGGACCTGAGACTCGAACCCATGTCCCCTCTCTTCCAAACGCGCTGTCTTTACCAACTGTGCCACTGGATCATTCGTTATCTAAAACGCATATAAAATATTATATAGAATAATGGTCATTAGGAATAGATAATACATGCGGAATTTAAACGGGCCAATGGTATGCTGCCACGCCCTCATCCTCCCAGAACTGTCATTTTTTATACTAAACTTTTACCTATGGACAAAATTATCACTAAAAGCTATAGTGACAATTTTTGTCCATAGCTATAACCCTACAACATCTCAAAATGCAATGCAAGCAATATTAATCAGAACTACAAACATAGATCAACCAAGAATATTATCCTGAGTCTATTGGTGCCCATGATCCCCTTCAATTTTCCCTGGACAGAGAAACCCCAATTTTAAGCTCATAAACCCTAGCTATGACGCAGGCTTGTTCCTGCACTAGAAATCAAATCCAGGCTATCCAAAAGATCACAAACATAATTATGAATACATTTATGCAAGCAAATCAAAGGTAAAACACGTAAAACCATGAAAATGAATTTGAGTTAAGGGAGTGCAAACTGTGATGTGTAGATGGAGATTCTTGAAGCTTCAAGGCCTGGAAACAATGGGAAAAGCTTCTGGGAGTACCAAGGAACATATTGCAACCTTCAAATCCCCTTGAGGAGGGCTGCAATGTGGAATCCAATTTGAGTTTTTCTTTGAATTTTTGGAAGCTTTTTCTTTCTCTTTTTCAGGTTGGCTGCGCACCAATTTTTCTTCTCTAGCGTTGCAATGCATTGTTATAAGTAGTGAATCATATTAGGTTATTAGAATTAGAAAGAATCCAAATATTGATGGCATAATTGTAAGAAGAAATCAAATCTTAAAAAGTTGCCATGTATGAATATTTTGTGTCCTATTTGGCCTTGCATGATTTCCTGGCTATTTGACAGCATATGAGATCTTCAATCAATGCAAAAATTATCCCTAAAATAAATTATGTGATTTGTTTGGATTTATTTTATTTTATTTTATTTTTAAATGAATAAAAATCAAAATAAATTAAATAAATAAGTGAATAAGGCATGGAGGGTCCCATAGGTCATGGACCATGCTAGGACTAAGATTCAATCTTGAAAAGATGGGCCCATGTGAAAAAAAAATGCAATTTTGGGCATTGTTGACTTTGTGTAAATTTCCAAAAATGGCCAACTTTGACAATGCATATCTCTCTCTCAATTTTGACCCTAAGAGGGTGTTTTTGGATGTTTTAGAAAGCTTAGGATTTCCTCTAAACAACCCTTTTGTTTCATCTCAATTGGATCTTCCATGTTCATGTAAGAAGCTTTGACCCAAAAGGTGTTTTTGTTGACTTTTGAAAAGGGCCTATAATGTCTGAATTTATATCTTTTCCTGAGTGCATTTATTGAACTTGAGGGATGAAGATGAGTTTTAGGGAATTGGATTCTATTAAAAATGAGCCTTGTATGAGAAATTTTTGATAAAGTATGAGAAAGTTATGCCTGGTCAAAGTTTGGTTGACTTTTCCTATAGAAACCCTAATTTAGCAACTTTTGAGTTTTGATGAATTAGGAGTATTCCTTGAGGAATCATGATAAAACCTTGATCAAATGATGGATATCACTTCAAAATATTGATGTTGACCAAAAATCTTGAAGTTTGACTGTATGTGGGTCATAGTTGACTTTTGACCTAGTACAGTTGATTTCCAGGCATTTGAATAATTGATTGAGCAAACTTCTCGTGCAAGGCATGAAACTTGACATGGATGATCTTGAGAACATATTAGGGTAATGGAGACCATTTGGGACCCTTGTAACTCAACCATCTTGCTTGAAATTGAAACCCTAGTTTGAGGCTCATTATCTTAGGAGGAGGATTTGTCTGGTCAATCCTTAGTCAACTTGAGCAATTGAGGACCTCTAGGAGTATGTTTTTTTGAGGAAAAATGAGAGGGAAAATTTTGGGGTACAACAACTTCCCCTGTTCAATCTTCTTAAACCTGAGGATGTAGATTGGCTTGTCTGCCTTTCGTGATCTGAAGGTGGAAGATGATTGAACACTAGAGTGCCCAGAAATTTTCACTCGCATGAAGTGAATGTCGATCGATAATATCGGGAATGGGATTATAGATGCCATTTGGAAGGCGAAGGAGAATCGTTGGAGATGGGATTAAAGATGCCATCCAGAAAAGATATCGGTTGCATAAGAGATTCCTTTTGCGAGAATTCCTATACCTGCCGTTAAGGAGGACTTCGTCGGGGAATGTTGATTTATGTTCTAGGGAAATAGAGTCTAGGAGCTTCGGTTTTCCATTACTATACTAGGGAATTAGCTCTTGATTGATGAGACAAAAATGAGTTGTTATCTGGTTGTATCCCAGGCTTCACGATGACTTACTGGGAAAATGTGAAATCGACCGTATCTGGTCGGGTCCAGGTTTTACAGTGTTGTAAACTGTTGTCCGGAGATAAAAGAGAAGGAACCTGGATAGTAGGGTTACTTCGAAATGAAATCCTGGATATGAGAAGGAAAAGCCTGGATAGTAGGGCTGTGAGAAGGAACCTGGATAGTAGGGTTACTTAGAAATGAAAGCCTGGATAGTATGGTTGTGAGAAGGAACCTGGATAGTAGGGTTACTTCGAAATGAAAGCCTGGATAGTAGGGCTGTGAGAAGGAACCTGGATAGTAGGGTTACTTCGAAATGAAAGCCTGGATAGTAGGGCTATGGGAAGGAACCTGGATAGTAGGGTTACTTCAAAATGAAAGCCTGGATAGTAGGGTTGTGAGAAGGAACCTGGATAGTAGGGTTACTTAGAAATGAAAGCCTAGATAGTAGGGCTATGGGAAGGAACCTGGATAGTAGGGTTACTTCAAAATGAAAGCCTGGATAATAGGGATGTGAGAAGGAACCTGGATAGTAGGGTTACTTCCAAATGAAAGTCTGGATAGTAGGGCTATGAGAAGGAACCTGGATAGTAGGGTTACTTCGAAATGAAAGCCTGGATAGTAGGGTTATGAGAAGGAACCTGGATAGTAGGGTTACTTCGAAATGAAAGCTTGGATAGTAGGGTTACTTAGAAATGCAAGCCTGGATAGTAGGGCTATGAGAAGGAACCTGGATAGTAGGGTTACTTCGAAATGAAATCCGAGATAGTATGCCTATGAGAAGGAACCTGGATAGTAGGGTTACTTCGAAATGAAAGCCTGGATAGTAGGGCTATGAGAAGGAACCTGGATAGTAGGGTTACTTCGAAATGAAAGTCGGGATAGTAGGGCTACAAGAAGGAACCCGGACAGTAGGGTTACTTCGAAATGAAAGCCTGGGTATTAGGGCTATGAGAAGGAACCTGGATAGTAGGGTTACTTCGAAATGAAAGTCTGGGTATTAGGGCTATGAGAAGGAACCTGGATAGTAGGGTTACTTCGAAATGAAAGCCTGGATAGTAGAGCTTTAAGAAGGAACCTGGATAGTAGGGTTACTTCAAAATAAAATCCTGGATAGTAGGGCTGCCTCATTTGATCACGTAGATTAGTTGACCCGTTCGGTTTCGAGAACTGACTTTCCATTAGTTATCTGCATATGTGACATGTATAACATCATGGATTTAATCTTGAATTGTTGGAACTGTTGATGATAACCATCTTTCCTAAAAAGGTAGAGGGTTAATTATATGTGATGCATGAAATGTATTGTGTGATGATGTTCTCAAGATAAATGAGATTATGCTGTATGCAATGTGTATGCGCATGCCATGATGTATGAACATGAAATGCTATTGTGACATATCCGAGTATGGGAAAATAAATCCCTGACTACTGTTGGAGAGTACTGGAAATTGAATTCCTGACCGTCGTAGAAAAAGTGGTTCTTCTACTTCTGCTGGGGATGGTGAACGGAGATGACTATGTCGTGGATTTGCTCCTTGTTTACGAATATTCCGCCGGGGAGAGACTCTGCTTGAGAATAACTCTGCGGGGGAATAGCTCTACTTGCGAGAGGAGATGTTTTGCTGGAAGATTTTGCCTATTTGGAGAAATAAACTCCGTTGGGGGATGAACTTCCGTAACTAAAAGAACAAACTATATCAGGGATTGAGCTTCTGTATTCATAGAAATCAACTCTGCTCAGGAGAAAACTTTATGAACTGCTTGCGATTTATAAAATTCAGCTGGGGAACATAGATGTCATCTTTCTGAAGGAAATTGGCTGGGGAAAGTAACTCTTGTTTGGGGAAGCCGATGTCAAAGCTTTGGTTGCCTCTATTATGTAGGGAGTGTAGATGTCACGGTGTCGCATGTAATGGTGACCTCGTTTCAAATCTGGCTCTTCCCCTGTACCATGCTGAACAGAGTAACTGTCGAGATTAGGCTTTGCCCCGTTCCTTAAGTCATGAGCAACTGTCTTTCTGTTTTATATGAAAATATTTGTGAATAACAATCATATTCAAATGCATATGTCAAGAATAAATCATTGGATATTTTTGCAAAACAAAACAGAAAAAGAAAAACACATGGTTTTGTAAAAACGACTTGTATTAATTTCTGAAGTTGGCCTATAACAAGCATTTTTGTACAAGGAAGCTGACGCTCTAGTAAGAGAACGCTGTTGTGGAAATGAAAACTATACAACATTGTGTACAAAGAGAAGAAAACAACTATGTGTAATAATCCCATTGAGTTTCAATTCTGCTATTGACGTTATATCTCCGAGCGTCTCATCACTTTGCTGCTTGTCCGAAGCTGACTAGATTGATCGGTGCCGTTTGAACTTGATAGTTGATACTGAGGTCTGGTCGCAAGATGATCCAATGGGAAATAGTGATATGCTTTAAATCCCTAACTTTTTCCAGGACCGCCCTTTCGGGTTTTCAGTCCACCGGTATACCTTTTTTTGCCCAAGCCACCTTTTCAGGTTTTCGACTTGCCGGGTGTATAGATTTTTTCGTTTTCATCCCTAATTTTTGCCCGAACCCTTTTGGTTCGCCAGGAAGCCCTTATTTTTTCCTAGGACAGTCAACCTAGCGGGTCTTTAATCATGCGTAGTATCTTTTCACTATGTCCGCATTGACATGGTGGGGAAGGTCGTCACTGCCCATGGTGGTCAGAATCATGGCTCTACCCGAGAAAATGTTTTTGATTGAAAATGGCCCTTCGTATGTGGGAGTCCATTTGCCCCTAGGATCACCTTGCGGCAGTATGATGCGCTTGATCACTAGATCCCCGACTTAATATTCTTGGCGTCTGACTTTTTTGTTGAAAGCCTTGATCATTCGTTTTTGATACATTTGACCATGACAGACAGCAGTAAGTCTCTTCTCATCAATCAAATCCAGTTGATCAAGTCGAGTCTGGATCCAGTCGTCTTCGTTTAAACCTACATCCTTCATAATCCTCAGAGAAGGGATCTGGACCTCAATAGGTAGGACAACCTCCATGCCATATACCAGAGAGTAGGGTGTTTCCCCTGTCGATGTTCATACGGAGGTGCGGTACCCATGAAGAGCAAATGGTAACATCTCATGCCAGTCTTTGTATGTCACCGTTATCTTCTGTATAATCTTCTTGATGTTCTTATTAGCCGCTTAGATAACGCCATTCATCTTCGGCTGGTAAGGAAAAGAGTTATGATGCTGTATCTTGAACTGTTTACAGAGTTCTGTGATCATCGTATTGTTGAGATTTGTACCATTGTCAATGATGATTCTCTCTAGCACATCGTACCGATAGATCAGGTTATGCTTGATAAACTGTGCCACAACGTTCTTGGTAACAGTAGAAAATGAGACAGCTTCAACCCACTTCGTGAAGTAATCAATGACCACCAGGATGAAGATATGCCCATTGGACGTGGTAGGTATAATTTCTTTGATCATGTCAATTCCCCACATTGCAAAGGGCCAAGGAGCCGTCAAGACATTCAAAGGAACCGGAGGCACATGCACCTTATCAGCATAGATCTTCCATTTATGGAAAGTTCGGGAGTGTTAATAACAATCTGATTCCATAGTGGACCAATAGTATCCTACCCATAGGATCTTCTTAGCCATGGTATATCCACTGGAATGGGTTCCGAAGGTACCTTCGTGTAGACCTGTCATAATCCTCTCTGCTTCGCTCTTGTTTACACACCGAAGTAAGGTAGAGTCATGGTTGCGCTTGTAGAGGATTCCATTACTGAGGAAGAATTTCGCGGCGAACCTTCTCAGAAACTTCTTATCATTGACAGATGCCCCCTCGGGATACTCTTGAGCCTTGAAATACCTTTTTACTTCGTGAAACCAAGGTTTATCTGCTACCTCTTCCATATCAATATCACATTAGTACGCTGGTTCATCCAACCTCTCGATGGTGATTCGGGGAGCTTCTTTGTCCCTCCTGACCTTGAACATAGAAGACATGGTAGCTAGCGCGTCCGCTAACTGATTCTCCTCTCGTGGGAAATGTTCAAAGGTTACCTCCTCAAAGTGTGGGAGCAATGTCATCACGTGCTCTTTGTACGAGATAAGATTCAGATGCTTCATATCTCACTCTCCTCTGACCTGACTTATCACCAAGGCCGAAACCCCGAAAATGCTTAAGAACTTGATCCTCATGTTGATGGCAGCTTTGAGACCCATGATCCATGCTTCATACTCTTCCATGTTGTTAGTACAATTGAAACATAGTCGGGCAGTGAAAGGAGTATGACAACCTTCAGGAGATATAATTACGGAACCAATTCCATTATCGAGTGTGTTCGAAGCTCCATCGAAAACCGTAGTCCATTAGGATCCTTCTTCAGGTCCTTCATCCGATCCAGGTTCTTCATAGTCGGTCACTAGCATAATATTCTCGTCCGGGAACTCAAAATCCATGGACTAGTAGTTATCCACGGCCTGATGAGCCAAATGATCAGCCAATACACTTCCTTTGATTGCTTTCTGGGTTGTATATTGGATATCGTATTCGGTTAAGATCATCTTCCATCTTGCTATTCTTCTGGAGAGAGCAGGTTTCTCGAAGATGTACTTGATTGGATCCATATTAGACATCAACAAAATATTATTGGTCAACATATACTGTCTTAGTCGGCGAGCAGCCCATGCCAAAGCGTAGCAAGTTTCTCAAGCAGAGAGTATCGTGTTTCACAATCGGTAAACTTTTTGCTAAGGTAGTATATTGCGTGCTCTTTTCGACTAGACTCGTCATGCTGCCCCAGCACACACCCCATTGAATTGTCTAATAATGTTAAGTACATTATCAAAGGTCTTTCTTCAATCGAAGGCATCAGAATTGGTGGTTCTTGAAGGTATTCCTTGATTCTTTCGAAAGCGGTATGGCATTCGTCATTCCACTTTACCACTTGATCTTTCTTCATGAGTTTGAAGATCGGCTCACAAGTAGCAGTCAGATGTGAAATGAACATGGCGATATAATTTAGGCGTCCCAAGAAACCTCTAACTTCCTTCTCAGTATGGGGAGCCGACATCTCTTGTATGGCCTTCACCTTTGCAAGGTCTACCTGAATACCTTTGTTACTGATGATGAACCCCAAAAGTTTACCAGACATTACCCCGAAGGTGCACTTGTTCAGATTCAACCTCAGCTTGTATGCCTTCAACCTGTCAAACAACTTTTGTAGATGATCAAGGTGTTCTTCCTCGGTTTGAGACCTGGCTATTATGTCATCCATATAAACCTCTATCTCATGGTGAATCATATCATGGAACAAAGCTACCATGGCTCACTGATAAGTTGCCCCAACATTCTTTAACCCAAACGGCATGACCTTGTAGAAAAAGGTGCCCCATTGCGTAACGGAAGTAGTCTTGTCCATGTCTTCGGGTGCCATCTTGATCTGGTTGTAGCCAGAGAAACCATCCATGAAGGAAAAGATTTTGTGTTGTGCGGTATTGTCAACCAGAACATCGATGTGGGGGAGCGGGAAGTCATCCTTGGGGCTTGCCCTATTCAGGTCTCTGTAGTCCACACACATCCTTACCTTACCGTCCTTCTTTGGTACCGGGACCACGTTAGCAACCCACTGCGGATAGGAGGTGACAGCTAAGAACCCAGCGTTGAACTGTTTCATAACCTCTGCTTTGATCTTCTCTGACATTTCAGGGCGTATACAATGAACCTTTTGCTTAACCGAAGGATAATCTTTTTTAGTCGGCAGACGATGTACCATAATATCAGTGTCTAAACCAGGCATGTCTTCATATGACCGGGCGAAGATCTCGACATAGTCATGCAACATCTGTACCAACCACTGGTTGACATTAATCTCCAGATTTGTGCCTATCTTGACTTCTTTCATGTCTACCTCTATGCCCAAATTTATCGTCTCAACTGGCTCTTCAAGAGGCTGTATAGCCCTCTTTTCCTGCTCTAACAGTCTAGCAAGTTCTCCAGGTACTTCACAATCTTCCTCACCTTCGTCCTCGGCTTGATTGATCGGATTTTCGAAGTTATAACTGGCAATAGTAAGACTGTTATCAATGGGGTCCAGAGTGGATATGGATCTGCAGTTTGATATGTGAGTGTGTGTAAGAGCATAGCTGTATTGATAAAGTAAAAGGTAGAAAATAAAAACAGAGAGCGCAAAATTTGTATGCAAGAACGTCCAATGTTTTATTGATGACATATGATAATGACATATAATAACCCTCACAAATAAACCATTGTGCCTCAGGTAAGACACAAGGCCATAGAGTTTATATTGTTTATTACAAATTCAAAAACAAGTAAGACAATTACTGTTGAACAAAAGTAATCGGCACAAAATCTTTGGCCGTCCAGTTACTAGGTCCACCATTGATAGTAGGGTAGATCCAACTGTTAATATCAGAATCCTCATCATCGTCTTCTATAGCATTGACCCCACGATTGCTGATGCGTAGGGGAGGTCCTCCAGCCCGAGCACGTCGAACAGCCCTTTGAGCTCCTGAAGTAAAGCCCAGACCAAATTTTTTAGTTTTATAAGGAAAATTAGGGAGCTGTCCCCAAATGGTAAACCCACCTTCTTCAACTATCACTCTGGCGTCCTTGAGAGAAGCCATCTTCAAAGGAGGTTTGGTGATCTTCGGCGCACTAGTGATAGTCTCGGTTGATGCCATAATCTGGGGAACCTCTTCAAAATTTTGACAAGGGGTCTCTATAAATTCACCTTCCATTTCCACATACCTAAAAGAGTTCAAGTGCCTTACCATATACTCCTCTTCACCATGCACGGTGACATCTTCCCCTTCACTGGATACTTCAACATTTAGTGCAACATAGAAGTAACAACCCTAGCTTCATGGATCCAAGGACGACACAACAGACAAGAATAAGATGTCCTGATATCCATCACGTAGAAGGTGGATTAAAAGGTCTGGGAACCCACTTTGACAGGGATGTCCATCTCCCCGTGCACCATTATCTTTGAACCGTCAAAAGCCCTCACCATAATGTTACTGGGCTTTAAGGTCAAACCTTCACAATCTAGCCTATCAAGAGCCTTCTTGGGCAGAACATTTAGTGACGATCCAATGTCCACCAGCACATGGGCCATGGTAGTGCCCATGCATTCGATCGAGACATGCAGATCATCATTATGCTTTCTCCCCTTGGGTGTCAAATCAGCATCTGAAAAACCTAACCCATTATCTGCAGTCAAACTGGCCACACAGTCTTTGAATTGGTCAACGGAGGTTTCTTGTGGAACATGTGCAGTCTTGAGAAATGTAATCAAAGCCTTCTCATGGGCCTCATAACACAATAGCAGAGACAACATTGATATCTTCGAAGGGGCCTGCCCCATCTACTCGACCACATTGTAATCACTCTTCTTGATTATTTTTAAAATTTCCTCCATTTCTTGTTTAGAGGATTCTAAAATAACTTTTCTAGGTGCCTCCGTCTGGGTAGGCTCACCCACAACTTCTTTGCCCCGAGTCCCAGATGACTCATCGGCAGGGATAACAACTAGGGTAAGGATGGGAGTAGTAGTAGAAGTACTAGCAGGAACAACAGATGGAATAACCACAGGCCTAGCAACAGTCTTCGGGGAGATCTCAAGAGATAAAATCCTTTCACTTCGAGTGATTTTGCTAGTCCCGACAATGTTACTGACATCAGGACCAGCCTCTTCAGTCTTCAAATCCTACTTGATGCCATGGTAGTAAACGTCAGCCCCATAATTCCTAGGAACAAATTTGTCCGAGGAGTACGATACAAGGCTAGGAAAAGTGATTATCAATGGAGCAATTCTTGGAGCAGGTGTAATCCTAACAGGTCTTTTGGAGGAGATCTTGGAAGGATTGGCGGAAATGGTTATGATAGCAACATCTTCATGTAGGACAGTCGGAATCAGAGTATTTTCGAACAAAATCTCTCTGTTATCGATCAGGCGTTGAACACCTTCTTTCAGCAAATAACAACCAGAAGGCAGAGATAAACACATGTGGCAACCTTCACCATAACCCGGAAATAAATTGACCAGCAACAACTTCCTCTCGACGGTCATGAGAGGAGTGGAAACTTCATCAACAGAGGTAATAAATAGATCAGTATCAACAGTATTAACACCTTGGTTGTTATTGTACCCCAAAATTTTTCCTCTCATTTATCAAGATTTTTCTCACAAGACTTCTTGGACTCAAGACAAGATTAGGGTTTGGTCAGCTCAAGGAATCTCATCTTGCACTGATCACCCAAAATTAGGGTTTGAGTTTGCACAAGGATTTTTGGACCACCATTGCTTCATGTGACTTTCATACATCATTTTGGACCCCTAAGATTGCTCATGTTAAGTTTCAAGCCTTGAACCATATTTTTGATCAGTCAATTGGACAGTTGACCTAAAAATCAGCTATATTGGGGAAAAAGTCAACCATGGCCAATTTACAGTCAAACTTCATAATTTTTGATCCACATCAACATTTTAGACTCATATGTACCATTTGATCAAGTTTGGATCACAACTCCTCAAGAAATTTGATCAAATCATCAAAAGGGCAAAATGGTCAAAATTAGGGTTTTGACTGAGAAAGGGAAATTTTTGATTTTTAACCTAGCCAATGACCAATTGGGTTTAAATATGATTTCAAGGGTTCAATGGCATCATCTTGACCTAATTACATGGCTCAAAAGATCTCAAGTTCATGGATTGACAGATGAATTTTGCAGTCAACTAATCAAAAGTCAAATGTGCACTGAAAAGTCAAACTTTGACTTTTTGGTCAAAATCAAGTGCCAAGGGTCATAATTCATCAAGATATGTCAAAATATGAAACTTGTTCACCAAGAAACTCAAATTTGCAAATTAGGGTTTTAATTTGAAAATTTTTCATAACTTAGAATTTTTTTAAGTATAAAATTTTTCTTATTGTTTCCCAACTTTTCACCACTTTTTCACCATGATGCAATTTGATTCAAAGAAAACTTCCAACATGAAAGTTGTAGTCCTCCATGAAATCTACAACTTTTCTTTACAAACCTTTCCCAAAAGATGCCTGGATCTCAAGTTATGAATTTGTGAATATAGGTTCATGAACTAAATAACTTAGTGAAATTTTGCCCTAATTTAGGCAGGTTTTGGACCCAACTTCATGGAAATTTTTCACCTAGTTCTAAGAGGTATCTCAAAATGCATTTCAAAGATGGATTATAGAGAACATTGCAAGATTTCCAAAATGTCCAAGAACTCTCCAAGATCATTTTTTAGTAGAGAGAATCGAAGAAGGGAAGTTGGCATTTTATCACTTTTGTTCAAGCCATTTTTACAAAGCATCAAGTTGCAAACCCAATCCATGTTGTTTGTATCTTGCTTTACAGGTCCTAAACTCACTTTACACTCCATAATTAAATGCAAACTCATTTGAAAAAGGCTTTATCTTTGCTTTTGAAGCATTGTACAAGAGATAATTCCATTTTAGGCATAAAGTTCACATTGCCATTTTCATAAAGATGAGCTTTTGTAACTTTATCAATATTGAGCCTTGGACCTGTCCCTTTGGTGCAAGCAACTTCTACAGGTTTCAAGCAATGTGTACCAACCCTTATCAGCTCTCAAACCAGCTAGTACAAGCATGTTAGCATTGGTCACTTCACTTTACTTAAAATGCAAGAAAGGTTGCCAAAAGGTCAGAACTTGTACAACTAGTAAGAAGTGGACTTTGTATCATTTCTATACAAATATACAAAGTTGTGGCAAGGCTTAGCACGATTGGCTTGCACCTAAAACTCTCTCAAACTGAAAAACTCCAAAATTCTGCCAAAACTCACAGATTTTGCAAAACCATAGCCAAAACTTATTTGGCCCGTGCGTTTTGTGATTAAACACTTGAAACACCTCATACACATCATACCAAAGCAAGCCAAGCCCTTACCCTGGTTATGTAACCCATGTTTCAGTCTTTTCCATTTTAGACCTTGAAGCTTACAGCTTGACTTGTGCAGAGATTTCCAGCTATCCTCAAAGCAAAGTAAGCATTGGAATAGCTTCAGGGAAGTTCAAGGAAGCTCAAACAATCCTCAGGCCTCCATTAAAGTCCCTGTATTGCTCTACTCGAATCCTGCTGAAGGAGGTATATTTCTGAAACTCTATCTCTCTGAATAGACATCCTCAATCCACGATTTATGAAGAAAAAATGTAGTCCAAAACATAGTGAAGTTGTACATATGCATACTTTTCATTTATATTAACTATGCTGAGAGAATTTGAGGCTTGAAGTTCATGAAATTTTTAGGTCACAAATTAGGGCTTCCAAAATTATCTCTGATCTTTTAGATTTAGGTCACATAATTTATATGGTTGGAATCGTGAGCTCAAATGCCACGTGTTTCATGTTATGCGTTTTTGTTTTTGTGCAAGGATTTGAGAGTTACAGGTTTGAAGGAAAACGCTCACGCAAGGCTGGCCAGAGGACAGGGATGAAGCGCCTGGGCTTTTTGGCGCTTTTGGGCCTTTTTGTTTATGATATTCACACCCTCTGACATACTATTTACACCCCCCTGACTAGTTTTGTATATTTTTCCATATCTTTTCCATATTTTCATATCTATTGCTTTTATTTATTTTTTCTGAATGATAAAAATCCTAAAAATATTTTCTTTATTTTTTGCAAATTTTATTTTATTTTTTTATTATTTTTTTGCATAAAAAATAGTTTATTAGGATAAATAGATTTTATTTTCCTAAATAACTTATAAATATATTTAAAAATACTTAATATTTTTATTATACTATTTATACTCATAAATACTTATTTTTATACATATTTAATTTTTAATATTTACATATAATATTATTTATTATTTTCTTGTACAAAAAATGGACAAAATAATAACATAAAGCATTATTTTCTTTTAATTAGAAAATTAGGGTTTCACCCCTCCAAAAATAATATTATTTTTTCCTTATTTTTTAGGGTTTAAATTAAATTATTTTCTCATACAAAAAACAAATACCAAAACATTTTTACATAAATACATTTCATTGCATTTTAAATATTTGTATATTTATTTAATTCGCGCAATATTCGATTGGGTTGTAATAATATTTTTAGGTTTATATTTGTGCAAAATCCCCATTCAAAACTTGTATCCCCCATCCCATAATAATTGTTGTAATAGCTTAGTTTATTTTACGCAATTTATTGCTTTTATACCATGCTTAGTAATTAGGGCTTGCATGACAAGAACAAAAAAACAAAACAAATAGAAAACCCTAAATGCAAGACAAAAAGCATGAAAATGACACACATTACACACAAGCACCCCTAGGGTTTCTCCCACTTGGTTGCCTAAAATAAAATGGCCATGTTACGCACAAGAAGTATCTTGGCAAAACAAAACAAATATAAGATCATAGTCCCTCGATGACGCTATCAAAAGGTTGCCTAAACAAAGATGATCTTGGTCCCTCAAAATTGCTAAGATACTTGGCAATATTGCTATCATGGTTATACGATGACCCACGCCCGTCCCGTTTACATCCAAAGATAGGGTTGTTTACCAAATCAATGGTAAATCAACAATGTCAAAGGAATAAAAATGCACAAGAAATACATTTGAGTAGGTGGATTAGCTTCTAGTTTCTTGTTACATTTCAAAACAATCCTTGCTATTTTCAAAAGCAAACACACACACATTTTAAAACATCTTACAAAACATTTTCAAAAGACAAACATCTTTGTATACATTCTTACGAACGAGAATCATTACAAAGATTTCCTAAACAAATGGCCTCTTTTACAAAATACTTTCAAAACCACACCAAACACCATTTCAAAAAAAGCAAAGCAAGTGATCTAAACAAGTAACTAAGAGCCCATGGAAAACCATGGGTGAAAAGGGTGCTAGCACCTTCCCTTTTCATAATCTACCCCCCGAACTCAAGAAAACATCTCAAAGGTCTTTCCTGTGCTTTTTTACCTTTCCTTTTGGATAAAAGATAAGTCGGTGGTGACACTTGCTAACCGCAACATTTGCAAACAGAAACGTAAAACCTCAAGTCAGTTCTCCCACCGCATCACAAAACTGGCGACTTTGCTGGGGAATATTCTAAAAGTGGGGTTACCTTAGGGTTTAGATCACCTTTATTTGCTTGCAATTGTTTGACTTGTTTGCTTTACAATTATGGTTCTTTGTTTGGGTTTGAATCCTCCACCCGGATTTGGGAAACATTATAGGTAAATAGCAATACGTTGTGGAAACTGTGTGGGGTATACCAACATGGTCTAAGCAATATGTTGTACCCCAAAATTTTCCCTCCCATATTTCTCAAAACATTTCAAGAAAGATCCACAAGTTGCTCAAGGTAGTCCAAGGGTTGGCCAGACAAGCTCTCTCCTAAGGCAGTCTACCTCAAATTAGGGTTTCATGTTGCATCAAGATACTTGATTCCAAGGGACCCCAAATGCTCAACATTGTCCTAATATGTTCTCAAGATCATCCATGTCAAGTTTCAAGCCTTGCAGAGGAAGTTTGCTCAGTCAATTGCTCAAAGACCTGAAAATCGACTATGCTAGGGCAAAAGTCAATTGTGGCCCACATACAGTCATACTTCAAGATTTTTGGTCAACATCCTCATTTTGAAGTATATTTCATCATTTTATCAAGGGTTGATCATGATTCATCAAGGATTGCTCATAATTCATAAAGACTCAAAAGTTGCTAAATTAGGGTTTTGTAGGAAAAGCCAACTCAACTTTGACCAAGCATAACTTTCTCATACTTTATGAGAAATGACCCATCCAAAGCTCATTTCTAAGAGGATTCAATTCCCTACAATCCATATTCATCTCCCAAGTTAAAAATATGCACTCACAAGAAGTTATGAATTTGGACATTATAGGTCATTTTGGAAAGTCAACAAAAACACCTTTTGGGTCAAAGCTTCTTACATGAACATGGAAGATCCAATTGAGATGAAACCAAAGATTTCTATTAGGGGACATCCTAAGCTTTCTAAAAAGTCCAAGAACACCCTCATAAGGTTAAAATTGAGAGAGATATGCATTGTCAAAGTTGGACAATTTTTGAAAAAATGCATGAAGCAAATATTGACCAAACTTGGATTTTTTCCAAATGGGCCTATCTTTTCAAGTTTGAAACTCATTCCTAACATGGTCCATGACCTCTAAGCCCACCCATACATTTTTCTACTATTTATGCTATTTATTTTGATATTTTATTCATTAAAATTCAGAATTAAATAAATAAATAATTGAAATAATATAAATTTTGATGTTAATCCATTTTGGGAAAGTTTTATGCTGGTTTATGTCAATTGATTTCGTGAAATAACTCTTCAAATATGTCCACGTTCATCAACATGTGAAAATGGCATAAAATCATCAAATATGGCATTTTTTTCAAATTTTGATCATGGTCTTAAAACACAAAATTTTGAGGGAGATTCTTTCCATGCTTTCTTGTCTCCTCATTATCCTATATAAATATAGAGCCATACAAGCTTGAAAGGGACGAAAATCCTCTCTAAAAAGCTCTCAAAAAGCTCTTCAAAAAGCCCTCTAAAAGCTCTTCAAAAAGCTCTCCAAAAATAAAAGAATTGGTGCAAGTCATATCTCGAGGTTCCGGTCTCTCTCAATTGACATCGAGCCTCAAACCATCCTCTTGAAGTCCTAAAGAGTCTTACAAGGCCCAAGAGCAATCCATCACACGCCTAGCACGCCCCCCGTTTGACAACACCGGTCTGGTAAAATTTTAAACTTCGAATCTCTAATTTTAATCACATTTTATGGTATACTAACGTTTGTTTGAGTTTATATAGAACAATTATGGATGGTTGAATCATAGGTTCCACGCAAGAATCAAAAAACACCATAGTTAGAGCATGAAGCTTTCGAAGATTCGGGCCTAGGAATTTCTGATGATTGCACCCCATGTTTACTTTTGCTACTAGGCCCATATTTATTTTCATGTTTTATTCGTTTTATTTATTTCTTTTAATCCCTTTTATTTTTTTTTATCAATAAAAAATATAAAAATCACATAAAAATAGATTTAGGATTTTTTCTTAATTAAATTTTAATTTTAGGTAAAACTTTTATTTCTTTTTGTAAATAACTTAAAAATAATTAGAATAAATAGGTTTTATTACTAACTTAATTATATTTTATTTTTTCCTAAAATAACCAAAGAAACCAAAATAGGTCATGTAATTATTGTTATTAATTAATTTAATTAACTAATTAATTGCATATTTAATTTAGAAAACTTATTTCTTTTATTAAAAACAACAACAAAAAAAAACAATTTTTCTTTTAATTAGGTTAGAAGGGTCAAAACCTTAAGTTCTCGTCGATCTTAATTCTTCTCGCGCGCTTTATTTTTATTATTACCATATTGATGTAACTGCCTACAATTTGTAATAGTTTAATTAGGACGTTTATTTACATTTATCGCTTTATTTTTAAAGGGTTTGTTTTTTGCTATATAAATACCCGAAGCCTTGTAATAACGTAGTTTAAATTCCGCACTTTAAATTCCGCAAATTATTAACTGTTAGATGTATGATATAAGGATGCATGAAAAGAATGTATGATTAATTTTAAAACAGTTAGATCACCCTAAATGTGCAAAGATAAATAAACTGAAATTGAATCATTCGCACATGCACACTCCTAGGGTACACTCCCACTTGGTTTCCTTCGGTAAATGGTCATTGAGTATAGGATGCTTTATTGGTCATCCTTTTGTCTAAACAAAGATCATAGTCCTGATTCAGAAAAGTTGCCTCGGAATGGTTGCCTCGGAATTGTTGCCTCGAATAATTGATCTAAGACAGTAGGGTTATTACTAAGACGTCATAACATTGCTTTAGTGACCGTGCGTCCCTTTCGAATTGAACCTCAAACTCCAACGACAGTGCTACCTACTCACTAATAGTGGGATAACGTTGTCTAAAGGAAACGAATACAGAATGATTCTTTTTTCGAGTAGGTAGATTAGTTCTTAAGTACTTGCTCATTCCAAACAAATTTTTCACACTTACACTCCTTTATAAACAAAGTTTTCAAAAACACTTCATTTCACTCTTGAAGACAGAAGCGAGAGTTAAATTGAAGTCAAAACAAAAACTTTTCAAAGCGCACAAACATAAAGAAAACAATTTTGAAAATGATGAGCAAGTACCTAAGAGCCCGTAGATAACTACGGATAGAAAGGGTGCTAATACCTCCCCTTTCTATAAATCTACCCCCGTACTCAGAAATATCTCGAAAAATGAATTTTTCTGTGCTTTTTTCCTTTCCTTGTTGGATAAAATAAAAGACGGTGGCGACTCTTGCTTACCGCGACATTTTGCAAACACAAACGCAAAATGCAAACCAGCAAAATTTCCTTAACGAAATAAGGAAACCACGATCCCGGTTCTGGCCACCGTATCACAGAACTGGAGACTCTGCTGGGGAGCTAATAAGTGGGGTGTACCTTAGGAATAGTTCATCATATTGTTTTCTATTGTTTGATTTGATTACTTTATCTTTGTGGGCTTTGTATCGGAGTTACTATAGATCCTAACCCGGATCTGGGGATACCTTTTAGGTAAGTAGCAATAGACTGTGAGGGAACTGTATGGCATAGAATGATACGGTTGAAGCAGTAGCTACGTTGATGTGGCACATTAGTTGGTATCGATATCCCTTGTGGAGAAACAAGGAGAGTATGGGGCTGCTAATGGGTCATTAAGCATCAACTGACCTTAGAACCTATAATTGACCCACTTGGCCATAGAAAAGTAGCAGTATGCTACACTCATTGAGACCATACTCTCGCAATGATTCCGGACGCAAGAAAAGGTTACTAAACTGGAATTATGACCGATCGAGGATGGTCAATGATATTGAGAACCTCTAGAACCCGGTTACTATTACTAGGATAGGTTGAATCAACTAAACTGAAAGAGGGTAATACCTAAACTCCATGTCAGCCTGAAATTTAAGGGCTAATGTGTGACTTGTGTACTTTCAACTTGAACTACTTGCACATGTTTGTTACCTAACCACTAGAGTTCCTTGCAGGTTTTGTTTATAGTCCTTATCCAATACCTTGGATTTCTTGCCGGATTTACTTGTTTACATTACCTCGTACTTTTGCTTAAACGCATAACATACACATAATAACATCATGCCTTAAGATTTCCTTAACCATTTCAAGGATCTCAAAGGTTTGTGATGCAGGTTATGGTAAATCCAACGTCTAGCAAGGGGCAAAGGGGATTTATTTTCCTCTAGCCAATGTCATCTAGAGATCAAAACACGATAATTTGATTCGGTGGCTATGACCCACTCGATATGGTGAGCTTGACTCTTGAAAAAGGAATCTTGATGACATGAAGTTTCTTCAATCAAAGCTGCAAAATTCAAATTCTAACAGTTTCTTGTTTACCCCGCGAGATCCTTGAAAACATTGCATACATATATCATACATATCATTGCATAACATGTCTCCTAGTACAGGTCTCTCATGTTCTCGCTGTTTATTTCTGCAATGGCTCTCCAACAAGACACCAGAGATCTTCAAGAAACTCAGTTCAGGGAAATATTCCTAAACCTGTCCAAGGGGCAGGAAGAGTTGAAAACACTCCTCGTTGGGGACTTGGTCAAGAAAAGTCCTGAAGACAATAAGGACGGATGGCTAGAACAACTGCAAGCTGAGGTAGATGCAATAAGAACCCAAATGTTGGGGCAGACGGCCCTTATCCAAAGCTTAGCCCGGGAAAAAGAAGAGCTAAGAATCATTATCAACCAGCTTCATCAAGACATATACAATAGTATAAAGCAAACAGTCGAGGCCGGGGACCAAGTCATTTATCAGCCTCCAAGAAGACAAGGGTTTGGTTTGGTGAAGGGTGGACCTTTCCAAATTGCTACTACATCACGGGTCCAACGACAACCTCGCCAAATGAAATGGGTTAATCAGAGTAAGCCAGATACGCCCAAAAGGCAGTTCACCTAGCTCAACATGCCGCTGTCTCAAGCTTTACAACACCTGTTGAGATTGAATCTGGTGACGTTAAGGGAGCCTCCTCAGAATCCCCACATAGCCTCCCCAAACTACAATCCTGATGCAAGGTGTGCATACCATTCCAACAGCCAGGGGCATGATACTGATGACTGCTGGGCATTGAAAAATAAAATTCAAGACCTGATCGATAAAGGAGCATCGGAATTCACACAAGATGGTCAACTGGAATGTTTTTGTCAATCCTCCAAGGCTCACCATTTGAAGTGACAAGTCCTGAGACGAGAAGACTTTTTGTTCATTAGAATTTTCAATTTGTAATTTTCTTTTGATTGTTCAAACATTTAGTCATGTTAAAACTTTATTACTTTATCAATGCATTGCATATGTCTGTTTTAAATCAATCCATTCGTATTCACTATATTCAAATTGCTTTCATTTTTGTGATTTTTAACTCTCGATTAAAAAACTCTATGCCTTTAGAGGGAGGATGACGAAAATGATACCACAATCTCTACAATATGCTTTTGAACAGACCCCGCTGACGATGTACAGGTGTTGTTTCGAATCCTAAACAGTGGAGTTATAAGGAAGATAATCCCTAGTCAACCCCTTTGATCCAAAGAAGTTGGAGTTTTTCTTTTCACACAAATTAAAACCCTTAATCACAACCTGGGGCAGGGTAGTTTTCTCAGTTAATCCAGGTGCACAATGAATGGCATCAAAGACATTCTGCCAAACTAAAAGACGGTGATGGTTCCCTATAATCGTCAGGACAGGCAGTTGTTATCCCTCCAAATAAAAATTAAGTCAAAACCTATGAAAGGGACTTAAGAAAAAACTGGGGCATCCCGCTGACTGTAATCACAAGAAAGAAACAGTTCAGGCAAAAAGACAGAGATAACGAAATCAAAAAGAAAGAGGTCCTACAAACTCTCAACAAAATGACTGCCTGTTCAAAATAATCTGTCAGTATTTGAACCATCACTGGAATATCAGAGCAAAGACTCAAAACGGGGTCTAAATGCACAATTAGCTGAGTTTAGGATCGAAGAACATCACGATGAATGGGTGGGTACAAATAAAATTTGAGCCTTTATCCTTTGTTTCTTGAACCGTGAACCAGACCATGTTATAATCCTTAAAAGTCCTAGTTGAGGCATGGGTTAGTTTGAAAGCATACTGTTACAAAAGGTATCCTGACTCCTGTAGGGCTTGCTGTAAATCCTGAGTTGTCATCACATTTTACAAAAAATTCGCTTGTTTTCTTGAAAATTGCATTTTCAAAGAACTTCAAAACAGACATAAGCTTTGCATTCTTAAAATAACATTGTTTGCATATGACTATTTGTTCAACAACAGAGAAATTCGCATGAAGAATATCTAGTGAACAAAAATATTCTCAATAAAAAGGAGCACCTCAAGTGGAAAAAACACTTCCAACCAAGGGGCACGGCATGAGCATTGTCTATCATCTGGGGCAGTCAAGTCAAGATTCAAGGAGTCTCTCAAAGATGCCAAATAGCCAGGGGAAGATCTCCATCTGAATCACTTGGGGAATTGGACATGAATTCCAGCAACGAATATTGTATGATCAAACAAACATCTTCTGGATGATGGCAACACAACACTACCGACAATGAAAACTCCCTACACCCTGAGAGCATGGGCATAGTTAGAAAATACTGCGCATGAACAAAGACCCGCTAGGTTGACAGGTCTAGGCAAAAATAAGGGCATCCCGATGAACCAAAAGGGTTCGGGCAAAAATTAGGGATAAAAACAAAAAAGATTTGTACACCCGGCAAGTCGAAAACTTGAAAAGGCGGCTTGGCAAGAAAGGGTATCTCGGTAGACTGAAAATCTGAAAAGATAGTCCATGCAAAAGTTAGGGATTAAAGTGTACGACTATGTCCCGTCATCTCATCACTTGCCTACCAGAAGAAGATTTTTCATTTTAATCGGCAATTACCAAGCACCTCATAGGTTGGAATAATACTCGATCCAGAAGGCCTCCGCAGGCACCTTCTCCCGCAGATACAGGGGCAGAAAAGTCTCGATGCAAAGTCATTTTCATATCCTTAGCCCGTGTCCCAGTAACATCTACAATCCCCGCAGAGTAAGAAAAGGACAGTGGTGTTAATTCTCCCCAGTTGAGGCTCGCAACCACGAATGGGTCGGTAAGATTCTCCCCAAATAGAGTTTATCTATCACCAGCACTGGAAGATTATCCCCAGTGGAGTCTGGAAGATTATCCCCAGTAGAGTCTAAAAGATTATCCCCAGTGAAGTCTCCATTGGAAAATCATCCCCAGTAGAGTTCATTCCTTTCACCGACAGAAATTCAATCCCCAACAGGGTTCACTGTCACCAGCAACAGTAATTCATCCCCAGCTAAGTTTTATTTCTCCAAATCAGAAGATCTTCTAGCAGAGTATATACTCCCCACATAGTCATTTCCTCGTCAATCCATTCCCCAACGGAGTTATTCTCTCCTGCAGGATTATTCTCCCAATCATCCTCGGTCGTTATCTCCAGCGAGCGAAACTCTTTATTCTCCAACAACAGTCAGGGATTTATTTTCCCAAACTCGGACGTACCACAATAGCATTTCATGTTCATATATCATGACATGAACATACATATTGCATACAGCATAATTCCATTTATTTTGAGAACATCATCATACAATGCATGTCATGCATCATATACGATTAATCATGTACCTTTTCAGGAAAGATGGTTATCATCAATAACTTCCAGCAAGTTCAAGATTAACTCCGGAAACTAAACAGAGTAATTATCTACACGATCAAATGCAGCTTTACACAGGTTCGTCACGAAGAAATCTTACACGGGTTTCTCCTAAATGCAGCTTCACACGGGTTTATCCTGAAAAATCTTACACGAGTCCTTTCTCATATATTTCTGAATAAAGTTTTACACGAACTTATCACAAAGTAACCTTACCCAGGTTCCTCCTGAAGTTTTACACGAACTTATCACAAAGTAACCTTACCCAGGTTCCTCCTGAAGTTTTACACAAACTTATCTCAAAGTAACCTTACCCCGGTTCATTCTGAAGTTTTACACAAACTTATCACAGAGTAACCTTACTCAGGTTCCTCCTGAAGTTTTACACAAACTTATTCCGAAGTAACCTTACCCAGGTTCCTCCTTACAATTTCCCGATGTAGTTTCACCCAGACTCATCCTGAAGCAACCTTACTCAGGTTCCTCCTTACAATTTCCCGATGTAGTTTCACCCAGACTCATCCTGAAGCAACCTTACCTAGGTTCCTCCTTACAATTTCCCGATGTAGTTTCACCCAGACTCATCCTGAAGCAACCTTACCCAGGTTCCTCCTTACAATTTCCCGATGTAGTTTCACCCAGACTCATCCTGAAGCAACCTTACCCAGGTTCCTCCTTATAATTTCCCAATGTTGTTTTACCCATACTCATCCTGAAGCAACCTTACCCAGGTTCCTCCTTACAATTTCCCGATGTAGTTTTACCCAAACTCCTCGCAAAGCAACCTTACCTAGGTTTCTTCCCGGTTCAGATACAGTTTTACCTAAACTCCTCATGAAGCAGCCTTACCTAGGTTTCTTCCCGGTTCAGATGCAGTTTTACCTAAACCCATCATGGAGCAACCTTACTTAGGTTCCTTCTCAGTTCATATGTAGTTTTACATAAACCCATCATGGAGCAACCTTACCTAGGTTCCTTCTCAGTTCAGATGTAATTTCACCTAAACCCATCATGGAGCAACCTTACCTAGGTTCCTTCTCTTTCTCGATGTAGTTTCACCTAGACTCATCCTGGAGCAACCTTACCTAGGTTCCTTCTCTTTCCTGATGTAGTTTCACCTAGACTCATCCTGAAGCAACCTTACCTAGGTTCCTCCTCAGTTCCGATGAAGTTCTACCCAAACTCTTCACAAAGCAACCTTACCCAGGTTCATTCTCGGTTCTGACGCAGTTTTACCCAAACTCCTCATGAAGGTTCCTTCTCGGTTCATACGCGGTTTTACCCAAACTCCTCACAAAGAAACCTTACCCAGGTTCCTTCTCGGTTCAGACGCAGTGTTATCTAAACTCCTCACGAAGCAACCTTACCCAGGTTCCTTCTCATAACCCTACTATCCAGGTTTCTTTTCTCTTATCTCCAGACAGCAGTCCATAACACTGTAAGACCCAGACCTATCAACACGATCGGTTTCACCTTTCCCTAGTAGGTCGCGGTACAGCCTGTACACAACTAGATACGCAGTTCACTTCTGCTTCCTCAAGCCGGAGTTAATTCCTTAGTTGAATAACGGATGACTGAAGTTCCTAAATGTCAGCAGAGATGATTCCTCAATTGAATAACGGATGACTGAAGTTCCTAAATGTCAGCAGAGATGATTCCTCATTTGAACAACGGATGAATGAAGTTCCTAAATGTGAGCAGAGATGATTCCTCAGTTGAACAACGGATGACTGAAGTTCCTAAATATCAACAGAGATGATTCCTCAGTTGAACAACGGATGACTGAAGTTCCTAAATGTCAGCAGAGATGATTCCTCAGTTGAACAACGGATGACTGAAGTTCCTAAATATCAGCAGAGATGATTCCTCAGTAGATACGGACGACCGAAGTTCCTAAAATTCAACAGAGATTTTTCCTCATTGGAATACGGACGACTGAAGCTCCTAAAATTCTACTTCTCTTAACAAAGATCAGCCCTCCCCAGCGAAATCTTCCTCAACGACAGGTATACAAGCTCTCGCTAAGGAATCTCTTATGCAATCGACACTCCTTCAGATGACATCTTTAAGCCCATCCCCTCGTCAGCAATTTCCAAATGGAATCTTTAAGCCCATTCTCGACATCGCAAGATAGATACTACTTCATGCGAGTGCAAATTTTTGGGCACTCTAGTGTTCAATCCTCTTCCACCTTCGGATCACGAAAGGCACGAAAACCAATCTAAATCTTTAGGTTTAAGAAGATTGAACAGGGGCAGCTGTTGTACCCCAAAATTTTCCCTCCCATATTTCTCAAAACATTTCAAGAAAGATCCCTAAGTTGCTCAAGGTAGTCCAAGGGTTGGCCAGACAAGCTCTCTCCTAAGGCAGTCTACCTCAAATTAGGGTTTCATGTTGCATCAAGATACTTGAGCCCAAGGAACCCCAAATTCTCAACATTGTCATAATATGTTCTCAAGATCATCCATGTAAAGTGTCAAGCCTTGTAGAGGAAGTTTGCTCAGTCAATTGCTCAAAGGCCTGAAAATCGACTGTGCTAGGGAAAAAGTCAATTGTGGCCCACATACAGTCAAACTTCAAGATTTTTGGTCAACATCCTCATTTTGAAGTATATTTTATCATTTGATCAAGGGTTTATCATGATTCATCAAGGATTTCTCATAATTCATCAAGACTCAAAAGTTGCTAAATTAGGGTTTTGCAGGAAAAGTCAACTCAACTTTGATCAAGCATAACTTTCTCATACTTTATGATAAATGACCCATCCAAATCTCATTTTGAAGAGGATGAAATTCCCTTCAATCCATCTTCAGCTCCCAAGTTCAAAATATGCACTCACAAGAAGTTATGAATTTGGACATTATAGGTCATTTTGGAAAGTCAACGAAAACACCTTTTGGGTCAAAGCTTCTTACATGAACATAGAAGATCCAATTGAGATGAAACCAAATAGGTCTCTTAGGGGACATCCTAATATTTCTAAAAAGTCCAAGAACACCCTCATAATGCAAAAATTGAGAGAGATATGCATTGTCAAAGTTGGACAATTTTTGAAAAAATGCATGAAGCAAATATTGACCAAACTTGGATTTTTTCCAAATGGGCCTATCTTTTCAAGTTTGAAACTCATTCCTAACATGTTCCACGACCTCTAAGCCCACCCATACATTTTTCTACTATTTATGCTATTTATTTTGATATTTTATTCATTAAAATTCAGAATTAAATAAATAAATAATATAAATAATATAAATTTTGATGTGAATCCATTTTGAGAAAGTTTTATGCTGGTTTATGTCAATTGATTTCGTGAAATAACTCTTCAAATATGTCCAGGTTCATCCACATGTGAAAATGGCATAAAATCATCAAATATGGCATTTTTTTCAAATTTTGATCATGGTCTTAAAACACAACATTATGAGGGAGATTCTTTCCATGCTTTCTTGTCTCCTAATTCTCCTCTATAAATATAGAGCCATACAAGCTTGAAAGGGACGAAAATACTCTCTAAAAAGCTCTCAAAAAGCTCTTCAAAAAGCTCTCTAAAAGCTCTTCAAAAAGCTCTTCAAAAATAAAAGAATTGGTGCAAGTCATATCTCGAGGTTTCGGTCTCTCTCAATTGACATCAAGCCTCAAACCATCCTCTTGAAGTCCTCAAGAGTCTTACAAGGCCCAAGAGCAATCCATCACACGCCTAGCACGCCCCCCGTTTGACAACACCGGTCTGGTAAAATTTTAGACTTCGAATCTCTAATTTTAATCACATTTTATGGTATGCTAACGTTTGTTTGAGTTTATATAGAACAGTTATGGATGGTTGAATCATAGGTTCCACGCAAGAATCAAAAAACACCATAGTTAGAGCATGAAGCTTTCGAAGATTCGGGCGTAGGAATTTTTGATGATTGCACCCCCTGTTTACTTTTGCTACTAGGCCCGTCTTTATTTTCATGTTTTATTCGTTTTATTTATTTCTTTTAATCCCTTTTATTTTTTTATCAATAAACAAATATAAAAATCACATAAAAATAGATTTAGGATTTTTTCTTAATTAAATTTTAATTTTAGGTAAAACTTTAATTTCTTTTTGTAAATAACTTAAAAGTAATTAGAATAAATAGGTTTTATTACTAACTTAATTATATTTTATTTTTTCCTAAAATAACCAAAGAAACCAAAATAGGTCATGTAATTATTTTTATTAATTAATTTAATTAACTAATTAATTGCATATTTAATTTAGAAAACTTATTTCTTTTATTAAAAATAAAAAAAAAACAATATTTCTTTTAATTAGGTTAGAAGGGTCAAAACCTTAAATTCTCGTCGATCTTAATTCTTCTCGCGGGCTTTATTTTTATTATTTACCATATTGATGTAACTGCCTACAGTTTGTAATAGTTTAATTAGGACGTTTATTTACATTTATCGCTTTATTTTCAAAGGGTTTGTTTTTGGCTATGTAAATACCCGAAGCCTTGTAATAACATAGTTTAAATTCCGCACTTTAAATTCTGCAAATTATTAACTGTTAGATGTATGATATAAGGATGCATGACAAGAATGTATGATTAATTTTAAAACAGTTAGATCACCCTAAATGTGCAAAGATAAATAAACTGAAATTGAATCATTCGCACATGCGCACTCCTAGGGTACACTCCCACTTGGTTGCCTTCGGTAAATGGTCATTGAGTATAGGATGCTTTAGTGGTCGTCCTTTTGTCTAAACAAAGATCAAAGTCCTGATTCGGAAAAGTTGCCTCGGAATGGTTGCCTCGGAATTGTTGCCTCGAATAATTGATCTAAGATATTAGGGTTATTACTAAGACGTCCTAACATTGCTTTAGTGACCGTGCGTCCCTTTCGAATTGACCCTCAAACTCCAACGACGGTGCTACCTACTCACTAATAGTGGGATAGCGTTGTCTAAAGGAAACGAATGTAGAACAATTCTTTTTTCGAGTAGGTAGATTAGTTCTTAAGTACTTGCTCATTCCAAACAAATTTTTCACACTTACACTCCTTTATAAACGAAGTTTTCAAAAACAATTCATTACACTCTTGAAGACAGAAGCAAGAGTTAAATCTAAGTCAAAACAAAAACTTTTCAAAGCGCACAAACACAAAGAAAACAATTTTGAAAATGATGAGTGTTGTACCCCAAAATTTTCCCTCGCATTTTTCTACAAGCAATCTCAGCTTCAGACATTTCCTGACTTTTCAAACTGGCACAAGAATCGGACAAACGGACTTTTCTTGACAGTCAAGCAAAATTAGGGTTTTTACTGATTTTCAGAGCTCTGATTTGTTTCATACAGTTGGCTTAGGGTTTGGATGATTTTTGGTTCAATTTTGATCAGGCGAGCGTTATTTGGCATTTAATCAGGAGTTAAGGTTTTATGGGCATATTCTCAGAAGAATTTAAATTCCACAGCACTTTGCAGTTTATTCCGAGATTCGGGTTAAAATTCGCGTTATCTTGATTTAATCAGTAAAAGAGACAGTGGTTTGAATCCATGTTGTTTGAGCCAGTCAAAGAGAATATGCAGTGTGGAATTGCAGTGCTTGGCAAAGAATCAGTGAAAAAAAAAGAAGGATTGCATCTGATTAAGTTTTTGTGTTCGACTGTGCGTTGCTTTGAATAATGGATACGTCAAATTCATTTATTTTTTATCAACAATTGTTTAGTTGATTATTTATGGTTCTAAGAATTAAATATTTGAAATTTAAACTTTCATTTTATTTAATTTAAAGAATTATAAATAACAATTAAATAAAAGGAATTGAAAAGAATTAAATGTCAAATGGAATTTTTATTTCATATTTAATAATTGTTACAATTGTTATTATTTGGATACGAGTATTTATTACAAAGTATTTAAAATAATGATAAGTGTACAAAAATTAAATTGAAAATAAAATTCTATCCTATTTCTAATATTCTTCATTCTTCACTTCGTTCCGGTGCTCCGTTATTTGTCTGCAAAAAGAAAAAGAAGAAAAGTCAGAAAGCAGTTGAATTAAAAAAAGACAGTTAAAATTTGCTCATCATTAGAGGCCACTAACTGGGATCAGTTGACCCTCTCTGCAAATCACGGGATTTCTCCCGGTTCACAAAGAGGGAAGAATTCCATTTTTATTCATGAATGTCAAAATGCATAATTTAAAAAAAAAAAAGTTCAAACTGTATAGTTCAAATCCAAGTCAAACTGAAAAATCCAATTCCACTTTCCATCAAAAAGCAAAAAGAGCAATTCACTGTCAAAAGTACAAGTCTACTCAAGGCTACCAAAGAGAGGTTTCGGCCAAGATATCAAGGAAAAGATAAAGTGTAGAAAGCTGTCAAAGAAAGAAAAGATGCAGAATAATGTGTTATGCAAGACTTAATCATCATTTCCCAGCATACAGGGGCCCCTTCAGAAAAGATAGTACAAGTAAAATCATATAATATTCAACTGTACTATAGAGTGAGAAGAAGAGAGAAATAGAGGCAGGTTTTGTAGGCTTTAGGTTTAGACAGTGCAAAAATAACAAGAAAAGATACAATCCAAAAGAAGCATCAATTCAGCATTATTCAAAACTGGGCAGAAGTACACAACATAAGCAATTACCAAAAATAGAAAAGTGCCAAGAAACTTTGTAAAACTACCCAGCAACTTGGATCAAGAAAAAGACCAAGGTTTGAATAAGTATTGGGCGCCAAAGACCAAGAGAAAGAGGACAAAAGAACACAAGAAAACATACTGTCAAAAACCTGATTGAGCCAAGCACCAACATCACAAGAAAAGATACAAACCCACAAGCCTCACAACAAAGCAAGCATATAACTTGCAATCTGAGCAACACACAACCCTGCATTAAAAACATACAAGAGCAACTGAAGCATAAACCTCAAACCTGCATCAGTAAAAGGCCTGAAAACCTCTACAAACCTACTGTCAAGCATGAAACCAGCACCTCAAGCCAAGCAAAGTCCAAACTTACTGTCAAACCTCATAATAACCTGCCTAACCACATAAAACTGATAAACCAGCACCCTGTTCAAATACCAACCATAACCTGAAATAACACCACCCTGCCTAAACATAAACTACACACATAAAAACCTGCATTATCCTGGCCTAAAACAAAAAAAAGCAAGTTCATACACAACCAACCAAAAAACCTCATAAACCAGTTCCTCAACCTGAGACTCACTGAAACAAAGCCAACATAACTCAAAGCCAACATAACTCAAAACCATCAAATTCAACCATCACAGTCTGCCTAATCCAAAGGGCCATGTATCAGTCAAAAACGCAAACTAGCATATGCTAAACCTACAGAAGCAATAACCATAAACCTGTCCAACCCCTAAGCCTCAGAGTTTCTTTCCTCATCATAGGCGATAAACGCATCCAAAGGCAACAAGAGCAGTAGAGAAGAAGAAAGCTAGTCAAAAGTCGTTTCAACAGTAGCAAACATCTCAGAAAGGCATATTTCAAGCATATAGGCAAGGAAGTAACAAGAGAAGAAGAGGCAAGTTCAAGGCAACCTAGGCCCTCAGTAAATATACATCACTGGGCAACAATTCAAAAGCATCAAGGGCAACACAAACAAGTATACAGCGTTCAAGAAGAAGAGAGAAAGTTCGTCCAAGCAACAATAGTTCCAAGCAACAATAGTTCAAAGCAACAAATCAAGGCAACATGCGGTAGAAGAGATAAAGAAGTGAGTTGAAAAGAGTTCTCAGCATAAATCATCATCAAAACCCTAAAATATCAATCAGATAAAGATACCAGGAAAGCATCAAGAAGCAAAGATTCGTCACCGTTCACGCCGTCCCGGCCTCCTGAGCGTCACACCCTCCGCCTCTCCTCCATCTCCAAAGTCAGGTAGCCAATCTTCTCCCTCTTCTCTTCTCCTTCATCTCATAATGAAAGGTAATAGTTAAGACTCAAATCAAAAAAACGCGTATCATTCACAAAAGAACATAAAACGTTAAAATCAAACCTTAAATCAAGAGGACGCTGAGTGCACGCCATGGAGGGAAGAGAGATTTGGGGTTGACACTGGTGGCCGGAGGGATGAGTTGCTCAGGAAACTTGCAAGGATGAAGAAGAACGATGGAACTCAGTGAACGCCGCCGCTGCCTCGCCTAAACCTAATTTTTTCCCCAACTGAACGATAATCCTCTCAACCCTAAAGAAAATTATTTCAAGCAATGGGCCTGATCTGTTTCAAAATTCTTTGAGGCCCATTAAATTGCTTTTCTTTTACAATAAATATTAATACTAATTTATTTTATACATAAACACCTTATATTTTTCTAATTTAATACATTTGTCATAATAATATATTAAATTGAAATATACTTTCTTTTTTTATTTTGTTTACTCTTTTAATAAAAAATATATTTTGCACATACTAAAATATACATTTTCTTGCATAATTTAAATTTCTTAAAACATTTTTGTATATAGAATACTTTTTTTTATCATATAATTAAAATTGAAACTTTTTTTTAATTAAAATACATCTTTGTACATAATAATAGAAATACATTTTTCTATAATATTAAAATTCACAAACAATAGATTAAAATACATACCTAGGTCAAAAAACCCTAATACGCTTCAATTTCACATTACCGCACTTGTAAATAACTACACATACACAATACATATACATAAAACACTTGCACTTACACAAATCCATTCATATTGCTCCTATACATTTGTTTATATTATATCTGTATATTTGATATTTACATTTGATTGCGAATTCGATTTGGTTGTAACTTATTGGATACTATAAGTCTCATCCCCTCTTGTACATTTATACCCCCACTCCCGGACACTATTTTGTAATAGCGTAGATTTTACATTCCGCAATTTACAGTTTTCCAATTATACCATGGTTAGACCTAGGGTTTGTATGTACATAAAATCAAACGCTAGATAACCTAATACAAGACAAATACATGTAATCAACACACAATCACACTTACACCCCCTAGGGTAATCCCACATGTTGCCTTCCAAAATGGGCCATGCTTGCACGTCGAGTATCTTTGGCAAAACAAAATCAAATGATCATAAGTCCCTCAAAGTGTTGCCTAAACGGAATGATCATAGTCCCTTCAAAACAAATTGCCAAAGACACTTGGCATCATTGCATTCATGGTCCATACAATGACCCGCGCCCGTCCCGAATAAACTTCTTAAACGCAAGATTGTCTACCAATTTCAATGGTGGAACAAAATTGTTAAAAGGGGTTAAAACATAACAAAAACCTTTGAGTACAATAGGGTAGACAAAACTCTTAGTTACTTGAGATCAAACTTGCAAAAACACTTGCCTTCTTTTCAAAAACCACAATCCACAACACTTTCAAACAAACTCTCAAAAACATTTGAAAACATCTTTTCGAAAAGATCCACACTTTTGTAAAACACTCAAACACGAGTCAAATACATTGGTCGCCTAAAACAAGGCATCTCTTCAAAAACATTTTCAAAACACACACACACACCACAATTTCAAAGCAATCGAAAAACAAGGCAAGTGATCTAAAAAACCAAGTAACTAAGAGCCCATGGATAACCATGGATGAAAAGGGTGCTAATACCTTCCCTTTTCATAATCTACCCCCCGAACCCACGAAATATCTCAAAAGGTTTTTTGCTGTGCTTTTTTAACCTTTCCTTTAGGATAAAATAAAAAGTCGGTGGCGACTCTTGCTCAACCGCACAAGTGCGAATACGAACGCAAAACACTAGTCAGTTCTCCCACCGTATCACAGAACTGGCGACTCTGTTGGGGATAATTCTTAAGTGGGGTTACCTTAGGGCTTAGATCACCTTTGTTTTCAATTGATTGCTTTGTTTGCTTTACATTTGTGGGCTTTGTATCGGAGTTTTATAGATCCTAACCCGGATCTGGGGATACCTTCTTAGAAAGTAGCAACAAGGTTGTGAGGGAACTGTGCGGGGTATACCGACATGGTTGAAGCAGTCTGCTACGTTGATGTGGCACTTTGGTGTGTACCGGTAACCCTTGAGTTCAGTCAAGGAGAGTACGGGGCCGCCGCGTGGTGTCGTGAAGCATCAACTGACCTTAGGAACCTTAATTGAACTATCTTGGCCTTTTTAGGGTAGTGAGATAACTGACTTTGGTGCAGTCCGAGGTTGGTTGATACTCGATACTACACTCAATTGAGGGTTGCTTTCCTGGGATATTTCGGTCGCCAGTTCAGTGGCTAAATCGAAACGATGAACAATGAAAGTAATCCAGTGATATTGGGACCCTTAGAACCCGGTTACTTCTAATAGGACAGGTTGAGCCCACCAAACTTCAAGAGGGTAATACTCAGACTTCATGCAGGCCTAAACTCTAAGGGTTTGTCTTGTGTGACTTGTGTGCCTTACCATGTTTGCCTTTGTGGATATTTGTGGTGTATTTAATCATAACATCATGACATCATACAACATCATGTGCATTGACTAACCATTTCAAGGGTTTCGAATCTTCATCTTTGTTCTTGTTTTATAGGACATGGAAACTGCTCGCAGAAAGACAATTCAGATTAGCCTTGTAAAGATCCCTCCTCAGCTTAAGGAACTTATGTCCAGGATTCCCGAGGGTTCTTCATTCAGTGAGAGACATGGAAGACTCATCAGCTTGGTTAACACCAACATTGAGGAAGATATGATAAAAGTCTTGTTCCAGTTCTTTGACCCTCTGCATCACTGCTTCACCTTCCCGGATTATCAATTGGTGCCTACATTGGAAGAGTTCTCCCGACTTATGAAGGTCCCTATCCTTGATCAACTACCCTAAAACGCTACGGAAGAGGAACCCAGGCTTGAAGAGATTGCTAAAGCCTTACACCTACAACCGTCTGACCTCAAGGGACATTGGGAAGTTAGAAGTGGTATCAAGGGGTTCTTAGCCAGGTTTCTGTTCGAGAAGGCCCAAGAATGTTGGAACTCCCTTGACCTACAAGCTTTTGAAGAAGTTATGGCCCTCATTGTCTATGGTTTGGTGTTATTCCCTAACCCAGATCAGCTTATTGATATCAGTGCTGTCCAGATCTTCATGACCAGGAATCCTATACCTACGTTGCTGGGGGACATCCTTCACTCATGTTACACTCGAACCATGAGAAGAAGGGGTGTCCTCATGTGTTGCACTCCTCTCTTGGGAAGGTGGTTTATTTCGCACCTTCCACAATCAGTTTTGAAGAACGAGCGGGGTTTGAGATGGTCACAACGGTTAATGACTCTCACGCATGCAGATATACATTGGTGCCCTAGGTCCAGGGAAGACGTCACTATCATTGATCGTTGCGGGGAGTACCCTAATGTTCCTTTATTTGGAATCAAAGGAGGTATTACTTACAACCCATGCCTGGCTTGGAGACAGTTTGGTTATGCTCGGAGGGATGGCCCTCATGACATGTTAATTCCTAACATAGTTTTTGAGTTCGACAACGATACTCAAGGACTTCGTCAGAGATTTATCAGAGCTTGGAGGATGCCAAGTAGGATAGACAGCAAGACACTGGGGCACAGGAACTCCATCCCGTTGGAACCTTATCTCAAGTGGGTACGAGCCCGCTCCCAGAAGTTAGTGATGCCTTATCCTCATATGCTCCTTGTGATCAAAGAACCAGTCTTGGAAGGAGAGGTGTCCTACACCATTCAACATCCTGACATGCCCACGTCCTGGGAAGAGATGCAGAAGAGCTGGATCCAGCTTAAGGAAGAACGGAATTCTCTTGAGACCAGTCTACATGCTAGTGAAAAGAAAGTCCTGGAACTCACCCGCCTACTGCACGAGGAGAGGAATCTCAATACCTACATCGCACCAAAGAGGATGCGCAATGTTTTTTTGCCTTAAGGAGTCATTTTGTAATATTTGGCCCATGGGGCATTTATGTACTAACGAATTTCTCCTTATTAATATGATGTGCGTTCTTTTTGTCTACAACAAATTTTGAATATTCTAAATCCTTGAATGCATTGCATACATACGCATTCCATTGCACCATATGCATAGCAGGTACCCTATTTCACAGGTTGCTTAATTTTCTTCGCTGTTTGTGTGCACAGTCATCATGAATCCAGACTCCTCCAGTGAGCAAGCAATCAAGGCCCTTCAGGCCCAAAATGCACAGTTTCAAGAGATGGTCCTGAGCCTGGCCCAAGGTCAGCAAGAGTTGAAGACTCTACTCCTGAAGAAGAAGAAGAAAAAGAGGACTGCGTTGTTCAACACCGGACGCAGATTTGGGAACACACTCCATAATGAAGCTGATCCAACTACTTCTTCTGCTGAGAAAAACAGTCCCCAAGGGGGAGGAGCTCCTAGTCCCGCAGTCTCCGACAACGAGACGGACTATAACGACGAACAATACCCACCTGCTGCTGACAGATACAAGCAATTGGAGGACCGCTTAAGCGCCATGGAAATTCAGAATGTGCCGGGGCTGGATTTCGGAGATTTGGGGTTATCTTCTGGGGTAGTAATTCCACACAAGTTTAAGGCGCCTGCCTTCGCCAAGTATGATGGGGTTTCCTGCCCAAAGCTGCATCTGAGGTCGTACGTAAGGAAAATCCAACCGTACACGGCAGATAAGAACCTCTGGATTCACTTCTTCCAAGATAGCCTCTCGGGGTCACAGCTTGAATGGTTCTACCAATTGGATGGAACTAGCATCCGACACTGGGAAGATTTGGCAAGCGCATTCTACAGACAATACCAATACAATTCTGATCTCGCTCCTACGCGTACCCAACTTCAGGGTATGTCTCTAGGAACGGGTGAAGGGTTCAAAGAGTACGCTAAAAAATGGAGAGATTTGGCTGGCAGGGTGCAGCCTCCATTGACTGATCGGGAGCTGGTTGATATGTTTCTAGGGACGTTGTCTGGTCCGTTTTTCAATCATTTGGTTGGTAACTCCTCCGCTGGGTTTACGGATTTGATATTGACAGGAGAAAGAATTGAAGCTGGCATCAGGTCAGGCAAGATACAAAAGGCTGCCTCCTTAAGTGCTGAGAAGAGGCCGTTTAAGAAAGAAGCAAGTGCCGTCTATGGTCCTAGAAGACAGATCAAGCCCGAAAGTCGCCAAGCCGTCAATGCTTTGGTCATCTCGAAACCTGTTGCTGCTCCTCAGCAGTACAATCAACAAAGAAGCGAAAGGCCCAAGAGGCAGTATACTCGACTGAGTATGACCTTATCTCAAATTTTACCCCAACTGTTATCCACCAACCTGGTAACCCTTAGAGAAACTCCTAAGGTCGTCAACACTACGTCTCCTAAGTATAACCCAAATGCCCGGTGCGCTTATCATTCTGATAGTCCCGGGCACACTACTGATGATTGTTGGGCCTTGAGAAACAAAGTGCAAGATCTGATCGACGCAAAGGAAATTCAGTTTGAAGCGCCGGAGAGACCAAATGTCGTAACTGCTCCTATGCCCCAGCATAGAGTAAATGCCATTGAGGAAGAATTGTATGCTGTTTCGGTAAATGAAGTGGTTACCCCTCTGAAGACCGTCAAGAAGAACCTACTGCTAGCCGGTTTATTTCCGGGTTGCAGTGAAGGTTGCCTGTTCTGTGCTGTTTCCCTATCTGGTTGTCCCTTGCTGAAGTTAGGCATTCAAAACCTAATGGATAGCAAGGAGATTCTGTTTAAGAAGTCTGCTGTTCAGTTGGTTCTGGTAAAAGAAGTTTATGTGGTTACCATCTTCAAAAATCCAATCAAGGCTCTCCCGAAGAAGCCCGTTCAAATCATGACTGTTGCACCTGTGGTTATTACTGTTCCGGGGCCTCTCCCCTACGTATCGGATAAAGCTGTCCCCTAGCATTATGGGGCAGACGTATATGTAAATGGAATCAAACAAGAATTCGACGCTGGCGCCAGTATCTGCGATATCACTGGTCCAGCCAAGGTCACCCGTAGTGGCAGGCTTTTCTCGCCTGACATTGCACCGCCCGCTACTCGAAGACCCCTCCTTATAACACCTACAAGTTTACCTGTTCCTGCTGCTGATCAAGTTGTTTCCCCTGCTGCCGAGTCATCAAATGCTCGGGGAAAAGGGATTGAAGAAGAGCCTGCCCGGATGGAGGCACCAATACCTATAAATGCTGAGGCCTCCCAACAAGAAATGGAGGAGATCCTGAAAATAATAAAGAAAAGTGATTTCAATGTTGTCGAGCAGCTGGGGCATACGCCCTCCAAGATCTCCATGCTCTCCTTATTGCTATGTTCCGAGGCCCATGCTAAGGCCTTGATCTCATTTCTCAAGACGGCCCATGTGCCACAGGAGACATCTGCAGTCCAGTTCACTGATTGCGTAGCAAATCTGACAGCAGACAATGGCTTGGGTTTTTCAGATGTTGACCTGACTGCGAAGGGAAGAGACCACAACGATGCCCTGCATGTCTCTATCGAATGCAGGGGCACTACTCTGGCGCATGTATTGGTGGATACTGGTTCTTCCTTGAATGTTCTACCGAAAAAGGCTTTAGACCGTTTGGATTATGAAGGCCTGGAACTGAAGCCCAGCAATATCATCGTCAGGGCCTTTGATGGCTCAAAAATGATGGTTCATGGAGAGGTTGACATCCCTATTCGTGTGGGCTCTCAGGTGTTCGACTCTACGTTTTATGTGATGGATATACGTCCATCGTACTCTTGCCTACTGGGTCGACCCTGGATCCATAAAGCTGGGGCAGTAACCTCTACCTTGCACCAGAAGCTGAAGTACCCTGTCAGAGGGAAGATCGTCACTGTGCAAGGAGAAGAGGAGTATATGGTGAGCCATTTGAATTCCTTCAGATACATTGAGATGGACGGGGAGTTTATTGAAACCCCCTTTCAGCATTTCGAGGAGGTACATCCAATTTCAGCAGCAGCAGAAACACCAGTCGAAGAGAATGCTTCCTTGAAGATGGCTTCCCTAAGGGATGCCCGGGTTGTGGTTCAGAAAGGCGATTGTGCAAACTGGGGTCAGCTTCCTGACTTCACTCAGAAGAATGACAAGTTTGGGCTGGGCTTTACTGCAGAGGCTCAGAGGGCTGTGCGCAAGGAGAAGGTCAGAAAGGCTCCGGTGTTTATCTCCAGCTCAAGGGTGAATGCTATCGAGGAGGATGTAGAGGAAGCAGAGTTTGACAGTTGGATCTACCCGACTACCAGCGACGGACCAAGCAACTGGACGGCAAAGGATTTTACACCTATCACATTTGTCACGCAGTAATTGATTTCTTTTGATTTCCAAATTTGTAACAAACAATATGTTAAAACTTTGTTGGCTCGGTGTCCTACCCGGGGCATCGTAGCTCCATTTGTGAGGGCTTTTTGTATGACATTTTCATATATCATCAATCAAAACATTGGACGTTTGTTGCATTTCAAATCTTGCGCTCTTTTTCTTTCTGTGTTATACATATTGCAAAACAGCTATATTTACACACACTCACTTATACAGGTTTCAATCCACCCTGGATCTCACTGGTAACAGCTCTGCTACCGCCAGTTATGACTTCGAAAATCCGATCAACTTGGCCGAAGACGAAGGTGAAGATGATTGCGAAGTGCCTGGTGAACTCGCAAGACTGCTACTCCAGGAGGAGAGAGCTATTCAACCACATGAAGAGCCGGTGGAGACGATTAACCTGGGTACCGAGACAGATAGGAAAGAGGTCAAGATTGGTGCCAATCTAGAGCCCAGCGTGAAGCAACGATTGATCCAAATGCTACAGGATTACATGGAGATTTTTGCTTGGTCCTATGAAGATATGCCTGGTTTGGATGCCGACATTGTAGTTCATCACCTGCCAACCAAGGAAGACTGCCCTCCGGTAAAGCAAAAAGTCCGACGGATGCGACCAGAGATGTCTGAAAAGATCAAGGCCGAGGTTATGAAACAGTTTGATGCCGGGTTCCTTGCAGTGACTTCTTACCCTCAGTGGGTTGCCAACGTGGTGCCGGTACCAAAGAAGGATGGTAAGGTCAGAATGTGTGTTGACTACAGGGATCTGAACAGGGCCAGTCCCAAGGATGACTTCCCCTTACCTCACATTGATGTCCTTGTTGACAATACAGCTCAACACAAGGTGTTCTCCTTCATGGATGGTTTTTCAGGGTATAATCAGATCAAGATGGCTCCAGAAGATATGGAGAAGACTACCTTTGTGACTCAGTGGGGCACCTTCTGCTATAAGGTCATGCCATTCGGATTGAAAAATGCTGGGGCAACCTATCAACGTGCCATGGTTGCTTTATTTCATGATATGATCCATCATAAGATTGAGGTATACGTTGATGACATGATTGCAAGGTCTCAAACTGAGGAGGAGCACCTTGACCATCTGAGGAAGTTATTTGACCGACTCAAGTTGTACAAGCTGAGATTGAATCCCAACAAATGCACCTTTGGGGTAAGATCCGGAAAATTGCTAGGTTTCATTGTAAGTGATAAAGGTATTCAGGTGGACCCTGCCAAGGTAAAAGCCATACAAGAGATGCCGACTCCAAAAACAGAGAAAGAAGTCAGAGGTTTCCTAGGACGACTGAATTACATTGCCCGATTCATCTCACATCTGACTGCTACTTGTGAGCCAATCTTCAAATTACTGAAGAAAGATCAAGTAGTACGCTGGAATGATGAATGTCAGGCCGCCTTTGAAAAGATAAAGGAATATCTCCAAGAGCCACCCATTCTTATGCCACCGGTGGAAGGAAGACCTCTGATACTATACTTGACAGTACTTGACAATTCAATGGGGTGTGTGCTGGGGCAGCATGACGAGTCTGGCCGAAAAGAGCACGCTATTTATTACTTGAGCAAAAAGTTTACCGACTGTGAGTCTCGTTACTCACTGCTTGAGAAAACTTGTTGCGCTCTTGTATGGGCTGCTCGCCGGCTGAGACAGTATATGTTAACTCACACTACTTTATTGATTTCAAAGATGGATCCCATCAAGTACATATTTGAAAAGCCCGCTCTGTCTGGAAGAATAGTGAGATGGCAAATGATCTTAACAGAATATGATATCCAGTATACAACTCATAAAGCAATTAAAGGAAGTGTACTGGCCGATCATTTGGCACACCAACCTGTGGACGATTACCAATCATTGAACTTTGATTTTCCGGACAAAGACATCATGGTGGTAGCTGACTGTGAAGTACCTGGACCGGATGAAGGACCCGAGGAAGGATCCCGATGGTCTATGCATTTTGATGGAGCCTCCAATGCTTTGGGTAACGGCATCGGCGTTGTAATCATATCTCCCAAAGGGACTCATACTCCCCTCACTGCCCGGTTATGTTTCAGCTGCACCAACAATATGGCGGAATATGAGGCATGTATCATGGGTCTACAAGCTGCAATCGACTTAAGGATCAAATTTCTAAGTGTCTTCGGAGATTCCGCTCTCGTGATCAATCAGATCAAAGGAGAGTGGGATACGAAACACCCGAATCTTATTCCTTACAAGGAGTATGTGTCGACCTTGCTTCCTCACTTTGAAGAGATAACTTTCGAACACTTCCCTAGAGAGGAGAATCAGCTAGCGGACGCCCTAGCTACGATGTCTTCAATGTTCAAAGTTAAATGGGACAATGAGGCTCCCCGAATCATTATCTGGAAGTTGGATGAACCAGCATACTGCTGCGAGCTCGAGGCTGAGAAGGTGATTGAAAAACCCTGGTATCATGAGGTGAAGAGGTACTTGGAAGCTCAGGAATACCCTGAAGGTGCGTCTGTCAATGATAAGAAGTTCATGAGGAGGTTTGCTGCAAAATTCTTCCTCAGCAACAGCATTCTCTACAAACGGAATTATGATTCAACTCTGCTACGTTGTGTGGATAAGGCCGAAGCAGAGAAAATCATGATAGAACTGCATGAAGGTACGTTTGGAACACATTCCAGTGGACATACTATGGCTAAGAAAATCCTTCGGGCAGGATATTTCTGGTCCACAATGGAAGCCGATTGTTACCAACACTCCCGAACTTGTCATAAATGCCAGATCTATGCTGACAAGGTGCATATCCCTCCGGTTCCTTTGAATGTCCTGACGGCACCTTGGCCTTTTGCAATGTGGGGCATCGATATGATCGGTGAGATCCGACCGACGGCATCCAATGGGCATCGCTTCATCTTGGTGGCGATCGATTACTTCACGAAGTGGGTTGAGGCAGCTTCCTACGCCACGGTAACCAAGAACGTCGTGGCACGTTTCATCCGGCATAATTTGATCTGTCGGTACGGCGTCCCGGAAAGAATCATTACAGACAATGGTACCAATCTCAATAATTCGATGATCACCGAACTCTGTGGACTATTCAAGATACAACACCACAATTCTTCTCCCTACCGACCGAAGATGAATGGGGCTGTAGAGGCAGCTAATAAAAATATCAAGAAAATTGTGCAGAAGATGACAGTGACCTATAAAGATTGGCACGAGATGTTACCGTTCGCTCTTCATGGGTACCGTACCTCAGCAAGGACGTCAACCGGAGCAACTCCCTTCTCCTTGGTCTATGGCATGGAGGCAGTCTTGCCAATTGAAGTCCAGATACCCTCTCTCCGGATTATGAAGGATGCAGGCTTGAGTGAAGATGACTGGATCCAGACTCGACTTGATCAATTAAATCTGATTGACAAAAAGAGGCTCACTGCTAGCTGTCATGGTCAAACGTATCAAAAACGGATGATCAGGGCATTTAACAAGAAAGTCAGACCGCAAGAGTATCAAGTTGGGGACCTGGTAATCAAACGCATCATTCTTCCTCAAAGTGATCCCCGGGGCAAATGGACCCCTACATACGAAGGGCCATTTGTGGTTAAACGTGTGTTCTCAGGAGGAGCCATGATCCTAACCACCATGGATGGTGACGACCTTCCTCACCCCGCCAATGCAGACATAGTGAAAAAATACTACGCATAAATAAAAGACCCGCTAGGTTGACATACCTAGGCAAAAATTAGGGCTTCCCGGCGAACCAAAAGGGTTCGGGCAAAAATAAGGGATGAAATGAATAAAAACCTGTACACCCGGCAAGTCGAAAACCTGAAAAGGCGGCTTGGGCAAAAATGGGTATCCCGGTGGACTGAAAACCCGAAAGGGCGGTCCAGGCAAAAGTTAGGGATAAGAGCGTAACACTATGTCTCATGGGATCACTTCGCATCCAGAATTCGGCATCAACTATCTGGCGCAGATTTCGGCATCGACCAATCAGCTTCATCTTCAACTAGGTAGCAAAGCGATGAGACATTCGAAGACATAAAGGCGATAGCCGAGTTGGAACCCAGTGGGATCGTTCATATAGCTGTTTTGATTTCCTTTTTTTTCAAATTGTTAACTCTATGTTATTCGGCGGCATTCTCTTACTAGGATGTTAGCCTCTTGTACAAAAACGCCTATTCACAGGCAAAATTCAAATCAATACAAATTCACTTGTCCATGTAAATTACCATTGTTTTCCTTTTTCTGTTTTGTCTTGCGAAGAACGTCCAATGTTCATTTTTGATATATGCATTTGACATTAAATTGCTGATTCATAAATGTTTACATATGAAACGAAAGATTAATTACAGGTGACGTCAGAAACAGGGGCAATGTGGAGTTGTCTAATGCAGTCTGGTCGCCTAGTCCGCCAAGGTACCAAGATAGGTTCAACTGAAGAATGTGACCAAATCATCTCAATTCCCCACGGAGTAAGATAAAGTTTCAGCATTACATCAGCCTTACAATGGATGCCCTATTTCCCCATGAGAGTCCAATCCAAAGGGTTCCTCAGGAAAGTGGAATCCATTTCCCCGGCAGAAAGCTTATCCACTGCAAAGTACGGACGTCTCTCCCGAGTTTTTATTTAAAGTTATTTCCTCTCAAGGACTTATAACTGGGTTATCCTCAGCTAAAAACCACAGAAGATCGCCCTCGGCAAAGTTCCTTCGATCCCCAGCGGAGTTTATCATCGATCCCCAGCGGAATCCATCATTAAAGTCCTCAACAGGCCTCTCGTCAAACCTCGGCCAAGTATCTCTTCCACAGAGCAACTCCCCGGCCGGTCGTCAAGGATTTACTTTCCTAAGACGAAAATTACATTCATAAACATTTCACATTCTCATACATCTTGCTTACATACATGATAAAGCGCATACAACACCATCTCATGCTGAACATCATGACATCGTGCATATCATACATCATGACATCGCATACAACTTATGTTTTTGCCTTTTCAGGTAAAAGGCAATCCAAAAGACAATTACCTTCAACAGTCACAATTTCAGATTCGATTCCTGTATCTAGCCAGGGCATGTCTGAAGAGTTTGAAGATTCGACTCCTGTATCCAGCCAGGGCATATCTATCAACTATCATTTCCAGATTCGATTCCTGTATCTAGCCAGGGCATGTCTGAAGAGTTTGAAGATTCGACTCTTGTATCCAGCCAGGGCATATCTATCAACTATCGTTTCCAGATTCGATTCCTGTATCCAGCCAGGGCATATCTATTGACCACATTTCTAGACTCGATTCCTGTATCTAGCCAGGGCACGTCTGAAGAGTTTGAAGATTCGACTCCTGTATCCAGCCAGGGCATATCTATCAACTATCACATTTCCAGATTCGATTCCTGTATCCAGCCAGGGCATATCTGTTGACCACATTTCTAGACTCGATTCCTGTATCTAGCCAGGGCATGTCTGAAGAGTTTGAAGATTCGACTCCTGTATCCAGCCAGGGCATATCTATCAACTATCATTTCCAGATTTGATTCCTGTATCTAGCCAGGGCATGTCTGAAGAGTTTGAAGATTCGACTCCTGTATCCAGCCAGGGCATATCTATCAACTATCGTTTCCAGATTCGATTCCTGTATCCAGCCAGGGCATATCTGTTGACCACATTTCTAGACTCGATTCCTGTATCTAGCCAGGGCACGTCTGAAGAGTTTGAAGATTCGACTCCTGTATCCAGCCAGGGCATATCTATCAACTATCACATTTCCAGATTCGATTCCTGTATCCAGCCAGGGCATATCTGTTGACCACATTTCTAGACTCGATTCCTGTATCTAGCCAGGGCACGTCTGAAGAGTTTGAAGATTCGACTCCTGTATCCAGCCAGGGCATATCTATCAACTATCACATTTCCAGATTCGATTCCTGTATCCAGCCAGGGCATATCTACCTCAGGAGATTGGAGATCAAATACCTGTAACAAGCCAGGAAAACATCTTCCTTTCTCAAAATACACAAGTTCTCGCTAAGGAATCTCTTACGCGATCAACACTTCCAAATGGCATCTATAAGCCCATTCCCGACAAGATTCTGTCACGTCTTCAGATGGCATCTATAAGCCCATCCACCTATCCGCTATCTCTCCAAATGGCATCTATAAGCCCATTCCCGACATCACATTGCTGATACTTCAACATGCGAGTGCAAATTTCCGGGCACTCTAGTGTCCAGTCTTCTTTTACCTTCAAGTCGCGAAAGGCAAACTTGCCAATCTAACTCTTCAGGTCTAAGAAGATTGAACAGGGGCAACTGTTGTACCCCAAAATTTGCCCTCGCATTTTTCTACAAGCAATCTCAGCTTCAGACATTTCCTGACTTTTCAAACTGGCACAAGAATCGGACAAACGGACTTTTCTTGACAGTCAAGCAAAATTAGGGTTTTTACTGATTTTCAGAGCTCTGATTTGTTTCATACAGTTGGCTTAGGGTTTGGATGATTTTTGGTTCAATTTTGATCAGGCGAGCGTTATTTGGCATTTAATCAGGAGTTAAGGTTTTATGGGCATATTCTCAGAAGAATTTAAATTCCACAGCACTTTGCAGTTTATTCCGAGATTCGGGTTAAAATTCGCGTTATCTTGATTTAATCAGTAAAAGAGACAGTGGTTTGAATCCATGTTGTTTGAGCCAGTCAAAGAGAATATGCAGTGTGGAATTGCAGTGCTTGGCAAAGAATCAGTGAAAAAAAAGAAGAAGGATTGCATCTGATTAAGTTTTTGTGTTCGACTGTGCGTTGCTTTGAATAATGGATACGTCAAATTCATTTATTTTTGATCAACAATTGTTTAGTTGATTATTTATGGTTCTAAGAATTAAATATTTGAAATTTAAACTTTCATTTTATTTAATTTAAAGAATTATAAATAACAATTAAATAAAAGGAATTGAAAAGAATTAAATGTCAAATGGAATTTTTATTTCATATTTAATAATTGTTACAATTGTTATTATTTGGATACGAGTATTTATTACAAAGTATTTAAAATAATGATAAGTGTACAAAAATTAAATTGAAAATAAAATTCTATCCTATTTCTAATATTCTTCATTCTTCACTTCGTTCCGGTGCTCCGTTATTTGTCTGCAAAAAGAAAAAGAAGAAAAGTCAGAAAGCAGTTGAATTAAAAAAAGACAGTTAAAATTTGCTCATCATTAGAGGCCACTAACTGGGATCAGTTGACCCTCTCTGCAAATCACGGGATTTCTCCCGGTTCACAAAGAGGGAAGAATTCCATTTTTATTCATGAATGTCAAAATGCATAATTAAAAAAAAAAAAGTTCAAACTGTATAGTTCAAATCCAAGTCAAACTGAAAAATCCAATTCCACTTTCCATCAAAAAGCAAAAAGAGCAATTCACTGTAAAAAGTACAAGTCTACTCAAGGCTACCAAAGAGAGGTTTCGGCCAAGATATCAAGGAAAAGATAAAGTGTAGAAAGCTGTCAAAGAAAGAAAAGATGCAGAATAATGTGTTATGCAAGACTTAATCATCATTTCCCAGCATACAGGGGCCCCTTCAGAAAAGATAGTACAAGTAAAATCATATAATATTCAACTGTACTATAGAGTGAGAAGAAGAGAGAAATAGAGGCAGGTTTTGTAGGCTTTAGGTTTAGACAGTGCAAAAATAACAAGAAAAGATACAATCCAAAAGAAGCATCAATTCAGCATTATTCAAAACTGGGCAGAAGTACACAGCATAAGCAATTACCAAAAATAGAAAAGTGCCAAGAAACTTTGTAAAACTACCCAGCAACTTGGATCAAGAAAAAGACCAAGGTTTGAATAAGTATTGGGCGCCAAAGACCAAGAGAAAGAGGACAAAAGAACACAAGAAAACATACTGTCAAAAACCTGATTGAGCCAAGCACCAACATCACAAGAAAAGATACAAACCCACAAGCCTCACAACAAAGCAAGCATATAACTTGCAATCTGAGCAACACACAACCCTGCATTAAAAACATACAAGAGCAACTGAAGCATAAACCTCAAACCTGCATCAGTAAAAGGCCTGAAAACCTCTACAAACCTACTGTCAAGCATGAAACCAGCACCTCAAGCCAAGCAAAGTCCAAACTTACTGTCAAACCTCACAATAACCTGCCTAACCACATAAAACTGATAAACCAGCACCCTGTTCAAATACCAACCATAACCTGAAATAACACCACCCTGCCTCAACATAAACTACACACATAAAAACCTGCATTATCCTGGCCTAAAACAAAAAAAAGCAAGTTCATACACAACCAACCAAAAAACCTCATAAACCAGTTCCTCAACCTGAGACTCACTGAAACAAAGCCAACATAACTCAAAGCCAACATAACTCAAAACCATCAAACTCAACCATCACAGTCTGCCTAATCCAAAGGGCCATGTATCAGTCAAAAACGCAAACTAGCATATGCTAAACCTACAGAAGCAATAACCATAAACCTGTCCAACCCCTAAGCCTCAGAGTTTCTTTCCTCATCATAGGCGATAAACGCATCCAAAGGCAACATGAGCAGTAGAGAAGAAGAAAGCTAGTCAAAAGTCGTTTCAACAGTAGCAAACATCTCAGAAAGGCATATTTCAAGCATATAGGCAAGGAAGTAACAAGAGAAGAAGAGGCAAGTTCAAGGCAACCTAGGCCCTCAGTAAATATACATCACTGGGCAACAATTCAAAAGCATCAAGGGCAACACAAACAAGTATACAGCGTTCAAGAAGAAGAGAGAAAGTTCGTCCAAGCAACAATAGTTCCAAGCAACAATAGTTCAAAGCAACAAATCAAGGCAACATGCGGTAGAAGAGATAAAGAAGTGAGTTGAAAAGGGTTCTCAGCATAAATCATCATCAAAACCCTAAAATATCAATCAGATAAAGATACCAGGAAAGCATCAAGAAGCAAAGATTCGTCACCGTTCACGCCGTCCCGGCCTCCTGAGCGTCACACCCTCCGCCTCTCCTCCATCTCCAAAGTCAGGTAGCCAATCTTCTCCCTCTTCTCTTCTCCTTCATCTCATAATGAAAGGTAATAGTTAAGACTCAAATCAAAAAAACGCGTATCATTCACAAAAGAACATAAAACGTTAAAATCAAACCTTAAATCAAGAGGACGCTGAGTGCACGCCATGGAGGGAAGAGAGATTTGGGGTTGACACTGGTGGCCGGAGGGATGAGTTGCTCAGGAAACTTGCAAGGATGAAGAAGAACGATGGAACTCAGTGAACGCCGCCGCTGCCTCGCCTAAACCTAATTTTTTCCCCAACTGAACGATAATCCTCTCAACCCTAAAGAAAATTATTTCAAGCAATGGGCCTGATCTGTTTCAAAATTCTTTGAGGCCCATTAAATTGCTTTTCTTTTACAATAAATATTAATACTAATTTCTTTTATACATAAACACCTTATATTTTTCTAATTTAATACATTTGTCATAATAATATATTAAATTGAAATATACTTTCTTTTTTTATTTTGTTTACTCTTTTAATAAAAAATATATTTTGCACATACTAAAATATACATTTTCTTGCATAATTTAAATTTCTTAAAACATTTTTGTATATAGAATACTTTTTTTATCATATAATTAAAATTGAAACTTTTTTTAAATTAAAATACATCTTTGTACATAATAATAGAAATACATTTTTCTATAATATTAAAATTCACAAACAATAGATTAAAATACATACCTAGGTCAAAAAACCCTAATACGCTTCAATTTCACATTACCGCACTTGTAAATAACTACACATACACAATACATATACATAAAACACTTGCACTTACACAAATCCATTCATATTGCTCCTATACATTTGTTTATATTATATCTGTATATTTGATATTTACATTTGATTGCGAATTCGATTTGGTTGTAACTTATTGGATACTATAAGTCTCATCCCCTCTTGTACATTTATACCCCCACTCCCGGACACTATTTTGTAATAGCGTAGATTTTACATTCCGCAATTTACAGTTTTCCAATTATACCATGGTTAGACCTAGGGTTTGTATGTACATAAAATCAAACGCTAGATAACCTAATACAAGACAAATACATGTAATCAACACACAATCACACTTACACCCCCTAGGGTAATCCCACATGTTGCCTTCCAAAATGGGCCATGCTTGCACGTCGAGTATCTTTGGCAAAACAAAATCAAATGATCATAAGTCCCTCAAAGTGTTGCCTAAACGGAATGATCATAGTCCCTTCAAAACAAATTGCCAAAGACACTTGGCATCATTGCATTCATGGTCCATACGATGACCCGCGCCCGTCCCGAATAAACTTCCTAAACGCAAGATTGTCTACCAATTTCAATGGTGGAACAAAATTGTTAAAAGGGGTTAAAACATAACAAAAACCTTTGAGTACAATAGGGTAGACAAAACTCTTAGTTACTTGAGATCAAACTTGCAAAAACACTTGCCTCCTTTTCAAAAACCACAATCCACAACACTTTCAAACAAACTCTCAAAAACATTTGAAAACATCTTTTCGAAAAGATCCACACTTTTGTAAAACACTCAAACACGAGTCAAATACATTGGTCGCCTAAAACAAGGCATCTCTTCAAAAACATTTTCAAAACACACACACACACCACAATTTCAAAGCAATCGAAAAACAAGGCAAGTGATCTAAAAAACCAAGTAACTAAGAGCCCATGGATAACCATGGATGAAAAGGGTGCTAATACCTTCCCTTTTCATAATCTACCCCCCGAACCCACGAAATATCTCAAAAGGTTTTTGCTGTGCTTTTTTAACCTTTCCTTTAGGATAAAATAAAAAGTCGGTGGCGACTCTTGCTCAACCGCACAAGTGCGAATACGAACGCAAAACACTAGTCAGTTCTCCCACCGTATCACAATGAGCAAGTACTTAAGAGCCCGTAGATAACTACGGATAGAAAGGGTGCTAATACCTTCCCTTTCTATAAATCTACCCCCCGTACTCAGAAATATCTCGAAAAAGGAATTTCCAGTGCTTTTTTCCTTTCCTTGTTGGATAAAATAAAAGATGGTGGCGACTCTTGCTTACCACGACATTTTGCAAACACAAACGCAAAACGCAAACCAGCAAAATTTCCTTAACGAAATAAGGAAACCACGATCCCGGTTCTGGCCACCGTATCACACAATAGCTATATTAGTGCGACATATTTGTGGGTACCTATAGCCTTTGAGTCAATCAAAGAGAATATGGGGCCGCTGAGTGATGTCATGAAGCACTAATGAACTTCTAGAACCTTTACTTGACCAACTTGGCCTTTTAGGATGTAGTGAGATGACCGGCTTTGGTGCAGTCCAAAGTTGGTAGATACTCGATACTACACTCATTGAGGGTTGGTTTCTTGGAATATTTCGGTCGCTAGTAAAGAGGCTTGAACTGAAACAATGAACAAGGAAATAATGCAGTGATATTGAGCTCCTTAGAATCCGGTTACTATTGCTAGGATAGGTTGAGCCAACTAAACTTCAAGAGGGTACTTACCTATGAAACCCCATGCAAGCCTAAACTAGGAACTTGTGTGATTTGCTTGTACATATATACTTGTGCATAACATCATGGACATCATGAACATCATATTCATTCACTAACCATTTCAAGGATTTTGGAGATTCATCTTTGTTCTTGTTTTGTAGGTTATGGATTCACTTCGCAGGAAAACTATCCAAATCAACCTTGTAAGAATTCCTCCACAACTCAAGGAGCTAGCTTCAAGGATTCCTGAGAATTCTACATTCACCGAGAGACATGGTCGTCTACTTAACTTGGTCACTTCCAACGCAGAGGAGGATATGGTGAAAGTTCTCCTCCACTTCTTTGACCCTTTGCATCATTGCTTCACATTTCCTGACAATCAACTTATGCCCACTTTGGAAGAATTCTCTCAACTTATGAGGATTCCTATTCTCAATCAACTACCCTTCAACGGTACGGAAAGGGATCCAAATCCAGAAGAGATTGCTCAAGCCCTGCACTTGCACTCATCTGATGTCACAACACATTGGGAAACTAGAAGTGGTGTCAAAGGCTTCTTGTCAATGTTTCTGTTTTAGAAGGCCCATAGCTATTGGAATTCCCTAGACTTGCAAGCTTTTGAGGAGATTGTCGCTCTTCTCATCTATGGGATGGTCTTGTTCCCTAATCTTGACCAACTCATAGATGTAAGCATTGTCAAAATCTTCATGACTCGTAACCCGGTGCCTACATTTCTTGGGGATATCCTACACTCTTTTCACACTCGTACAATGAGGAAAAGAGGTGTTCTCATGTGTTGCACTCATCTCCTGGCAAGATGGTTTATTTATCATCTTCCCCAATCAGTCTTGAAGAATGAGCAAGGTTTGAGGTGGTCACAAAGGTTAATGACACTTAACCATTCAGATATTCATTGGTGTTCTCGATCCAAAGAGGATTTTATCATCGTTGACCGTTGTGGGGAATTCCCTAATGTCCCTCTACTTGGCATTAGGGGAGGCATCACCTACAACCCATGCTTAGCTCTAAGACAATTTGGTTATGCCCGAAGGGATGGCCCACATGACATGTTGATTCAAGGATTTGTTTTCGACTACGACAACGACGATCAAGGTCTTCGCCAAAGATTCATCCGAGCTTGGAGGATGCCAAACAAGGTGGATAGCAAGACTTTGGGACACAAGAATTCCATCCCTATTGAGCCTTACCTCAAGTGGGTACAAACCCACGCTCAAAGTCTTATGATGCCTTATCCCTCCATTCTCCCAGTGATTATAGAGCCTGTTAAGGAAGGAGAAGTTCCATACACTATCCTACATCCTGACATGCTGACATCACTCGAAGATCTACAAAGGGGTTGGATACAGCTCAAAGGATAGCGCGATACTTTCGAAGCCCAATTCTACGCAAGCGAGAAGAAGGTTTTGGAACTCACTCGGCTACTTCATGAAGAGAAGACTCTTAATACCTACATTGCACCAAAGAGGATGCGCAACGTCTTTTTACCTTAGAGTTTTGTATTATTTTGCCCAAGGGGCATTGATGTACTCACAATTCTATTTTATTAATATGACGTGTGTTTCTTTTTTGTTTAAAACAAATTTGAATTTCTAAATCCTTGAAAGCATTGCATGAATATATATCATTCATCATGAGCATAAACAGGTCTTTGAAACAAGTTTCCTCATCTCTCTACTGTTTCTTTCAGTAAGATGGATCTCGAACAAACGGTCAAAGACTTGCAAGCTCAGAACTCACAATTTCAACAGTTACTCATGACCTTAGCCAAGGGGCAGGAGGAACTTAAGACTTTGCTAGAAAAAGAAAAAGAGAAAAAGAAGAAGAAGCTAACTGGTGTGGTAATCATGGGCAGAAGATTTCAGGGACAAGCCAGAAGGACCTTAGAATTTACAACAACATCTGAAGAAGGGGAAAGAAAAGGAAAAGGAACGGCAATACCATCAGATTCTGAAGAAGAAGAAGAGGAAGAGGAGGACTACTCTGAACAACAATGCCCTTCAGCTGATGACAAGTACAAACACCTTGAAGAGCGACTAAGCGCTATGGAAATCCAGAGAGTACCAGGGTTAGATTTTGAAGAGTTGGGGTTGGTGTCAAGAATTGTAATCCCTCCAAAGTTTAAAGTGCCTTTATTTGCCAAGTATGATGAGGTGTCTTGCCCTAAAATGCACCTCAGATCGTATGTCAGGAAGATTCAACCATATTCTGCCGACAAAGACCTGTGGGTCCACTTTTTCCAAGACAGTTTATCAGGAACGCAACTTGATTGGTTATACCAGTTGGAGAGGGCTGAAGTCCATAATTGGGAAGACCTGGCCTCCGCTTTCTATAAACAATATCAATACAACTCCGACTTGGCGCCTACCCGTACTCAGCTTCAGAGTATGGCCATGGTTTCCAATGAGGGCTTTAAAGATTACGCGCAAAAGTGGAGAGGCCTATCCGGAAGGGTGCAACCCCCTCTATCTGAGAGGGAGTTGGTGGACATGTTCTTGGGAACTCTATCAGGTCCTTTCTTCAATCATCTGATTGGGAGTTCTTCTGCAGGATTTACTGAATTGATTTTAATCGGCGAAAGGGTAGAGGCTGGTATAAGAAGTGGGAAAATTCAGAAAGACGCGTCTGCCTCAACAGTTTTGAAAAAGCCCTTCACAGGAAGAAAGGAAGTATCTGCTGTCTATTCACAGAGGAATCAGGGAAGAACTGAGAACCGACCAACAGTGGGGGCTGTTATGATTCCGAAGCCTGCATCAGACCAGTCGAGAAATAATCAGCAAAGGGTAGAAAGGCCAGTTCGACAATTTACCAAGATTAACATGACTCCTGCCCAAGTTCTACCACATATCCTAAAGTTGAATCTAGCCACTTTAAAAGAGGCCCCAAAAAATCCCAATACTACGTCTCCACATTACCATCCCAACGCCAGATGCGTGTACCATTCTGAAAGTCCAGGGCACGACACCAACAACTGTTGGGCTCTGAAGAATAAGATTCAAGATCTGATAGATGCGAAGGAAGTTGAGTTTGAAGCGCCTGAGAAACCAAATTTTATTTCCGCCCCAATACCGAGGCATGGTCACAACGCCAACGCTATTGAAGAAGATATGTTTGTTGCTACCGTGGATGAACTGTTAACTCCTCTCCCGACTATTTAGTTGAATTTGTTGGAAGCTGGTATTTTCCCAGGTTGTGACAAAGACTGCCATGCTTGCCTATCCTCACCATTTGACTGCCCTATGTTGAAAAAAGGTATCTAACGGCTGATGGATAACCAAGAAATTTTGTTTGAGAATACTCCTGTTTCACCCGTTCCAATGAAAGAAGTTTCAATAATAACCATCTACGCCAATCCATACAGGCCCCTAAAAGACCCGTTAGGATTGCACCTGCTCCAAAGACTGTTCCACTCAAGATTACAATGCCCGGGCCTGCCCCATACAAATCAGATAAAACAGTACCATGGAATTATGGTGGAGAAATCTACTACCATGGTATTAAACAGGATGAACTGACTTCCGAAGAAGAAAGCTTCGAAGAGGACAATTCCGACATTAGAAATATTGTCGGAACTAGCAAGATCACCTGCAGTGGTAGGATCTTCTCTCCAGAGATTGCTCCTCCAACAGCAGTCTTTGGACCCGTGGCCATTCCGAAGATTACCTCTGCACCAGTGATTGTACCTGCAAGCGTACCCACCGAAAAAGACAATATAATTCCTATCCCTACTTCCACTGCTGAGAATAAAGGAAAGAACATTCAAGAGGAGCCTGTCCAGACGAAGGCTCAATCACTAGCTATTCCTGAAACACCCAAGAAGGAGATGGAAGAAATCCTGAGGATAATTAAGAAGAGTGATTATGATGTGGTTGAGCAGTTGGGGCAGACCCCTTCTAAGATCTCTATGCTAGCCCTGCTGCTGTGCTCTAAGGCACACGCCAAAGCTCTGGTAAAATTTCTGAAGACAACTCATGTGCCGCAAGAGACGTCTGCTGACCAGTTCCAGGACTGTGTGTCCAGTTTGACAGCTGATAATGGCATGGGCTTCTCCGATGTTGACTTGACACCCAGAGGGAGAAAACACAACGAGGCATTACATGTCTCAGTGGAGTGCAGAGGAACAACCCTAGCTCATATCTTGGTTGATACTGGATCATCTTTGAACGTCTTGCCGAAGAAAGCCCTTGATAGATTAGATTGCAAGGGGCTGACTTTAAAACCCAGTAATATAGTGGTGAGAGCTTTTGATGGTTCTAAGAGGATGGTCCACGGAGAGGTGGACATCCCAATGAAGGTGGGAACTCAGGTTTTCAACTCAACCTTCTATGTGATGGACATCCGTCCTTCTTATTCCTGTCTGTTGGGACGCCCCTGGATCCACAATGCCGATGCTGTCACCTCCACCTTGTATCAAATGCTAAAATACCCGGTCCAAGGAAAGATCATAACTGTCCATGGGGAGGAGGAGTATATGATTAGTCATCTGAATTCTTTTCGATATGTAGAATTAGATGGGGAGTTCATAGAGAGCCCTTTCCAACATTTTGAAGAAGTCTCTGAAGAAATAGCGGCGACCAAGGCGGTATCCTCAACTCCTAAGATCACAAGACCTCCACCTCGGATGTCATATCTAAAAGATGCAAGGGCAGTAGTGGAAGAAGGGGGGTGCACCATCTGGGGCAGCTTCCAGACATTCCTTACAAATCAGACAAGTTTGGCTTGGGGTTTACTTCATCTGCTCAGAAGGCCGTGCGCCGCGCCCGTGCTGGGGGTCCACCTGTAAAGATTAGCAACCAAAGCGTCAATGCAGTAGAAGATAATGAAGAGGATGGAAACTTGGAAGATTGGATATTTCCTACTGCCAGCGAAGTACTTCGCAACTGGGAAGCCAGAGACTTCATCCCAATAACTTTCATCTCGCAGTAATTTATCTTTTACATTTCTGTTGGACTTGTAATATTCACAAACAATTCGTACATTTTCAACCTTGTGTCTTACCTGAGGCACATTGGTCCATTTGTAAGGGTTTTTATTTCATCTACATATGTCATTCAATGAATCATGGACGCTTTTTCATATATAAACCTTTTATGCTCATTGTCTTTCTTTTACATTTTATTTGTTTTAAGATGGTTATACCCTTACACACACCCACACTCACAAATGCAGGTACCCTTCCATTCCGGATCCCATGGGTAACGATACTGCTATAGCCTTCAGTGATTCTGAAGATCTGATCTACCAAGCTGAATACGAAGGTGAGGAAGATTGTGAGGTGCTAGGGGAATTGGCTAGATTACTACAACAAGAGGAAAGAGCAATTCAGCCTCATGAGGAGCTGTTGGATACAATCAACTTGGGTACTGAGGAAGATAAAAAGGAAATCAAAGTGGGTGCCAATCTAGAGCCAAGTGTCAAGGAGCGCCTAATTCAGCTGCTGCATGATTATGTTGAGATCTTCGCCTGGTCATACAAAGACATGCCGGGACTCGATACAGACATTGTGGTACACCGTCTACCCACAAGAGAAGATTGTCCACCAGTGAAACAAAAGGTCTGCCGCATGAGACCTGACATGCTAGAGAAGAGCAAAGCAGATCTTATGAAACAGTTCAATGCTGGATTTCTAGTTGTTACTTCTTATCCTCAATGGGTAGCCAACATTGTTCCTGTGCCTAAAAAGGACGGCAAAGTAAGAATGTGCATGGATTATATAGATTTAAACAGGTCCAACCCTAAAGATGATTTTCCACTTCCACACATTGACATCCTGGTTGACAATACAGCCCAGCATAAAGTATTTTCTTTCATGGACGGATTCTCAGGCTACAACTAGATCAAAATGGCACCTGAGGACATGGAGAAAACTACATTTGTCACACAGTGGGGTACGTTCTGCTACAAAGTGATGCCATTCGGACTGAAGAATGCCGGGGCAACCTATCAACGCGCCATGGTAGCTTTGTTTCATGATATGATACATCATGAGATAGAGGTCTACATAGATGACATGATAGCCCGATCACAAACTGAAGAAGAACACCTTGATCACTTGCAAAAGCTGTTTGTCAAATTGAAGGAGTACAAGCTAAGATTGAACCCAAACAAGTGCACATTTGGAGTCCGGTCCGGTAAACTCTTAGGTTTCATTGTCAGCAACAAAGGCATCGAGGTTGATCCTGCCAAAGTCAAAGCGATACAAGAAATTCCTTCTCCTCGCACTGAGAAGGAAGTCAGAGGTTTTCTGGGACGCCTAAACTACATTGCCAGATTCATTTCTCACCTAACGTTTACCTGTGAACCAATCTTCAAGCTGTTGAAGAAAGATCAAGTAGTCAGATGGAATGATGATTGCTAAATCGCTTTCGACAAAATCAAGGAGTATTTACTAGAACCTCCTATCTTGATGCCACTCTTCGAGGGAAGACCGTTAATCATGTATCTGACCGTCTTAGAGAATTCAATGGGGTGCGTACTGGGGCAGCATGACGAGTCTGGACGAAAAATGCACGCCATTTATTACCTAAGCAAAAAGTTTACCGACTGTGAAACCAGATATTCACTGCTCGAGAAAACTTGCTGCACTTTGGTATGGGCTGCTCGCCGGCTAAGAAAGTATATGTTGACTCATACCACTTTGCTGATATCTAAGATGGATCCGATAAAGTACATCTTTGAGAAGCCTGCTCTGTCTGGGAGGATAGCTAGATGGCAGATGATCCTAACGGAATACGACATACAGTAAACGACCCAAAAAGCTATAAAGGGCAGTGTGCTAGCTGATCATCTGGCCCATCAAGCTGTAGAAGATTACCAGTCCTTGAAGTTTGACTTCCCTGACAAAGACATCATGACATTGGACAACAGTGAAGAAATCAGGCCATATGACAGACCTGAACAAGGATCCCGATGGACCCTGTACTTTGATGGGGCATCCAATGCACTTGGAAACAGTATCAGCGCTGTGCTCATATCTCCGGAAGGATGCCATACTCCTTTCACTGCCAGACTTTGCTTCAATTGTACGAACAACATGGCAGAGTACGAAGCATGCATCTTTGGTCTCAAGGCTGCCATAGACTTGGGAATCAAATCTTTAGATGTGTTTGGGGATTCAGCTTTGGTCATCAGTCAAATCAAAGGAGAGTGGGACACTAATCATCCAAACCTCATCCCTTACAAAGAACATGTTTTGACATTGTTACCACATTTCGAGCAGATTACCTTCGAGCACTTCCCGCGAGAAGAAAATCAGCTAGCAGATGCTCTAGCTACAATGTCATCTATGTTTAAACTTAATTGGGACAATGAGGCTCCCTAGATCACCATTGAACGGATGGACGAACCAACACACTGTCACGAGATTAATACCGAAGAAGTAGTGGATCAGCCATGGTTTCATGAAGTCAAAAGGTATCTCGAGGCTCAAGAATATCCAGAAGGAGCTTCAGTCAATGACAAGAAGTTCTTAAGGAGATTCTCAGCTAAGTTCTTCCTAAGTAATGGCATCCTGTACAAGCAAAATCATGATTCTATTTTGCTCCGTTGTGTGGACAAGATTGAAGCTGAAAAAATCATGGCTGAATTGCATGAGGGTACCTTTGGCACTCACTCTAGTAGGCATACGATGGCAAAGAAGATTCTACGGGCAAGCTATTATTGGTCTACCATGGAAGTTGACTGCTATCAACACTCTCGGACTTGTCATAAGTGTCAAATCTATGCAGACAAGGTGCACATGCCTCCTGTTCCTCTAAATGTCTTAACAACTCCTTGGCCCTTCGCTATGTGGGGAATCGACATGATTGGGGAGATCAAGCCTACAGCCTCCAATGGACACCGCTTCATTCTGGTGGCCATTGACTATTTCACCAAATGGGTCGAAGCAGCTTCCTTCGCATCCGTTACTAAGAATGTTGTTGCCTGCTTCATCAAGCAGAATCTCATTTGCTGGTACGGTATAACCCGAAAGGATCATCATTGATAATGGTACAAGCCTTAACAATACTATGATCACTGCCTTGTGCGAGCAGTTCAAGATTCAACATCACAATTCATCCCCCTATCATCCAAAGATGAATGGTGCAGTCGAAGCTGCTAACAAAATTATTAAAAAGATCATACAGAATATGACAGTCACCTACAAGGACTGGCATGAGATACTACCGTTTTCTCTCCATGGGTACGGTACCACGGCTCACACATCAACTAAGGAAACACCCTATTCTTTGGTTTATGGCATGGAGGTTGTCTTGCCTATTGAGGTTCAAATCCCCTCTTTAAGAATCATGAAGGATGCAGGTTTGAGTGAAGACGATTGGATCCAGACCTGGCTTGATCAACTGAACTTGATTGATGAAAAGAGACTTATTGCTGTTTGCCACGGTCAGACGTATCAAAAACGGATGATCAAAGCTTTCAACAAGAAAGTCAGACGCCAGATATATCAAGTTGGAGATCTAGTGATCAAGCGCATCATCTTGCCATAAAGTGATCCCAGGGGAAAATGGACTCCTACCTATGAAGGACCATTTGTAATCAAGAACATCTTTTCTGGTGGGGCAATGATCTTAACCACCATGGACGGTGACGACCTGCCACACCCTGCGAACGCAGACATAGTCAAAAGATACTACGCATAAAAGACCTGCTAGGTTGACACACCTAGGCAAAACAAGGGCATCCCGGCGAACCAAAAAGGTTCGGGAAAAAATTAGGGATAAAATAAAAAAAATCTGTACACTCGGCAAGTTGAAAACCCGAAAGGGCGACTTGGGCAAAAAAGGGTTTCCCGGTGGACTGAAAACCCAAAAGGGCGGTCCAGGCAAAAGTTAGGGAATTAAAGCGTATGACTATGTCTCGTCGGATCACTTTAAGGACAATCTCTTCATAGACAAACCCAGAACTTATGATCAATTCAATCATCTTCGGACGAAGCTACAGATGGACAAGATATTCAGAGATACGAAGGCTATAGCGGAATGGGAACCCCATGGAATTACACACATAGCTATCTTTCTTTGTATAAATTTTCTTATTTATGACACCATCCTCTTACTAGGATGTTTGTCTCCTTTGTACAAAATACTTATTCAAAGTACAGAAAACTATTTGCCTTTTTTACACGTGTTTTTATTTGCAAAAACGTCCAATGATTCATTAATGAACATATGAATTTGAACATAATTACTGTTTACAAATAAACAAAGTGGAAAAGAACAATTACTGACAGATTAAAAGGATAGGAAAACGTCTTTAGGCTATTCCATGAACAATCCCTACAGTACATCATTAAGATCCCCAGTGGAGCTGAAACTTTTTAAGATCCCCAGCGGAGCCAAAATTCCAACTATCAATCCCTAGCAGAAACCATTCAATTTCTCCAAATTCCCCAGCAAGTTATCTTGAAGCCTGAAAAGCAACCGGATAACAGTTAACTTTTGTCTCTCTCCAACCTAGGATAATTCCCTAGTAGAGTGGCAGACGACCGAAACTCCTGAACTTTTTCCAAACATGGATAAGTTTTCTTCCCCACAGAGTTTTCCCTATTCCCCAGCAGAACAGGGATTCCCATGGTGTATTCCCCAGTAGAAGTCATCAAAATACTCTGGATCCTCCAAGCAGATTACTCAAGCAGTATATGGCATTGCTCACAACAGAATTTTTGTCAATACTCCAACTTCAAGACAAGAAGAATCCACATATCCTCAGCAATCTAGGATTTATTGTCCCCGGCAGCAGTCAAGGATTTATTTTCCTCAGCAATATAGTGAATTAGCTTACATGCACATACATTACATCCACATATCATAAACATTGATAAAGTACATATATTGCATCATACATTTCATGCATCATAACTTTGTGTTTCAGCTAACATTTTACCCTTTTCAAGATAAGATTAACAGCTACCGTTTAACAATATGCAATCATGATACAGTTCAGATACACTCCAGACACGGAAGTCATTTTGTTACTCATTCAGATTCAACTATCAGATACAGTTCAGATACGCTCCAGACAAGGATGTCATTCTGATTCTCATTCATATTCAGCTACATGATACAATTCAAATACGCTTCAGACAAGGATGCCATTTTGATACTCATTCAGCTTCAGCTTTCAAGATACAGTTCAGATACACTCCAGACACGGAAGTCATTCAGTTACTCATTCAGACTTCAACTATCAGATACAGTACATATACGCTCCAGACACGGAAGTCATTATGTTACTCATTCAAACTTCAACTATCAGATACAATACAGATACGCTCTAGACACAGAAGTCATTCTGTTACTCATTCAGATTACAACTATCAGATACAGTCCAGAGACGCTCCAGATACGGAAGCCATTTTGTTACTTATTCAGACCTCAACTTCAAGATACAGTGCAGATACACTCCAAACACGGATGCCATTCTGGCCCTCATTCAGATTTCACACTCTTGATACAGTACAGATATGCTCCAGACACGGACGCTATTCTGTTTCTCATTCAGATTTCAAATTTCCAGATACAGTTCAGATACGTTCCAGACGCGAACACCATTCTGATACTTATTCTTCTGACTTACAACTTACAATTCAACAAACATTCTTGGATGGCATCTATAAGCCTATCTCCAACAAGGTTCTATCATCTCTCCAAATGGCATCTTTAAGCCCATTCCCTCAACTACACTTTGACGAGTGCAAATTTATGGGCACTCTAGTGTCCAATCATCTTTTACCTTCGAGTCACGAACGACAAAACTCGCCAATCTAACTCTTCAGGTTCAAGAAGATTGAATATGGGCAGCTGTTGTACCCCAAAATTTTCCCTCTCATTTATCAAGATTTTTCTCACAAGACTTCTTGGACTCAAGACAAGATTAGGGTTTGGTCAGCTCAAGGCATCTCATCTTGCACTGATCACCCAAAATTAGGGTTTGAGTTTGCACAAGGATTTTTGGACCACCATTACTTCATGTGACTTTCATACATCATTTTGGACCCCTAAGATTGCTCATGTTAAGTTTCAAGCCTTGAACCACATTTTTGATCAATCAACTGGACAGTTGACCTAAAAATCAACTATATTGGGGAAAAAGTCAATCATGGCCAATTTACAGTCAAACTTCATAATTTTTTATCCACATCAACATTTTAGACTCATATGTACCATTTGATCAAGTTTGGATCACAACTCCTCAAGAAATTTGATCAAATCATCAAAAGGGCAAAATGGTCAAAATTAGGGTTTTGATTGAGAAAGGGCAATTTCTGATTTTTAACCTAGCCAATGACCAATTGGGTTTAAATATGATTTCAATGGTTCAATGGCATCATCTTGACCTAATTACATGGCTCAAAAGATCTCAAGTTCATGGATTGACAGATGAATTTTGCAGTCAACTGATCAAAAGTCAACTGTGCACTGAAAAGTCAAACTTTGACTTTTTGGTCAAAATCAAGTGCCAAGGGTCATAATTCATCAAGATATGTCAAAATATGAAACTTGTTCACCAAGAAACTAAAATTTTCAAATTAGGGTTTTAATTTGAAAATTTTCATAACTTAGAATTTTTCTAAGTATAAAATTTTTCTTATTTTTCCCCAACTTTTCACCACTTTTTCACTATGATGCAATTTTATTCAAAGAAAACTTCCAACATGAAAGTTGTAGTCCTCCATGAAATATACAACTTTTCTTCACAAACATTTCCCAAAAGATGCTTGGATATCAAGTTATGAATTTGTTAATATAGGTTCATGAACTAAATAACTTAGTGAAATTTTGCCCTAATTTAGGCAGGTTTTGGACCCAACTTCATGGACATTTTTCACCTAGTTCCAATTGGTATATCAAAATTCATTTCAAATATGTATTATAGAGCACATTGCAAGATTTCCAAAATATCCAAGAACTCTCCAAGATCATTTTTGAGTAGAGAGAATCGAAGAAGGGAAGTTGGCATTTTATCACTTTTGTTCAAGCCATTTTTACAAAGCATCAAGTTGCAAACCCAATCCATGTTGTTTGTATCTTGCTTTACAGGTCCTAAACTCACTTTACACTCCATAATTAAATGCAAACTCACTTGACAAAGGCTTTATCTTTTCTTTTGAAGCATTGTACAAGAGATAATTCCATTTTCGGCATAAAGTTCACATTGCCATTTTCATAAAGATGAGCTTTTGTAACTTTATCAATCTTTAGCCTTGGACCTGTCCCTTTGGTGCAAGCAACTTCTACAGGTTTCAAGCAATGTGTACCAACCCTTATCTGCTCTCAAACCAGCTAGTACAAGCATGTTAGCATTGGTCACTTCACTTTACTTAAAATGCAAGAAAGGTTGCCAAAAGGTCAGAACTTGTATAACTAGTAAGAAGTGGACTTTGTATCATTTATATACAAATATACAAAGTTGTGGCAAGGCTTAACACGATTGGCTTGCACCTAAAACTCTCTCAAACAGAAAAACTCCAAAATTCTACCAAAACTCACAGATTCTGCAAAACCATAGCCAACACTTATTTGGCTCGTGCATTTTGTGATTAAACACTTGAAACACCTCATACACATCATACCAAAGCAAGGCAAGCCCTTACCCTGGTTCTGTAACCCCTGCTTCAGCCTTTGCCATTTTCAACCTTGAAGCTTGCAGCTTGACTTGTGCAGAGATTTCCAGCTATCCTCAAAGCAAAGTAAGCATTGGAATAGCTTCAGGGAAGTTCAAGGAAGCTCAAACAATCCTCAGGCCTCCATTAAATTCCCTGCATTGCTCTACTCGAATCCAGCTGAAGGAGGTATATTTATGAAACTCTATCTCTCTGAATAGACACCCTCAAGCCACAATTTGTGAAGAAAAAATGTAGTCCATAACATAGTGAAGTTGTACATATGCATACTTTTCATTTATATTAACTATGCTGAGAGAATTTGAGGCTTGAAGTTCATGAAATTTTTAGGTCACAAATTAGGGCTGCCAAAATTCTCTCTGATCTTTTAGAGTTAGGTCACATAATTTATATGGTTGGAATCGTGAGCTCAAATGCCACATGTTTCATGTTATGAGTTTTTGTTTTTGTGCAAGCATTTGAGAGTTACAGGTTTGAAGGAAAACGCGCGCGCAAGGCTGGCCAGAGGACAGAGATGAAGCGCCTGGGCTTTTTGGCGCTTTTGGGCCTTTTTGTTTCTGATATTCACACCCCCTGACATACTATTTACACCCCCTGACTAGTTTTGTATATTTTTCATATCTTTTCCATATTTTCATATCTATTGCTTTTATTTATTTTTTCTGAATGATAAAAATCCGAAAAATATTTTCTTTATTTTTTGCGAATTTTATTTTATTTTTTTATTATTATTTTTTGCATAAAAAATAGTTTATTAGGATAAATAGATTTTATTTTCTTAAATAACTTATAAATATATTTAAAAATACTTAATATTTTTATTATACTACTTATACTCATAAATACTTATTTTTATACATATTTAATTTTTAATATTTACATATAATATTATTTATTATTTTCTTGTACAAAAAATGGACAAAATAATAACATAAAGCATTATTTTATTTTAATTAGAAAATTAGGGTTTCACCCCTCCAAAAATAATATTATTTTTTCCTTATTTTTTGGGTTTAAATTAAATTATTTTCTCATACAAAAAAAAATACCAACACATTTTTACATAAATACATTGCATTGCATTTTAAATATTTGTACATTTATTTAATTCGCCCAATATTCTGGGTTGTAATAATATTTTTAGGTTTATATTTGTGCAAAATCCCATTCAAAACTTGTATCCCCCATCCCATAATAATTGTTATAATAGCTTAGTTTATTTTACGTAATTTATTGCTTTTATACCATGCTTAGTAATTAGGGCTTGCATGACAAGAACAAAAAAACAAAACAAATAGAAAACCCTAAATGCAAGACAAAAAGCGTGAAAATGACACACATTACACACAAGCACCCCTAGGGTTTCTCCCACTTGGTTGCCTAAAATAAAGTGGCCATGTTACGCACGCGAAGTATCTTGGCAAAACAAAACAAATATAAGATCATAGTCCCTCGATGACGCTATCAAAAGGTTGCCTAAACAAAGATGATCTTGGTCCCTCAAAATTACTAAGATACTTGGAAATATTGCTATCATGGTTATACGATGACCCACGCCCGTCCCGTTTACATCCAAAGATAGGGTTGTTTACCAAATCAATGGTAAATCAACAATGTCAAAGGAATAAAAATGCACAATAAAGACATTTGAGTAGGTGGATTAGCTTCTAGTTACTTGTTACATTTCAAAACAATCCTTGCTATTTTCAAAAGAAAACACACACACATTTCAAAACATCTTACAAAACATTTTCAAAAGACAAACATCTTTGTATACATTCTTACGAACGAGAATCATTACAAAGATTGCCTAAACGAATGGCCTGTTTTACAAAATACTTTCAAAACCACACCAAACACCATTTTAAACAAAGCAAAGCAAGTGATCTAAACAAGTAACTAAGAGCCCATGGAAAACCATGGATGAAAAGGGTGCTAGCACCTTCCCTTTTCATAATCTACCCCCCGAACTCAAGAAAACATCTCAAAGGTCTTTCCTGTGCTTTTTTACCTTTCCTTTTGGATAAAAGAAAAGTTGGTGGCTACTCTTGCTAACCGCAACATTTGCAAACACAAACGCAAAACCTCAAGTCAGTTCTCCCACCGCATCACAGTTGTGCTTGGGCATGAGAGCAGTTATGAAATTAGGTTTCTCAAGAGCATCAAACTCAATCTCCTTTGCTTCGACCAGATCCTGTATCTTATTCCTCAGAGCCCAGTAATTGTTTATATCATGGCCTAGACTCCCATAATGGTAAGCACACCGAGCATTTGGATTGTAACAAGGAGATGTGGTGTTGGGATTCTTGGGAGCCTCCTTTAAGGTCGCCAAGTTAGATTTTAACAGATGGGGTAAAACCTTAGACAATGTCATATTGATTCGAGTGAACTGCCTTTGAGGTCTTTCTAACCTTGGCTGATTGTTTTGTTGTTGAGTAGCCGTAGGCCTAGGTATCATTACAACCCCTACCGTTGGACGGAGCCCGGTTCTGCTCTGACCTCTGGGATTGTAGATAACCTTGACCTCCTTCTTACCCATGAATGGCTTCTTCACTGTACTTGAAGAGGTGTCTTTCTGGATCTTGCCACTTTGGATCCCAGCTTCTACCCTTTCTCCAGTCAATATTAGCTTAGTAAAACCAGCTGAGGAGCTACCAATCAAATGATTGAAGAACGGAGCAGACAGCATATCAAGAAACATGTCCACCAACTCCCTACCAGACAAAGGGGGTTGGACTCTCCCTGTCAAATCTCTCCACTTATGAGCGTAGTCCTTAAAACCTTCACTCACACCCATAGACATACTCTGAAGTTGAGTACGGGTAGGAGAAAGGTTAGCGTTATATTAATACTGCTTATAAAAAGCAGCGGCCATATCTTCCCAGTTGCGGAAATTGACTCCCTCCAGCTGATAGAACCACTCAAGCTGAGTCCCGGACAGACTGTCTTAAAAGAAATGGACCCACAATTTTCTATCAGCAATGTGAGGCTAGATCTTCCTCAAATAAGAACAGAGATGAAGCTTGGGACAAGAAACCCCATCATACTTTTCAAATGTCGGGGCCTTGAACTTCGGTGGAATAACAACCCCGGATACCAAACCCAACTCTTCGAAATCCAGCCCTGGTACTCTTTGGATCACTATTGCATTCAGACGATCCTCTAACTGTTTATATCTATCCTCAGCGAGAGGATACTGTTCATCATTGTAATCAGACTGATCCTCAGAAACCCTTGGGCTAGGGTCTTCCTCCCTTGTCTCACCCTCTTGATTCTCCCCTTCTTTAGATGAAGAGGTCAAATCAACTGGTTGCTTCAACGGTCCCCTGAATCTTCTGCCCAGATTCAGGACACCAACGGTCTTCTTCGCCTTCTTCTTTCTATCTTTCAGAATAAGGGCCTTCAGATCTTCATGCCCTTTAGCCAAAGTTACGAACATTTGATGAAATTGGGCATTTTGTGCCTGAAGATCCTTGAAACTTTGTTCAAAAGTCATTACTGCTGAAATAAACAGCGAAGAAGATGAGAAACCTGTTACGAAACCTGTTTATGCAATGTCATGGATGATATGCGTATGCAATGATTTCAAGGATTCTTAAAGGCTTAAATTTTCTTAACCAAAAGAAACACACATTAATTGTATTAATAAGTTTGAATTGTTACAAAGAGTGCCTTTTAGGCTTAAAATCAAACAAAATAAAGCTTAAAGCAAAAACAAAATTAGGTTTCCCATGAGCGCATCCAAATTTGGTGCAACGTAGGCATTTATATTCCTCTCTTCATGAAGTAGCCTAGTGAGCTCTAGGACTTTCTTCTCACTGGCGTAGAATTGAGCTTCAAACGTGTCCCGCTCTTCCTTAAGTTAAACCCAGTATTTTTGTAACTCCTCATGCTCAGTTGGCATGTCAGGATGAAGAACAAGATAATAAGTGTCTCCTTTAGCAATCGGTTCCATAATCGTAGGTAGGATGGCAGGGTAAGGCATCATAATACTTTAGGAATGGGCTCGTACCCATTTGAGATAAGGCTCAAGAGGGATAGAATTCTTGTGCCCTAGTGTCTGCTATCAACTCTATGTACCATGCCCCAAGCTCGCATGAACCTTTTACGGTAACCCTGAGCATCATTCTCGTAGTCGAAGGCAATTCCTTGGATAAGTGTATCATGAGGACCATCCCTTCTCGCATATCCAAACTGTCGGAGTGCCAAACAAGGATTATAAGTGATTCCTCCCCTAATGCCTAAGAGAGGTACATTAGGGAACTCTCTATATCGATCAATGATGGTAACATTCTCCGAGGATCGAGGGCACCAATGAATACCTGAATATGTAAGAGTCATTAGCCTATAGACCATCTCAAACCCTGTTCATTCTTCAAGACGGAGCAGAGTAGGTGCGAAATAAACCACCTAGCCAAAAGAGGAGTGCAACACAGAAGGGTCCCTCTTCTCTTTATAGTGAGAGTATGCAGAGAATGTAGGATATCTCCAAGAAGAATAGGTACCAGATTGCGTGACAAGAAAACCTAAACCACATTCACGTCTATGAGCTAGTCCAGATTAGGGAACAATACCAACCCATAGATGAGAAGGGCTAACACCTCTTCAAAATCTTGTAAGTCCAGGGTATCCCAAAAATGATGAGCTTTCTCAAACAAGAACTTAGCCAAAAAACCCTTGACACCTCTCCTGGTTTCCCAATTTGCTACTACGTCAGACCGCTGTAAGGATAGAGATTTAGCAATATCTTCAGGTTTAGGGTCTCTTTCCATACCATTGAAAGGTACCTTGTTAAGAGGCAATGTAATGAGTTCGGATAATACATTGTCGCTCAGAGGCAATGTAATAAGTTCGGATAATACATTGCGGCTTAGAGGCAATGTAATGGGTTTTGAGGATACATTGCGGCTTAGAGGCAATGTAATGGGTTTTGAGAATATGTTGTTGCTTAGAGGCAGCATACTGAGTTTTGAGAATACATTGCGGCTTAGAGGCAACGTAGGGCTTGTAAGGAACTCATCACTACAGGAAGACTTAGGTGATGGGATGAATGTGTCACGACATGAAGACTGAGGTGACAGTTTGAATCGTAGGAGAAGTATTGCATTGGTCGACCCTTAGATAGTTGAATCGAGGGTAAGATTATTTTTCTGTTTGATATGTGATACATGTGTATGCATGCGTATTGAATGTTGTATGTATGCGAAATGTATGATGTTTGACGTTGATATGGAACCCTGAGTGTATTGAATATTGAAATGTATAGGGTATGTATGCTTTAGATATGCAAAATGTATGTGTGAAATGTGTGAAATATGTGTAAGATACGTATATGCCTTGAAATGTTATGAAGACCATTTCTGGAATTCTCTCCTTTAAACCATTGGCTTAGAGTTACCAATTCATGGCGTTGTATGTTATGTCGTCGTAGCATTGTTGAACTTGAACACAGTGGAAAATGTTAGCAAAATTTGAACATTGAGTTTGTATTATGAGTGCGGGCGTAGACGTAGACATAGACGTAGGTAATGGCCTATACGTAGATTTGTATTGGTATATATGTGGCCTTTGTGTTGTAAGCGCAAGCGTAAGCGTAAACGTATGTAGATTCATATGTTGTAGGCGCAGGCATAAGCGTAGACGTATGTAGATTCATATGTCATAGGCGCAGGCGTAAGCATAGACGTATGTATAGAATTGAAAGGAGTACACATGTGCGTCGACGCATGTGCAGGCGTATACTTTGTGTTGCAAGTTAGGCATAGGTGTTGACATGGACGTGGACTTTGTGTGCGGACGCGTAAATGTAGGCAGAAACTTGGTATTGTTGAGTGCAATCATAGGCGCAAATGGATGTGTGGGTGTAGACTTTTTGCGTCGTGAGCGTAGATATAGGCGTAGACATGTGTATAGATTTTTGTATTGCAAGAGCAAAGAGTATCCATGTGTGTGGACGTAGACGTGGATTTTCTTTCAATGTTCTTCTAACCAAAATGCTTTTTCGATGTTTTGTCAAATGCTTTTATTTTGTTAATTCCCCGAAATGATTTCAAGACAATATTCACAAGTAATGATCGTAGTATTTTGTAAACAAGTCTGAGAAAAGAAAAACGCAATTTAAGTTATGCAAAGAAAGCAACTGTTTTATTGATATGCCTCTGAATAGGCGAGAATATAAGATGCAATTCCAAGAAAGAGGTAATTATAGAAATTTTTTGAAACTGTAATGGAAATGAAAAATGGTAATTGCTATTGCTGCTCCCCAATATCCTTTTAATGATCTTATCTCCTTTTCTTATGAGTTGAATGATTCAGATCTATCTCTCCCTTCGTGGTTTGTAGTCGCAGTTCTTAGATTGCAGTCTTTTTGTTCTTTATTTCTTTGTATGAAATCTCTAAATTTTGCCTGGATTGCCCTTTCGGTTTTTCAATCCACCGGGATAATTTTTGTTTATATTCCCCTAATTTTTGCTTGGATCACCGTTTAGGGTTTTCGATCCACCAGGACGCTCATTTTTTCCTAAGTCGCTTGTGTAAGATTCGAGCTTATCGGGCTTTTTATACATAGTATTTTTGACTACGTCTGAACTTGTCGGATGCGGTAGTTCTTCCCTGTCCATTATTGTGAGGATGAGACCACCGGAGGATGCTATTTTGACTACGTATGGACCTTCGTAATTGGGGGTCCGTTTACCACGTGAGTCGAGGCGAGGTAGCATAATCTTTTGGAGCACTAGACCATGTCGTGGTCCATCTTGTGCAGTATACTGTTACTCAGAAAGAATTCCTAGGCTAACTCTCGTAGGGTTTATTTTCCAATGCTGGAGGCATTTTCCGGATGTCATGAAACCAAGGCTTGTTATATTGTCGTTTTTTAATAGCAAGGCAATGTGTGGGCTCTCCGAAGCTTCTGTTTATGGCGCGCAGTTCGTGGTTAGACCAAGTCATTTTGAACATAGACAATATAGTTGTTTGGGCATCTGTAATTTGATTTCCTTTTCGTGGGATGCGACTGAAAGTGATCTTTGCGAATTCCGCTATCAGTTTTCAGAACATGATCCTGATATGGAACCAGTTTTGGATGTTTCATATCCCATTCACCATTGACTTGGTATATGACTTGTGAGTATTCTTTGGAGAAGTCAATACTTCCCCTATATCGTGCCCCAGTGCATTTGGAGTCTCGTCGAATGTGGATACCCAACGTGCCCCTGGCTCGGGTTCTTTGTCAGATCTTAGTATTCCGTAGTTGCTTATTTTTACAGCATTGTCAGTATTTGACCTTGGTCTATTTCTGTAGATATGCGCAATAATTTGATCAGCTTCTTTGTGGCTCCGCTCTTTACATTGCCCCTTAACTTGTGTTGTACCCCAAAATTTGCCCTTGTATTTTTCCACAAGAAATCACAGTTTCGGGCTTTTCCTGATTTTTCAGATTGGCGTGAGATTCAGTCAAACAGACTTTTCTTATCAATCAGACAAAATTAGGGTTTTCTTTGATTTTGAAGGGGTTCAAGGAGGTTGCTAGGGTTTGTTTGAGTTTGGCTCAGGTTTTAATCAGGCGAACGCTTCTTTGGCATTTTAATCAAGAACTAGGGTTTTGCGCGCACATTTCTCGGAAAGAATTAATTCTTAGTTCTTTTCAGTTTACTCTGAAATTTGGAAAGAGGCGTTTGGATTGAGTTTGCAGTGTTTGATTAAATCAGTAAAAAGAAAAGACATTTGGGCATGTGTGATTTGATGGTGCATTGCTTTGATTATTCAAGATGCCGGACGTTTATGGATTATTTATTATTCTGAGTTAAAATGGTTGGAATTTATTTCCAATTATTATAATTTGAGAATTATAAATAATAAAATAAACAATTGAAAAGAAGAAAAGGAATTAACTGATAAAAAATAGATTTTATTCATCTTTAATTTATTTGTTACAATTATTATTTAAATACAATATTTTTTTTTTACAAAGTATTTACAATGATAATTTTACAAATATTTAAAATGAAATAAAAACTATCCTAATTCCTAAGTCTTCATTTTCCATCCATTGCTCCCTCTGCTTCATTTGATTTTATCTGCAAAAAAAAAATAAGAAAAGAAAGAAAAGTCAATTGCAGATAAAATGAATAGAAGACAAACAGTTAATTTGGGTTCATCATTAAAGGCGACTGGCCGGAATCAGTTTTCCCTCTCTGCAAATCACGGGATTTCTCCAGGTTCACAAAGAGGGATGGAACGTCTTGCAATTTAAGTTTGAAAATGCACAAAAGTTACATACTGCATAATTCCAAAAGTTCTAAACCAAGGATACAAGGCAAACTGAACTAGGCCAACAAAGTCCAAACTGAGTTCACATTTAAAACTGTCCAAGCTGCCCAAAAGATATCTCAAGATATCAAAGTATCAAAATACTGTCACAAAGAAGCAGAAAATATGGAAGCAGTACATAAAGTATGCAGAGCTAAACTACATATGCAAGCAAGCAAGGTCCATTTCATCATTTTCTAAGCCAGTGCCTTTTCAGGATAAGTACATCTAAGCAATATAATATGCTTAAAGTCAAGAGAGAGGAGAGAGAGTAAAAGAAGGAGGCTTACAGGGCTCAGGCTTTAGGCAAGAAAAGAGATAAAAACAAAGACTGTTAATAACACAGTGGACAAGAGGCAGAGATATCACAAAAAAAAGCAAGAAAGTCAAAAGAAAAAAAAACAGTCCTGCCTCATATTGTAACAGAAAAACGGAAGCAAACATAAAGCTCTTGGCCTCAAAACTAAAGCTTAAACAGTTTTCAAAAGAAGCCTAAGCATCAGCCTGCTAAAACCAAAAAGCCTTTCAAGTCTTACCATTCAACCCTGTCAAGCTTAAAACCAAAAAACAGCATAAGCCATCAAGGCTCCCAAAAAACACCAAAAAACTTGAGCTGTCCAGCTTCAAACCCAACCTGCATAAACCAAAAAGCTCTCAACCCTTTCAAAAACCTGCATTAACCTTCAAAGGCCACAAGCCTTAACTATCAAATAGTATCAAGAAAAGAACCATCAAAGGACATCTGCACCAAGCCCACAAAGCATTCAAAGCCATAGCCTTAAATCAGAAGCCTAAAACCTGCCTGAAACCTAAAACCTTTCAAACACTTAAGCCTTACCTGTGTCAAAGTTTAAACAAACATTCATATCAAACCTGCACAAACCTTTATCCTCAGCCCGCTGAAACCCTTCAATAACCATTCAATATCAAAACCCGCCTAAAGCCTTCAACAACAACATCATCAAAGCTTTCCCAAACTAGTTTCCAAACCAACACAAAGAGCCCTCAGTACTGTAATTCATCATTGGGATACCAAACGTACCAACAAGCATACAGTCGCAAGCATACTCAAGCACAACATATCAAATAATCTCAGAGCATACAGGGCAACTCAGGACAAGCAAGCGTATCAACATACAAGGCAACTTGGACTCAAACAATCCAAACCCTCAGAACATTGTCATCACCGGGTTAATCATCAAGGCAACTTAAACATAACATCAAGCTAACACACGAGGCAGCAAAGAGAAGAAGGTAAAGAAGTTCGTTTTCAGCATGCATCATTAAACAACAAAAAAAAGGCAAAAATACTGAGTACCAGGGAAGCCTCCCCAAAGCTCACAGCTTCATCACATTTCTCCGTCCTTGGCCGCCTAGGGCGCCACCGTCCATTTATTTTCCTCCCCAAAGGTCCATTTCTTTCCTTTCTTTTTTCTTCCTTCAAAACCTCATATAAACAGAATTTAATCATGATGTAAGAATCGAAATCAGAACGTTAAAAAACATGCAAGAATTTAAAACCCTAAAGATTGAAATCGTTACCTCTTGGCCAACGTCTACGTAACCATGAAAGGAAAGAGAAGGAGGCGACGCCTCTGACAACGGGGACGGAGAAACTCAGAAGCGAAGCGAAGAAGACGAAGAGCAAAAACGAAGAACAGCGCTTCTGTTATTGACAAACCCTAGAATCCCCTTCTGAAATAATAACTCAAACCCCTTGCAAATTGTTGTGAAAACATAATGGGCCTCGCCCCATTCTAACAAGCCTAAGCCTATTTGTTTTCCTGAATGCACCCCCCCCCCTCATGTCCATTCTGATTAAGCCCAAAAACCCTAAGGCCCATTCCTCCTTTTACTAAAAAAATATTATTCTAATACTTTTTTATTTAATTTACTTAATACTGATTTTAACAATACTTTTTTATATATATATATATATAAATTAAGATTTTGTATATAATACATTAATTAGAATACACCAAAGCATTAATTTTTTCTTAGGAAACATTTCTTTTTTTATTTTGTACATAAAAACATTGAAACATGTAAAATTACAATTAAACTTCTACTTTCTTTAATCAAAATTTTTTATATATGAAATGTTAATTTTCTTAAGTTAATACTTTTCTTTTCTTAAAATACTTTATTTGTACATAAAAATACTAATTAAAATACATGAGTGTTAATAAATAAGAAAAATAGATTTTTAAAGTTAAATACTTTTTCTTAAAACTTTTTCTCTTCTTTTATTAAATACTTTATTTGTACATATTAAACAAAAATACAAGAATACAAAAATTAAATAAACAAAATACTTAATTTTCCCTTAAGTTAAATATTCTCCATACTTGTAAATAATCATACACTTACACACTTACAATACACACATACATTGACACATTCACATTTGCTTTATTCTTATACATTGCTGTACATTTGATTACATATTACATTTGATCGCAATTCGATTTGGTTGTAATTATTGGACGTTATCCTCCTATAAGTCTCATCCCCCATGTGTATACTTGTACCCCCACTTCCGGATACTATTTTGTAATAGCGTAGACTTTAAATTCCCGCAATTTACCGCTTTCAAATATACCATGGTTAGACTTAGGGTTTGTATGTACATAAAATCAAACGCTAGATAACCTAATACAAGACAAATACATGAAATCAATACACAATCACACTTGCACCCCCTAGGATAATCCCACATGTTGCCTTCCAAAATGGGCCATGCTTGCACGTCGAGTTTCTTTGGCAAAACGATTCAAATGATCATAAGTCCCTCGATGACACTTTCGAAAGTTCCCTATCAAAATGATCATAGTCCCTTCAAGCAAAATTGCCAAAGACACTTGGCATCATTGCATTCATGGTCCATACGATGACCCGCGCCCGTCCCGTTAAACATCCTAAACGCAAGATTGTCCACCAAATACAATGGTGGAACAAAATTGTTAAAAAGGGTTAAAACATGAGAAAAACCTTTGAGTAAACTTAGGGGTAGACAAAACTCTTAGTTACTTAATCAACTTGCAAAAACACTTGCCTACTTTTCAAACCACACTCCACAAACACTTTCAAAACAAACTCTCAAAAACATTTGAAACATCTTTTCGAAAAGATACACACCTTCGTATATACTCAAACACGAGTCATTACAACGGTTGCCGAAACAAAGGCGTCTACTTCAAAAACATTTTCAAAACAAAAATACACACACCATTTCAAGCAATCAAAAATCAAGGCAAGTGATCTAAAACCAAGTAACTAAGATCCCATGGATAACCATGGATGAAAAGGGTGCTAATACCTTCCCTTTTCATAATCTACCCCCGAACCCACGAAACATCTCAAAAGGTTTTTCCTATGCTTTTTTAACCTTTCCCTTAGGATAAAATAAAAAGTCGGTGGCGACTCTTGCTAAACCGAACAAGTGCGAAAACAAACGCAAAACCCAAGTCAGTTCTCCCACCGTATCACAACTTGGTTTCTTCTGGATCTTCCCATGTGCTCAGATTAATGGTCTTAATAGCCTCTTGATATGGTTGCGTATTGTTAGCTTTTATTTTTATTTCCCTCACCATTTTCTCAGAGAGTTCAATATCTTTATAATCTTCCCCTTTAGCTTGGTTGATAGGAGCATCAAAATTATATCGGATCGCAGCAGTAGCATTATCAGTGGTTTTGGGCATGAATTTGCACCTTTATCATGTTTTGGTGCAGATTTAGTATATGAATATTTGAAAATGCACGCTGTTGTACCCCAAAATTTACCCTCGTATTTTTCCATAAGAAATCACAGCTTCAGACGTTTCCTAATTTTTCAAACTGGCTTAAGAATCAGTCAAACAGACTTTTCTCGTCAATCAGACAGAATTAGGGTTTCCATTGGTTTTCATGGCTCTAGAACAATTCAAACAATTTGCGTAGGGTTTGGTTGATTTTGGCTTAACTTTGATCAGGCGAACGCTTCTTTGGCATTTGATCAGGAATTAGGGTTTTTATGCGCGCATTCTCAGAAAGAATTAAATCCCCACAGTGTTTTTCAAGTTGTTCCGAGATATTGGCTGAGACATTTGGATTGAATTCGCATTGTTTGACTTAATCATTGAAAAGATGCATTTGGATTGAATTTGCAGTGTTTGGTTAAAATCAGTAAAAGGAGAAACGTCTGGGCAGTTTGTTGTGATTGACTGTGCATTGATTTGGATGTTGGAAGCGCCAAGTTTATTAATTGATCAATGCTGAAACAATGTTTATTTAATTATTTATTATTCTGAGATTAAATAGTTGGAATTTATTTTCAATTATTTTAATTTAAAGAATTATAAATAATAAAGTAAACAATTGAAAAGAAGAAAAGAATTAATTGGATAAAAGGAATTTTTATTTCATCTTTAAATATTTGTTACAATTGTTATTTAAATACAAGTATTCGTTTACAAAGTATTTACAATAATAATATTACATTTATTTAAATTTAAATAAAACTATCCTAATATTTTTCTAAGTCTTCAATTCTTCATCCTCCATCTGTTGCTTTTCCTCTCCATTTAATTTTTATCTGCGAAAGAAAGAAGAAAAGTCAAAAGCAGAGAAAAAATAGTTAAAGTAAACAGTCAAAAAAGTTTCATCATTAAAAACAAATGGCCGGAATCAGTTTTACCCTCTTTGCAAATCGCGGGATTTCTCCCGGTTCACAAAGAAGGATGGAAGGCTTGCAATGAAACATGAATGCACAAAGTTATGAGTTTTGCACAGATTCAAAATTCTTAAGCATGCTGCATAGTTCAAAACCAACTGCATAGTTCAAAACAAACAGCATATGCAAGCATAAATCCAAAAGCAAACTAAGTCCCAATGTCAAAGCAAATTGTCAAAAAGTTGCCCAAAAGATACCCAAGATGCCAAAACTATCACAAAGAAGCAGGCAATATGGAAAAGAGATAAAATATGCAGGACTAAGCTACTTATGCAAGCAACCTATTTCCATTTCATCATTTTCAGCCATTTTCTTTTTCAGAAAAGACAAATGTAAACCATATTGAATGTTTAAAATTTGTCAGGAGAGAGAAGAAGAGAGGAAAAGAATGGGCTTACAGGTTTAGGCATGAAGACAAGATATATAAAAACAAAAACTGCAATAAAACAGTGAGGCAGAAGGCAGAGATATGAAGAAATCAGAATGCAAACAAAACTGTCCATAAAAAGGAACAGAATTATCTTTCCACAAAAGCCTCCAACACGTTTCAAACACTGCAAGAAAAACTAGTTCACAACACTAACTGTCCAAGCCTAAAAAGCCTAGCAGCCTTGACCATCAAATACCCTGCATTCAACAAGCCTTAAACCAGTCCAAGAAGAATAACCAAAAAACTGTCCAAGTCTCAACAACCAGCAAACCTGTAAGTTCACACTTAAACCAAAACCATGTCAAAACTCACAAACTTCTTGCCCAAACCTGTGACCAACTTACAAGGAGCCTAAACCTGCAATACACCAAAAAACTCACAAATCATCCTCAACCTGATAAACCAGTAAAATATCAAGCCTAAGCATCAAACAGAAATTAGGCCTTATCTACTGCAAACAAACCACTGTCAACCCAAAACTGAAAATAGCATAAGCACCAAAACACCTAACCTCAAACACATAGCCAAAACCTCCATCTGTCAAGCCACAAACCTGTGTTCCAAGACAACACAAACCATCCCAAACCAGCACAAAACATCAGCCATGTCAAACTGTCAAGCCTAAGCATTCAAGGCAACAAAAAGCCCTCAGAAAATATTCATCATTGGGCTATCAAACACACCAACCAACGCATCCAGGCATCAAGGCATATCAGAGCATCAAGCAAAGCAAGCTAGGCAACCAAGTTCAGCAAACAAATATACAAGGCATCGAGGCAACCAGAAGAAAGAGGATAAAGAAGAAAACAGAAGCGAGGCAAGGATATAGAAGAGAAAGAAGGATGTACTAGGTTTTCAGTTTGTCATCATCAAACCAACAAGGGGCCAAAGAATACACAAACCAGGAATCCAAGCAAGCTAGCATCCAGTATCATCGAACCTCCATCGTCAAAGCCTCCACGCGCCTCCAACCCTTTCCTCCTCCGTCTCCAAAAGGTAGTATAACTTTCTTCCTTTCCTTTTCATACCTCAGCAGAAACACAATAATAAGTATAACATTAGAATGAGAAATCACAACATACAAAACGAAAACCCTAAACAAGATTGAAACACGAAATCTACCTTTTAAACTATTGCCTGGATGCTCCATGGAGGGAAGAGGAAGGATGGTGGCATCGGTGGCCATTGGGCGAAAGAAGCTCAGAGATGAAGGCGCGAGAAAGACGAAGTGAGAATGATGAAAAACGGCGCTTCTGTCAAACCCAACCCTAATCCGTTTCCCCCAAAATGAAACAAACAATTAACCCTAAACACAAAATGTTATGAGACCTGATGGGCCTCGCCCCATTCTTGCACTAAGCCCAAACGAATTTCATTAACCCCCCCCCCCCCCCCCCCCCCATCCTGCTTCTGATTGTTCTTGGTTTGGGCCCTAAAGAACTCTTTGGCCCATTCAATTTTCCTTTTACTTTTGTTTTAAACATTCATAAACCAAGATTTGATTTATCTTCCTTTTTATAATTCCAACTAGTATATACCATTTTTCATATATAATTTACTTAAATATATTAATTTTATTTATATTAATTCCTAATGAATAATACCTTTTTGTATATAATACATTATTTAAAATACACCATAAACATTTTCTTTTTCTCTAATTAAAATAATTTTATTTGTAAATAAACGCTAATACATAAAAATAATTCTTAAAATAATACTTTACATTAATACTAAAAAATACATAAGATTTAGAATTATTTAAAAACACTTTTTTCTTTAAAACTTATTTTGAGTTATACCTAAATACATAACTTTTCTTTAAGTTAATACATTTCTTTTCTTAAAAATATTTTGTACATAAATAAATCAATACATATTTATTTTCTCAAATTTAAAACTTTTTCCTTTCTTTAATTAAATTTTCTTACTTTGTACATATTTAACAAAAACATAAAAAAGAATAAATAAACAATACTTAATTTATTAAATTCACATTTCTCAACTTGTAAATAAATTACACTTACACCTACACAATACACTTTACATTTGATGCATTATACATTTGCTATTCTTACACTTTGCTATACATTGATTACATTTGATCGCGATTCGATTTGGTTGTAATTATTTAAGTCTCATCCCCCTTTGTGAATTTGTACCCCCAATCCCGGATACTATTTGTAATAGCGTAGACTTTAAAATTCCCGCAATTTACCGCTTTCGAATTATACCATGATTAGACCTAGGGTTTGCATGTACATAAAATCAAACGCTAGATAACCTAATACAAGACAAATACATGAAATCAATACACAATCACACTTGCACCCCCTAGGGTAATCCCACATGTTTCCTTCCAAAATGGGCCATGCTTGCACGTCGAGTTTCTTTGGCAAAACAAATTCAAATGATCATAAGTCCCTCGATGACGCTTTCGAAAGTTGCCTAAAATGGAATGATCATAGTCCCTTCAAGCAAATTGCCAAAGACACTTGGCACCATTGCATTCATGGTCCGTACGATGACCCGCGCCTGTCTCAATCACATCCTAAACGCAAGATTGCCCACCAAATTCAATGGTGGAACAAAATTGTTAAAAAAGGGTTGAAAACATAGAGAAAACCTTTGAGTACAATAGGGGTAGACAAAACTCTTAGTTACTTGAAATCAACTTGCAAAAACACTTGCCTCCTTTTCAAAACCACACTTCACAAACACTTTCAAAACCAACTTCCAAAAACATTTTGAAACATCTTTTCGAAAAGATACACACCGTTGTATATACTCAAACACGAGTCATTACAATGGTTGCCGAAACAAAGGCGTCTATTTCAAAAACATTTTCAAAACACACACCTACACCATAATTTCAAGCAATCGAAAATCAAGGCAAGTGATCTAAAAACCAAGTAACTAAGAGCCCATGGATAACCATGGATGAAAAGGGTGCTAATACCTTCCCTTTTCATAATCTACCCCCCGAACACACGAAACATCTCAAAAGGTTTTTCCTGTGCTTTTTTAAACCTTTCCTTTAGGATAAAGTAAAAAGTCGGTGGCGACTCTTGCTAAACCGAACAAGTGCGAATACAAACGCAAAACCTCAAGTCAGTTCTCCCACCGTATCACACACGCGCAGAGAAAGTATTGCCATTTTTTAAATATAAGATATAAATGTAAGAGAAAGACATGGATCTTGATTGAAAACAAAACATAACTTTTATTAATCGTAAATAGTGTCTGAAACAAAATAGGGGAACCCTTACAAGCAACCCCTATGCCTCGGTCTTGACATAGGTTCTTTCAAAAATAAGAAAAATTAATTAGGAAAGAAAAAGATCTCAGAAATCTCCATGGTCGTCCATATTTTGAGTTTTTTCTCCTGTGGTGCATTCTTGGATGAATTCAGTTGCCCCTTTGGTGTTGGCTTTATTGAATATTTTTCCCCATGTCTACCATGCATTACTCCATTGTTCACAAAAGTCTCTTGGATCGGAGGAAAATGTGCTTCACCCTTCAGAACACCTTCATATTTTTCTTCAGGGTATTGTCTGAACTAGACTATCCCCTGGTCCCCTAGCCTTTGTAGAGCTCTTTAGAAAGCTTCATTGTGTCCTAGCGGGAGTCCACATCCCAACAAATATTCTTTTAGCGAGTTTATCGGGGTTTTTGGAAGTTGGTTTTGAAAGTGTTTGCAACAATTGTGAATTTATAAAATCCTTGAATGCATTGCATACATAAGCATACCATTCATCATGTGCATAAGCAGGTCTCCACACCAGGTTTCCTTATCTTTCTGCTGTTTATAAAATTAAGATGGATCTCGAGCAAACGGTCAAGGACTTGCAGTCTCAAAACGCACAGTTTCAACAACTCCTGATGACCTTGGCTAAGGGTCAGGAGGATCTGAAAACCCTGCTTGGGAATAAAGACCAAGTAAAGAAAAAGAAGAAGAGAGTCGGGGTGGCTACCTTGGGGAGAAGGTTTGCAGGTGAAGCCAAAAGAGTGCTTGAATTTCCCCCTACTTCTGAGGAGGGAACCAGTAAAGGGAATGCGGCTGCAATACCTTCCGAGTCCGATATGGAAGAAGAGGAGGCTGAAGAGGACGAAGACTACTCGGATCAACAATACCCGCCCGCCGATGATAAGTACAAAGGTTTGGAAGAAAGGTTGGCAGCTATGGAGCTGTAGAGAGTTCCAGGCTTGGATTTCGAAGATTTGGGATTAATCGCTGGAATTGTGATCCCTCCGAAGTTCAAAGTACCAATTTTTGCCAGATACGATGGGCTGTCTTGCCCAAAAATGCACCTAAGGTCATACGTCCGAAGAATCCAACCTCACACTTCTGACAGAAACCTTTGGGTACACTTCTTTCAAGATAGCCTGTCTGGCACTCAGTTAGACTGGTTTTACAAGCTGGAAAGATCATAGATACGTAGTTGGGAGGATCTGGCGGCCGCTTTTTATCGCCAATATCAGTATAACTCTGACCTGGCACCAACCCGTACTCAGCTACAGAGTATGGGGATGGCCTTAGGTGAGGGGTTCAAGGAGTATGCCCAAAAATGGCGCGATTTGGCTGGAAGGGTGCAGCCACCTATTTCTGATAGAGAGCTTGTTGATATGTTCCTAGGGACCCTGTCTGGTCCATTCTTTAACCACCTGATCGGTAGCTCTTCCGCCGGGTTTACTGAGTTAATTCTGACTGGTGAGCGGGTAGAGGCCGGTATCAAGAATGGGAAGATTCAGAAGGAGGCCTCTGCATCTACAACTGTTAAGAATCATTTCCAGCAAAGAAGGAAACGGCTATTGTGTACTCTCAGAGAGGAGCAGGAAGAAGTGAACGCCGGTCGACTGTGGGGGCCATAATGATCCAAAATCCATCAAACGACCAGCCTCGCAATAACCAGTCCATACCTAAACAACAATGGGCAGAACGGCCACCACGGCAGTTTACCCGTATCAATATGACACATGCGCAAGTTCTTCCACACCTGTTGAAATTGAATCTCACCAAGATTAGGGAAGCGCCAAAAGTTGTGAATACTGCTTCACCGCACTATCATCCCCATGCTAAGTGCGCCTACCATTCCGATAGCGTCGGACATGACACAAATGATTGTTGGGCGCTCAAAAATAAAATCCAAGACTTGATAGATGCGAAAGAGGTGGAGTTCGATGCGAAAGAGGTGGAGTTCGATGCTCCGGAGAAGCCGAACGTGATATCTGCTCCGATGCTGAAACATGGTCGAAATGTCAATGCTATTGAGGAAGATTTGTATGTTTCTGATGTCAATGATCTGATGACTCCGCTGTTAACAATCAAGTTAAACCTGCTAAGAGTCGGGATTTTCCCGGGTTGCAAAGAAGACTGCTACTGTTGTTACTCTCTGCCATTTGACTGCCCATCCCTGAAGAAAGGCATCCAAAGCCTGATGGACAGTCGACAAATTCTGTTTGAGAAGATTCCTGTTATTCCAACCCCTACTGAAGATGTCTCAATTATCACCATTCACGCAAATATTTCCAAGGCCGTCAGAAAGCCTGTTAAGATTACATCTGCTACAAAAATTGTTCCCTTAAAAATAACCATGCCTGGGCCTGTCCCCTACAGTTCTGACAAGTCAATACCATGGAATTACGGTGGAGACATCTACTACCATGGTGTTAAACAAGTTGAAGTGACCGAAGAAAGCTCTGATGAAGAGGATGCCAGCATTGGAAACGTTGCTGGTACAAGCAAGATCACTCGAAGCGGGAGAATATTTTCTCCAGAGATTGCCCCCCCAAAGGCAATCTTTGGACCCTCAGCTGCTGCCAGAGATAATCCTGCGCCAATAAAACTTTCCGCCGAAACTCCGTTGATGGAAGAAACTGTTATTCCTGTTGTTGTCTCTCCTTCTCCAGCTGATAAAGGAAAAGGGATCCAAGATGAGCTCGTCAGGACGAGGGCTCAACCTTTGGTCATCCCGGAGACCTCTAAGAAAGAGATGGAGGAGATCTTGAAGATAATTAAAAAGAGTGATTATGACGTGGTAGAGCAACTGGGGCAAACCCCCTCGAAGATCTCCATGTTAGCATTACTGCTTTGCTCTGAGGCACACGCTAAAGCATTGATAAAATTCCTAAAGGCAGCCCATGTGCCCCAGGAGACCTCTGCAGACCAATTCCAAAATTGTGTGGCAAGCCTTACTGCAGACAATGGATTAGGTTTCTCTGATGCCGACCTAACTCCTAAAGGTAGAAACCACAATGATGCTTTGCACATTTCAGTCGAGTGCCGAGGAACCACTCTCGCACATGTCTTGGTCGACACTGGTTCTTCGCTAAATGTACTGCCTAAGAAAGCCTTGGACCAGTTGGATTGTGAAGGTTTAGAGCTGAAGCCGAGTGATATTATTGTCAGAGATTTTGATGGTTCGAAGAGAATGGTCCATGGGGAAGTTGATATTCCCATCAAGGTGGGCACTGAGGTGTTTAAATCTACTTTCTATGTGATGTACATCCGTCCCTCATACTCTTGCTTGCTAGGTAGGCCTTGGATCCATCATGCGGGGGCTGTCACCTCTTCCTTGCATCAGATGTTGAAGTACCCTGTCAAAGGAAAAATCATCACCGTACATGGTGAAGAGGAGTACATGATCAGCCACTTGAACTCTTTTCGGTATGTAGAGGTGGAAGGGGAATTCATTGAAACGCCATTCCAGCATTTTGAGGAAGTCTCTCCTGAAGGGGCAGTAGCAAGAGTGGTGGCCGAGGTACCGAAGCAGGTGGCCAGGATGGCATCTCTGAAAGACGCAAAGGCTGCATTGAAGGAAGGGAAGAGCTCAACATGGGGTCAGTTGCCCGATATTCCTCACAAAACAGACAAGTTTGGTTTAGGATTCACTGTTGCGGGGCAGAAAGCTATACGCCGCTCAAAGATTGAAAGAACGCCTGTCAAGATTTCCCCTTTATGGAATCAACGCTTTGGAGGGTGAAGACGAAGAGGCCGACATTGAAGATTGGATCTACCCAACCATCGAAGGAGGACTACGCAACTGGGAGGAAAAGGATTTTGTCCCCATTACTTTTATTAATCAGTAATTATCTGTCAAACATTTCCTGTTGGTTTGTAATATTTACTCTTGAACAATCCGTACACTACTTTTTCACCTCATGTCTTGCCCGGGGCATGTAGGTCCATTTGTAAGGGTTTTGATTATTTTCATATCCATATGCCATGTTTAATGATTCATTGGACGTTTTTCATTGATAAACTGCTGTGTACATTTTCTTTCCTTTTTGCATTTTGTTTGTTTAAGGATGGCTATCCCTTACACACACCCACACTCACAAATGCAGGTACACATCCACTCTGGATTCTATGGGTAACTATTCTGCTACGTCCTTCAATAACTCTGAAGATCTGGTCAATCAAGTTGAGTATGAAGATGGTGAAGGTTGTGAAGTACCGAAAGAGCTGGCCAGACTTTTACAGCAAGAAGAAAAGGCCATCTTGCCTCACGAAGAGTTGTTGGAAACTGTCAACTTAGGAATAGAGGAAGACCGGAAGGAAGTACAAGTGGGTGCCAATCTGGAACCGAGTGTCAAGGAGCGCTTGATACAACTGTTAAATTAATACGTTGAAATCTTCGCCTGGTCTTACGAAGACATGCCTGGGTTGGACACCGATATAGTAGTTCATCATCTGCCTACCAAGGAGGATTGCCCTCCGGTGAAACAAAAGGTCCGCCGGATGCGTCTAGAAATGTCCGAGAAAATCAAAGCCGAGGTTATGAAACAATTTGATGCAGGATTTCTAGCGGTGACGTCTTACCCTCAGTGGATTGCCAACGTGGTGCCAGTACCGAAGAAGGATGGTAAGGTCCGAATGTGTGTTGATTACAGGGATTTGAATAGGGCGAGCCCTAAGGATGATTTCCCTCTGCCTCATATCGACGTTCTGGTTGATAACACTGCCCAACATAAAGTTTTCTCCTTCATGGACGGTTTCTCCAGTTATAATCAGATCAAGATGGCTCCTGAAGACATGGAGAAGACCACTTTTGTTACTCAGTGGGGCACCTTTTGCTACAAAGTCATGCCTTTTGGGTTGAAAAATGCTGGGGCAAATTATCAACGTGCCACGGTTGCTTTATTTCATGACATGATCCATCATGAAATTGAAGTATACGTCGACGATATGATTGCAAGGTCCCAAACTGAAAAAGAGCACCTTGACCACCTCCAAAACCTGTTTGACCGTTTGAAGTTGTACAAGCTGAGGTTGAACCCAAACAAATGCACCTTTGGGGTGAGATCTGGAAAATTGCTAGGCTTCATCGTAAGCGACAAAGGTATTCAAGTAGATCCTGCCAAAGTGAAAGCCATACAAGAGATGCCGGCTCCCAAGACAGAAAAAGAAGTCAGAGGCTTTCTAGGACGGTTGAATTACATTTCCCGATTCATCTCGCATCTAACCGCTACCTGCGAACCAATCTTCAAACTGCTGAAGAAAGATCAAGTAGTACGTTGGAACGACGAATGTCAGGCCGCTTTCGAAAGAATCAAAGAGTATCTCCAGGAACCGCCCATTCTTATGCCACCGGTTGAAGGAAGACCTCTAATCTTATACTTGACGGTGCTTGACAACTCAATGGGGTGTGTGCTGGGGCAGCATGACGAGTCTGGCCGAAAAGAGCACGCTATTTATTACCTTAGCAAAAAGTTTACCGACTGTGAGACCCGATACTCACTGCTCGAGAAAACTTGCTGCGCTTTGGTATGGGCTGCTCGCCGGCTGAGACAGTATATGTTGACTCACACTACTTTGTTGATTTCAAAAATGGATCCAATTAAGTACATATTCGAAAAGCCCGCCTTGTCCGGAAGAATAGCAAGATGGCAAATGATCTTGACAGAATACGACATCCAGTACACGACTCAAAAAGCAATCAAGGGAAGTGTATTGGCAGACCACTTGGCACACCAGGCAGTGGACGATTACCAACCAATGAACTTTGAATTTCTAGACGAGGATATCATGGTAGTGACTGATTGTGAAGTACCTGGACCGGATAAAGGACCTGAAGAAGGATCTCGATGGTCTATGCACTTTGACGGAGCCTCGAACGCTTTGGGTAATGGTATCGGCGCTGTGATCATATCCCCTAAAGGCACTCATACTCCACTCACTGCCCGATTATGTTTCGACTGCACCAATAATATGGCAGAGTATGAAGCATGTATCATGGGTCTTCAAGCTGCAATTGACTTAAGGATCAAGTTTCTGAGTGTCTTCGGAGATTCCGCTCTCGTGATCAATCAGATCAAAGGCGAGTGGGATACGAAACACCCAAATCTTATTCCTTACAAGGAGTATGTGCTGACATTGATTCCCCATTTCGAAGAGATAACATTTGAACACTTCCCGAGAGAGGAGAATCAGTTAGCAGGCGCGTTAGCTACGATGTCTTCTATGTTCAAAGTCAAGTGGGACAATGAAGCGCCCCAAATCATTATTTGGAAGAAGGATGAACCTGTACATTGTTGCGATCTCGAGATCGAAGAAGTAACAGAAAAACCCTGGTATCATGAAGTGAAGAGATACCTTGAAGCTCAAGAATATCCCGAAGGCGCGTCTGTTAATGACAAGAAGTTCCTGAGAAGGTTTGCAGCAAAATTCTTCCTCAGCAATGGCATTCTCTACAAGCGAAACCATGATTCAACCTTACTGCGTTGTGTAGATAAGACTGAAGCAAAAAAGATCATGACAGAGCTGCATGAAGGTACCTTTGGAACACATTTCAGTGGACATACCATGGCAAAGAGAATCCTTCGGGCAGGATATTTCTGGTCCACAATGGAAGCCGACTGTTATCAGCATTCCCGGACCTGTCATAAATGCCAAATCTATGCTGATAAAGTGCACATCCCTCCGGTTCCTCTAAACGTTTTGACAGCACCTTGGCCTTTTGCGATGTGGGGCATTGATATGATCGGCGAAATCAGACCTACAGCATCTAACGGGCACCGCTTTATCCTGGTAGCAATTGATTACTTCACAAAATGGGTTGAAGCCGCTTCCTATGCTACGGTAACCAAGAATGTCGTGGCACGGTTCATTCAGCATAACCTGATATGCCGCTACGGTGTACCTGAGAGGATCATTACGGATAATGATACCAATCTTAACAACAAGATAATCACTGAGCTCTGCGAGCAATTCAAGATACAACACCACATTTCTTCCCCCTATCGGCCGAAGATGAATGGGGCTGTAGAAGCAGCTAATAAGAATATCAATAAAATTGTGCAGAAGATGACAGTGACCTACAAAGATTGGCATGAAATGTTGCCGTTCTCTCTTCATGGGTACCGTACCTCAACACGAACGTCAACAGGGGAAACTCCCTTTGCTTTGGTCTATGGCATGGAAGCGGTCTTGCCTATTGAAGTCCGAATACCCTCTCTCCGAATAATGAAGGATGCAGGTTTGAACGAAGATGATTGGATCCAGACTCGGCTTGATCAATTAAACCTAATTGACGAAAAAGACTTACTGCTATCTGCCATGGTCAGGCATACCAAAAACGGATGATCAAGGCATTTAACAAGAAAGTCAGACGAAAGGAGTGTCGAGTTGGGGATCTGGTAATCAAGCGCATTATCTTGCCGCAAAGTGATCCCAGGGGCAAATGGACTCCTACTTACGAAGGACCGTTTGTGATCAAGAACATATTTTCTGGTGGTGCGATGATTCTGACCACCATGGATGGCGATGATTTGCCGCACCCCGCGAATGTAGACATAGTCAAAAGATATTACGCATGAAATAACCCGACAAGTCGAAAACCCGAAAGGGCGACTTGGGAAAAAATGGACATCCCGGTGAACCAAAAAGCCGAAAGGGCGGTTCAGGAAAAAATTAGGGATAAAACAAAAAAATTTGTACACCCGGCAAGTCAAAAACCCGAAAGGGCGGCTTGGGCAAAAAGGGGTTTCCCGGTGAACCGAAAACCCGAAAGGGCGGTTCAGGCAAAAGTTAGGGAATTAAAGCGTATGACTACGTCTCGTCGGATCACTTTAAGGATAATCTCTTCATCAACGAACTCCAAGCTTCTGATCAATCCAGTCATCGGCAGGCGAAGCATCGAATGGACAAATATTCAGAGTTGTGAAGGCTATAGCAGAATAGAATCCCATAGAATTATTTCACATAGCCATCTTGCTTTTGTATAAAACTTTCAGTTCCTACGGCGACATCCTCTTACTAGGATGCCTGTCTCCTTTGTACAAAGACACTCATAGAAAGTTAATACAAATACTTTTCCAAATACACAAATTTGCTTTGTCGTTCTTTCACACTTATGTTTACTCGAGAAACGTACAATGTTTTGTTAAGTAGGCATATGCATTTGAACATAGTCATTTCCTCTCAAATCAGGAAAAGACGATTACTGATAGGTGGAAGGTACAGATAGATGTCTCGATGCCCTTTCAGAAGGAGTCCCCAAACAGAGTTTAACTCTAGGATCCCCAGCAGAACAAGAGCTTTCTCAAACAGATCTCCCCAGCCTGAGAACCTTCCGGAAGCTAACTCCCATCAGAGTCAAGTTTCAATATCCCCAGCGGAGCTAAAACTTCCAACTGTCAATCCCCATTGGAACCAGACCAGTGAGCATCCTCCCCACAGAGATACTTCCCACCAGACCAAAGATTCTCAAATCTCACCTCTCCAGCTTAAGTCTACCAGGTCCTGAACACCCCCAGCAGAGATCATCAGAATTCTCTCACCCCACAAGTCACCAAGGAGTTCCAATCCCCAGCAGTGGTCCTAAGATCCCCCAACAAGTGAAGATCTTGTTCCCCAAGCAGATTAGCAGACAACAGGGATTTCTCATCCTCAGTAACCCCAGGGTTCTTCCATTATGGGTTTATTTCCCCAACATTTGTCCAGGATTTATTCTCCAGAACAAGTCACATTTCAGATTGATTGGTCATTCAACAACTCCTTCATCATCTGTTGGAAGCTACAGTCGTCGAAGATCAAATTCTCACAAACTCAAGTTATGAAGCCCGGATGTGACCGGATAGTATCTTGATCGCTACAACAAATTGTGAAGACCGGACTACGACCGGATAACAGTGTCAAGCTACCGCAAAGCCTGGATTGCGACCAGATAGTGGTATCCCCTCAGAGCAAGCTATGAAACCCGACTTTGACCGGATAATAGTTTAATCCCCTACAAGTCATTGTGAAGAACGGACTACGACCAGATAACAATGTCAGACTGCCGCAAAGCCTGGATTACGACCAGATAGTGGGATCCCCAAAATTCAAGTTATGAAGCCCGGATTTGACCGGATAGTATCTTAATCTCTACAGCACATTGTGAAGACCGGACTGCGACCGAATAACAGTGTCAGATAATCGCCAAGCCTGGATTACGACCAGAACAGTAGTCAAGAATACTACGAAGCCTGGAATCGACCAGATAGTTATATATCTTCAACACAAGCCGTGAAGCCCGAACTTGACCGGATAGCAGCTTATCAAGTTATTGTGAAGCCTGGATTACGACCAGATAACAATACAAGCTTCTGTGAAAGCCTGGAGATCGACCAGATAACAGTTAAGCATCAACAGAATGAAGACCCATTCTCGGTTCTTCACAGAATATTCGAATATTCTCCAGTGAAGACCTCCTCAAGACAGGAATTCCCCAGTAACTTGGCATACAACCCAAGCTCCTGATCCCCCAGCAGTGGTCCCAGGACTCCTCATCTTCAATGATCAAAGATTCTTGCCCTACCCAGCAGCCAAGGATTTATTTTCCCCGGCAGTAGTCAAGATTCCTTTATCTTCAGCCATCCAGGATTCGTCTATCCTCAGCAAGACAGCTCATTAGCTTACATGCGCATTCATCACATTCATATCATGAACATTGATATAACATATATTGCATCATGCATCATGACATTGCATACGATTAACTCTTTACCTTTTTCAAGTGAGATCAGTCGACAGACAAAAATCATCATCTTCCGAGATTCATCCAGAAATAGTTCAGATGTGACCCAGACACGGCGACATTCTGATACTTATTCCAAATTCATCCAGACACAGTTCCATACAGACTCATCATCAAGAAACCCTACACCGGTTCCTTCTCGACTTCAAGACTTCTGAAAATAGTTTACGGACGCTTCCCAACAACGGATGCTGCTCTATTGCTTATTCAACTCCAGCTCCTGAAAATAGTTTATAGATTCTCCAAACACGGATGTCAATCTATTGCTTGTTCAGACCCCCGGTTCAGAGAGGTTCCAAAACATGGATAGCTTTCTGATACTCGTCCATTCACCAGTAATGTACAATTCAACAATCACCTTCAGATGGCATCTATAAGCCCATCCCCCTCAAGACATCTCCAGATGGCATCTTTAAGCCCATCACCAAATGGCATCTTTAAGCCCATTTCCTCTACCATCACATCACCGAGTGCAAATTTTTTGGGCACTTTAGTGTCCAATCTCCTTTTACCCTCGAGTCGCGAAAGGCAAACTTGCCAATCTAACTCTTCAGGTCCAAGAAGATTGAACAGGGGCAACTGTTGTACCCCAAAATTTGCCCTCGTATTTTTCCATAAGAAATCACAGCTTCATACATTTTCTGATTTTTCAAACTGGCTCAAGAATCAGTCAAACAGACTTTTCTCGTCAATCAGACAGAATTAGAGTTTCCATTGGTTTTCATGGCTCTAGAATAATTCAAACAGTTTGCATAGGGTTTGGTTGATTTTGGCTCAACTTTGATCAGGCGAACGCTTCTTTGGCATTTGATCAGGAATTAGGATTTTTATGCGCGCATTCTCAGAAAGAATTAAATCCCCACAGTGCTTTTCAAGTTGTTCCGAGATATGGGCTGAGACATTTGGATTGAATTCACATTGTTTGACTTAATCATTGAAAAGATGCATTTGGATTGAATTTGCAGTGTTTGGTTAAATTCAGTAAAAGGAGAAACGTCTGGGCAGTTTGTTGTGATTGACTGTGCATTGATTTGGATGTTGGAAGCGCCAAGTTTATTAATTGATCAATGCTGAAACAATGTTTATTTAATTATTTATTATTCTGAGGTTAAATAGTTGGAATTTATTTTCAATTATTTTAATTTAAAGAATTATAAATAATAAAGTAAACAATTGAAAAGAAGAAAAGAATTAATTGGATAAAAGGAATTTTTATTTCATCTTTAAATATTTGTTACAATTGTTATTTAAATACAAGTATTCGTTTACAAAGTATTTACAATAATAATATTACATTTATTTAAATTTAAATAAAACTATCCTAATATGTTTCTAAGTCTTCAATTCTTCATCCTCCATCTGTTGCTTTTCCTCTCCATTTAATTTTTATCTGCGAAAGAAAGAAGAAAAGTCAAAAGCAGAGAAAAAATAGTTAAAGTAAACAGTCAAAAAAGTTTCATCATTAAAAACAAATGGCCGGAATCAGTTTTACCCTCTTTGCAAATCGCGGGATTTCTCCCGGTTCACAAAGAAGGATGGAAGGCTTGCAATGAAACATGAATGCACAAAGTTATGAGTTTTGCACAGATTCAAAATTCTTAAGCATGCTGCATAGTTCAAAACCAACTGCATAGTTCAAAACAAACAGCATATGCAAGCATAAATCCAAAAGCAAACTAAGTCCCAATGTCAATGCAAATTGTCAAAAAGCTGCCTAAAAGATACCCAAGATGCCAAAACTGTCACAAAGAAGCAGGCAATATGGAAAAGAGATAAAATATGCAGGACTAAGCTACTTATGCAAGCAACCTATTTCCATTTCATCATTTTCAGCCATTTGCTTTTTCAGAAAAGACAAATGTAAACCATATTGAATGTTTAAAATTTGTCAGGAGAGAGAAGAAGAGAGGAAAAGAATGGGCTTACAGGTTTAGGCATGAAGACAAGATATATAAAAACAAAAACTGCAATAAAACAGTGAGGCAGAAGGAAGAGATATGAAGAAATCAGAATGCAAACAAAACTGTCCATAAAAAGGAACAGAATTATCTTTCCACAAAAGCCTCCAACACGTTTCAAACCCTGCAAGAAAAACTAGTTCACAACACTAACTGTCCAAGCCTAAAAAGCCTAGCAGCCTTGACCATCAAATACCCTGCATTCAACAAGCCTTAAACCAGTCCAAGAAGAATAACCAAAAAACTGTCCAAGTCTCAACAACCAGCAAACCTGTAAGTTCACACTTAAACCAAAACCATGTCAAAACTCACAAACTTCTTGCCCAAACCTGTGACCAACTTACAAGGAGCCTAAACCTGCAATACACCAAAAAACTCACAAATCATCCTCAACCTGATAAACCAGTAAAATATCAAGCCTAAGCATCAAACAGAAATTAAGCCTTATCTACTGCAAACAAACCACTGTCAACCCAAAACTGAAAACAGCATAAGCACCAAAACACCTAACCTCAAACACATAGCCAAAACCTTCATCTGTCAAGCAACAAACCTGCGTTCCAAGACAACACAAACCATCCCAAACCACCACAAAACATCAGCCATGTCAAACTGTCAAGCCTAAGCATTCAAGGCAACAAAAAGCCCTTAGAAAATATTCATCATTGGGCTATCAAACACACCAACCAACACATCCAGGCATCAAGGCATATCAGAGCATCAAGCAAAGCAAGCTAGGCAACCAAGTTCAGCAAACAAATATAGAAGGCATCGAGGCAACAAGAAGAAAGAGGATAAAGAAGAAAACAGAAGTGAGGAAAGGAAATAGAAGAGAAAGAAGGATATACTAGGTTTTCAGTTTGTCATCATCAAACCAACAAGGGGCCAAAGAATACACAAACCAGGAATCCAAGCAAGCTAGCATCCAGTATCATCGAACCTCCACCGTCAAAGCATCCATGCACCTCTAACCCTTTCCTCCTCCGTCTCCAAAAGGTAGTACAACTTTCTTCCTTTCCTTTTCATACCTCAGCAGAAACACAATAATAAGTATAACATTAGAATGAGAAATCACAACATGCAAAACGAAAACCCTAAATAAGATTGAAACACGAAATCTACCTTTTAAACTATTGCCTGGATGCTCCATGGAGGGAAGAGGAAGGATGGTGGCATCGGTGGCCATTGGGAGAAAGAAGCTCATAGATGAAGGCGCGAGAAAGACGAAGTGAGAACGATGAAAAACAACGCTTCTGTCAAACCCAACCCTAATCCGTTTCCCCCAAAATGAAACAAACAATTAACCCTAAACACAAAATGTTATGAGACCTGATGGGCCTCGCCCCATTCTTGCACTAAGCCCAAACGAGTTTCATTAACCCCCCCCCCCCCATCCTGCTTCTGATTGTTCTTGGTTTGGGCCCTAAAGAACTATTTGGCCCATTCAATTTTCCTTTTACTTTTGTTTTAAACATTCATAAACCAAGATTTGATTTATCTTCCTTTTTATAATTCCAACTAGTATATACCATTTTTCATATATAATTTACTTAAATATATTAATTTTATTTATATTAATTCCTAATGAATAATACATTTTTGTATATAATACATTATTTAAAATACACCATAAACATTTTCTTTTTCTCTAATTAAAATAATTTTATTTGTAAATAAACGCTATTACATAAAAATAATTCTTAAAATAATACTTTACATTAATACTAAAAAATACATAAGATTTAGAATTATTTAAAAACACTTTTTTCTTTAAAACTTATTTTGAGTTATACCTAAATACATAATTTTTCTTTAAGTTAATACATTTCTTTTCTTAAAAATATTTTGTACATAAATAAATCAATACATATTTATTTTCTCAAATTTAAAACTTTTTCCTTTCTTTAATTAAATTTTCTTACTTTGTACATATTTAACAAAAACATAAAAAAGAATAAATAAACAATACTTAATTTATTAAATTCACATTTCTCAACTTGTAAATAAATTACACTTACACCTACACAATACACTTTACATTTGATGCATTATACATTTGCTATTCTTACACTTTGCTATACATTGATTACATTTGATCGCGATTCGATTTGGTTGTAATTATTTAAGTCTCATCCCCCTTTGTGAATTTGTACCCCCACTCTCGGATACTATTTGTAATAGCGTAGACTTTAAAATTCCCGCAATTTACCGCTTTCGAATTATACCATGATTAGACCTAGGGTTTGCATGTACATAAAATCAAACGCTAGATAACCTAATACAAGACAAATACATGAAATCAATACACAATCACACTTGCACCCCCTAGGGTAATCCCACATGTTGCCTTCCAAAATGGGCCATGCTTGCACGTCGAGTTTCTTTGGCAAAACAAATTCAAATGATCATAAGTCCCTCGATGACGCTTTCGAAAGTTGCCTAAAATGGAATGATCATAGTCCCTTCAAGCAAATTTCCAAAGACACTTGGCACCATTGCATTCATGGTCCGTACGATGACCCGCGCCTGTCCCAATCACATCCTAAACGCAAGATTGCCCACCAAATTCAATGGTGGAACAAAATTGTTAAAAAAGGGTTGAAAATATAGAGAAAACCTTTGAGTACAATAGGGGTAGACAAAACTCTTAGTTACTTGAAATCAACTTGCAAAAACACTTGCCTCCTTTTCAAAACCACACTTCACAAACACTTTCAAAACCAACTTCCAAAAACATTTTGAAACATCTTTTCGAAAATATACACACCGTTGTATATACTCAAACACGAGTCATTACAATGGTTGCCGAAACAAAGGCGTCTATTTCAAAAACATTTTCAAAACACAGACCTACACCACAATTTCAAGCAATCGAAAATCAAGGCAAGTGATCTAAAAACCAAGTAACTAAGAGCCCATGGATAACCATGGATGAAAAGGGTGCTAATACCTTCCCTTTTCATAATCTACCCCCCGAACCCACGAAACATCTCAAAAGGTTTTTCCTGTGCTTTTTTAAACCTTTCCTTTAGGATAAAGTAAAAAGTCGGTGGCGACTCTTGCTAAACCGAACAAGTGCGAATACAAACGCAAAACCTCAAGTCAGTTCTCCCACCGTGTCACACACGCGCAGAGAAAGTATTGCCATTTTTTAAATATAAGATATAAATGTAAGAGAAAGACAGGGATCTTGATTGAAAACAAAACATAACTTTTATTAATCGTAAATAGTGTCTGAAACAAAATAGGGGAACCCTTACAAGCAACCCCTATGCCTCGGTCTTGACATAGGTTCTTTCAAAAACAAGAAAAATTAATTAGGAAAGAAAAAGATCTCTGAAAAATCTCCATGGTCGTCCATATTTTGAGTTTTTTCTCCTGTGGTGCATTCTTGGATGAATTCAGTTGCCCCTTTGGTGTTGGCTTTATTGAATATTTTCCCCCATGTCTACCATGCATTACTCCATTGTTGACAAAAGTCTCTTGGATCGGAGGAAAATGTGCTTCACCCTTCAGAACACCTTCATATTTTTCTTCAGGGTATTGTCTGAACTAGACTATCCCCTGGTCCCCTAGCCTTTGTAGAGCTCTTTAGAAAGCTTCATTGTGTCCTAGCGGGAGTACACATCCCAACAGATATTCTTTTAGCGATTTTATCGGGGTTTTTGCTTGTTCGCTTGCCCCAGAGTTGATGGCTACTTCAATTGCATTTATTGCCAGCCCATCGTGTGAAGGTGTAGGGTCTGATTTGATGTTCGGCTTCTCAAAAGTGATGTCTTGAGAATCCAACAAATCCTGCAACTTGTGTTTGAATGTCCAACACTGTTCTATGGTATGTCCAGGAGAATTAGCATGATACTCACATCTGGCGTTGGCATCGTACTTCGCAAGAGTGGCCCAATTGGAGGAGCTAGAGGCTTAAGTTCCACCGAGAATACCTTAAATAGCTATTGTAATAACTGGCTAGGTGGCATAGGGAGTGGATCAAATTTCCTGGGTGGCCTTCTACCTTGTTACTGCCCTAGTGGGATCACTAATGGTTGTTGTACCCTGGGTTGTGACGCTACAATATTAATTTCTCCCTCCTTTCCTTTGGGGACGTTTGAAGCAGGCCTTCTTAAATTGTAGGGAGAATTTGATGGTCCCCTGATATCCTCCAACTATTTATTCCAACCTCGATTCTTTCTTTGATGGTGTGATACGGTGGGAGAAATTACTTGGGTGTTTTGCATTTGATTGCAAATGTTGTGGTTTAGCAAGAGTCTCCACCGACTTTTCTTTTATCTAAAAGGAAAGGTGAAAAAGCACAGGAAAGACCTTTAAGATTGTTTCTTGAGTTCGGGGGGTAGATTATGAAAAGGGAAGGTATTAGCACCCTTTTCATCCATGGTTTTCCATGGGCTCTTAGTTACTTGCTAGATCACTCGCTTTTGTTTGAAATTATGCTTTGTGTGGTTTTGAAAATATTTTGAAAAGAGGTCATTGTTTAGGAAAACTTTGTAATGATTCTCGTTCGTAAGAATGTATACAAAGGTGTTGATCTTTTGAAAATATATTCAAGTTTTGAAAGGTATTTGGAAAGTGTAGATGTTTGTTTTGAAAATAGCAAGGATGTTTTTGTTTTGAAATGGAGCAAGTAACTAGGAACGTTCTACCTACTCAAAAGTCTTTCATGTTCATTTCCTTTTTCCTTTTACATTGTTATCTTACCATTGATTTGGTAAGTAACCCTATCTTTGGATGTAAAAGGGACGGGCGTGGGTCATCGTATAACCATCATTAGCAATGTTGCAAAATATCTTAGCATATTCTTTAGGGACAGATCATTTTTGAAAGGCAACTATGATAGCGTCATCGAGGGACTATGATCTTGTATTTTGTTTGTTTTTGCTAAGATACCTCACATGCATAATATGGTCATTTTTGTAAGGAAACCAAGTGGATTTACCCTAGTGGAGTTTGTGTTCAAGTGTATTGATTTACATGCTTGATTTGTCTTTGATTAGGGTTTGCTATTGATTGGTTTTAGTCTTTCCATACAAAACCCTAATTACTAGCATTTGCATATAAAGCGATAAATTGTAGAATTTAAAATTACTACGCTATTACATCATTTAGGGGAGAGGGTATACAAATTACAAATGGGGAATATTTCAAGAATTTAAATCTAAATAAATATTACAACCATATTGAATTTTGAATAATGTACAAAAAATAAAGATAAGAATGCAAAAGTGTAAAAAAAATGTAATCTTTTTTTGGTTTTTTATGAAAAGGTGTTGTACCCCAAAATTTGCCCTCTCATTTTCCACATAGGATGCTATCCCAGGATTCCTCAAACACTCAATTCGGCTCAAAAGTCGATCAAGCAGATTCTCCTCCTAGGCAAACCATCAGCAATTAGGGTTTGGCGCTTCTCAAAGAAAATTGAGCCCTCAAGGTTTCATTTGATTTTTCATAAGTATTTATATCTCCTTGGAATTGTTTAAACCAGTTTTCAGACCTCGCAGTACAAGTTTGCTCAACCAATGGTCCAGATAACTGAAAACAATTACAACAACCCCAAAATCAACCCTTTCGCGAGAAAGATTTAAAGTTCTTGTAAACTTATTCTTTATTCGATATTTTTGAGTGGTTTTTCTTGTGTACGATTCTCCTTGATGATACTTCCAATTTATCTTCACAAATCAAGAATTAATTACGCGTAGAAAATCACCAACGTTCGAGTGCGTCAGAAGTCGCATCGTGAAGTTTGACCTAATTTCAAGTAGTCGTCGTCTGATTTCTAAGAATTGTAATTTCTTCAAATTACAAGACCTTGAGATGATTATTCTTGTTTATGGTCATAAGTGATTTCACACATGAGTTTATTGTGTTCAAAGACTTTTTGAATCGTCGCAAGAATTTAGTTGATTTCTAAGTGTTCTTAACCGCAGTTTGTTAAATTTGGTTAATTCTACAAGATTGACAAATATTCTCCAAAACATGTTTGTTTGGCAATGAAGATCCATTCTAATCAGGCATGGCATACGATGTCATTTTGAATGAATTTGATTCAAAGTTTGAAAGATAAGGCATTTTGGTTTTACTTGAAATACAAATTACAAAAGCATTGGATTTTCTTGAGGTTCAAGTTACCGAGCAAGGAATATGTTCAAATCACACAATTAGAGGTTCCGTATTTCATCAAGATCCAGGTTTCTTTCTTTTCTCAAGAGGCATTTTTTTAAGTTCATGGGCCACTGAGAAGAATTCAATTCGTGCTATGTCAAATAATGTTCAAGATTTTGCAAGTCTTAGAATTAATTTCAAATTGAATTAAGAATGAAGGATTACAACAAGAATGCATTGCTTGAATTTTACAAAATAAAGCAGAATTCATCGTTTAAATTTAAAAGAGATTTGGAATGCGCTTTACAAGTTTCTAAACTACGTAATTCAAATTACAAGGTTCGTGACATTCCTAACAATTCACTAAACTACAAAGGAGCTTCTTCATCTTCAAGTCATTCCTCATCAATTCTCCCCCTTGCCAAAACTGCTCATACATGAAACAAAAACAAAAAATTAGTGAGCATATGAAAATTCAAGAAGACTTTTGTTTAGAACAAGTTTTTCTCATCATGAGGGTTATGTTTGGAATCAGAAAAGATAAGAAGTCATTTAATCACGTGTTGAAATTCAAAGCCTCATATAAATCAATTTCAATCATAGGCTTTCTTTTTCGATTGCAAATCGCAAAGTTAAACCTTGGTTCACAAAAGAAAAGAGGAGGTATACTGAATAAGCAAACACAAAATTCAGAATTAGCAACATCACAAATCAACATTCAAGCCCAACAAAAGTGCTGTAGAAATACCATAAAATAGTCCAAAAAAAACAACATATGACAGTCCCAAATGCTGCCAAAATTCTGCTATTTTCTTACTGCAAATATGCCCAAAAACCTGCTAACAAAATAGGCCAGCAGTTGCATAAAATAGGCAAAAAAAATCTACAGCAAAAAAAGATAACAGCAGTATGCCTCAAATGTTCAAATGGGCCAAACTTTTCCCCCCAAATATTATCACACTGATATGATAAAAGGGACAACAATATCAAAGGCAAAGGGGCGGAAACAACAACAAGGAAACAGCAAAAATATCATAAAAAATATAGAACCATCAAAAAAAAGTTTTGGATTTTGATAACAACAAAAACATCACCGAACAACAGAAGCATCACCAACCTCACCAAGAAACAACAACATCAGTAAAACACCTTCATCATCATCATCATTTTCCAAACATTTTTCCTTCAGAGTCTAAAAAAAAGAAAGAGAAAAGAGGCTTCCCTGTCAAACAAAGGCCAACAGCGAGAACGAGTGAGGAACAAAAAAAACGGACAGAGGCAGCAGCATAACAAGTCCAAAGAGATCATTCGTAAATCTTCAAATCCTGTAAGTCTCGCTTCCTGATCTCATAAGCATTTTGCCATTTTTGCTTTGCTTTGATTAAGTTTTGAACGTTCTTTACATGTCATTTTCGTAACTGTTTGAGCTAAAAAATATATAATAAGTAAATAAAAACAGAAAAAAACATACAGTAATAATCCATGATCTCAAAGATTAAAAAAAATACCTTTAGTTTTTTTTTTCTCTCTGCTCAAATACCCCCCTTTTCTCAATCTCCGACCAAACAACAAAATCACAGTTGCCACTCTCATTTTTCTCATGCCCACGGCCTCCGATTCCGAGCTACCATCATGGTTCAACAATCTCCTCCATCGCCTCTGCAAATAACTGAATCCAGAAGTGAGGAAGCAGGAGGTGGATTTGCAAGAAAAATCGCCAAGGCGTTTGGAGTGACAGTTTTCTACTTCGGATAGGATGGGTTAGAATCGATTGGCGATGATGTTGTTTTGTTCGAGTGAAGAAAGTTGAAAGGATGAAATAAAGTTGAAGAAGAAGATGACCTTACTGCTGAGAGAGAGAAGAAGAGGAGGACGATGCTGTTGAGAGAGATGAAGGGTTGCGTTTTTTTTTACAGTAACATAAGGAAAGTTTTCTTTTTTTTAACAATAATAAGTTTGTTCCACGTTTTCTTTTTCTTTTCCCAACAGCGATATTCTTTTTTTTTTCGTGTCCCTTTCCAACGTTGCCAGCGGTGCGTTTGCTTTTGGTGGATAGAGTTTCAAACCCTTTCTCTTCTTATTTCCCAACCGGGTCAGGACTTTTGGGCCTTTTGGCCCAATCATGCAACCGTGTTCTTTTATTTATCAATTAAGCCGTTTTAAATACGAATAAGTAGCGTAGTTCAGTTGGCAAGGTGTATTTGTGATAACCCAAATGGCCTGAGTTTGATTCCTCCCTTGGACGTTTTGTTTCTTTGTTTCTCTAATTCTTTTAATCTTACTCCCCCAATTTGTTTAGTTTATATTTAGTTTAAATTCTCAAAATTCAATTAAACTTGAAATATACAATTTTTATAATTAGTTTGGTTTAGACTTTGTGAATAATTTTTATCAAATTCTTTTTCTTTCTTTAATAAATTTTTAAAAATAAAAAATAAAAGTATTAATATAATAAAATTCAAAGGGGATATAAAATAGTTTCTTTTTATATACTCTCACAAATATAAAATACAAAACAAAAAGATATATATATATATATATATATATATATATATATATATATATATATATATATATATATATATATATATATATATATATATATATATATATATATATGCAATTGACTTATTTTCTTTTCTTTCAAAACGTTACAAACCAAACAACTTAGGGTTTTTGTTGCGATACTTTGTTAATTATTTGCCCTAGACTGTTATATTTATTTCAAATTCGATTTGGTTGTATTGATTTCCTATTTTGACTGTTAATCGCATTGATCCATCCACATTTGTAAATTTGTACCCCCATTCCCGAAAACTTTGTAATAGTGTAGAATTTCAATTCCCGCGATTTACTGTTTTTCTTTTACTGTATAGTAAATTAGGCGTGCATGACAAGACATAAAATCAATCGCTAGATAACCTAATTTCAACAAAATAACTTGAAACAAACACATTTTTTCACATGCGCACCTCTAGGGTAACTTCGCTTGTTGCCTCGAACACACAGTCATGTCCCTCGAATATGGGACGTTTTAGCAATGACCCTTCGATAAAAAAGATCGTAGTCCCTCGATGACCCGCAATGTTGCCTTCGATAAAACGATCTCGTCCCTTGTAAAAATTGCTAAAGCGCCTCATAATTTGCTTTCGATGACTGTAAAATTGACCCGCGCCTGTCCCTTCATATCCAACGATGGGGCTTCTTACCAAATTAATGGTAAGATAGCAACATTAAAAGGAAGAAAAAAAGAACAATTGAAAACTTTTCGAGTAGGTAGATTCGCTCCTAGTTAATCGCTTGCTCACGACAAAAACATTTGTACACCTACACTTTCATTTCAAAACATTTTCAAAAGACAAAACATTTTGTATACGTTCTTATAGAGACGAGAACCATTGCAAAATATCTTTTCAAAACACTTTCAGAAACACAAATCCATAAATACATCTTTGAACCACTTTTCGAAATAAAAAACTTTGTACACGTTCTTATAGAAACGAGAACCATTACAAAGAGATTTTTCAAAACACTTTCAAAGTCCGCACCATAAGTACACTGTCAAACAAAAGCAGGTGATCTAAACGAGTAACTAAGAGCCTATGCAAAACCATGGATGAAAAGGGTGCTAATACCTTCCCTTTTCATAATCTACCCCCCGAACCTGAGAAATAATCTCGAAAGGTCTTTCCTGTGCTTTTTTACCTTTCCTTTTTGGATAAAAGAAAACTCGGTGGCGACTCTTTCTATCCGCACAAATGCGATCAAAACACAAAACTTCAAGTCAGTTCTCCCACCGTATCACAGAACTGGCGACTCTGCTGGGGAAAGAGGTCTAAAAAGTGGGGTTACATTAGGGTTAGATCACCTTTACTCGCTTTCATTATTTGATTTGTGTGCTTTATATTTAGTTATTTGTATTGGGTTTGCTTTGATCCTCCACCCGGATCTGGGACACCTTTTTAGGTAAATAGTAATAGATTGTGGAGACTGTACGGCGTAGACCGATATGGTTGAAACAATGGCTATGTTAGTGTGACGCATTTGTGGGTACCGGTATCCCTCGTGGTGAATTGAGGAGAATACGGGGCCGCTGAGTGGTGTCATAAAGCACTAATTGACCTTAGAACCCTAATTGAACAAACTTGGCCATTAGGACGTAGTGAGGTAGCCGATTTCGGTGTAGAGCTGAAAATTGGTTGATACTCGATACTACACTCGTCGAGGCTAGACTTTTGGGATATCTTGACCGCAAGAAAATATTGTTGTGCTGAGACAATGCCTAACAGAAAGATCGATGATATTGAGATCTTTTAGAACCCGATCATTATTTCTAGGACAGGTTGAGTCAACTAGACTTCAAGAGGGTACTTACCTACAAGACTCATGCAAGCCTAAAACATAGGGTTTTGTTTGTTGTGTTTGTATATATTTTTACATCATAAACATCATCAACATCATATGCATGCTCACTAACTATTTCAAGGATTTAGAAATTTATCTTTGTTTTTGTTTTGTAGGACATGAATTCTCTCCGAAGAAACACCATCCGAATCAGCTTTGTAAAGGCACATCCTAAACTTCAAGAGCTAGCCTGAAAAGTGCCAGGGGATTCTCCTTTTACCAAGAAATATGGTCGACTCCTCAGTTTGGCTACATCCAACTTCCAAGAAGAAATAATGTGTGTACTATTCCAATTCTTTGATCCCGTACATCATTGTTTCACTTTTCCAGACTATCAGTTGGTACCTACACTAGAAGAGTTCTCTCTACTCTTAGGGGTGCCTGTGCTTAATCAGATACTGTTCACCGGTCTAGAAGGGATTCTAAAACCTGAAGTCATTGTCGAAGCTTTACATGTGAAGAGGGTCGGCGTCATAGCCAATTGGGAGACAAGAAGTGGGGTTAAAGGCTTTCTAGATAAGTTTCTATTGGAAAAGGCTCGTTCATTCTAGGATGACATGGATTTCCAAGCTTTCGAATACGTACTAGCTCTCCTCATTTATGGTTTGGTTCTGTTTCCCAATTCGGACCAATTCATAGACATTAATGCCATCAAAGTTTTTCTCTCTCGCAATCCTATACCTACCTTACTGGGAGACATCTTGCATTGCCTTCATACCCGCACCATGAGGAAAAGAGGCACCCTTTTGTGTTGTATTCCCCTACTCGCTAAGTGGTTCACTTCACACCTGCCTCAATCCGCATTGAAGAACGAGCAAAGAATGACTTGGTCTCAAAGATTGATGTCTCTCACCCACTCTGATATCCGTTGGTGCTCGAGATCCTTGGAAGATATTTTTATCATTGACTGCTGTGGGGAGTTCCCTAAAGTACCTCTGCTTGGTATTAGGGGAGGTATCACATATAACCCATGCTTAGCTCTTCGGTAGTTTGGGTATTCCCGAAGAGACGGCCCTCATGAGATGCTCATCCAAGGTCTGGTGTTCGACTATGACAAAGAAGACCAAGGTTACCGCCAGATGTTTACACATGCTTGGGGAATGGTGAACAAGGTGGACAGTAGGACTTTGGGACATAAAAACTCTATCCCTCTCGAGCCTTACCTTAAGTGGGTACGGGCTCGTGCCCAGAGTCTCTTGATGCCTTACCCTTCTATCCTTTCTGTCATCATTGAGCCTGTTATTGAAGGAGACGTCCCATACACCGTTTTTCATCCTGCCATGCCTACCTCTCTTGAAGACCTGCAGAAAGCTTGGGTTCAGTTGAAGGAAGAACGAGACACCTTTGAAACCCAGTATTACGCCAGTGAGAAGAAGGTTCTGGAGCTCACCAAACTGCTTCATGAAGAGAAAAACCTGAATACCTACATTGCTCTAAAGAGGATGCGTTCGGTCTTTTTGTCTTTCGAGTTTTGCTGTATTTTGTTTCTTTCTTTGTAAGCCCAAGGAGGCATGATGTATTCAAACTTGGTTTTATTTAATATGACGTGTGTTCCTTTTTTGGTTTGAATAAGTTTAAATCTCTAAATTTCCTTGAAATCATTTTCATATTGCATCTTCATTCATCATAACATCATACAGGTTTCTCATAACAGGTCGCCTTATCCTTCTACTGTTTATTTCAGTGAGATGGATGTTGAACAGACTGTGAAAGATCTTCAGGTGCAGAATGCCCAGTTTCAACAAATGCTCATGGCTCTGACAAAAGGACAAGAAGAGTTGAAGACTCTGTTGGCCAAAGAGAAGAAGAAGAAAATGAAGAAACCAACCGGTGTTGTAATCATGGGAAGAAGGTTTAAAGGACAGACCAGGCGAACTTTAGACTTTGCAACATCGTCAGGCGAAGGAGATAATCAAACCCAAGAAGTGAACAACGACCTAGCATCCGAAGGAGAGGAAGAGCCTGATTACTCTGAGGAACAATATCCTCCTGCTGATGATAAATACAAACAGTTAGAGGATCGTTTGAATGCTATGGAGATTCAGAGGGTACCCGGTTTGGAATTTGAAGAATTAGGACTCATCTCGGGGGTTGTCATCCCACAAAAATTCAAGGTCCCAACTTTCGCCAAGTACGATGGTGTCTCTTGCCCGAAGCTACATCTAAGGTCATATGTCAGAAAGATTCAACCCCACACGGATGACAAGAATCTGTGGGTGCATTTCTTCTAGGAGAGTTTATCTGGGACACAGTTGGATTGGTTCTACCAATTGGAAGGGACCAATGTTCGCAACTGGGAAGAGTTGGCCGCCACTTTCTACAAACAATATCAGTATAATGCTGATTTGGCTCCGACTAGGACGCAGTTACAAAGCATGTCTATAGGAACGGGTGAAAGTTTCAAAACCTATGCTCAAAAATGGAGGGATCTTGCAGGCAGGGTCCAGCCCCCTCTATCGGACAGAGAATTACTAGATATGTTCCTAGGTACCTTGTCAGGACCATTTTTCAATCACCTGATTGGGAGTTCCTCAGCTGGGTTTACTGAATTAATTATGACTGGTGAGCGGGTTGAGGTCGGTATAAAAAGCGGCAAAACTCAAAGAGATGCATCCTCGAGTATGGTGAAGAAGCCCTTTGTTGGAAAGAAGGAGGTCAGTGCTGCATATGATTATAGAAGTCAAAACAAAACCGACCGTCGTCCGGCAGTAGGGGCTGTCATGATTTCTAACCATGCGCCAAATCAGCAGCGAAATTATCAGCACAAACCAGAAGCTCCCATGAGACGATTTACCCGGATTAACATGACCATGTCTCAAGTTTTTCCTAGGGGTGTTCGCGGTGCGGTTTGGGCGGTTTTGAAGAAAAAAATCACCCGAACCGCAAGAGAAAAAAACATGCGGTTCGGTTTGGTTCGGTTGGATTTTAAAAATAAATCTGAACCAAACCAAACCAAACTAATGCGGTTTGGATTGGTTCGGTTGGTTCGGTTTTTTATTAAAAAAATTATTAAGTCATACATACAAATATAAAGGAAAATATAATTTTGTGTTTAATTGTTCATACATTACCATAAAAAAATTTATAATTTTCAAAATAAGTTTATAATTTGATACATAAAATTGTGTATTATAATTTTATCTAAATCTAAAGAATGATATAAACAATATTGCATTCTTAAATAAATATTATACAAAAAATACAATAAAATATATTTTGTGAAAATGATATTTATAAATGAATAATGTTTTATTTTTTTATGATTTGTAAATTAAAATGAATATAATACAAAGTATGATAAAATATACACATAATACATGTTGATTTCTCTAAAGAATTAAAAAATATATATTTGTTAGTAATATTTTATAACATAATGCGGTTTTGTTTGGTTTGGTTCGGTTTGTAAAATACAAACCGCAAACCGAACCGAACCGTGCGGTTTTGCGAGAAAATGACCCAAACACATCCGAACCAAATGCAGTTTTTTGCGGTTTCGGTTTGGTTCGGTTTGGTTTTGCGGTTTTCTATTGGGCCGGTTTGGTTTTGAACACCCCTAGTTTTTCCACACCTTCTAAAAACCAATCTAGCAACTTTAAAGGAAGCTCCCAAGAACCCCAATACTGCTTCTCCTTGCTACAACCCGAACGCCCGATGTGCCTATCATTCTGAAAGCCCGGGGCACGATACAAATGACTGTTAGGCCTTAAAGAATAAGGTGCAAGCCCTTATCGATGCGAAAGAGATTGAATTTGATCCCCCAGAAATGCCTAATGTAATAACGGCGCCAATGCCCAAACATGGCCAAGGTATCAACTCCATTGACGATGATCGTTTTGTTTCCTCTGTGAATGATTTAGTTACTCCTCTGTTGACCATTAAACAAAATCTATTGTGAGCCGGCCTGTTCCCAGGATGCGATGAAGATTGTCACTTATGCAAGTCTCTACCGAGCGGCTGTTTGTTACTAAAGATAGGCGTCCAGCGCCTGATGACTAGCAAAGAAATCCTATTTGAAAAGCTACCTCTTATCAAAAGTTCTTATCAAGATGTTTCGATAATCACCATTTCCGAAAATCCTCCCAGGGTCTCCACCAAAAGACCCGTCAAGATTACATTTGTTCCAAGATCTGCACCTTTAATCATCGTTATGTCAAGACCAATATCGTACTCCTCAGATAAAGCTGTTCCCTGGAGTTATGGGACTGACATTTATTACTATGGTGTCAAGCAAGATCAGTTGGCTGTCAAAGACGAAGTTGCGAGAGATATTGATCGTGATATCGGTAACATCATTGGGACCAACAAAATAACAAGAAGTGGGAGAGTTTTCTCACCTGAGATTTCTCCAAAGACCGTTGCTACTCCTGTGATCATTCCTACTGCCACTCCTACCGACACTCCCAGTGATACTCCTACTGTTATCCCTGCTATTGATACAAGGGGCAAAGAGGCTCTGAATGATCCCGCCCAAGCAAGAGAGAGTCCCGAGATCATCCTTGAAGCTTCTAGAAAGGAGATAGAAGAAATACTAAAGATAATCAAGAAGAGTGACTACAACATTGTAGAAAAATTGGGGCAGACCCCCTCGAAGATATCATTGTTGTCTTTACTTTTGTGTTCTAAAACCCACACCAAAGCCTTGGTAAAGTTTCTTAAGACCGCCCACGTGCCCCAAGAGACCTCCATCGACCAATTTGAAAACTGTGTGGCCAGTCTAACTGCTGATAATGGATTGGGCTTTTCCGATGCTGATTTAACCTCTAAGGGAAGGAAGCACAACGATGCCTTACATATTTCCATTGAATGCAGGGGCACCACACTTGCCCACGTTCTGGTGGATACTGGCTCATCATTGAATGTCTTGCCCAAGAATGCTCTCGACCGACTGGATTACGAGGGGCTCATCTTGAAACCTAGAAACATCATAGTAAGGGCCTTTGATGGCTCCAAGAGGACAGTGCACAGAGAAGTTAGTATCCCCATAAAAATTGGGACTCAGACTTTTGACTCAATTTTCTATGTGATGGACATTCGCCCTTCATACTCTTGTTTGTTGGGTCGACCTTGAATCCATGGTGCTGGTGCCGTCACTTCCACCCTACACCAAATGCTAAAATACTCGATCAGAGGGAAAATTGTCACAGTTCACGGAGAGGAGGAGTACATGGTTAGCCATCTGAACTCTTTCAGGTATGTTGAAATGGATGGTGAATTCATAGAGACTCCCTGTCAGAACTTTAAGGAGGTTCCAGCAACGGTCGTGGCAACCAAATCTACTCCAAAGGTCCCGAAGATTAACAGAACTCCACTGAAGATGGCCTCGTTGAAAGATGCTCGAGCAGTAGTTGAAGAGGGAGGATGTACTATCTGGGGTCAGCTTCCGGATATTCCCTACAAGTCCGACAAATTCGGGTTGGGTTTACTTCAGAGGCCCAAAGAGATGTTCGACGTTCTCGCACTGGGGGACCACCTCTGTGTATCAACAATCAGGGAATTAATGCAATATAAGACAGTGATGGCAGTTGTGACATGGACGAATGGATTTTTCCAACCATCGGCGGAGGGCTCGACAATTGGGAGGCCAAAGATTTCATTTCTATTACTTTTATTCAAGAGTAATTGTCTTTTAAAATTTTCAGGCTTGTAATACTTAAACAATTCAGACTTTTTTAAAACCTTGTGTCTTACCCGAGGCACAACGATCCATTTGTGAGGGTTGTCACTTCATTCTCATATGTCATTAATGAATCATGGACGTTTTTCCATCAAATTTTGTTTTCTTTATCTTTTCTTTCTTACATTTTATTTCTTTCAAAGGTAGCTATGCTCTTACACACACTCACATATTAAAAATGCAGATCTACATCCACTAAAGATCCCATGGGTAACAGTTCTGCTATGGCCAATTGTGACTTTGGAAATCCAATCTACCAAGCCTACGATGAAGGTGAGGAAGATTATGAAGTGCCAGGGGAGTTGGCCAGGTTGTTGCAACAGGAAGAAAGGACCATTCAGCCACACGAAGAGCCGGTCGAAACAGTTAACTTAGGAACTGAGGAAGATAAGAAGGAGGTCAAGGTGGGTGCCAATTTGGAGCCTAATGTCAAAGAGCGCCTGATTCAATTATTACACGACTATGTTGAGATCTTTGCCTGGTCATATGAAGACATGTCGGGACTTGATGAAGACATTGTGGTACATCGTCTGCCTACAAAAGAAGATTGTCCCCCAGTAAAGCAAAAGGTTCGTCGCATGAGGCCCGATATGTCGAAAAAGATCAAAGCAAAAGTCATGAAGCAATTCAATGCCTGATTTTAGCTGTCATCTCTTATCCCCAATGGGTGGCCAATGTTGTTCCTGTGCCTAAGAAAGACGGTAAATTGCGAATGTGTGTGGACTACAGAGATTTAAATAGGGCAAGCCCCAAGGATGATTTCCCACTTCCTCACATCGACATTCTAGTTGACAATACGGCACAACACAAAGTGTTTTCCTTCATGGAAGGTTTCTCGGGCTACAACCAAATCAAAATGGTGCATGAAGATATGGAGAAAACAACATTCGTTACACAGTGAGGCACTTTCTGCTATAAGGTCATGCCATTCGGACTGAAAAATGCTGGGGAAACTTATCAACGCGCCATGGTAGCTTTATTTCATGACATGATACATCATGAGATAGAGGTCTACGTGGACGATATGATAGCCATATCATAGACGGAAGAAGAGCACCTTGATCACTACAGAAGCTGTTTGAGAGGCTGAGGAAGTACAAGTTGAGATTGAATCCAAACAAGTGCACGTTTGGAGTACGGTCTGGTAAACTCTTAGGCTTTATCGTCAGCAACAAGGGTATCGAGGTTGACCCTGCCAAGGTTAAAGCGATACAACAAATGTCATCTCCCCGTACTTAGAAAGAAGTCAGAGGATTCTTGGGACTTCTGAATTACATAGCCAGGTTTATTTCTCACCTGACAGCTACTTGTGAGCCAATCTTCAAACTCTTGAAGAAAGATCAAGTAGTCAAATGGAATGATGAATTCCAAGTTGCTTTGGACAAAATCAAAGAATACCTGCAAGAGCCTCCTGTGTTGTTGCCACCTGTCGAGGGAAGGCCATTGATCTTATATCTAACTGTTTTAGAAAACTCAATGGGGTGTGTGCTGGGGCAGCATGACGAGTCTGGCCGAAAAGAGCATGCTATTTATTACCTGAGCAAAAAGTTTACTGACTGTGAAACAAGATATTCATTGCTCGATAAAACTTGCTATGCTCTGGCATGGGCTGCTCGCCGGCTGAGACAGTATATGCTGACCCATACTAGTCTGTTAATATCTAAAATGGATCCGATAAAGTACATCTTCGAGAAGCCCGCTCTTTCTGGGAGAATAGCGAGATGGCAGATGATCCTGACAGAATATGACATACAATATACTACCCAGAAAGCTATAAAGGGTAGTGTATTGGCTGATCACCTTGCTCACCAAGCTGTGGAAGACTATCAGTCCATGAGGTTTGAGTTCCCGGATGAAGACATCATGACATTAGACAACTGTGAAGAAATCAGGCCATATGACGGACCTGAACAAAGATCCCGATGGACCCCGTTCTTTGATGGGGCATCCGATGCACTTGGCAAAGGTATCGGTGATGTACTCATCTCTCCGGAAGGATGTCATACTCCCTTTACTGGCAGACTTTACTTCAACTGTACAAACAACATGGCAGAATACGAAGCATGCATCTTCGATCTCAAAGCTGCTATAGACTTGGGGATCAAATACTTGGATATATTTGGAGATTCAACTTTGGTCATCAGTCAGATCAAAGGGGAATGGGACACCAAACACCCCAACCTTATCCCTTATAAAGAACATATGTTGACATTGCTGCCGCATTTTGAGAAGATTACCTTCGAGCATTTCCCGCGAGAAGAAAATCAGCTAGCGGACGCACTAGCTACAATGTCATCTATGTTTAAACTTAATTGGGATGACGAGGCTCTTCAAATCACCATTGAGTGGATGGATGAACCAGCCTACTGTCACGAGATCGGTACCGAAGAAGTAGTGGATCGACCTTGGTTCCACGAAGTTAAAAGGTATCTCGAGTCTCAGGAATATCCAGAAGGAGCTTCAGTGAATTACAAGAAGTTCCTAAGAAGATTCTCGGCTAAATTCTTCCTTAGTAACAGCGTTTTGTACAAACGCAGTCATGACTCTGTGTTGCTTCGATGCGTAGACAAGGCTGAGGCTGAAAGGATCATGGTTGAATTACACGAAGGCACTTTTGGTACCCATTCCAGTGGGCATACAATGGCAAAGAAAATCCTATGGGCAGGCTATTATTGGTCTACCATGGAGGCAGATTGCTACCAACACTCTCGGACTAGCTATAAGTGTCAAATTTATACGGATAAAGTGCATGTACCTCTGGTTCCCATGAACGTCTTGACGGCTCCTTGGCGCTTTGCTATGTGGGGAATTGATATGATTGGGGAAATCTAGCCAACGGCCTCCAATGGACACCGTTTCATCTTAGTGGCCATCGACTATTTTACAAAGTGTGTTGAGGCAGCTTCCTTTGCTTCCGTTACTAAGAATGTGGTCGCCCGGTTCATCAAACAGAATCTCATCTGTCGATACGGTATCCTAGAGAGAATCCTCACTGATAATGGTACGAATCTAAATAACACTATGATCACCGCCTTGTGCGAGCAATTCAAGATTCAACATCACAATTCTTCCCCTTACCGGCCAAAGATGAATGGTGTTGTAGAAGCTGGTAACAAAAACATTAAGAAGATCATACAGAAAATGACAGTCACTTACAAATATTGGCATGAGATGCTGTCGTTCGCTCTCCACGGGTATCGTACCATAGCTCGCACATCAACTAGGTCAACACCCTATTCTCTCGTATACGGCATGGAGGCTGTCTTGCCTATTGAGATCCAGATCCCCTCTCTAAGGATCATGAAGGATGCTGGTTTGAATGAAGAAGATTGGATCCAGACTCGGTTTGACCAACTAAACTTGATTGATGAGAAGAGGCTTACAGCTATCTGTCATGGTCAGATGTACCAAAAACGCATGACCAAAGCTTTTAATAAAAAGGTCAAACGTCAGGTATATCGGGTCGCTGACTTGGTAATCAAGTGTATCATTTTTCCACAAGGTGATCCCAAGGGAAAATGGACCCCTACATATGAAGGGTCGTTTGTAATCAAAAGCATATTCTCTGGTGGAGCAATGATCTTGACTACTATGGATGGCGACGACCTCCCGCACCCTATAAATACGGACACAGTTAAAAGATACTACGCATGATCAAAGACCCGCTAGGTTGACTGGCCTAGGAAAAAATAAGGGCTTATCGGCGAACCAAAAGGGTTCGGGCAAAAATAAGGGATGAAATTTAAAAAATAAAAAAAAATGTGTACGCCCGGCAAGTCGAAAACCCGAAAGGGCGGCTTGGGCAAAAAAGGGTATCCCGGTGGGCTGAAAACCCGAGAGGGCGGTCTAGGAAAAAGTTAGGGACTAAAGCGTATGACTATGTCCCATTGGATCGTCTTATAGACAATCTTCAGCATCGACCAATCAACTCAAACGACTCTAAATCAATCTAATCGACTTCACCGAGGCGACAAGTGGACAAGACATTCAGAGACATGAAGACTATAGCTGAATGGGAACCCCATGGGATTATTGCACATAGTTATCTTTTCTTCGTATCAATTTTCTTTTCTTTTTTACAACGACATTATCTTACTGGAATGTTCGTCTCATTGTACAAAAAACACTTATTCAATTTAATACAAAGATATCCCTTTTGGAAGTGCAAAACCATCGGTTTTTCTTTATTTCTATGTTTTATTTACAAAAACGTCCAATAATTTATTTTTGAACATATGAATTTGAACGTGATTACTGTTACAAATAAATAAAAGAAAAACGGAAAGACAATTACTAGTGACTTTGATAAATAGGATAATATCTATAAGCCATTCCATAAGATCTCCACAGGCACCTTTTCCAGCAGGAGCGGAAGCAAATACATCCTACCCCAGAATCACTAACATATCCCCAGTATGCAGCCTGTTGGTATCAAGAGGTCTCATATTCCTGACAGAGAAAAAAAAAACCTTCCAACTACCGTTCCAGAGTATCCCTAGTAAGTTGCCCAACTGCTCAGATTTCCCCAGCAGAATTTCACGAACTCTACAAGAAGTGTCCGGTGTTTCCCCTCTACAATAGAGTTTATGTTTGGAAACTCACCCATCAGTGCTTCATAAGGGATTTATTTTCCCCTCTTCCAACAACGCTACGGCACAAACAATCTTTAATTCCATACATTTGCATCCATACGTCATAACATTGACAACTCAAGTACATACAGTGCAATCTCATTTATTTTGAGAGGCAAATATCACACCATGCATCACATACATCATAACATTGCATACAATTAACTCTTCACCTTTTGCAGGAAAGAGTCATTTGACAGGAAATTATCATCAATAAATTTCCAACAGACCAAGATTCTCAACAAGAAAAGACTGGTCGACTATCTACGTAATAAAATATTTCTTCCAGATTTTTACTGGTTTAGATAAATCTCTCAACGATTTATTCTTATTCGTCTCCAGATTTTCACTAGTTCAGATAAATCTCTCAACGGTTTATTCTGATTCGTCTCTAGATTTTTACTGGTTCAGATAAATCTCTCAACGGTTTATTCTGATTCATCTCCAGATTTTCACTGGTTCAGATAAATCTCTCAACGGTTTATTCTGATTCGTCTCCAAATTTTTACCGGTTCAGATAAATCTCTCAACGGTTTATTCTGATTCATCTCCAGATTTTCACTGGTTCAGATAAATCTCTCAACGGTTTATTCTGATTCATCTCCAAATTTTTACTGGTTCAGATAAATCTCTCAACGGTTTATTCTGATTCGTCTCCAGATTTTCATTGGTTCAGATAAATCTCTCAACGGTTTATTCTGATTCGTCTCCAGATTTTATTGGTTCAGATAAATCTCTCAACAGTTTATTCTGATTCGACTCCAGATTTTCACTAGTTCAGATAAATCTCTCAACGGTTTATTCTGATTCATTTCCAGATTTTTACTGGTTCAGATAAATCTCTCAATGGTTTATTCTGATTCGTCTCCAGATTTTCACTGGTTCAGATAAATCTCTCAACGGTTTATTCTGATTCGTTTCCAGATTTTTTCACTGGTTCAGATAAATCTCTCAACGGTTTATTCAGATTCATTTCCAGATTTTTACTGGTTCAGATAAATCTCTCAACGGTTTATTCTGATTCATCTCCAGATTTTCACTGGTTCAGATAAATCTCTCAACGGTTTATTCAGATTCGTTTCCAGATTTTTTTTATTGGTTCAGATAAATCTCTCAACGGTTTATTCTGATTCGTCTCCAGATTTTCACTAGTTCAGATAAATCTCTCAACGGTTTATTCTGATTTGTTTCCATATTTTTATTGGTTCAGATAAATCTCTCAATGGTTTATTCTGATTCGTTTCCAGATTTTTATTGGTTCAGATAAATCTCTCAATAGTTTATTCTGATTCGTCTCCAGATTTTTTACTGGTTCAGATAAATCCCTCAACGGTTTATTCTGATTCGATCTCTATTAAGATTGAGTTCAAATTTTCCGTCAACAATCGTCTTTGGATGGCATCTATAAGCCCATCTTCGACAATTTTCCTTTGCTTCTCCAAATGGAATCTTCAAGCCCATTTCCTTACGCAATCGACCAGTGCATCATCAAACGCAAATTTCTGGGCACTCTAGTGTTCAATCATCTTCTACTTTCAAGCCACGAACGATAAACGCGTCAATCTCGCTTTTCAAGTTTAAAAAGATTGAACAGGGGCAGCTGTTGTACCCCAAAATTTTCCCTCTCATTTTCCACTTAGGATGCTATCCCAGGGTTCCTCAAACACTTAATTCGGCTCAAAAGTCGATCAAGCAGATTCTCCTCCTAGGCAAACCATCAGCAATTAGGGTTTGGCGCTTCTTAAAGAAAATTAAGCCCTCAAGGATTCATTTGATTTTCCATAAGTATTTATATCTCCTTGGAATTGTTTAAACCAGTTTTCAGACCTCACAGTACAAGTTTGCTCAACCAATGGTCCAGATAACTGAAAACAATTACAGCAACCCCAAAATCAACCCTTTTGCGAGAATGATTTAAAGTGCTTGTAAAATTCTTCGTTATTCGATATTTTTTAGTGGTTTTTCTTGCGTACGATTCTCCCTGATGATATTTCCAATTTCTCTTCACAAATCAAGAATTAATTACGCGTAGAAAATCACCAATGTTCAAGTCAGAAGTCGCATCGTGAAGTTTGACCTAATTTCAAGTAGCCGTCGTCTGATTTCTAAGAATTGTAATTTCTTCAAATTACAAGACCTTGAGATGATTATTCTTGTTTATGGTCATAAGTGATGTCACACATGAGTTTATTGTGTTCGAAGACTTTTTGAATCGTCGCAAGAATTTAGTTGATTTCTAAGTGTTCTTAACCGCAGTTTGTTAAATTTGGTTAATTCTACAAGATTGACAAATATTCTCCAAAACATGTTTGTTTGGCAATGAAGTTCCATTCTAATCAGGCATGGCAGACGATGTAACTTTGAATTAATTTGATTCAAAGTTTGAAAGATATGGCATTTTGGTTTTACTTGAAATACAAATTACAAAAGCATTGGATTTTCTTGAGTTTCAAGTTACCGAGCAAGGCATATGTTCAAATCACACAATTAGAGGTTCCATATTTCATCAAGATCCAAGTTTCTTTCTTTTCTCAAGAGGCATTTTTTTAAGTTCATGGGCCACTGAGAAGAATTCAATTCGTGCTATGTCAAAGAATGTTCAAGAGATTTGGAATACGCTTTACAATTTTCTAAACTACGTAATTGAAATTACAAGGTTCGTGGCATTCCTAACAATTCACTAAACTACAAAGGAGCTTCTTCATCTTCAAGTCATTCCTCATCAATTCTCCCCCTTGCCAAAACTGCTCATACATGAAACAAAAAACAAAAAATTAGTGAGCATATGAAAATTCAAGAAGACTTTTGTTTAGAACAAGTTTTTCTCATCATGAGGGTTATGTTTGGAATCAGAAAAGATAAGAGGTCATTTAATCACGTGTTCAAATTCAAAGCCTCATATAAATCAATTTCAATCATAGGCTTTCTTTTTCGATTGCAAATCGTGAAGTTAAACCTTGGTTCACAAAAGAAAAGAGGAGGTATAATGAATAAGCAAACACAAAATTCAGAACTAGCAGCATCACAAATCAACATTCAAGCCCAACAAAAGTGTTGTAGAAATACCATAAAACAGTAAAAAAAAAACAGCATATGATAGTCCCAAATGCTGCCAAAATTCTGCTATTTTCTTACTGCAAATATGCCCAAAAACCTGCTAACAAATTAGGCCAGCAGTTGCATAAAATAGGCAACAAAAATCTGCAGCAAAAAAAGATAACATAAGTATGCCTCAAATGTTCAAATGGGCCAAACTTTTACCCCCAAATATTATCACACTGATATGATAAAAGGGACAATAATATTAAAGGTAAAGGGGCGGAGACAACATCAAGGAAACAGCAAAAAGATCATAAAAAATATAGAACCATCAAAAAAAGTTTTGGTTTTTGATAGCAACAAAAACATCACCGAACAACAGAAGCATCACCAACCTCACCAAGAAACAGCAACATCAGTAAAACACCTTAATCATCATCATTTTCCAAACATTTTCCCTTCAGAGTCTAAAAAACAAGAAAGAGAAAAGAGGCTTCCTTGTCAAACAAAGGCCAACAGCGAGAACGAGTGAGGAACAAAAAAAAATGGACAGGGGCAGCAGCATAACAAGTCCAAAGAGATCGTTCATAAATCTTCAAATCCTGTAAGTCTCGCTTCCTGATCTCATAAGCATTTTTCCATTTTTTCTTTGCTTTGATTAAGTTTTGAACGTTCTTTACATGTCATTTTCGTAACTGTTTGAGCTAAAAAATATATAATAAGTAAATAAAAACAGAAAAACATACAGTAATAATCCATGATCTCAAAGATAAAAAAAAAATACCTTTAGTTTTTTTTCTCTCTGCTCAAATACCCCCTTTTCTCCATCTCCGACCAAACAACAAAATCACAGCTGTCGCTCTGATTTTTCTCATGCCCACGGCCTCCGATTCCGAGCTACCATCACGGTTCAACAATCTCCTCCATCGCCTCTACAAATAACCGAATTCAGAAGTGAGGAAGTAGGAGGTGGATTTGCAAGAAAAATCGCCAAGGCGTTTGGAGTGACAGTTTTCTACTTCGGATATGATGGGTTAGAATCGATTGGCGATGATGTTGTTTTGTTCGAGTGAAGAAAGTTGAAAGGATGAAATAAAGTTGAAGAAGAAGATGACCTTACTGCTGAGAGAGAGAAGAAGAGGAGGACGATGCTGTTGAGAGAGATGAAGGGTTGCGTTTTTTTTTACAGTAACATAAGGAAAGTTTTCTTTTTTTTTTTAACAATAATAAGTTTGCTCCACGTTTTCTTTTTCTTTTCCCAACAACGATATTATTTTTTTTTTATTTTTTTTCGTGTCCCTTTCCAACATTGTCGGCGGCGCATTTGCTTTTGGTGGCTAGGGTTTTAAACCCTTTCTCTTCGTATTTCCCAACCGGGTCAGGCCTTTTGGGCCTTTTGGCCCAATCATGCAACCGTGTTCTTTTATTTATCAATTAAGCCGTTTTAATTACGAATAAGTAGCGTAGTTCAGTTGGCAAGGTGTATCTGTGATAACCCAAATGGCCTGAGTTCAATTCCTCCCTTGGACGTTTTTTTTCTTTGTTTCTTTAATTCTTTTAATCTTACTCCCCCAATTTGTTTAGTTTATATTTAGTTTAAATTCTCAAAATTCAATTAAACTTAAAATATACAATTTTTATAATTAGTTTGGTTTAGACTTTGTGAATACTTTTTATCAAATTCTTTTTCTTTCTTTAATAATTTATTTTTTTAAAATAAAATTATTAATATAATAAAATTCAAAGGGGATATAGAATAGTTTCTTTTTATGTACTCTCACAAATATAAAATACCAAACAAAAAGATATATATGCAATTGACTTATTTTCTTTTAAATTTTCTTTTCTTTCAAAACGTTACAAACCAAACAACTTAGGGTTTTTGTTGCGATACTTTGTTAATTATTTACCCTAGAATGTTATATTTATTTCAAATTCGATTTGGTTGTATTGATTGCCTATTTTGACTGTTAATCACATTGATCCATCCCCATTTGTAAATTTGTACCCCCATTCCCGAAAACTTTGTAATAGTGTAGAATTTCAATTCCCGCAATTTACTGTTTTTCTTTTACTGTATAGTAAATTAGGCGTGCATGGCAAGACATAAAATCAATCGCTAGATAACCTAATTTCAACAAAATAACTTGAAACGAACACACTTTTTCACATGCGCACCTCTAGGGTAACTTCGCTTGTTGCCTCGGACATACAGTCATGTCCCTCGAATATGGGACGTTTTAGCAACGACCCTTCGATAAAAAAGATCGTAGTCCCTCGATGACCCGCGATGTTGCCTTCGATAAAACGATCTCGTCCCTTGTGAAAATTGCTAAAGCGCCTCATAAGTTTCTTTCGATGACTGTAAAATTGACCCGCGCCTGTACCTTCATATCTGACGATGGGCCTTCTTACCAAATTAATGGTAAGATAGCAACATTAAAAGGAAGAAAAAAAGAACAATTGAAAACCTTTCGAGTAGGTAGATTCGCTCCTAGTTACTCGTTTGCTCACGACAAAAACATTTTTACACCTACACTTTCATTTCAAAACATTTTCAAAAGACAAAACATTTTGTATACGTTCTTATAGAGACGAGAACCATTGCAAAATATCTTTTCAAAACACTTTCCGAAACACAAATCCACAAAAATATCTTTGATCCACTTTTCGAAATAAAAAACTTTGTACGCGTTCTTATAGAAACGAGAACCATTACAAAGAGATTTTTCAAAACACTTTCAAAGTCCGCACCACAAGTACACTGTCAAACAAAAGCAGGTGATCTAAATGAGTAACTAAGAGCCCATGGAAAACCATGGATGAAAAGGGTGCTAATACCTTCCCTTTTCATAATCTATCCCCCGAACCTGAGAAATAATCTAGAAAGGTCTTTCCTGTGCTTTTTTACCTTTCCTTTTTGGATAAAAGAAAATTCGGTGGCGACTCTTGCTATCCGCACAAATGCGATCAAAACGCAAAACTTCAAGTCAGTTCTCCCACCGTATCACAAAAGGATTTTCTAACCTAATTAATTAAACTAAAATAAGAAAATTAAGATTAAGTTAATAGAATAAATTAATTTAAAGAAAATAAGTTTTTTAGGGTTTCGGTGAATTAAATTAAATTAGTAAATAAATATAATTAAATAAAAAAAATGCTAAATTCTAAATTAATTTTAATTTACAAAATAATATAATCATAATTAAGATTTACTATCTAAGTATTTTTTTTTAAAAGGAAAAGAATCTATTAAAGAAAATGTTTTCTGTATTTTTTATTTTTATTAAAACAAATAAAATAAATAAGTGAGTGTAAAAATAATAGAATAAACATTTTTTGTATTTTTATTAATAATAATAAAATAAATATTAATAATAATAAAAAAAATATAATAATAAGAAAAAGAAAACGAGAAAAGAAAATAAAATAAAAAAGTTTGGGCCAGGTGTATGGAAGTAATAACAAGGGTTAGCAAAAGCAAAAAAAAACAAAGCCCAATTGTTGGAAGCCCAGGCGCTGCAAAAATACAAAAATGTCAAAAAAAGTGGAAAAATGGAAAAAAAAGGTCACGCTGGGGCTTGAACCCAGGACCTCATAGTGACAGGCGCGCTCTTTAACCACTGGGGTGGTGATACATCCATTAACTTATATGATATGATAAATACATAACATAAAACTTGCCCTGACTGTACTTCATCTTCAACCTCCAGTCAAAGGATCTGTAACTTGCTCATTTCTCAACAAAAATGAAAGATGCAAACATGAAAGTTGCTCCATTTTTCCACACGAATCCAACCATATAAACATCATAAACTATAAATCAAAGACGAATGAGAATTTCTAAAAGTACCAAATTCTGACCTAAATATTTCAGAAATTTCAAACTCAAAATTCTCCTAGCTCAATCAAAATAAATGAAATATATGGACATGTATAGTTTCAGGGCAATGATGTCTATATTTTATCTTCACAAATGTAAGCCTAACAATGCCTAAATATTAAGATAGAAGTTCAAGAAAAATACCTCAAAACTGGAAATCGTGAAATGCAAATGAGCTTGATTCAAGGTGCTACAATGATCAGGTTAGCTTCCTCAAGTTCCCAGGAAGCTAATGCAATGGTTTACTTGAACAATGGATGGCTAGAATGGTCTGGAGAAGTCAAGTTGCAGACCTCTGTTTTTGGTTATGGAGGATGATGAAGATGGAGTTACAGTTCCAAACTCAAGGACAGGGATGGACTATATTTTATGTAAGGAAGCTTTAGGAATGAATTTGAGGGAAACACACGAGGGAAATGAGAGATACAAGTTTAAGGTCAGAACTGTGTATCAATGCAGTTTTTAGTGCAATTTATGGCTAGAGGGAGTTTGGGAGTGTTTCAGGGTGCTTCATCTCGTGTCCTCACTCACAAATAGTGACTCTGTTTATAAGCAACAAGTTTGGAGACTTGTTGTTGATCAGAATTCAAAATCACAAGTTTATGCATAACATGTGATCTTTTGAGAAATTCAAGATTCCATGCCTTGTACTTAGTTCATAGAGTTGTTAACCACTTTAAACACAATACCTTTGACTTTGTGGATGGAGTGTAATCAAGGAAAACAAGTTAGAGGCTCAAGAATGGACTTTATGCAAAAAGCTTGCTTTACAAGAATGGCAATGTTAACTTTGTGCCATTAATGGAAATGCAACTGGGATAATAGCTCAATTGCTTGGATCAAAGCTCTAACAGCTGTGTAAACATTTAATTATGGAGCGAGAAACAATTTTGAGGCCTAAAAAGCAAATATTATGCAGCCTAGCATGGATTTGGTTCATGTGTTCATAAAAAATGACTTGTAATTCAAGTTTGAAAACCCTAACTTCCTATCTTTGATTCTCCATGCTCAAGAATAATCTCAAGGAGTTCTTAGACATTTTAGAAAGCTTGTAATGTGCTTTACAATCCCTCTTTGAATCAATTTTGAAAATTACCATTGGAACTATATGAAAAAGTGCCATGAAGTTAGGTCAAAATCCTACCTAAACTGGGGAAAAATTTCACTAAGTGTTTAGTTTCAAGACTATGACTTCATGAATTAATAACTTGAGATCCAAGCACTTTTAGAAGAAGTTGTGTAAAGAAATGTTATAGATCTCATGTATATCTACAACTTTCATGTTTAAAGTTTCTTCTGAATCATCTTGCATCATGGTGAAAAATTTGCTCAAAGTTGTGAAAAAACAAGAAGTTTTAAACACTTAGAAAAATTTCTAAGTTAGAAAACTTTGACTTTTCAAAATGAAATCTTGACTTTTTGATTTCTTGATGAATAAGTTTCATATTTTGACATGTTTTTATGAATTGTGATCTTTGACATTTGATTTTGACCAAAAAGTCAAAGTTTGACTTTTCAGTATACAGATGACTTTTGATTAGTTGACTGAAAATTCACTATCAATCCAATTGATCTTGAGCAATGTTTTGGGTCATGCCATTAGGTCAAAATGATGAAATTGAACTCTTGAGATCATGCCTCAAACCACTTAACCATTTGCTAGGTCAAAAATCAAAAATTGCCTTTCCTCAATCAAAACCCTAATTTTGACCATTTTGCCCTTTTGATGATTTGGTCAAATTTCTTGAGGAATTGTGGTCCAAACTTGATAAAATGATACATATGGGTTTATAATGTTGCTATGGATCATAAATTATGAAGTTTGACTGTAAATTTGCCACAATTGACTTTTTCCCTAATACAATTGATTTTTAGGTCAACTGCTCAATTGACTGAGGAAAAGTGTGATCCAAGGCTTGAAACTTGACATGAGTAATCTTGGGTATCCAAAATGATCCATGAAAGTCACATGAAGCATTGAAAGTTCAATTATCCTTGTGCAATCCCAAACCCTAATTTTGGTCATCAGTGCTTGAGGAGGTATCTTGAGTTGATCAACCCCAGTGCAGTCTTGAACCAAGAGAGATCTCTATGAGAAAATATTTGATAAATGAGAGGGAAAATTTTGGGGTAGAATAGCTTCCCATGTTCAATCTTCTTAAACCTGAAGAGTTAAATTGGCGGATTTGCCATTCGTGACTTGAAGGTGGAAGATGATTGGACACTAGAGTGCCCATAAATTTGCACTCGAGGATATGGTGGTTGATGGTGTAGGTAATGGGCCTAAAGATTCAATTTGGAGGGGAGATGAGAAGTTGTTGGAGATGGGCTTGCAGATGCCATCCAAAATGATTGTTGGACTGTATCTGAAAGAGAATCTGAATGAGTATCAAAATGGCATTCGTGTCTGGAGCGTATATGAACTGTATCTAAAGGCTGAATCTGAATGGGTATCAGAATGGCGTCCGTGTTTGGAGTGCATCTGAACTGTATCTGAAAGCTGAATCTGAATGAGTATCAGAATGGCGTCCGTGTTTGGAGCGTATCTAAACTGTATCTGAAAGTTGAATCTGAATGAGTATCAGAATGGCGTCTATGTTTGGAGCGTATCTGAACTATATCTAAAAGCTGAATCTGAATTAGTATCAAAATGGCATCCGTATCTAGAGCGTATCTGAACTGTATCTGAAAGTTGAATCTGAATGCTGAATCTGAATGAGTATCTGAATAGCGTCCCTGTCTGGAGCATAGCTGAACTGTATTTGAAAACTGAATCTGAATGAGTATCAGAATGGCGTCCGTGTCTGGAGTGTATCTGAACTGTATCTGAAAGAGTGTGTTAGAAGAAGCCTATGCAAGATTGCTTCAGCTGGTCGTGTAGATAATTGTTCTATCTTGTTTCAGGTATCAATCTCTGACCTTTCGTAAATTGTTGATGATAGCCATCTACTGACTGATCTTTCCTGAAAAGATGAAATATTAGTTATATGTAATGTCATGATGTATAAAATGCATTGTACAATGATGTTCTCAATAAAAATGAATGAGATTATGTTGTATGTGTTCGTGTTGTCAATGTTATGACGATGTATGGGTATGTAAGCTATGCTGCTGTAACACTGTGGGATTAGGGAAAATAAATCCCTGACTACTGTTGGGGACGTGGAGTGTAAGTATTCATGCTTTGAAGTGCTGATGAGTTGATGAGCTTCTATTTGGTAGAGAAATAAACTTTGTTGTAAGGGAAGCGCCGTGTATTGCTTGTGAAATCCTATTGGGGAATCCTGAGAAATTTGGCGACTTCTACCGGGGAGTGATAACTGGAAGTTTTGTTCCGTTGGGGATTAAGCTGCACACTGTGGGGGATTTTACGTAATGGTCTAGAGATATTATCCTATTTCTTAAAGCCATTAGCGATTGTCTTTATATTTTTTTGTTCCCTTTTTGTTCATTTGTAAACAGTAGTTACGTTCAAAAGCATATGTTTAAAAATAAATCATTGGACGTTTTTGTAAACAAAACACAGGAATAAAGAAAAAATAGATAGTTTTGCACTTTCAAAGGAGTACCTTTGTATTAACTTGAACAAGTATTTTTGTACAATGAGACGAACATTCTAGTAAGAGAATGTCGTCGTAAAAAAATTAAACTTTGATACAAAGAAAAGATAGCTATGTGTAATAATCCCATGGGGTTCCCATTCTGCTATAGCCTTCGTGTCTCTGAGCGTCTTGTCCACTTGCTGCCTTGTCCGAAGTTGATTGGATTGATCAGAACCGCTGAGTTTGTCAGTCGAAGCCAAAGGTTGTCTGTGAGGTGATCCAACATAACATAGTCACACGCTTTAAATCCCTAACTTTTTCCTGGACCGCCCTTTCGGGTTTTCAGTCCACCGGGATACCCTTTTTTGCCCAAGTCGCCCTTCTGGGTTTTCAACTTGCCGAGTGTATAGATTTTTTGTTTTATCCCTAATTTTTTCCCGAACCTTTTTGGTTCATCGGGATTCCCTTGTTTTTCCTAGGTGTGTTAACCTAGCGGGTCTCTTATGCGTAGTATCTTTTGACTATGTATGCGTTTATAGGGTGTGGTAGGTCGTCGCCATCCATAGTGGTTAAGATCATTGCTTCACTAGAGAATATGCTTTTGATCATAAAAGGCCCTTCATATGTAGGAGTTCATTTCCCCTGGGATCACCTTGCGGCAGTATGATGCGCTTGATCACCAAATCCCCGACTTGATACACTTGGCGTCTGAACTTTTTGTTGAAAGCCTTGAGCATCCGTTTTTGATACATTTGACCAAGACAGACAAAAGTAAGCCTTTTCTCATCAATCGAATTCAGTTGATCAAGTCAAGTTTGGATCCAATCGTCTTCATTCAACCCTGCATCCTTCATGATTCTCAGGGAAGGGATCTGGACCTCAATAGGCAAGACAGCCTCCATTCAGTATACCAGAGAGTAAGGTGATGCCCCGGATGATGTGCGCTCCATGGTACGGTAACCGTGGAGAGCGAATGGTAGCATCTCATTCCAGTCTTTGTATGTGACTGTCATTTTCTGTATGATCTTTTTGATGTTCTTATTTGCGGCTTCAACAGCACCATTCATCTTTGACAGGTAAGGAGAAGAATTATGGTGCTGGATCTTGAATTGTACGCACAGTGCAATGATCATAGTGTTGTTGAGATTCGTACTATTGTATGTGATGATCCTCTCTGGGATACTGTACCGACATATGAGATTCTGTTTGATGAACCGGGCTACAACATTCTTGGTAACGGAAGCGAAAGAAGCCGCCTCAACCCACTTAATAATCAATGGCCACCAAGATGAAGCAGTGTCCATTAGAGGTTGTGGATTTGATTTCTCCAATCATATCAATGCCCCACATCGCGAATGGCCAGGGAGCAGTCAGGATATTCAGAGGAACTAGAGGTACATGTACTTTGTCAGCATAGATCTGACACTTATGAAAAGTTCGAGAGTGCTGATAGAAATCTGCTTCCATGGTAGACCAGTAATAACCTTCCCGTAGGATCTTCTTTGTCATCGTATGCCCACTGGAATGGGTGCCAAAAGTGCCTTCATGTAGGTCAGCCATGATCTTTTCTGCCTCAACCTTGTCTATGCAACGAAGCAATACAGACTCGTGGTTGCGTTTGTAGAAGATGCCATTACTAAGGAAAAACTTAGCAGAGAATCTCCTTAGGAACTTCTTATCATTGACTGAAGCTCCTTCTGGATACTCTTGAGCCTCGAGATACCTCTTGACTTCGTGAAACCATGGACGGTCTACTACTTCTTCAGTATTACTCGTGACAGTGAGCTGGTTCATCCATTCGTTCAATGGTGATCTAGGGAGCCTCGTTATCCCATTTGAGTTTAAACATGGATGACATTATGGCTAGCGTATCTGCTAGTTGATTTTCTTCTCGCGGGAATTCTCGAAGGTAATCTTATCAAAATGTGGGATTAATGTCAACACATGTTCTTTATAGGGGATGAGGTTAGGGTGTTTAGTGTCCCATTCTCCTTTGATCTGACTGATGACCAAGGCTGAATCTCCAAATACATTTAAGGACTTGATCCCCAAATCTATAGCAGCTTTGAGACAAAAAATGCACGCTTCATATTCTGCCATGTTATTTGTACAGTTGAAGTAGAGTCTTGCAGTGACGGGAGTATGACATCCTTCAGGGGATATGAGTACAACACCTATACCACTACCGAGTGCATTAGACGCTCCATCAAAAACCAGGGTCCATCGGGGTCCTTGTTCAGGTCCGTCATATGGTCTGAATTCTTCACAGTTATTTACCGTCATGATGTCTTCATCTGGGAATTCAAACTTCATGGACTGGTAGTCATCCACAGCTTGATGAGCAAGGTGATCGGCTAATACACTTCCCTTTATTGCTTTTTGGGTAGTATACTGAATGTCATATTCCGTCAAGATCATCTGCCATCTTGCTATTCTCCCAGAGAGGGCAGGCTTCTCGAATATGTATTTTATTGGATCCATCTTGGATATCAATAAGGTAGTATGGGTCAGCATATATTGTCTTAGCCGGCGAGCAGCCCATGCCAGAGCGCAGCAAGTTTTCTCAAGTAGTGAATATCTTGTTTGACAGTCGGTAAACTTTTTTCTCAGGTAGTAAATAGCATGCTCTTTTCTGCCAGACTCGTCATGCTGCCCTAGCACACACCCCATTGAATTTTCCAAAACATTTAGATACATAATCAAAGGTCTTCCCTCGACTGGTGGAATCAAAACAGGAGGCTCTTCCAGGTACTCTTTGATCTTGTCGAAGACAGTTTGGCACTCATCATTCCATTTGACTACTTGATCTTTCTTCAATAATTTAAAGATTGGTTCACAAGTAGCTGTCAGGTGAGAAATGAATCTGGCAATGTAGTTTAAACGTACCAAGAATCCTATGACTTCCTTCTCAGTACGAGGAGCAGACATTTCTTATATCGCTTTCACCTTGGTATGGTCCACTTCGATACCTTTACCGCTGACGACGAAGCCTAGGAGTTTACCAGACCTCACCCCAAATATTCATTTATTCGGGTTCAACCTCAGCTTGTATTTCTTTAGTCTCTCAAAGATTTTCTACAAATGATCAAGATATTCCTCTTCTGTTTGAGATCTGGCTATCATGTCGTCCACATAGGCCTCTATTTCGTGATGTATCATGTTGTGAAATAGAGCTACCATGGCACGCTGATAGGTTTCCCCTGCGTTCTTCAACCCGAATGGCATCACCTTGTAACAGAATATGCCTCATTGTATGACAAAGGTTGTTTTCTCCATGTCCTCGGGCGCCATTTTGATTTGATTGTAACCTGAGAAACCATCCATAAAGGAAAACACCTTATGATGTGTTGTATTTTCAACAAAAATATCAATGTGGGGAAGTGGGAAATCATCCTTAGGGATTTCCCTATTCAAATCTCTGTAGTCCATGCACATTCACATTTTGCCGTCCTTTTTAGGAACGGGAACAACATTGGCGACCCATTGCAAATAGGAGGTGACGGCCAAGAATCTTGTGTTAAATTGTTTCATGACTTCCGCTTTGATCTTCTCTGACATGTTTGGTCGCATGCGACATATCTTTTATTTTACCGGAGGGCATTCTTCTTTTGTTGGTAGCCGATGTACCACAATATCAGCATCCAATCCCGACATGTCTTTGTATGACCAGGAAAATACCTCTACATAATCATGTAGCAACTGAGTCATACGCTTCTTGACATTGGGTTCAATATTGGCACCCATCTTAACTTCTTTCTTGTCCTTTTCGGTACCTAGGTTAACCGTGTCCACTGGTTCTTCATGGGGTTGTATGGTCCTCTCTTCTTGTTGTAGTAACCTGACTAGTTCCCCTGGCACTTCACAATCTTCTTTACCTTCGTCTTCGGCTTGGTAGATTAGATTTCAGAGTCACAGAAAGCCATAGCAGAATCATTACCCATGGGATTCCGAATGGATATAGATCTGCATTTTGATTGTGAGTGTGTGTAAGAGTATAGCTATCTTTGAAAGAAATAAAAATGTAAAAGGAAGACAAAGAGCACAAAGTTTGTATGCAAAAACTTCCATGTTTCATTGATGACATATGAAAATGAGGTAACAACCCTTACAAATGGACCTTTGTGCCTCGGGTAAGACACAAGGTTTTAAAAGTCTGGATTGTTTAATTATTACATGTCCGACAAAAATTTAAAGACAATTACTGTTGGATAAAAGTTATTGGGACAAAATCTTCAGCTTCCCAATTACTGAGTCCTCCGTTGACAGTTGGGAAAATCCAATCCTCCAAGTCGTAGTTGTCCTCATCCTCTTCCACTGTGCTAACTTTGTGGTTGTTGATTTTCAAGGGTGGTCCCCCGGCGCGAGCACGACGTACAGCTTTCTGAGCTCCTGAAGTGAAACCCAAACCAAATTATTCAGATTTTTATGGGATATCTGGGAGTTGGCCCCAAATAGTGCACCCACCTTCTTTGATCACTGCCTTGGAATCTTTCAAAGAAGTCATCTTTAGCGGAGGTCTTGTAATCTTTAGGACTTGGGAAACAGTCTTGGTTACTGCCACAGTTTGTGGGACTTCCTCGAAGTGTTGAAATGGAGTTTCAATGAATTCACCATCCAATTCCACATATTTGAAGGAGCTTAAGTGACTGGCCATATATTCCTCTTCTCCATGGACAGTAATGATTTTCCCCTCAGTTGGATATTTCAGCATTTAATGTAATGTAGAGGTAACGGCACCAGTGTTGTGAATCCATGGTCGGCCCAACAAGCAGGAATAGGAAGGGCGGATGTCCATCACGTAAAAAGTTGAATCAAAGGTTTGGGTTCCAACTTTTATTGGGATTTCCACCTCCCCGTGCACCATTCTCTTTGAACCGTTGAAGGCCCTTACCACTATGTTGCTGGGTTTTAAGGTCAAACCTTCATAGTCAAGTCTATCAAGAGCCTTCTTAGGCAGCACATTCAAAGACGAACCGATATCAACCAAGACATGGGCCAAAGTTGTGCCCCTGTATTCGACAGAGACATGCAATGCCTCGTTGTGCTTCCTCCCTCTAGGTGTCAAATTAGCATCAGAAAAGCCTAAACCATTATCCGCGGTCAAGTTGGCCACACAGTCTTGGAACTGATCAGCAAAGGTTTCTTGGGGTACATGGGCAGTTTTAAGAAATTTCACCAAGGCCTTTGCATGAGCCTCAGAGCATAACAATAAAGCCAACATATAGATCTTTAACAGAGTCTGCCCTAGCTGTTCGACTATGTTGTAGTCGCTTCTCCTTATAATTTTCAGAATCTCTTCCATCTCCTTTTGGGAGGCCTCAGGGATAGATACTGATTGCGCCTTCACCCAGATAGGCTCAACCAGAATGCCTTTGCCTCGAGTCTCGGTCGACTTGGTGGTAGGAGTATCAGCAGGTGTAACTATAGGAATTGTAGTAGTAGTAGTGTCAACAGGAACAAAAACAGGGATTATTACAGGACCAGTAACAGTCTTCGAAGGAGCAATCTCTGGGGAGAATACTCTGCCACTTTGGGTTATCTTGCCGGTTCCCGCAATGTCAATGATGTCGGGGTCAGCCTTCTCAAAAATTGAATCTTCAACAGCCGGCCAATCCTGCTTAACGCCGTGATAGTAGACATCTCCCCCATAATTCCATGGGACATTTTTATCTGATGAGTACGGGATTGGTCCAGGCATAGTAATTATCTGTGGAGCCACTTTAGGAACTGATGTAATCCTAACGGGTCTTTTGGTGGAGACCCTAGAAGGATTGGCGGAAATGGTTACTATTGAAACATCTTTGTAGGAAATGGTTGGAACGGGAGTCTTCTCAAACAAAATCTATGTGTCATCCATTAGGCGTTGAACACCTGCTTTCAATAAAGGACAGCCAGTTGGTAGGGATAAACAGATGTGACAGCTTTCATCACATCCTGGAAATAAACCAGCCTTCAATAGGTTCTTCTTGATGGTCAGAGAGGAGTAACAAGTTCATCAATAGCAATAACAAACATATCATCTTCAACAACGTTAACACCACGACCATGCTTTGGTATAGGAGCGGTGATAACATTTGGGATTTCAGGAGCATCAAACTCAATTTCTTTGGCTTCAAGAACGTCTTGCACCTTGTTTTTCAAAGCCCAAGAGTTGTTAGTATCATGGCCTGGACTTTCCGAATGGTATGCACAACGAGCATTAGGATGGTAGTGAGGAGAGGTTGTGTTAGGATTCTTTGGAGCTTCTTTCAAAGTTACCAGATTAGATCTCAACAAATGTGGCAGTACTTGAGATAGTGTCATATTAATCTGGGTAAAATGCCCTACTGGTCTTTCTGTTCTAGGCTGATCGTTCCTTTGTTGAGTAGGTGCAGGCTTAGGGATCATGACAGCCCCTACCATTGGTCGGTGTTCAGCTCTATCTTGATTCCTTTGAGGATACACAACACCAACTTCTTTCTTCCCGATAAATGGTTTTCTTACAGTAGCAGAGGATGCGTCTTTTTGAATCTTCCCACTCTTAATCCCAACTTCCACTCTTTCTCCGGTCAAGATTAATTTAGTGAAGCCTGTTGAGGAGCTTCCAATTAAATAATTAAAGAAAGGACCAGATAGGGTACCCAGAAATATGTCTATTAGTTCTCTTTCAGAAAGGGGAGGCTGGACTCTTCCTGCTAAGTCCCTCCATTTCTGAGCGTAGTCTTTGAAACCTTCACTTGAAACCATAGTCATACTCTAGAGTTGAGTACGGGTGGGAGCAAGATCTGTGTTGTACTGATATTTCTTATAAAAAGCAGCGGAAAGGTCTTCCCAATTATGGATATTGGCCCTTTCTAGTTGATAGAACCAATCAAGCTGAGTTCTGGACAGAATGTCTTGAAAGAAGTGTACTCACAAATCTCTGTCAGCAGTGTGAGGCTGTATCTTCCTCACATAGGATCGGAGATGCATCTTGGGACACGAAACTCCGTTGTACTTAGAAAATATTGGTGCCTTGAATTTTTGTGGAATGACAATCCCATACACCAAACCCAGCTCTTCAAAGTCTAGCCCGGGCACTTTCTGAATTTCCATTGCACTTAGTCGTTCTTCCAGATGTTTGTATTTGTCGTCGGTCGGGGGATACTGCTCTTCAGAGTAATCTTCTTCATCTTCCTATTCAGATTCTAGCTGGATAACCATTTCCTTTCCTTTCACTTCTTGGTTATCCTTTTCACCAGATGACGTTGCAAAGTCTAGGGTCCGTCTAGCTTGTCCTTGGAACCTTCTTCCCATATTCAGAACTCCGGTTATTTTCTTTGCTTTCTTCTTCTTTTCTTCAACCAACAAAGTTTTTAAATCCTCTTGTCCTTTGGTAGTCAATAACATCTTTTGAAACTGATCATTCTGCGCCTGGAGGTCTTTCACTGTCTGCTCGAGATCCATCTTACTGAAATAAATAGTAGAAAGATGAGGAGACTTGTTGTGAGAAAACCTGCTTATGTTATGATGAATGGTAAATGCATATTCAATGATTTCAAGGAAATTATACATTTAAATTTGCTTTTGACCAAAAAGGAACACACGTTATATTAATAAATGAAAGCTTGAGTGCATCATGCCTCTTTTGGGCTTACAAAGAAATACAAAAACTCTAAGATAAAAAATTTGTACGCATCCTCTTTGGTGCGATGTAGGCGTTCAGGCTTCGCTCCTCATGAAATTGCTTAGTGAGTTCCAAAACCTTCTTCTCGCTGGCATAGAATTGGGCCTCGAAAGTCTCTCACTCCCCCCTTAAGCTGTATCTAATCCCTTTGTAAGTCTTCAAGAGAGGTAGGCATGTCAGGATGTAGGATAGTGTATAGAACATCTCCTTCCACAACATGCTCTATGATTACCGGAAGAATGGAGGTAAGGCATCATAAGAATTTAAGCACAAGCTCATGCCCATTTGAGGTAGGGCTCAAGAGGGATGGAGTTCTTGTACCCCAATGTCTTGCTATCTACCTTGTTCAACATCCTCCAAGCTCGGATAAATCTCTGGCGGTGACCTAGATCGTCGTTCTCGTAGTCAAATACCAAATCTTGAATGAGCATCTCATGTGGGCCATCCCTTCGGGCGTAACCAAACTTTCTTAAGGCTAAACATGGGTTGTAGGTGATACCTCCCTTAATGCCAAGTAAGGGGACATTAGGGAATTCTCCATAACGGTCGACGATTGTAACATTCTCTATAGATCGGGAACACCAAGGAATGTCTGAATGTTTGAGTGTCATCAACCTATGTGACCACCTTGAACCTTGCTCGTTCTTCAATACAGATTGGGGAAGATGCGAAATAAACTATCTTGCCAACAAAGGAGTACATCACATAAGGATACCTCTTTTCCTCATAGTGCGAGTGTGAAAAGGATGTAGGATGTCTCCTAGCAAAGTAGGCACTGGGTTATGAGACATGAAGATTTTGATGGTGTTCACATCTATGAGTTGGTCAGGATTTGGAAACAAAACCATCCCATAGATGAGGAGAGACACAATTTCCTCAAAAGCTTGCAAATCCAAAGAGTTCCAACAGTTTTGGGCTTTCTCAAACAAGAACTTTACTAGGAAACCTTTGACACCACTCCTTGTTTCCCAATTAGTTGTGATATCAGATGATTGCACGTGTAGAGCTTGAGCAATATCTTTTGGCTTTGGATCTCTTTCCGTACCATTGAAAGGTAGTTGATTGAGAACGGGAATCCTCAAGAGTTGGGAGAATTCTTCCAAAGTTGGCACAAGTTGATAATCGGGAAATGTGAAGCAATGGTGTAGAGGATCGAAGAACTGGAAGAGCACCTTCATCATGTCCCCATCAGTGTTAGAGGTAACCAAGTTTAGTAGGTGACCATGTTTTTCGGTGAATGGAGAATTTTCAGGAATCCTTTATGCTAGCTCTTTAAGTTGAGGAGGGATCCTTACAAGGTTGACTTGAATGGTTTTCCTGCGAATAAAATCTATGTCATGCAAAACAGAACAAAGATAAGTCCCAAGATCCTTGAAATGGTTAGTGAATATGAGTATGATGTTATGATGTTTATGATGTTATGTACAAGTATATATACAAAAAAATCAAACAAGTCCTTAGGTTTAGGCTTGCATGGAGTCTCATAGGTAAGTACCCTCTTGAAGTTTAGTTAACTTGTCCTAGTAATAGTAACTGGGTTCTAAGGAGCTCAATATCACTGATTTGTTTCCTTGGGAATTATTTCAGTGCAAGCCTCTTTAATGGTGACTGAAACATCCCAAAAAACCAAACCTCAATGAGTGTAGTATCGAGTATCTACCAACTTTGGACTGTACCAAAGTCGGTCATCTCACTACGTCCTAAAGGCCAACTTGGTCAAGTAAAGGTTCTAAAAGTTCATTAGTGCTTCATGACATCACTCAGTGGCCCCGTATTCTCCTTGACTACTCAAGGGCTACCGGTACCCACAAATATGTCGCACTAACGTAGATATTGCTTAGACCATGTCGGTATACCCCACACAGTTTCCATAATATATTGCTACTTACCTATAAGGTATCCCAAATCCGGGTAGAGGATTCGAACCCAAACAAAGAACCATAATGTAAAGCATACAAATCAAACAATGAAAGCAAGTAAATATGATCTAACCCTAAAGTAACCCCACTTTAAAAATTCTCCCCAGCAGAGTCGCCAGTTCTGTGATACGGTGGAAGAACTGACTTGGGTGTTTTGCGTTTGATCGCAAATGTTGCAGTTTAGCAAGAGTCGCCACCGACTTTTATTTTATCCAAAAGGAAAGGTGAAAAAGCACAGGAAATACCTTTAAGATTGTTTCTTGAGTTCTGGGGATAGATTATGAAAAGGGAAGGTATTAGCACCCTTTTCATCCATGGTTTTCCATGGGATCTTAGTTACTTGCTAGATCACTCGCTTTTGTTTGAAATTATGCTTTGTGTGGTTTTTGAAAATATTTTGAAAAGAGGCCATTGTTTAGGCAAACTTTGTAATGATTCTCGTTCGTAAGAATGTATACAAAGGTGTTGATCTTTTGAAAATGTTTTCAAGTTTTGAAAGGTGTTTGGAAAGTGTAGGTGTTTGTTTTGAAAATAGCAAGGATGTTTTTATTTTGAAATGGAGCAAGTAACTAGGAACGTTCTACCTACTCAAAATTCTTTCATATTCATTTCCTTTTTCCTTTGACATTGTTATCTTACCATTGATTTGGTAAGTAACCATATCTTTGGATGTAAAAGGGACGGGTGTGGGTCATCGTATAACCATGATTAGCAATGTTGCAAAATATCTTAGCATATTCTTTAGGGACTAAGATCATTTTTGAAAGGAAAATATGATAGCGTCATCGAGGGACTATGATCTTGTATTTTGTTTGTTTTTGCTAAGATACCTCACATGCATAATATGGTCATTTTTGTAAGGCAACCAAGTGGATTTACCCTAGGGGTGTTTGTGTGCAAGTGTATTGATTTACATGCTTGATTTGTCTTTGATTAGGGTTTGCTATTGACTGGTTTTAGTCTTTCCATATAAAACCTTAATTACTAGCATTTGTATATAAAGCGATAAATTGAGGAATTTAAAATTACTACGCTATTACATCATTTAGGGGAGGGGGTATACAAATTACAAATGGGGAATATTGCAAGAATTTAAATCTAAATAAATATTACAACCATATTGAATTTTGAATAATGTACAAAAAATAAACATAAGAATGCAAAAATGTAAATAAAAAAATGTAATCTTTGTTTGGTTTTTTATGAAAAGGGTTTTCTAACCTAATTAATTAAACTAAAATAAGAAAATTAAGATTAAGTTAATAGAATAAATTAATTTAAAGAAAACAAGTTTTTTAGGGTTTTGGTGAATTTAATTAAATTAGTAAATAAAAATAATTAAATAAAAAAATGCTAAATTCTAAATTGATTTTAATTTACAAAATAATATAATCATAATTAAAATTTATTATCTAAGTATTTTTTTTTTAAAAAAGAAAAGAATTTATTAAAGAAAATGTTTTTTGTATTTTTTATTTTTATTAAAACAAATAAAATAAATAAATGAGTGTAAAAATAATAGAATAAATATTTTTTGGATTTTTATTAATAATAATAATAAAAATATTAATAATAATAAAAGTAATAATAATAAAAAGAAAACGAGAAAAGAAAATAAAAATACAAAAAAGTTTGGGCTAGGTGTATGGAAGTAATAACAGGGGTTAGCAAAAGCAAAAAAAACAAAGTCCAATTATTGGAAGCCCATGCGCTGCAAAAATACAAAAATGTCAAAAAAAGTGGAAAAATAGAAAAAAGGACACGATGGGGCTTGAACCCAGGATATCATAGTGACAAGCACATCCTTTAACCACTGGGGTGGTGATACATCCGTTAACTTGTATGAAATGATAAATACATAACATAAAACTTGTCCTGACTGTACTTCATCTTCAACCTCCATCCAAAGGATCTGTAACTTGCTCATTTCTCAACAAAAATGAAAGATGCAAACATGAAAGTTGCTCCATTTTTCCATACGAATCCAACCATATAAATATCATAAGCTATAAATCAAAGATGAATGATAATTTCTAAAAGTACCAAATTCTGACCTGAATATTTCAGAAAGTTCAAACTCAAAATTCTCCTAGCTCAATCAAAATAAATGAAATCTATGGACATGTATAGTTTCAGGGCAATGATGTCTACATTTTATCTTCACAAATGCAAGCCTAACAATGCCTAAATATGAAGATAGAAGTTCAAGAAAAATACCTCAAAACTGGAAACTGTGAAATGCAAATGAGCTTGATTCAAGGTGTTGCAATGATCAGGTTAGCTTCCTCAAGTTCCCAGGAAGCTAATGCAGTGGTTTGCTTGAGCAATGGATGGCTAGAATGGTCTGGAGAAGTCAAGTTGAAGACCTCTGTTTTTGGATATGGAGAATGATGATGATGGAGTTACAGTTCCAAACCAAGGACAGGGATGGACTATATTTGATGTAAGGAAGCTTTAGGAATGGATTTGAGTGAAAACGCACGAGGGAAATGAGAGATACAAGTTTAAGGTCAGAAATGTGTATCAATGGAGTTTTTTGTGCAATTTCTAGCTAGACGGAGTTTGGGAGTGTTTCAGGGTGCTTAAGCTCGTGTCCTCACTCACAAATAGTGACTCTATTTATAAGCAACAAGTTTGGAGACTTGTTGTTGATCAGAATTCAAAATCACGAGTTTATGCATAACATGTGATCTTTTGAGAAATTCAAGTTTCCATGCCTTGTAATTGGTTCATGTAGTGGTTAACCACTTTAAACACAATACCTCTGACTTTTTGGATGGAGTGTAATCAAGGAAAACAAGTTAGAGGCTCAAGAATGGACTTTATGCAAAAAGCTTGCTTTACAAGAATGGCAATGATAACTTTGTGCCATTAATGGAAATGCAACTTGGATAATAGCTCAATTGCTTGGATCAAAGCTCTAAAATCTATGTAAAAATTTAATTATGGAGTGACAAACAAGTTTGAGGCTTGCAAAGCAAAGATTATGCAGCCTATCATGGATTTGGTTCATGTGTTCATCAAAAATGACTTGTAATTCAACTTTGAACACCCTAACTTCCTCTCTTAGATTCTCCCTGCTCAAGGAGTTCTGGGACATTTTAAAAAGCTTGTAATGTTCTCTACAACCCCTCTTTAAATCACATTTGAAAATTCCCCTTGGAACTATATGAAAAAGTGCCATGAAGTTAGGTCAAAATCCTGCCTAAACTAGGGCAAAATTTCACTAAGTGTTTAGTTTCAAGACTATGACTTCATGAATTAATAACTTGAGATCCAAGAACTTTTAGAAGAAGATGTGTAAATCAATGTTGTAGATCTCATGGAGATCTACAACTTTTATGTTGAAAGTTTCTTCTGAATCATCTTGCATCATGGTGAAAAATTTGCTCAAAGTTGTGGAAAAACATGAAGTTTTAAACACTTAGAAAATTTTCTAAGTTAGAAAACTTTGACTTTTCAAAATGAAATCTTGATTTTTTGATTTCTTGATGAATAAGTTTCATATTTTGAAATTTTTTTATGAATTGTGATCTTTGACATTTGATTTTGACCAAAAAGTCAAAGTTTAACTTTTCAGTGTATAGTTGACTTTTGATCAGTTGACTGAAAATTCACTATCAATCCAATTGATCTTGAACAATGTTTTGGGTCATTCCATTAGGTCAAAATGATGCAATTGAACTCTTGAGATCATGCCTCAAACCACTTAACCGTTTTCTAGGTCAAAAATCAGAAATTGCCTTTCCTCAGTCAAAACCCTAATTTTGACCATTTTGCCCTTTTGATGATTTGATCAAATTTCTTGAGGAATTATGGTCCAAACTTTATCAAATGATATATATGAGTTTATAATGTTTCTATGGATCATAAATTATGAAGTTTGACTGTAAATTGGCCACAATTGACTTTTTCCCTAATACAATTGATTTTTAGGTCAACTACTCAATTGATTGAGCAAAAGTGTGATCCAAGGCTTGAAACTTGACATGAGTAATCTTGGGGGTCCAAAATGATCCATGAAAGTCACATGAAGCATTGAAAGTTCAATTATCCTTGTGCAATCCCAAACCCTAATTTTGGTCATCAGTGCTTGAGGAGGTGTCTTGAGTTGATCAACCCTGGTGTAGTCTTGAACCAAGAGAGATCTCTATGAGAAAATATTTGATAAATGAGAGGGAAAATTTTGGGGTACAACAGATGGTTACTAGGTCTGAGAACCCCGAAGAGATACTTCCAACCATCATCTCATAATATAGCCCGTGCAAAGTTCCCATGAACGTCTCTACTAACTCCTTCTCTAACAGTGGTGGTTGCACACGGGATGTCAATTCCCTCCATCTCTGAGCATACTCTTTGAAGGACTCTTCTTTCTTCTGGGACAATTTCTGGAGTTGCATGCAGGTAGGTGCTATGTCCAGGTTATATTTGTAACGCTTTAGGAAAGCATTAGCAAGATTGGCCCAGGTTCGAATATGCGTTCGCTCCAATTGCATATACTAGTCTGAAGATGCCCCACTCAGACTATCTTGAAAATAGTCAATTATCAGCTTCTGATCATGGGCATGGGCATGCATCTTCCAGCAATACATGCGAAGATGATTTCTTGGGCAAGTGATACCCTTGTATTTTTCAAATTCAGGTACTTTGAACTTTGGTGGAATCACCACATCAGGAACTAGGCCCATTTCGAGAGCGTCTACTTCGAAAGCGTCGAAACCCTCCACAACTTTTAATCTTTCCTCCAGATCTTTGTACTGATTAATCGCTAGTGGATCATCAACAACATGAGTACTAATCGTCTTTGGGGGGCGCTTGGTTAGCATCCTTCGGGTCGTGGTCTCCGTATTGCATGTCCCAGTAGTTGTTTGAATTATTGGTTAGAATCTGTAGGTTATGAGATGCTCATTCTTTTGGCGGTGGTGGGATAAACCCTTCAGTTTCAGCTTCTTGTTGGGCCATGACGGACTTTTGGGGTCCTGATTCTGGCTCTTTCCTTGGTTGTTTCCCGCTTGATGCACCAATAGTTTGGGCTACTTCCTCGAAATCTGCCCTGGGAATATGGTTTGTCTGTCAATAATGTTCTTCAAAGCTAGGAGAACTTGACTCAAATATCCTTTCATTAAAGTCACATCACCCTTTACTTGGTAGAGATCCTCTTTGAACGCAGCCTGAGTTTCCTTGATTTTCTCCATTGCTTTGTGTTGATAAGCCCTAGTTTGATATGGGGGCCAAGGAGGTGGCGATCTTCTTCTACCAATGGTTCAGCTGGAGAGAAGTTTGTGAAAAATGAGTTTTTACATTATATGCAGGTGTTCGTGAATGCATGCGTGCGAATGAATGTGTATGGATACGAAAGGGGTTAACTGTCTTATTCACTTGGGTATTTATCCGTCTTTTGCTTATTATTTTACTTAGAGACTATCTTTAAAATAGATACGCAAACGAGATATGGAAACAAAATGCCTTTATTGAAAGTAACGTAATTCAGATATTCAAAAATATTATGATCTTAAACCAAAACTTTATTTGCGTCAAATCAAGCAAAAAGGAAATAAGTCTTCTAGGTGCACCTGCGGATATCTGATCTTGAAACCATCCCCTTGACCTGACAAAGCTTGATAAAATCTTCAGCACGGTATTTCCCTTTCATGGCTTTGATTTCAGACATGTTTGGCGCACTGACGCGGACAAGTTGTTTCCTTCGGTATCCATTTTTAAAGACAGTCACTGAGATCTTGAGTTTATTATTATTTTTTGTACTCTATGAATAAGACAAACAAACGGGTGACGAATATATGAAATGTATGAATGCATAGATGTAGGGTTGAATGACGGGATTTTTGGAATAAGTACCCCTATAAGGTAGGGATGTATGGTTCAGTGACGGGGTCTTTGTGATGAGTACCCTTAGAAGGTAGGATCCTTAATTTTGACCTATGGTTAGTCTACCCTCCCAAAAGGTGGTTTCCTTAAAGGTGTCATGAATAACACCATAGGAAAAAGGCATAAGGGCCTCCCTTAGGTGGAGCCTCTTTACGGACTGAAACTTTCGTCTTAAAGTCGTGAAAGGTCTCGTCATGAGATTTTAGGTTAAGGTTATTACAAAGAGTCATGGGTGACCTTCCAAAGTCCTACTCGTCAAGAGGATATCTCTCAATAAGTATTCCTTTTTCGGAAGTTCACCGACTCTAGGAGAAGTCGTCACATAAACTCGCAGGGATGATGTACCCCATAAGCTAATAGACGAACCTTCTTTCTAAGGGTTATATTGGAAATATTTTTGAGATAGAAAAATCCCGCCATGCAGTAAATATATGATGATAAGGGAAATGCGATAAAGTAGATAAATGCAATAAATAAAGAAAATAAAAATAAAAACCTAAAATACCTAAAACCTAGGGTTAAGGAGAGTCCCCAACAGAGTCGTCGGCTGTAGCAACTGGTTTTTTAATCAGAGTCACCACTATTAGTTTTTATCCTACAGAAGGGAATATAACAGAAAACCCTAATTCATAGACAAAGATTCTAGGTTTCAGACTCAATTAGATGAAAGGAAGGTGTTAGGCACCTTTCATCCATCTTGTTCACAAGGATATTAAGTTCTAGGTTTAGGCTTGGGGTAAACAGGGTTTAAGTTTTAATTAGAAAGACTCGCCACAATTTTAGATCGTATGCCTACATATCCTCTTATGAGGAATCAGAGTCCCAATTCGTAGTTCGTATAGGATTGGTGTTTTTTAGGGGTTTGCAAACATATTTTGAATCACCTCGCACTTGGTCGAGAGTAGTGATTGCAGAGATTTTGACTGAATGCGCAATAAGTCAAAATTAGTTTGAAACCCTTTTGCAAAAACAGTTGATTATCTTAGTTTATTGCGAAAATAATTTGATGATTTGTTTGTGTTTTTTAATCGTATTATTTGTGAAAATCTTGATTAATGCATGATTAGAAAAGATTTAATGCAAATAATATATAAAATTATATATCCATGAGTTTTAAAAATAATTTATTTATTAGTATAATAATGTATACATATAGTAATTAGTAGTGATAATTATAAATACAGATGATAAGTTAGCACCCCAAATGGGTATACATGTAATAATTTATAATTTATAATTTCTATAAGTTCTAAAAAATTAACCCTAATTATAACAATAATATAATTAAGAAATTGAATAATTACAATAATAATATATAATAATAAAAATATTAAAATATATAAAAAATATAATAATAATATAAAGGGAGAAATAATAATAATAATAATAATAATAATAATAATAATAATAATAAAATAGAAGAAAAAAATTGATTAGGTTAGGGGGTGTATTACTAGTTGTTAAGTAAAACTTAGGGGTGCTGAAAACAGTTTGGGTTAGGCCCAAATATGAATCCAGACAGGGGGGTGCGTATTGGTTTGAGTTTTAGTAAAATAATGAAAGTAGGGTGTTAAGATCAACTGGGCTTAGGCCCAACGCGTTTGGAGGGAAGCTGCGTAATTGAGTGTGGCGAGGGTGTATGGCCTTACTATGGGACTTAGCCTTTGACCGTCTGATCATGATCAAACGGATGGGATCTAAAGGCACATGCTAATTGTGGTGAACGCACGGACATGGGAATATAACAGAACAAAACTAGGTTTCAATTCATTTTTTATTTTCGTTTTCTTTTGTGAACAGTCAAGCTTCGTTCTCTTTCTCTCTCTCTCTCTCTCTTCGTAAACGGAACACAACCCCTAGTCTTCTTCGCCTTCTTCAACCTCACAACCCTTCTCTCTTCTAACCCGCGGCGGCTACCAACGCCTTACCCTCTCTCTTCTCCCCCAAAGCTAAACCCCAAAATCACAATAATGAAAAGAAAACAAAAGCTAAGGGATATCTTTACCCCTTTTGCATTTCTGATTGGGAATAATCGGTGATGTTTAATTGACCCCCTTTTTTTTGGATTTTGCAGGTAATGGTGGAAGATGTTGGCGTTGAAGGTGGTTCATGGCGGTTGCGGAAGCGGTGGCGGCTTATGGTTAGCAACGGAGGTCGATTAGGGTTTCGGAGATCGAAACCCCAATCGGTGTTTGGGTTTTCCTCTGCTCAAGATCTTCTCGGTAATCTTTGCGATCTGGCTTCTTTTCTTCCTCTTTGTAATCCAAACCCTATTCTGTCTCTCCTCCTTTCTCCCTGTCTCTTCTTCTCCCTTCTGTAATCGTACCCCTCTTCCGTATATCTCCCCCCTTTCTGTAACTTTTCTTTTCAGTATTTATAGAGTTAGAATTAGGGATTACCGTTTCTAATTTGTTAATCCTTGATTTAGGTTTTTTAGAAAAAATTTAGGAGATTCAAATTTATGTAATTGATTTGTTGTAATATTTTTCCAGATTTTGCTTTGATTTGATTTTGGAAATCTGGGATTCTGCAATGTAAATCTGGATTTGATATGGTTTTGTTGTAATGTGATTTGATATTGTAATCTTATTCTGCGTTTTTCTGTAATCTTATTGATTTTGTAGATTTTTTTAATCTAAGATTGTTTTGCTTTTAATCTCAAAAGTACATGTTACTGCATAAAACCCAACGTTAATTTAGTTCAATCTGCACAGTTGTTGTTTTTTTCTTTTTTGTTCCAAACGTTATCAAACATAAAAAATATTTTTTTTTGTAGAAGATTGGGCCAGCATTATACTTCCTCCTAGCCCAACAACATTATTTTTCTGTTACAGAAAATGTTTTCTTTTAAATACCCCTGGGCCCAAATGTTGATTATTTGGAAAGTGGACCTTATTGTTTTTATTTATTGAATTGGGCTTTAAGCAAAATCTTCTGCCCAGTAACACCTTTTTCTCAATGGAGTTTCTCTCCTCTATATACAGACTAGGCCTTATTTCATAAAGCCACCATTTTTAAAACATTAAACTCATATCCTTTTCCCAAGCAGGACCCTTAATGAAATGGTTTATACTTTAGTAAAAATAATAAATTTCTTAATGACAGAAAAAAGTTTAGTGATAATTCTTTTCTAAAGCAAAAAATGGTAAATGGGCTAATTTAAAAAACCTTAATGGGCCTAGCATTCGTAATTGCACCCTTTATTTTTACTGACAACAACGAACATTTAAATGGGCTAAGTTACTTAATTAATAACAAATTAAACTTAAGTTGCCTTAATAATTTAATAACTTAGTAATTACTCGAATGACTTTTATTTTCAAATTGCATGGGCCCTTGGCCAACATGCCCCGCGAACGGGTTTATGAGTCTTTCTGATTTAGAAAGCCTCAATTTTTTTGAATTGAAACGCACCCCTGGTTGACTTAAATTTTAAGAATGGGCCATCAGATATTGCTGTACCATCCTTAATTAGTGTTTATTTATTATTTTAATCTTGAAGAAACGATCTTCGAGGTAGGACAAATTTGGGGTACGACAATATTGTATCCAACCAAATTACCATATGCAAGAAAGTTGTTGATTATGCAAAATAAAATTGCACGCATCTTAAATTTTTCACCAAAATATACATCATCAACGTCAACACCTTTATCCTATAAAAGTTTTAAATATTCAATTAATGGAATTAGATAAACATCTATCTCATTTCCAGGTTCTCTTATTCCAAAAATCATCATACGTAACATCATATACCTGCGCTTCATGCTCAACCAAGAAGATAAATTGTAAATCTGCATAAGAACATGACATAAAGATATGTTAGTACTCATATTACCAAAGGGATTCATTCCATATGTGGAAAGACTAAGCATAAGGTTTTATGGATCAAGGCCAAAATTCGGAAACAACGAATCAATTTTCTTCCATTGCAAAGAATCAACTACATGGTGAATATTTCCATCACATTTCATTTCATCTGCATGTCTTCTAATATTCTTTGCATTATTCGCATTAGTAAAAAGTATCTTGAACCTTGAAATTATTGGAAAGTACCATAACACTTTAGCAAGAGGACTCTTCTTACTAACATTGCTATTGTCATCACCATTGTTCTTTATCAACTTGTAACACGACTCACCATATTCTGGACATTGATCCAAATGTTCATACTCTTCAATGTATAATATGCAATCATTAGTGAATGCTTATATTTTTACATACTTCAAACCAATTAGACACAATATCTTCTTGGTCTCATAACAATGATCTGTAAAAATTTATCTTCTAGTAGCATTTATTTTAACGAATAAGGAAATTCTAAGGAACTTTATCCGACCACCCATTTTTTGCTTCTGATTAAAAAAATTTAACAACATAGACAATCATGGAAAACAGGTGCACCCCTTATAAAAAGGTGCATCTTTGTCACTACAAAAGTATCATAAATTTGGGATTTCATATAAGACAGTTCTCTAATATCACGAATCATATCTTCTAGTCAATCATGTATCTTCATCAACTTCATCCATTCATGATATCACATTTAGATTGTTATCAACTTCTCTATGCGACATCCATATTGTATAATTTTTGACATATTTCATCATAACATAAGTGATGTGATATTTATTTCTTTGAGTGTTTTTTTATATTCCCGCAAACAGCACAAGGACAATAAAAGATACCACTATTTTCATGAACATTTTTTTATGAATTCAAGGAATTCAAGAACTCCTTTCTTATACACCGGACCTAATCTACTGACTTTCATCTAACTATTGTCCATAACAAATTCTGAAATTTATATCAAAAGACTAATGTGAATGGCACACTGATGTTACACTCACAACATCCCAATATGATTATATGCATATGCATATCCATCATAATAATATAATATTTAACAAAACTAAAACTTAAAGCATAATCATAACCAATAACTTCATTTGCAACTACACAAAGTTACAACCACAAAAACTGAATAAAACATGAATATGGCAACATGAATAATACACATCACAATGTCAATGTTGAAACTGTTGATTCATGAAATGCAACAAAAGCCAACATCATTTATATGTTAAAAAATAAACCAGTAACCCTAGTGAAGAACATAAACATTTAGAAATCAATACTAACACTACTAACCACAATGGTAGAGAGAGACCCTAGCGAAGAACTTAGACATTAAAAAATGAACAACAAACACAAAATGGAAACATACATTATGATATTCATTTAACATACCCAATTCGAAGAGGATGGAGATTTTGTTTCCATAAATGAATGAAGATTGTGAAGATTTTGTTATCGATGTCGTCTCATTTTCTAGAGCATCCTTGTGTATTATGAACGAAATAAAATACCTATTATGTTTAATTTTTTGGGAATTTTGCAACGGTTTCAAGTAACAAACATAGTGAAATATGAAACATATAATCATTGTTGATTGAAACACATAGTTGTTGTGCTTTCATTTTTTAAATAATAATAAATGTTAAGGGACGCATTTTTATATTTATTGAAAAAAATGGAAAAATTTGATGTTGTGAATGCATTGCCATCATCAAAAGGGGGAGTTTATGAATTCATTTGCCTTTTAGATGTTTTGCATGATATCTAAAATAGGATAGATTTAGTTTTTTGTATATTGAACGGTATCTCTAAGTCACTGTATGCATCCTTGCATTATGCATCTTAGAATGCATCTAGAACATGTTTGAAAACCTTATCAATAGTCATCATGCACTGGAAATTTAATTTTTTTTATAAAAATGAGTTACACATGTCGACATATTCGTGTTATGTGTTGACACATGTGGATGAATAATAAAGCTTGTAGGCTCAGTTTTCATGTGTCGACGCGTACTTTATTTTAGGTGGACACATGTTGGTGAAAATCTTCTATGTGTTGACACATACGTGTTTCGTGTCAGCACATATGTTATTCTTTTAAAGCCTATTGTAACACCCTAAAAATCTAGATTATGTTTTTCTGATTTATTGTGAATATTACATTAATTATGTTGCTATGTTGTTGGGTTAGTACTGAGATGTGGATATTAACTTAGAAGTCATTTAGATTAAATAATTATAGTTTATGTTGTGTGAAATTATAATAATAATAATAATAATAATAATAATAATAATAATAATAATAATAATAATAATAATAATAATAATAATAATAATATAGGAAATTAGAATAATGGAGAGGATGCAGGTATAATGGTAAGTGTATGTGTGTAAGAGAGGGTTAGATTGGAAAGACATGATTAGAAGGAATAATTATAATAGAAAAAGGGAAAATAAGGGATAAGAGATTCATTTGTCTTGATCATGAAAAGTTAGGAAAAAAGTGAGAAAGGAGGCTAGGGCAAAGAGGAACCAGTAGGAGATTTCCCGTTAGAGTTTTAAGAGATCAATTGCTAGGAATTCGAGGTAGGGGTAATTATGGTTTAATATGATTGGTACGAAGGAAGGGTAGATGTAGGTTTGTTAAATGTGTCTATTTGATGATGAATTTTGTTGATGATGATGTCTGGCATGCCATGATTTAATTCTGTTATGCATATGTTAATGTATGGTTGTTAATATGTGAAATATGCTGTTTACAACGCGTTTTGGATGAGTCTGATACCTGGAATAGAGATTGGAACGGGTATTTTGGAGAAGTGATACACGCCTAACAGGTTGCAAAATCATAACTTTCATCGGGTGAGCCTTAGGCGAGGAAATCGCCCACGCGTTGCCGAGTGAGCTCGAGGAAAAGAGGTTTTAGGAAATTGGGCATTTTCGTTGGACGAGACTCAGGCGAGAAATTTGATGGATGAGCAAAGCTGTGGGGGACTTGATCGCTCACTTCTCTGGGCGAGCACCAAGCGAGATCTATGAGAGGATTTCACCACCTTGTCGTTGGCGAGGGTTGGGCGAGCAGGCTGGCAGGAAAGTTAAATGTGTCGTAAATAGAGTTTTGTGACTCTGATTGACAAAGTGTTGGGAAGCCAATATGCAGAGTTCTACCGTGACAAATTTATATTAATTATTTGAATTATTTTCCCGTGTCTATACTTATAATTTGGATTCTTATGTGTCTTATTTACTATGATGTCTTCTTGTAAATGATGAAACTTCGGTGTTGTTACAATGATGTTGTTGTGATATTAATGATGGTATTATGATGATGTTTTAATGATGTGCATGTTTAAATATATGTATACATGCTATTTAATGATGACTATGATATTAATGATGCATTTGACTAGTCGAGGTCGAGCATTTATGTAATGTTGTTGTTACATGTTGTGAATCATGCATCCATGTTGTGGAACTTATGTTCTAACTTATAATGTGGCCTCGTTTCCTATGGCGATGTTTCAAGTGCGAGTAGCTAGTCCTTTGTCCGAGGATTTAGTGAAGCGTTACCTATGGTAATGGTAGCGATTTTGTGTACTATGGTTCTAAGAGAAATCGATCTTATGGTGGGATCAAGGAGTGAAATGAATATAATGGTTCATATTAGTACCACATGCATTGAGTTGGTGTCGTGCATAACATTTATGTGACATTGCCTATATTTTTTGATGGCGTGAGATATGTTGATTTGTTGTGACGTTAGTTGATTATATGATGATCTCTATGATGAAAGTTGGATGTGTGTTAACTATGGTGTATGGGTGTGAATCTTGAATGGTTAATAAAGCTATATGTTATTATAATAATGATGTTAATTGTACTTATTATTCATTCCTTATAGATTTTATAATGAATTATAATTTCTCACCCTTTTTATTTGAATGTTGCCTCCGTGTGGGTAACACGCAGATACTCACGAGTAGCTTAAAGAAGCATTGAAGTTAGCTGTTTGGAGTATTTATTATATTTTCGTTATTTAGAGGTGTCTTGATCTGATATGTAACATCGGGTTGGGAATGCTTAAATTATATTTCCATGTTTCGTTTATGTTGACTTGTTTTATCAAGATTTTGCAATTGTTGAATTTAGTTTTATTCTAATTATTTATGAGACTAAATGTATGAGTTTGGAAGTTTACACCATTACTTTGGTGATGATTTTGCTGTGTTAATTTTTAAAAGTGATATTGAAGTTGCATGATCATTATGAAGAAGTATGTTATGAGAAGTTTATATTTTATTCATGCAATTCTTGTTACAAAGAAGGATTGTATTTATGATGTTTTATATGAAGCGTGACACCCTTGTGTGGTGATTTATAATTAAATTATTTTGTAAATTATTCGTGAATTTAATGTGGGGTTTATAAGGGTATTACATTAGTGGTATCAGAGCAGGTTGGTCTGTCTGGATAGGTTTTATATGAAGTGTATACCTTGGTGGTTGATTTGTGTGCAAACACAATCGATGTTTTGTTCCTCTAATGATGTTTTCCTATATGCAGAGAGATATGAATGGAGGAAGAAATTATGATGTGATTGTTGGGGCTTTAGAGTCGTTGGCTCAGGCAATGGCCCAGAATCAACAGAATCATCAGAATTATTAAGAGAATGATGAGTTTCATGCATTGGGAAGTGTTGTACCCCAAAATTTTCCCTCCCATTTTCACTCAAAACATACTTCTAGAGGTCCTCAATTGCTCAAGTTGACTAAGGATTGACCAGACAAATCCTCCTCCTAAGACAATGATCCTCAAACTAGGGTTTCACTCCTCATCAAGATGGTTGAGTTACAAGGGTCCTAAATGGTTTCCATTGCCCTAATATACCCTCAAGATCATCCATGTCAAGTTTCATGCCTTGCACAAGAAATTTGCTCAATCAACTGCTCAAATGTCTGAAAGTCAATTGTGTTATGGAAAAAGTCAACTATGACCCACATACAATCAAACTTCAAGATTTTTGGTCAACATCAACATTTTGGGGTAATATCCATCATTTGTTAAAGGGTTGATCATGATTCCTCAAAGAATTCTCCTAATTCATCAAAACTCAAAAGTTGCTAAATTAGGGTTTCTATAGGAAAAGTCAACCAAACTTTGACCAGGCATAACTTCCTCATACTTTATCAGAAATTTCTCATCCAATACTCATTTTGAATAGAATCCAATTCCCTACAACTCATATTCATCCCTCAAGTTCAAAAAGTGAACTCATGAAAAGATATAAATTCGGACATTATAGGTCATTTCAAAAAGTCAACAAAAACACCTTTTTGGTCAAAGCTTCTTACATGAAAATGGAAGACCCAATAGAGATGAAACCAAAAGGATTGTTTAGAGGACATCCTAATCTTTCTAAAAAGTCCAAGAACACCCTCTTAGGGTCAAAATTGAGAGAGATGTGCATTGTCAAAGTTGGCTATTTTTGGAAATTTCCATAAAGTCAACAATGCCCAAAATTGCATTTTTTTTCACATGGGCACATCTTTTCAAGATTAAATCTCATTCCTAGCATGGTCCACGACCTATTGGACCCTCCATGACTTTTTGTTTTTGTTTATTTAATTTATTTTTATTTTTATTCATTTAAAAATAAAATAAATTCAAATTAAATCAAATTTGTGGAATGAGATTTATTTTGCATTGAATTATAGATCTTATATGCTGTCAATGACCAAAACAAATTGTGCAAGCTCTAAAACAAGAGGAAATCTCCAATTTTGGAAATATTTGAATCAAAATTCAAGACCATCAATCTTTTGATTCTTTCCAATTTTATTGACCTAATTGGATTCAGTACATATATAGAAGCTTTGTGAACCCTAAGGAAGAGAATTCACGTGCAGCCTGCCTTCCTAAGAATAAGAACAAAGTTCAAATTTTTGTGAAAAAAGTGCAGACCGGATCTTTCTCCATAGGCCGTTTAAAGCCATTCCAAGGATCAAATCATATCCCTGGACACTCACTGAAGCTGTTGCAAGCATTCCTACAGCCTGAAACATCAAGAATCGTGTTCTCCCATATCCACGATTTGTGTTTTTTCCCCAAAACTCGATTACAATGATTCTTACATCATAAACATGTTTTGATTATATCTCTACGATTGTTATCATATTTGCAATGTTTTTGATTGGTTTAATTGAAGTTTAAGCGCAAGAATAACTTCTTTCCATGGCTAGGGTTCATAAGCTCTAATATGGGGTTTCCTTCTCTCGAGAAAATTGGCCCAGATTAGGAGTATCATAGCACTCAGGGGGTTATTTCCCATTGATCCATAGCTTTGGATAGAATTTATGTTGCTTGCATTGCATGTTTGATGTGTGCAGGTTTGTAGCCATGCATAAGAACTGTCACTATAGCCTAGAGTGACGAGTTCGTCCGTAGGTAAAAGCTCTTTCTAAAACAACAGTCCCTGGGGAAGAAGATAAAGGCGTGGCAGCACACCACTGGTCCATTTAAATTTTTGCGCGTTTGTATAGGAAGCTGACTTTTCATTCTTTATAATATATTATTTGTATTTGTATTAACGAATGAAGCAAATGGTTCAGTGGCAAATAGGGAAGGCTCCAAGGCGCGCGTGTGTAGGAGGTCATGGGTTCGATCCTTGCCTCCTACCTAATATTTGGTTGCAGGTCTGGTATTATCCTCCCCAGCGCGGCTATCATGCACCTCAAGATCTCACGCCTTGGATCATCCCCTGATTAGATCAAACATGCAGCAGGCAAGGAGCATGGTAAACCCTCAGATGGGAGCCCCCCAAAATTATGCGCAGTAATTGGGCCACCAACAGGATTGGGCCTAGAAAATTCAACTCCTCACACCCCCAGAATTAATTTTCATACCAGGTGTGATACGGTGGGAAGAACTGACTGTTTTTTGGAATGCTGGTTTGCATTTTGCGTTTTATATTTGCAAAATGTCGCGGTAAGCAAGAGTCGCCACCGACTTTTATTTTATCCAACAAGGAAAGGAAAAAAGCACAGAAAAATTCCTTTTTCGAGATATTCTGAGTACGGGGGGTAGATTATAGAAAGGGAAGGTATTAGCATCCTTTCTATCCGTAGTTATCTACGGGCTCTTAGGTACTTGCTCAATTGTTTTCAAAATTGTTTTCTTTGTGCTTGTGGGTTTGAAAAAGTTTTTGTTTTAAAACTTCGATTTAACTCTTGCTTATGTCCTCAAGAGTGTAATGAAGTGTTTTTGAAAACTTTGTTTTGAAAAGGAGTGTAAGTGTGAAAAGAGTTTTGTTTTGGGATGAGCAAGTATCTAAGAACTATCTACCTACTCAAAAAAGGAATCGTTCTATGCTAATTTCCTTTAGACAATGCTATCCCACTATTAGTGAGTAGGTAACACCGTCGTTGGAGTTTGAGGGTCAATTCGAACGAGGGACATACGGTCACTAAAGCAATGTTAGGACACCTTAGCGGTAACCCTAGTGTCTTAGATCATTTGTTTGAGGCAATAATATCCGAGGAAACCGTTTCGAGGCAACTATGATCTTTAGACAAGAGGATGACCTCTAAAACGACCTATAGTCAAGGACCGTGTACGAAGGCAACCAAGTGGGGTGTACCCTAGGAGTGCGCATGTGCGAGTGTGTCGTTTTCAGTTATTTTTATCTTTGCACATGTTAAAGGTGATCTAATTTGATTTTAAGATTAAACATTCAGTCTTGTCATGTAAACCCTATTATCAAACATCTAGCAGTTATAATTAGTAGAATTTAAAGTGCGGGAATTAAATTACAAGGCGTCGGGTATTTACATCGCCAAAAGCAACCCTTTGAAAATAAAATAAAATAAAGCGGTAAAATAATTAAATGTCCTAATTAACTATTACATTCCGGAAGCAGATACATTAATTGGATAAAGAAAATAAAGCGCGACGCGAAATTAAATCGAATGCAAATTAGGGTTTTGACCCTTTTTAAAAGAAAATGCTTTTTTTGTTGTTTTTATTTTAAGAAAAGAAACAAAGTCCTAAATTAAATATTAAATTAAAAAATAAATTAATTAATTAAAGACATATTTTTTTGGAGTTTTTGATATTTTAAGAAAGAAATTAAAAATAATAATTAAATGAATTAAAACCTAATGAGTTCTAATCAATTTTAAATATTTACAAAAGATAAATTAGAGTTTCCTAGAATTAAAAACCTAAATTAATTAGTTAGTGTTTATTAATAAAAATAAAATTCTGAATTAAAAAAGTATTTTTTGTGATTTTTTAGATAAAGAGAAAATATGTGATTGGTTAGAAATTAATAAAAATAAAATAAAATAACTAAATTAGTAAAAAGAAAATATAAGAGAAAGAGAGAATGGGCCTTTTTTGGAGGTGCATAAAGCATTTTTGTAGGCCCAAATGAAGCTGATTCGTTTGAACTTTTGGGATCTAGTGCAGGCGCGTTGATTGATTCCATCATGTACCCTCAAGGCTTGGCCACCAGATCTGGCCATCTGGCCATCTGGCGCTTTGATTGGTGAGGGAGTATGGTAGATCTTAGGCTGACATATGCACTGGAATATCTGAAAACAAATAATATTGAGAAAGGGGGGGACCTGGGATTCGAACACAGGTCCTGATAGGATATCCAACGCCAAGCTTACCACTACGCCATGCTGTTTTAATTGTTAGTATAATAGGTATTAATAATAATATAAGAAAACAAACTCAATAACCAGAAAAAAGAAAAAAACGCGCGTGATTCGAATAGTCCAATGGCTGGATGCCACATATTATCCCTGACCTCCCAACCGTGGCTAAAGACAGAATACCTATACCAACGGACCAAGTTCCGTCACTACAAGCTTGTTCATCTCCAAAATCTTGCACAGGCCACAAAAATGGACTCTAAGACCATGGTTGGATTCGTCTCAACCTTCTGATCACAACCATGGCATTTATTGAAGCTAATCTTCCCTGAAACAAAAAGACCCAAAAACACGAACCAAACCCTAACAATGGTGGTTCTCTATATAAGTTAGATAAATGTAATTGGTTACTATGAAAAGCTTGCAAATGATGTGAGGGTTAAGAATATGCAGTTATTTCATTCAATGGATGCAAGAATAGTGATTTTCAATTTCAAAAACATGGCGGATCCGTGAGGTACTTACAGTGCTTTAGGATGCTTGAAAATGCGTGGTTTGGATTGGGTTAGCTTTTGGAGATGGCCAGCAATTGATTGAGACAAGTTTCACGCCCTGAAAATGTCTCTAACCTTGATTTCAAAGTCACACTTTTTCTGGTTTTTGTGAGTTTGGTTCTGCCTCTAGAATCGTTCTCCAACCCCTATTCTTGTATGTTGCGCTTTCTTATGTATTGTGCCTTTTATTAGGGTAACAAACTTCGTCCAAATCCTCCTATATTGATGATTGCATATTTGATTTGATCTTCCATTAAAACCTTCCAATTTTGGCTTGAATCCAATCTCTTTGTGCACAATGGCCTTGATACTAATTTGATTGCAAAGCTAGTTGTAATTGGAGCCTGAAATGATCAAGAAATCCATTGATATCAATGCTTTGGATTTTATTTGATTTTTATTTGATTTAAAATGAATTAATTCAAATAAAAATCAAATTAAATAATAAAAATAAGATATGGACACATGGCTAAAGCTAGAGCACGTGGGAAATAATGCAAACTCAAATCAAATGAAAAAGAATGGGCCCATTTGGAAAAATTTGAAGTTTTAGGGATAGTTGACTTTTGGCAATTTTGCAAAAAAGTCCAACTTCAACAATGCATAACTTCTTCAATTTTGAACTTTTGGAAGTGTTCTTGGAATTTTTAGAAAGCTTGAGATGTCCTATAACTAACCCTTTTGGCCTCATCGCGTTTTGATATTCCATGCTCAAGTTAGAAGCTTTGACAAAAAAGGTGTTTTTGTTAACTTTCAAAAATGACCTATAATGTCAAAATTCATAACTTCTTGTGAGTGCATATTTTGATCTTGGGGTGTGAAGATGGATTATAAGGAATTGCATCCTCTTCAAAATGAGATTTGTATGGGTCATTTCTCATAAAGTATGAGAAAGTTATGCTTGGTAAAAGTTGAGTTGACTTTTCCTGCAAAACCCTAATTTAGCAACTTTTGAATCTTGAGGAATTGTGAGCAATCCTTGATGAATCATGATAAACCCTTGATAAAATGATGAAATATACTTCAAAATGAGAATTTTGACAAAAAATCTTGATGTTTGACTGCATATAGGTCACAGTTGACTTTTGCCCTAACATAGTCGATTTTTGGACCTTTGAGCAATTGACTGAGCAAACTTCCTCTGCAAGGCTTGAAATTTGACATGGATGATCTTGAGAACATATTAGGACATTGGGGAGAACTTGAGGTCATTTGGAATCAAGGATATTGATGCAACACAAACCCTAATTTGGGGTAGACTGCCTTAGGAGAGAGCTTGTCTGACCAACTCTTGAGCAACCTTTGGGAAACTTGGAGATTTTTCTTGCAATGTTTTGAGAAATATGGGAGGGAAAATTTTGGGGTACAACAGATGCCCCTGTTCAATCTTCTTAAACCTGAAGATGTAGATTAGCTTTGGAGCCTTTCGTGATCTGATGGTGGAAGAGGATTGAACACTAGAGTGCCCAGAAATTTGCACTCGCATGAAGTGGTATCAGCCTTGTGATGTCGGGAATGGGCTTACAGATGCCATTTGGAGGAGTGTCGATCGCATAAGAGATTCCTTAGCGAGAGCTTGCATACCTGCTGTTTGAGGAAGATTCCGTTAGGGAAGTCTGATTTTTGTTGAGATTTAGGAACTTGCCCGTAATTCAACTGAGGTGTCAAGATTTAGGAACTTGCCCGTAATTCAACTGAGGTGTCGAGATTTAGGAACTTGCCCGTAATTCAACTGAGGTGTCGAGATTTAGGATTTTTCCCGTAATTCAACTGATGGGGAAACATCTTCGTCAAGATTTAAGAACTCGCCCGTAATTCAACTGAGAAAACTTCTCTGCTGAGATTTAGGAACTTGTCTGTACTTCAACAGAGGAACAACTTTGTCGAGATTTAGGACCTTGTCTGTACTTCAACTGAGAAAACATCTCTGCTGAGTTTTAAGAACTTATCAGTAATTCAACTTGGGGAAACATCTTCGTCGAGATTTAAGAACTTGCCCGTAATTCAACTGAGAAAACTTCTCTGCTGAGATTTAGGAACTCATCTGTAATTCAACGGAGGAAACATTATCAAGATTTAGGACCTTGTCTGTAATTCAACTGAGGAAAACTCTATTGAGATATAAGAACTTGTCAGTAATTTGACTTGGGAGGAAACATCTTCATCTAGATTTAAGAACTCGCCTGTAATTCAACTAAGAAAACTCTGCTGAGATTTAGGAACTCGTCTGTAATTCGACGGAGGAACTTTGTGGAGATTTAGGACCTTGTTTGTAATTCAACTGAGAAAAACTCTGTTGAAATTTAAGAACTTGTCAGTAATTCGACTGGAGGGAAACATCTTCATCGAGATTTAAGAACTCGCCCGTAATTCAACTGAGAAAACTCTACTGAGATTTAGGAACTCGTCTGTAATTCGACGGAGGAACTTTGTGGAGATTTAGGACCTTGTTTGTAATTCAACTGAGAAAAACTCTGTTGAGATTTAAGAACTTGTCAGTAATTCGACTGGAGGGAAACATCTTCATCGAGATTTAAGAACTCGCCCGTAATTCAACTGAGAAAACTCTGCTGAGATTTAGGAACTCGTCTGTAATTCGACGGAGGAACTTTGTCGAGATTTAGGACCTTGTCTGTAATTCAACTGAGAAAACTTTTCTGCTGAGATTTAAGAACTTCTCAGTAATTCGACTTGGGGAAACATCTTCGTCGAGATTTAAGAACTCTCCCATAATTCAACTGAGAAAACTCTACTAAGATTTAGGAACTCATCTGTAATTCGATGGAGGAACTTTGTCGAGACTTAGGACCTTGTCTGTAATTCAACTGAGAAAACTTCTCTGTTGAGATTTAAGAACTTGTCAGTAATTCGACTTGGGGAAACATCTTCGTCGATATTTAAGAACTCGCCCGTAATTTAACTGAGAAAACTCTCCTGAGATTTAGGAACTCGTCTGTAATTCGACGGAGGAACTTTGTCGAGATTTAGGACCTTGTCTTTAATTCAACTGAGAAAAACTCTGTTGAGATTTAAGAACTTGTCAGTAATTCGACTGGAGGGAAACATCTTCATCGAGATTTAAGAACTCGTTTGTAATTCAATTGAGAAAACTCTGCTGAGATTTAGGAACTCGTCTGTAATTCGACAGAGGAACTTTGTCGAGATTTAGGACCTTGTCTGTAATTCAACTGAGAAAACTTCTCTGCTGAGATTTAAGAACTTGTCAGAATTCGACTTGGGGAAACACCTTCGTCGAGATTTAAGAACTCGCCCGTAATTCAACTAAGAAAACTCTGCTGAGATTTAGGAACTCGTCTGTAATTCGACGGAGGAACTTTGTCGAGATTTAGGACCTTGTCTGTAATTCAACTGAGAAAACTTCTCTGCTGAGATTTAAGAACTTGTCAGTAATTCGACTTGGGGAAACATATTCGTCGAGATTTAAGAACTCGCCCGTAATTCAACTGAGAAAACTCTGCGGAGATTTAGGAACTCGTCTGTAATTCGACGGAGGAACTTTGTCGAGATTTAGGACCTTGTCTGTAATTTAACTGAGAAAAACTCTGCTGAGATTTAAGAACTTGTCAGTAATTCGACTGGATGGAAACATCTTCATCGAGATTTAAGAACTCTCCTGTAATTCAGCTGAGAAAACTCTGCTGAGATTTAGGAACTCGTCTGTAATTCGACGAAGGAACTTTGTCAAGATTTAGGACCTTGTCTGTAATTCAACTGAGAAAACTTCTCTGCTGAGATTTAAGAACTTGTCAATACTTCGACTTGGGGAAACATCTTCGTCAAGATTTAAGAACTCGCCCGTAATTCAATTGAGAAAACTCTGCTGAGATTTAGGAACTCGTCTGTAATTCGATGGAGGAACTTTGTCGAGATTTAGGACCTTGTCTGTAATTCAACTGAGAAAACTTCTCTGCTAAGATTTAAGAACTTGTCAGTAATTCAACTTGGGGAAACATCTTCGTCGAGATTTAAGAACTCGCCTGTAATACAACTGAGAAAACTTCTCTGATGAGATTTAGGAACTCGTTTGTAATTCAACGGAGGAGAAAGCTTCATAGCTTTGAATTTTGTGAGAATTTAACTGTATCTTTCCTGAAAGGTAAAGGTTAGTTGTATGTAATGCATGATATGTATCAGGCAATGATGTTATCAAAATAAATTAGATTGAGTTGTATGATGCGTATATGCATGTGTCATGATGTATGGAAATGTAATGTTTTTAGCTGGGGAAAATAAATCTCGAATAGCTGCTGGAGAAAAAGAGTTGAATTCTTTGTTTCTGCTGGGGATAGCGAATGAAGATGATTGTGAGAATAAACCTGCAGGAGAGAATAACTCCGCTGGGTAATAAAATGATGAGGAGATTACTCTGTGGGGAAGAGATGCTCTTGCTGAGGATTCCGTTGATAAATTCTGCTAGGGATGGATTACCGTTGCCGGTGATATTGAGTCCTGTTGGGGATTGAACTCCTGTTGGTGAAAAGAATGAACTCTGTTGGGGGATGATTTTTTCAATAGCGACCTTACTGGGGATAACCTTTTAGGCTCTACTGGGGACAACCTTCCAGAGTCTACTGAGGATGATTCTCCAAACTTCACTAGGGCAACTTTTTCAGACTGCGCTGGGGAAACTTTCCAAACTCCACTGGGGATGTTTTATACTCTGACAGGGATGATAAGACTTTTCAGTGCTGATGATAGATAAACTCTGCTTGGGGAGAATATTACTAATTCATTCGCGGTTGCAGGTTTCAGTCGGGGAGAGTTATCATTACTTCCTTTTCTTACTCTGCGGGGAGTGAATGCACCTTAGCCATATTCTTCAGCTAAATTTACCTTGTACCTGGTAGATAGAGCAACTGTACAGTTTGGACAATTCTTATTGCCCCTGTTTCTGATATTACAAGTAATGGTCTTTTGTTTCGCATGTAAATATTCATGAGCAACAATTAATGTCAAATGCATATATCAAAAATGAACATTGGACGTTCTTTGCAAAATAAAACAGAAAAAGGGAAAATAGTTTGCAATTTCTTTGAGAATGAATTGTATTAATTTTGAAGTTTTGGCCTGTAAATAGGCGCTTCTGTACAAGAGGCTGACGTCCTAGTAAGAGAACACCGCCGAACAATAGAATTTATACAATTTGTAATAAAGAAAAACAGTTATGTCAATAATCCCAATGGGTTCCAACTCTGCTATTGCCCTTATGTCCTCGAGCAATCTCATCACTTTGCTACTTGGTTGAAGGTAGATCAGATTGATTAGTGTCGTCCGAGCTTGATAGTCGATACCGAAGTCTGGTTGCAAGGTGATTCAATGAGACATAGTGTTACTCTTTGATCCCTAATTTTTTCCTGGACCGCCCTTTCGGGTTTTCAGTCCATCAGGATACCCTTTTTTGCCCAAGCCGCCTTTTCAGGTTTTCGACTTGCCGGGTGTACAGATTTTTTTTCATTTACATCCCTTATTTTTGCCCGAACCCTTTTGGTTCGCCGGGAAGCCCTTATTTTTGCCTAGGCCAGTCAACCTAGCGGGTCTTTGATTATGCATAGTATTTTTTCACTATGTCTGCATTGACGAAGTGAGGAAGGTCGTCACCATCCATGGTGGTTAGCATCATAGCTCCTCCTGAGAAGATGTTCTTAACCACAAATGGCCCTTCGTAAGTAGGAGTCCATTTGCCCCTGGGATCACCTTGAGGTAAGATAATATGCTTGATCACCAGATCCCCAACTTGATACTCTTCTCGTCTAACTTTCTTGTTAAATGCTTTGATCATCCGCTTTTGATACGTCTGGCCATGACAAATAGCAGTAAGTCTCTTTTCGTCGATTAAGTTCAGCTGATCAAGCCGGGTCTGAATCCAATCATCTTCTCTCAAACCTGCATCTTTCATAATCCAAAGAGAGGGTATCTGAACTTCAATGGGCAAGACAACCTCTATTCCATAAACCAAGGAATAGGGTGTTGCCCCTGTTGACGTCTGCGCTGAGGTACGGTACCCATGAAGAGCAAATGATAACATCTTGTGATAATCCTTGTATGTCACTGTCATCTTCTGCACAATCTTCTTAATGTTCTTATTAGCCGCTTCTACAACCCCATTCATCTTCGGACGGTAGGGAGAAGAGTTGTGATGCTGTATCTTGAACTGCTTGCCGAGCTCGATGATCATCTTATTATTAATATTTGTACCATTGTCCGTAATGATCCTCTTAGGTACACCATATCGACAAATCAGATTGTGTCGAATGAACCGTGCCACGACGTTCTTGGTCACTGTAACAAAGGAAGCTGCTTCAACCCACTTCGTAAAGTAATCAATTGCTACCAGGATGAAGCGATGCCCGTTGGATGCCGTAGGTCTGATCTCGCCGATCATATCGATTCCCCGCATTTCAAAAGGCCAGGGAGCTGTCAAGACGTTCAGAGGTACTGGAGGTATATGCACCTTATCAGCATAGACTTGGCACTTGTGACAGGTCCGAGAATGCTGATAACAGTCGGCTTCCATTGTGGACTAATAATATCCTTCCCGAAGGATTTTCTTTGCCATGGTATGTCCATTGCAATGAGTTCCGAAAGTACCTTCATGTAACTCTATCATGATCCTTTCTGCTTCGTTCTTATCCATACAACGCATCAAGGTTGAGTCATGGTTACGCTTGTAAAGAATGTCGGTATTGATGAAGAACTTTGTTGCGAACCTCCTCAGAAACTTCTTATCATTAACATATGCGCCCTCGGTGTACTCCTGAGCTTCAAGATACCTCTTTACTTCATGAAACCAGGGTTTATCTACTACCTCTCCAGTCTCAATGTCACAACAATGTGCGGGTTTGTCCAACCTCGCAATGGTAATCTGGGGAGCCTCATTGTCCCATTTGACCTTGAACATAGAAGACATCGTAGCTAGCGCGTCCGCCAACTGATTCTCCTCTCTAGGGAAATTCTCAAACTTTATCTCCTCGAAGTGTGGAAGCAATGTCAACACATACTCCTTGTAAGGAATAAGATTAGGGTGTTTCGTATCCCACTCCCCTTTGATCTGACTGATCACGAGAGCGGAATCTCCGAAGACACTCAGAAACTTAATCCTTAGGTCAACAGCTGCTCGAAGACCCATAATGCATGCTTCATACTCCGCCATGTTGTTGGTGCAGTTGAATAATAGTCGAGCGATGAACAGAGTATGAGAGACTTCAGGAGATATGATCACGGAACCAATGCCATTACCCAAGGCGTTTGAAGCTCCATCAAAGTACATAGACCATTGGGATCCTTCCTCAGGTCCTTCATCCGGTCCAGGTGTCTCACAGTCGGTTACCAACATGATGTTTTCATCCGGGAATTCAAAGTTCATAGACTGGTAATTGTCCACTGCCTGATGTGCCAAATGATCTGCCAACACACTTCCCTTGATTGCCTTTTGGGTCGTATACTGGATGTCATACTCAGTCAAGATCATCTTCCATCTTGCTATTCTTCCGGACAAGGCGGGCTTTTCGAAGATATACTTGATTGGATCCATCTTTGATATCAATAGAGTAGTTTGAGTCAGCATATACTATCTCAGTCGGTGAGCAGCCCATGCCAAAGCGCAGGAAGTTTTCTCGAGCAACGAGTATCGGGTCTCGCAGTCAGTAAACTTTTTGCTAAGGTAGTAAATAGCATTCTATTTTCGGCCAGACTCGTCATGCTGCCCCAACAAGCACCCCATTGAATTATCGAGTACTGTCAAGTATAGGATCAGAGGTCTCCCTTCAACCGGAGGCATCAAAATAGGTGGCTCTTGGAGATATTCTTTGATCCTTTCGAAAGCGGCCTAACATTCATCATTCCATCTTACCAGTTGATCTTTCTTCAGTAACTTGAAGATTGGCTCACAAGTAGCAGTCAGGTGTGAGATGAATCGGGCAATATAGTTCAAACGTCACAGAAAGCCTCTAACTTCTTTTTCTGTTCGGGGAGCTGGCATTTCCTGTATAGCCTTCACCTTTGCAGGATCCACCTGAATACCTTTATCACTTATGACGAAACCCAACAGCTTACCAGATCTCACCCCGAAGGTGCACTTGTTCGGGTTTAACCTCAGCTTGTACAACTTCAACCTGTCAAATAGCTTCTGAAGATGGTCAAGATGTTCCTCTTCGGTCTGGGATCTTGCAATCATGTCATCAACGTATGCCTCAATCTCATGATGGATCATGTCATGGAACAAAGCGACCATGGCGCGCTGATACGTTGCCCTAGCATTTTTTAATCCGAAAGGCATGACCTTGTAGAAAAAGGTACCCTATTGAGTAACAAAGGTTGTCTTCTCCATATCTTTGGGAGCCATTTTAATCTGATTACAACCGGATAAACCATCCATAAAGGAGAAGACCTTATGCTGTACGGTGTTGTCAACCAGAACGTCAATATGAGGAAGAGGGAAATCATCCTTGGGGCTTGCCCTGTTCAGATCCCTATAGTCAACACACATACGAACCTTACCATCCTTCTTCGGCACAGGAACCACATTGTCCACCCACTGTGGGTAAGAAGTAACTGCTAGAAAACCAGCATCAAACTGCTTCATCACTTCAGCCTTGATCTCCGGGCGCATTCGATAAACTTTCTGTTTCGCTAGAGGACAGTCTTCCTTGGTAGGCAAACGGTGAACCACGATATTAGTATCCAACCATGGAATATCTTTATAAGACCAAGCAAAGATCTCAACATAGTCTCGCAGCATCTGAATCAACCGTTGCTTAACACTAGACTCCAGATTTGCACCGACCTTGACCTCTTTCTTGTCCACCTTTGTACCCAGATTCACTGTTTCCACTGGCTCTTCATGCGGCTGTATGGCCCTCTCTTCCTGAAGTAATAGTCTAGCAAGTTCCCCAGGCACTTCACAATCATCTTCACCTTCGTCTTCGGCTAAGTTGATCGGACTCTCAAAGTCATAACCGGCAGTAGCAGAGTTGTTATTAGTGGGATCCAGAATGGATTCAGACCTGTATATGTGAGTGTGTGTAAAATAGCTGTTTTGCAAGATAAAAGAAAAACAAGGAGCACAAAATTTGAAATGCAAGAAACGTCCAATGCTTTTATTAATGATATATGAAAATGACACACATAAAGCCCTCACAAAGCCATGGTGTCTCGGGTAAGGCACCGGGCCGTAAAGTTTAAAATTTTCTGTTACAAATTCAAAACAAAAGTCTCATTACTGGGTAATAAAAGAAATTGGGACGAAGTCCTTTTCCATCCAATTGCTTAGTCCGCCATCAGTAGTAGGGTAGATCCAACTGTCAAACTCGGATTCTTCAACATCGTCTTCAATGGCATTTACTCCTGAATTGCTGATAAACAGGGGAGGTCCTCCGATCCGTGCATGCCATACAACCCTTTGAGCTTCTGTAGTGAAAACCAAACCAAACTTGTTAGTCTTATGTGCAAAGTCAGGGAGTTGGCCCCAATTCTCACACCCACCTTTCTCAACAATAGCCCGGGCATCCTTTAGGGAAGCCATCTTCATTGGAGGATCTTTAGTAATAATTTCAGTTAATGGCAGCGTCTGGGGCACTTCTTCAAAATGTTGAAACGGGGTCTCAATGAACTCCCCCTCCATTTCCACATACCGGAAAGAGTTGACGTGGCTCACCATGTACTCCTCCTCTCCTCGTACCGTAACAATTTTCCCTTTCACTGGGTATTTCAGCATCTGGTGGAGCGTAGAAGTCACTGCCCCAACTTTGTGGATCTACGGGCGACCCAGCAAACAAGAATAAGAGGGCCGAATGTCCATCACATAAAATGTAGACGCAAAAATATGAGAACCAACCTTAACTGGAATATCCACTTCTCTATGTACCATTCTCTTGGACCCATCAAAGGCCCTAACTACAATGTTACTTGGCTTCAGCTCCAAACCTTCATAGTCTAACTGGTCCAAAGCTTTCTTAGGCAAAACGTTCAACGAGGACCCACTATCCACCAATACATGAGCTAGAGTAGTGCCCATGCATTCAATGGAGATATGCAGAGCGTCATTGTGATTCTTCCCCTTAGCAGTCAAGTCTGCGTCGGAGAAACCCAACCCATTATCTGCTGTCAGACTAGCCACGCAATCTTTAAACTGATCAACTGATGTCTCCTGCGGCACATGCGCAGTCTTCAGGAAAGCAATCAGAGCCTTAGCATGGGCCTATGAACACAACAATAAAGACAACAAAGAGAACTTTGACGGGGTTTTACCCAGCTGTTCGACTACATTGTAGTCTCTTTTCTTGATGATCTTTAAAATTTCCTCTATCTCTTGTCTAGAGGCTTCAATAGTGATCTTCTTCGGTGCCTCCGTCTAGGTAGGCTCACCAGTGGTCTCTTTGCCCCGAGTGTCAACTGACTCGGTGATAGGAGTAAGAATTGGAACTTGAGCAGGGATAGTAGCAGATGTACTGGCTGGCATAATAACAACAGGCTTCTGAACAACTGGTGGAGAGATCTCAGGGGAGAAAAGTCTTCCGCTTCGGGTGACTTTACTAGATCCAATAATATTGCTGACGTCAGTATCAGCCTCTTCAACACTCAAATCTTGTTTAATTCTGTGATAATATACGTCGGCCCCATAGTGCCATGGGACAACTTTATCTGATGTATAGGGGATAGGCCCAGGAACAGTGATGATCAAGGGAGCGATTCTCGGAACAGATGTAATTCTAACATGCTTTCTCGAGGAAGCCTTGGAAGAATTATCGAAAATGGTGATTATAGCAACTTCTTCAACAGGAACCAAAGGAACAAAAGTCTTCTCAAACAAAATTTATTTATTATCCATCAGGCGTTGGACACCTGAATTCAAAAGATGGCAACCAGTAGGTAGAACGGAACACAGACGACAACCTTCGCCACAACCCGGAAATAAACCGGCTAAAAGAAGGTTCTTCTTCACAGTCATCAATGGAGTAGCAATGTCTTTCACAGAAACCACAAACGAGTCTTCATCTATAGCATTCACTCCATGCTTAGGCATTGGAGCAGTCACAACATTAGGCCTTTCCGGCGCTTCGAACTCAATCTCCTTAGCATTAATCAAATCCTGTACCTTATTCTTCAGGATCCAGCAATCATTCGTATCATGCCCCGGGCTATCAGAATGAAAAGCACAGCGGGCGTTCGGATTGTACAGCGGTGATGTTGTGTTGGGATTCTTCGGGGCTTCCTTTGGAATCACCAAGTTGGTCTTTAGAAACTGCTACAGAATCTGAGACAGGGTCATATGGAGCTGAGTGAACTGTCTTCGTGGCCTCTCGGCTCTTGGCTGATTGTTGCGTTGTGCGGCAACAGTTGGTCTTGAAATGACTACCACATTAACCGCTTGGAGGTGCTCAGGTCGATTATGGCTCTTTGAACTGTAAACAGCGTTGGATTCCTTCTTAAAAGGCTTCTTCTCGGTACTTGACGAAGCACCCTTCTGTATCTTACCGCTCTTGATACCGGCCTCAACTCTTTCCCCGGTCATGATCAGCTCAGTAAACCCGGACGACGAACTTCCAATCAGATGGTTGAAATACGGACCAGACAAGGTCCCCAGAAACATATCTACTAACTACCTATCAGCCAAAGGGGGTTGTACTCTTCCATCAAGGTCCCTCTATTTCTGAGCGTAGTCTTTGAAACCTTCGCTCGAACCCATAGACACACCCTGAAGTTGGATACGCGTGGGAGCGAGGTCGGCATTGTATTGGTACTGCTTGTAAAAAGCAGCAGCAAGGTCTTCCCAATTACGGATACTAGCTCCTTCCAGCTGGTAAAACCATTAGAGTTGAGTCCCTGAGAGACTATCTTGAAATAAGTGGATCTAGAGGTTCTTATCAGCAGTGTATGGATGGATCTTTCTAACATACGAGCGGAGGTGCAGCTTTGGACAAGAAGCCCCGTCATATTTAGAAAATATTGGTGCTTTAAACTTGTGGGGAATCACCACCCCATATGAAAAACCTAAATCACCAAAGTCCAATCCAGGTACCTTCTGGATCTCCATCGCACTTAACCGGTCTTCAAGTTATTTATACCTATCCTCAGTCGGAGGATACTGGTCTTTGTCAAAGTCAATCTCGTTGTCTGAAACCACAGGGCTAGGAGCCCTCCTTTCTTCTTGGTTTTCTCCCCCTCTAGATGAGTGGGATAAATTGACTTCATCTCGCAAATTGTTACCAAATCTACGACCCATGTTCAGGAGGACCGTCTTCTTTTTCTTCTTCTTCTTATCCTTCAAGATAAGAGTCTTCAGATCTTGCTGACCCTTAGCCAAATTCATGAACATTTCCTGAAATTGAGCGTTTTGAGCTTGTAGAGCCTTGATAGCTTGATCAGTTGATGTTTCAGCAGACATGATGCTGAAATAAACAGCGAAGAAGATGAGAAACCTGCAAGGGTACCTGTAATGAGGTGCATGGGAATGATATGTGTATGATATGATTTCAAAGACTTTAGGGATTCAAATTCATAAACCAAAATGAAACACACTTTATTAGATAACAAAACTTGGAACAATGTTTGAAAAATGCCTTTAAGGCGTTACAAAAAAGAAAAACTGAAAAGTAAATCAAAACTAGAAATAATCAAAAGACATTAGCGCTCCTATGGTCGTTTCCCGTTGGTGCTGATGTAGTCGTTGAGGACCTTCTCATTCTCCAGCTGTCTTGTAAGCTTTAGAATCTTTCGCTCCTGCTCGTGATACTTTTCTCTGTAAGTATCCCGCTCTTCTCTTAGTTGCATCCAAGACCTCTTTAATGCCTCAGTGTCAATAGGCATGTATGGATGGAGGATGGTAGGAGGAACCCTTTCTTCATCAGCAATCTCAACAATCACCGGTAAGACAGCTTCGTACGGCATTCCCAGCTTTTGGGCATGGATTCGAACCCATCGGAGATACGGTTCCATTGGAAGAGAGGTCTTCATCCCTAACTCATGTGGATCAGACCGGTGCATCCTGTCCCAAGCTCGTATGAACCTGCGGCGATGTTCGTCACTATCCCCTTGGAAGTCAAAGACAATGCTTGGCATCAGTAATTCATGAGGTCCTTCCCTCCTAGCTCTCCCAAACTGTCGTAAGGCCAGACAAGGATTATAGGTGATCCCTCCTCGAATTCCATGTAGTGGAACATTGGGTTATTCCCCACAGCGATCAATAACAGCCACTTCTTCCATGTCTTTAGTGCTCTAGATAATGTCAGTGTGAGCGAGAGACATAATTTTATAGGCCCAACTCATGCCTTCCTTGTTCTTCAAAACAAATTTGGGGCGGTGAGAAATAAACCACCTCGGCAGCAATGGTGCACAACACATAAGAGTTCCCCGTTTCCAAGCAGTATGGGCATAAAGAGAGTGCAGAATGTCACCCAAGAGAGTGGGCGCAGGATTACGGGACATGAAAATCTTCACCGCATTCACATCGACGAAAGAATCTGAGTTAAGGGACAACACCAAACCATATATGAGAATAGCCAGAATGTCTTCGAATGCTTGAAAGTCTAGACTGTCCCAAAAATGATTAGCCCGATCAACCAAGAATTTAGCCAAGAAGCCCTTTGTCTCACTTCTAGTCTCCCAGTTAGACATTACCTCAGCCTTTGTCAGATGGAGGGCTGAAGCAATCTCTTCCGGCCTAAGGACTTTCTCCCAACCTGTAAATGGGGTCTGCTCTAAAATAGAGATACCAAGTAGATCAGAGAATTCCTCCAGAGTAGGGACTAACTGATAGTCCGGGAAAGTGAAGCAGTGGTATCGTGGATCAAAGAACTGGCACAAAACACTCATCATCTATTCATCTAATCTGGAAGTGACCAAACCAAGGAGGTGCCCATGTCTTCTGACAAAAGAGGAAGTATCTGGAATCTTTGCAACCAAATATCTAAGCTGAGTAGGAATCTGTACAAAGCTGATCCGAATAGTGTCCCTACGCATGGGTGCCATGACCTACAAAATAGAACAAAGATGAATCCCCTTTGTCTTTGAAATAGGTTAGTCCAATGCAATATGAATGCAATGTCATGATGCATGATGTCATGATAGAAACACATCACAAGTATTCACAGATAGCAAACATGGTAAGGGCAAACAAGTCACACAGATAGCCCTTAGATTTCAGGTTGGCATGGAGTTTAGGTATTACCCTCTTTCAGTTTAGTTGGTTCAAACCTGTCCTAGTAATAGTAACCAGGTTCTAGAGGATCTCAATATCACTGACCACCCTCGATCGGTCATAATTCCAGTTTGGCAACCTTTTCTTGCGGCCGGAATCATCGCGAGAGTTTGGTCTCAATGAGTGTAGCATACTGCTACTGTTCTATGGCCAAGTTGGTCAATTATAGGTTCTAAGGTCAGTTGGTGCTTAATGACCCCTTAGCAGCCCCATATTCTCCTTGTTCCTCCACAAGGGATATCGGTACAAACCAAAGTGCCACACCAACGTAGCTACTGCTTCAACCGTATCAGTCTACGCCATACAGTTACCTCACAGTCTATTGCTACTTACCTAAAAGGTATCCCCAGATCCGGGTTAGGATCTATAGTAACTCCAATTCAATCCCACAAAGATAAAGCATACAAATCAAGCAATTGAAAACATTATGATGAACTATTCCTAAGGTACACCCCACTTATTAATTCCCCATCACAATCGCTAGTCCTGTGATACGGTGGGAAGAACTGACTGTTTTTTGGAATGCTGGTTTGTGTTTTGCGTTTTGTATTTGCAAAATGTCGCGGTAAGCAAGAGTCGCCATCGACTTTTATTTTATCCAACAAGGAAAGGAAAAAAGCACAAAAAAATTCCTTTTTCGAGATATTCTCTGAGTACGGGGGGTAGATTATAGAAAGGGAAGGTATTTGCACCCTTTCTATCCGTAGTTATCTACGGGCTCTTAGGTACTTGCTCAATTGTTTTCAAAATTGTTTTCTTTGTGCTTGTGGGTTTGAAAAAGTTTTTGTTTTAAAACTTCGATTTAACTCTTGCTTCTGTCCTCAAGAGTGTAATGAAGTGTTTTTGAAAACTTTGTTTTGAAAAGGAGTGTAAGTGTGAAAAGATTTTTGTTTTGGGATGAGCAAGTATCTAAGAACTATCTACCTACTTGAAAAAGGAATCATTCTATACTAATTTCATTTAGAAAATGCTATCCCACTATTAGTGAGTAGGTAGCACCGTCGTTGGAGTTTGAGGGTCAACTCGAACGAGGGACAAACGGTCACTAAAGCAATGTTAGGACACCTTAGCGGTAACCCTAGTGTCTTAGATCATTTATTTGAAGCAACAATATCTGAGGCAACCGTTACGAGGCAACTATGATCTTTAGACAAGAGGACGACCTCTAAAACGACCTATACTCAATGACCGTGTACGAAGGCAACCAAGTGGGGTGTACCCAAGGAGTGAGCATGTGCGAGTGTGTCGTTTTCAGTTATTTTTATCTTTGCACATGTTAAAGGTGATCTAATTTGATTTTAAGATTAAACATTCAGTCTTGTCATGCAAACCCTATTATCAAAAATCTAGCAGTTATAATTAGCAGAATTTAAAGTGCGGGAATTAAATTACAAGGCGTCGGGTATTTACATCGCCAAAAGCAACCCTTTGAAAATAAAATAAAATAAAGCGGTAAAATAATCAAATGTCCTAATTAACTATTACATACCGGAAGCAGATACATTAATTGGATAAAGAAAATAAAGCGTGACGCGAAGTTAAATCGAATGCGAATTAGGGTTTTGACCCTTTCTAAAAGAAAATGCTTTTTTTGTTGTTTTTATTTTAAGAAAAGAAACTAAGTCCTAAATTAAATATTAAATTAAAAAATAAATAAATTAATTAATGATATATTTTTTTGGAGTTTTTGATATTTTAAGAAAGAAATTAAAAAAATAATAATTAAATGAATTAAAACCTAATGATTTCTAATCAATTTTAAATATTTACAAAAGATAAATTAGAGTTTCCTAGAATTAAAAACCTAAATTAATTAGTTAGTGTTTATTAATAAAAGTAAAATTCTAAATTAAAAAAGTATTTTTTGTGATTTTTTAGATAAAGAGAAAATATGTGATTGGTTAGAAATTAATAAAAATAAAATAAAATAACTAAATTAGTAAAAAGAAAATATAAGAGAAAGAGAGAATGGGCCTTTTTTGGAGGTGCAGAAAGCATTTTTGTAGGCCCAAATGAAGCTGATCCGTTTGAAATTTTGGGATCCAGTGCAAGCGCGTTGACTGATTCCATCATGTACCCTCAAGGCTTGGCCACCAGATCTGGCCATCTGGCGCTTTGATTGGTGAGGGAGTATGGTAGATCTTAGGCTAGCATATGCACTGGAATATCTGAAAACAAATAATATTGAGAAAGGGGGGGACCTGGGATTCAAACCCAGGTCCTGATGGGATATCCAACGCCAAGCTTACCACTACGCCATGCTGTTTTAATTCTTAGTATAATAGGTATTAATAATAATATAAGAAAACAAACTCAATGACCAGAAAAAAGAAAAAAACGCGCGTGATTCGAATAGTCCAATGGATGGATGCCACGTATTATCCCTGACCTCCCAACTGTGGCTAAAGACAAAATACTTATACCAACGGACCAATTTCCGTCACTACAAGCTTGTTCATCTCCAAAATCTTGCACAGGCCACAAAAATGGACTCTAAGACCATGGTTGGATTCGTCTCAACCTTCTGATCACAACCATGGCCTTTATTGAAGCTAATCTTCCCTGAAACAAAAAGACCCAAAAACACGAACCAAACCCTAACAATGGTGGTTCTCCATATAAGTCAGATAAATGCAATTGGTTACTATGAAAAGCTTACAAATGATGTGAGGGTTAAGAATATGTAGTTATTTCATTCAATGGATGCAAGAATAGTGATTTTCGATTTCAAGTACATGGCGGATCTGTGAGGTACTTACAGTGCTTTAGGATGCTTGAAAACGTGTGGTTTTGATTGGGTTAGCTTCTGGAGATGGCCAACAATCGATTGATACAAGTTTCACGCCTTGAAAATGTCTCTAACCTTGATTTCAAAGTCACACTTTTTTCTGGTTTTTGTGAGTTTGGTTCTGCCTCTAGAATCGTTCTCCAACCCCTATTCTTGTATGCTGCGCTTGCTTATGTATTGTGCCTTGTATTAGGGTAACAAACTTTGTCCAAATCCTCCTATATTGATGATTGCATATTTGATTTGATCTTCCATTAAAACCTTCCAATGTTGTCTTGAATCCAATCTCTTTGTGAATAATGGCCTCGATACGAATTTGATTGCAAAGCTAGCTGTAATTGGAGCCTGAAATGATCAAGAAATCCATTGATATCAATGCTTTGGATTTTATTTGATTTTTATTTGATTTAAAATGAATTAATTCAAATAAAAATCAAATTAAATAATAAAAATAAGATATGGACACATGGCTAAAGCTAGAGCACGTGGGAAATAATTCAAACTCAAATAAAGTGAAAAAGAATGGGCCAATTTGGCAAAATTTGAAGTTTTGGGGATAGTTGACTTTTGGCAATTTTGCAAAAAAGTCCAACTTCAGCAATGCATAACTTCTTCAATTTTGAAATTTTGGAAGTGTTCTTAGACTTTTTAGAAATCTTAAGATGTCCTCTAACCAACATTTTTTGTCTCATCTCATTTTGATATTCAATTCTCAAGTTAGAAGCTTTGACAAAAAAGGTGTTTTTGTTGAATTTCAAAAATGACCTATAATGTCAAAATTCATAACTTCTTATGAGTGCATATTTTGATCTTGGAGTGTGAAGATGGATTATAGGTAATTGTATCCTATTCAAAATGAGATTTGGATGGGTCATTTCTCATAAAGTATGAGAAAGTTATGCTTTGTCAAAGTTGAGTTTACTTTTCCTACAAAACCCTAATTTAGCAACTTTTGAATCTTGATGAATTATGAGCAATCCTTGATGAATCATGATCAACCCTTGATCAAATGATGAAATATCATTCAAAATGAGAATGTTGCCAAAAAATATTGAAGTTTGACTGCATATAGGTCACAATTGACTTTTGCCCTAACATAGTCGATTTTTGGACCTTTGAGCAATTGACTGAGCAAAGTTCCTCGGAAAGGCTTGAAATTTGACATGGATGATCTTGAGAACATATTAGGACATTGGGGAGAACTTGAGGTCATTTGGACTCAAGGATTTTGATGCAACACAAAACCCTAATTTGGGGTAGACTGCCTTAGGAGAGTGCTTGTTTGACCAACTCTTGAGCAACCTTGGGCAACTTGGAGATTTTTCTTGCAATGTTTTGATAAATATGGGAGGGAAAATTTTGGGGTACAACACCAGGCCCATTCTTTTTCCTTTTTTTTAATTTCTTATTTTAATTATTTGTTTTAATTTTTTTTTTTACAAAAAAAAAACATTGTTTTTTTAAATTAAATCAAAAATCATAAAAAACACAAAAAATATTAGAATTAGGTTTTTTTATAAAATAATTAATTCTATTAATTAATTAGGTTAATTAGAATAACTTAAATTCTTTTTTTCATAGTTAAAATTAATTAGAAATTAGGTTAATTTGCAAACTTAATTATTTTTTCTCAAAAATCCAAAAAATATTTTTTATTTATTTATTAAATTAAATGTCTTTGAATTTAATTTTAATTCTGTGTTTAATTTCACCGCACACATTTATTTATTTATTTTCCAATTAATATAATTGCTCTGAGTTTGTAATAGTTTAACTTAGGTTTACTATTTTCATTTACTGTTTTTCCCTAGTTTTTGATTATGTAATCCCCCTCCCCAAAGCCTTGTAATAGCTAGGTTTAAATTTCTCGCACTTTATTTTCTGTGATTAATTAAACTGTTAGATGATTGATAATAGGATTGTATGCAAAAGATCATAATTTAAATGTGCAAAGATAATAACTGAAAAAACAAACACTTGCACATGCTCACTCCTAGGGTTTGCCCCACTTCGGTTGCCTACGGTAAACGGTCATGAAGTATAGGGAGTTTTAATGGTTTCCCTCTAGTCCCGAAAGATAAAAAATGACCCATTCGAATGTTGCCTCAGAAAGATATTTAGGACTCTATGGTAATTACTAAGGCTTCCTAATCATTTCTTTAGTGATCGTACTCATCCCTTTCGATTGTCCCTTAAACTCTAATGATGGATCTACCTACTCCTTAATAGTAGGATATCGCTGTCTAAAGGAAATAAGAAAATGAACAGACTTTTTCGAGTAGGTAGAAACTCTTAAGTACTTCTCAAATGAACTTTTACACTTACACTTTCAAACAAACTTTTTAAACTAATGTTTTTAAAAAAACTTTATCACACCCTTGAGGACTGATACAAGGGTTACCATAAAGTGAAACTCCGCACTAAGGCATTTTCAAAACTTTTCAAACACACAAAAGAAATTTAAGAATGAGCAAGTACCTAAGAGCCCATGGAAAACCATGGATAGAAAGGGTGCTAACACCTTCCCTTTCTATAATCTACCCCCCGTACTCAGAAACATCTCGAAAAATGTTTTTTCTGTTCTTTTCCCTTTTCCTTTGTTGGATGAAATAAAAGTCGGTGGCGACTCTTGCTTACCGTACATTTGCAAACAAAAAATGCAAAACCAGTAGTAACATAAAAACAGTCAGTTCTGCCACCGAATCACAGAACTGGCGACTCTATTGGGGACTTAATAAAGTAGGATATACCTTAAGATCTAGGTCATTTTTAAATTGCTTTCTTATTTGTTTTGCCTGCTTTATCTTTAAGGGCTTTTTCTTGGGTATTGTTAAAGATCCTACACCCGGATCTGGGGGCACTTTTTAGGTAAACATTAATAGATCGTGGAGATTGTACAGCATAGTCTGATATCGTTTAAGAGATGGTTATGTTGGTGTGACTCTTTGGTTGGTACCTGTGATACGGTGGGAGAACTGACTTAGTTTATTTTGCGTTTCGATCGCATTTATGCGGATAGCAAGAGTCGCCACCGACTTTTCTTTTATCCAAAAGGAAAGGTAAAAAAGCACAGGAAAAACCTTTCGAGATGTTTTCTTGAGTTCGGGGGGTAGATTATGAAAAGGGAAGGTATTAGCACCCTTTTCATCCATGGTTTTCCATGGGCTCTTAGTTACTCGTTTAGATCACTTGCTTTTATTTGACAGTGTGCTTATGGTGCAGGCTTTGAAAGTATTTTGAAAATGTCTTTGTAATGGTTCTCGTTTCTATAAGAACGCGTACAAAATTTTGTTTCGAAAAGTGATTCAAAGATGTGTTTATGGAACATGTTTTCGAAAGTGGTTTTGAAAAAAAGATGTTTTGCAATGGTTCTCGTCTCTATAATAACGTATACAAAACATTGTGTCTTTTGAAAATGTTTTGAGATGAAAGTGTGGGTGTAAAAATGTTTTTGTCGTGAGCAAACGAGTAACTAGGAATGAATCTATCTACTCGAAAGGTTTTCAATTGTTCTTTTCTTCCTCCTTTTAATGTTGCTTTCTTACCATTAATTTGGTAAGAAGCCCCATCGTTGGATGTGAGGGATAGGCGCGGGTCAATTTTACAGTCATCGAAAGCAACTTATGAGACGTTTTAGCAATTTTTGTAAGGGAAGAGATCATTTTATCAAAGGCAACGTCGAGGGTCATCGAGGGACTACGATCTTTTTTATCGAAGGGTCATTGCTAAAACGTCCCATATTCGAGGGACATGACTGTATTTTCGAGGCAACGAGCGAGGTTACCCTAGAGGCGCGCGTGTGAAAAAGTGTGTTTGATTCAAGTTAATTTGATCTTTGAAATTAGGTTAACTAACGATTGATTTTTTTTATCTTGCCATACACGCCTAATTACTATACAGTAATGAGTAAAACAATAAAAATGCGGAAATTGAAATTCTACATTATTACAGAGCTTCGAGAATGGGGGTACAAATTAATGAATGGGGGTGACAGTAAGAAATAAATATTTAAATCACACAATACAAGTCCAAACCGTTAAATAATTATTTAGGTTAAAACTCTTTCTATTTGATAAAATTAATTAAGGACTTAATTAATAATGTCAAACAAAAATTATTTTAAATTTAATAATTATTTAAAACAAATGTTAACATAATTACATTTTTTAAATATATGCTGAAAAAATAAAAATCAAATAATGAAAATAAAATAAAATATTAACAACAAAAAAATATAAAGAGGAAAATAGAAATGGGCCTGCAAATAGAGTAAAACAGGGGGTGCAGAAATTAATAGGCCCAAATGTTTTTGGCTAATCCAGTGTAGCAACCCCCTGGAGGTGTACCATGGACATGCATTTAAGATGCGTTGAAAGGGTGTGATAATTGATCAGATGGACGGATGATGAGGGCGCATTAGATTAACATGGGAGTGCAAGTGGGGGATTATCCAGGGCAACTAAAGAGGTGGTGACAAGTGTCACCACTGGATTGGGCCAGAGTGTTATTATCAAACAACACAAAAATCACTTATGTTGAAGCCAGGCCTCATAACACATTGTTTTTTCTCTCTCTTGAACGCTCTTCCCTCTCTCTTCTCTCTTACCATGGGCCTTCACCGGAGAAGACCCTTTGGCCGCGCCAGAAATTGCCTTACGACGGTGACGGCAGTGACGTGTCTCAAAACCTTACTTTTCTTACATTTTTCTGATTGTCTCTTTCTGCTAGTTACTAATTCATGACTAATTTTTGCAGATTTTCACTTGGTGACCCTAAATCTAGAAAGGGGGAATATGAAACCCTAATTTTCCGTTTGGTGAGATCGGCGAAGGTAGCGATGCATGCAACGGTATATTCAATGAGAGGAAGGAAAGAGAAGAAAGAGATCGTTTGGTGAGGTCCGGATCTATAACCTTACTAACCTCCTAACATTCTTTTCGGTAAGATGGCTCTGACTCTGTATTTGTGAGTGACTTCTTTATTCTTCTGAGTTTGTGTTATCCTGGTTATCAGATTAGGGCTTTTTGTTGTTTGTTTGTTTGCTACTGATTCACTGGGTTTTGAATAATGATGCTTGATGACAAGGTTCAGACGATGGATTTTGGTTCTATGTTTTTTTTGTTATTTGCTGGTTTTTGATGATGGTTGGATGGTGGACTTTTCTTCTATGTTTTTGCTTATCTGCTGGTTTTTGATGATGGTTGGATGGTGGACTTTGGTTCTATTTTTTTTGTTATCTGCTGGTTTTTGATGATGGTTGGATGGTGGACTTTGGTTCTATATTTTTTTTGTTATTTGCTGATTTTCAATGATGGTTTAATGGTTATTTTGATGGATAATGTGATGTTCTGTTGGTTTGGTGATGGTTTGATGATGTTTTGATGGATACTATGATGCTCTGTTGGTTTGGTGATGGTTTGATGATGTTTTAGTTTGTTTTGGTGATGGTTTGATGATGTTTCAATTGGTTTGAGACCAAGGATTTTTGTTGACAAATCTGATTCAGAGTTTTTTTGTAGTTCTTATTTTTTGTTAGTTCTGTATATGTCTCTCTCTTGATATCTGATGGTTCTCTCCTCTATAAAACAGTAAAAACTTGTTATCTGATTATGGTGAAAAAAATAGGAGGGAAAAAACTTTGAATTTTGACAGTTTTGGCTTTTCTAGTTTTTGGCTTTTGAGTGCAGCTTGGACTGTTTCCATTTTGGTGCAAGTCTGGGCATTTTTGGACTGTATTGCAGACTAGTTGCTATGGTTTATGTTGACATGCTTTGGTGCAAAACTTGGACAGATTTTTGGAATGCTATGGGCAGCATAGGGAGGCTTTTTGAGCAGGTCTTCTTGGACTGTTTCTTATAGCAACCTGTTTGTCTTGGCATTTGCTGGCTAGGTGATACCTTTCCTCTTTCCTATCTTTGTGAGATAAAGCATTTTTGCTTTTGATGCATTTTCTGAAGGGTTTGCTTATTTTCTTAGGAAAGTGATGATGTTGACTTATATTACAACATTTGATGCCTTTGGCTTGTTGCTTGCATATTGTTTGTTTTGTTCTGTTGTAGCTTTGTGTTGCTTCCTTTTATTTCTGATTTGGACAACTTGCTTGTTGTCTGCTATTTGCAGCCTGTTGCCTTGCATCTTGTGCTGCTGTAATTGCTTTGTAAAGCACTGCCCTTTTTTGTGATGCAGTTTGGCTGTTGGTATTGTTTGACTTGTGCATTTGACTGCTACTGTTTGTAGCATGTTGCTTTTATTGTTGTTTGAACTTGTTGCCTTGCCTATCCAATTTGTATATTTATTTCTTTTTCCCCCTTTTTTTTGTGAACCAAAACCTAGGTTTTGAGATTTGTAGAAATAGGGAAAAAGGACAAACAAAATTCTGATTCCTAAAAGCAAACCCTAATGATGAAAATCAGATTTTTGCTTGGACTTTTCAATATTGATTTTTGCTAATATTCTCTTTTCTTTTGTCACATGTACAAACAAATGGCAATCAAGATAATGGCTAGCAATGGGGAATTTCTTGAGGATGAAGCAAATTTTCCTTTGTAGATTTAAACTTTGTATTTTACTTGTAATCTATTTGTAATCATTTGTGAATGACCCACAAAAGTGTAATGAACAAAGCTTGAGTAATAATGAATATTTGTTGTACAAAACTTTTGAGTTTTATTTTAATTTTGCAATTTTTGATTTGAATGTTTTGAATAAGCATCCTGGCTTGATAACTTGCATTTCAAGTAAACATAATATGATAGGATAAATCATGTATCTTGCACTCTTAAACAAAATAAATGTTTAAAAGCTCAAACCCAAATGATTAATTGAACCCTCAATCATGATTACTTAAAATGATAGCTTTAGACCTTGCACCTTATCCAAACAGAATATGCCCTTAAAAGTAACATCAATCCTCAGAAGATTATAGTTAAGAAAACAAATAAAAATCACACAAATGCCTTTGCAGTTATCTGGGCCATGGATTGGGTAAACCTTTGAGAAGTGCAAAACCCTAATTGTTGACTGGTCGCCTAGGAAGAGAATCTTTTTGATCAACTTTTGAGCCAAATTGAGTATTTAAGAAACCCTGGGATAGCATCTTGAGTGAAAAATGGGAGGAATATTTTTGGGGTACAACAGTACCGGTATCCTTCATGTGGAAACGAGGAGAATACGGGGCCGCCGCGTGGTGTCGTGAAGCACTAACGAACCTTATAACCTTAGTTGAACAAACTTGGCCATTATAAAGTAGTGAGATAGCCGGCCTCAGTATAAAGCTGAGGATTTGGTGATACTCGATGCAACACTTATTAAGATCAGACTTTTGGGATATTTCGGCCGCAAGAAATGATTGTCTGAGCTGAAACAATGCCCGATAAAGGATGATCAGTGATATTGAGAATCCTTAGAACCCGATTACTTTTCTAAGACAAGTTTGAAACCTACTAAACTTCAAGATGGTACTTACCTTTAACCTCATGCAAGCCTTTGAACCTAAGGTCTTTTGTGTGCTTTGCTTGTGTATGATTTACTCTGTTTGAACATAACATCATGCATCATAACATAGCATCCATTCTTATTACACTAACCATTTCAAGGACCGAGGGAATTTATCTTTGTTCTGTTTTGCAGATCATGGCTTCCGCTTGTAGAAACACTATCTGAATCAGCTTTGTGAGAATACCTCTCCAACTCAGAAAGCTAGTATTGAGGGTTCCTGAAACTTCTTTGTTCACTAAGAGATATGGTCGACTTCTCAACCTGGTTACTTCGAGCTTTGATGAAAAGATGATGGGTGTACTTTTTCAGTTCTTTGATCCCAAGCACCACTACTTCACCTTTCTAGACTATCAGATGGTGCCTATCATGGAAGAGTTCTCTCATTTATTGGATCTACTTATTCTTGACCAGATGCCTTTCACAGGTTTAGAAGAGGTTCCTAAGCCAGAAGTCATTGCCTCAGCTTTGCATCTGAAATGGGCCGACATGGAATCCAATTAGGAAACAAGAAGCAGAGTTAAGGGTTTTCTATCCAAGTTCTTATTAGAGAAGGCCCAACTGTTTTGGAATGATTTGGACTTTCAGGCTTTTGAGGAGATTTTGGATCTTCTAATTTATGGGTTAGTACTATTCCCTAATCCAGACTTACTCATAGATGTGAATGCTATCAAGATCTTCCTCTCTCGCAACCCTGTGCCTACCTTGCTCGGAGATATCTTGCATGCTCTTCACACTCGTACTATGAAGAAAAGAGGGGTTCTTATGTGCTGCATGACATTACTGTCGAGGTGGTTTACTTCTCACCTCCCTAAGTCAGTGCTGAAGAATGAAGAAGGTTTGGGTTGGTCGCAAAGGATAATGTCACTTTCTCACGCGGATATTCTTTGGTATTCCCGATCTATGAGAGATATTTCTATTATTGACCGCTGCGGGGAGTTCCCTAATGTCCCACTACTTGGAATTAGGGGAGGTATAACTTATAATCCTTCTTTGGCTCTGAGACAATTTGGTTACGTTCGAAGGGATGGTCCTCATGAGATGCTTATCCAGGGGATTGTGTTTAATTATGAGGATGATGCTCAAGGGTATCGCCAGAGGTTCATACGAGCCTGGGGCATGGTAAACAGATCTGACGTCAAGACTTTGGGGCTGAAGACTTCCATTCTTATGGAACCTTATCTCCAATGGGTACGAGCTCGTGCTTAGAAACTGATGATGCCATACATAGTTGTCTTACCAGTGATTGTGGAGCCCATTACTGAAAGGGATGTTCCCTACACAGTTCTTCATCTTGATATGCCCACTGATATTGAAGAATTACAGAGGTCTTAGATTCAATTGAAGAAGGAGAGGGATACTTATAGGGACCAGTTCTATGCCTAGGAGAAGAAAGTTTTAGAGCTCACAAAGCAGCTTCATGAGGAAAGAAGCCTTAATGTCTATCTCGGCACTAAGAGGAAGCATCCATGGTAAACTTGATCTTTTTTTTTTAGTTTTTAGAATTTTTAATTGTAACGCCTAAAAGGCAATTGTATTTTGAATTCTACTAATAAAATCTTTGTTTCATTTTTGGGTTCGTAAATTTAAATTTCCTAAAGTCCTTGAAATCATTGCATACGCATATCATCCACGACATTACATAAACAAGTTTCATAACAGGTTTCTCATCATTTTCGTTGTTTGTTTCAGCAATAATGACTTCTGAACAAAGTATCAAGGATCTCCAGGCACAAAATTACCAATTTCAGCAAATGTTCGTAGCTTTGGCTAAAGGGTGGGAAGATCTGAAGGCCCTTATCCTGAAAGATAGGAAGAAGAAGACAAAGAAGACTGCTGGTGTCCTAAACCAGGGTAGAAGATTCAAGGGACCGTTGAAGCAACCGGTTGATCTGACCTCTTCATCCAAAGAAGGGGAGAATCAAGAGGGAGAAACAAGGGAGGAGGACCCTAGCCCAGAGGTTTCTGATAATGACACTGATTACAATGAAGAACAGTATCCCCCGGTTGAGGATAGATACAAGAAGTTAGAGGATCGTCTAAATGTAATGGAGATCCAAAGAGTACCAGAGCTGGATTTGGAAGAGTTGGGTTTGGTATCTAGGGTTGTCATCCCACCGAAGTTCAAGGCTCCGGTATTTGCGAAGTATGATGGGGTGTCTTGTCCCAAGCTTCATCTATGTTCTTATGTGAGGAGGATTCAGCCTCACACTGTTGATAGGAACTTGTGGGTCCATTTCTTTCAGGACAATCTATCCGGGACTCAGCTCGAGTGGTTGTATCAGCTAGAGGGAACCAATGCCCGCAACTGGGAAGATCTGGCTGCTGCTTTTTATAAGCAGTATCAATATAACGCTGACCTTGCTCCTACCTGTACTCAACTCCATAGTATGTCCATGGGTGCAAGCAAAGGTTTTAAGGACTATGCACAGAAGTGGAGAGATCTGGAAGGGAGAGTCTAACCCCCTTTGTCTGATAGGGAGTTGGTGGACATGTTTATTGGTATGCTGTCTGGTCTGTTCTTCAATCACTTGATTGGTAGCTCCTCAGCTGGTTTCACCGAGCTGATATTTACTAGAGAAAGGGTAGAAGCTGGAATCTGGAGTGGCAAGATCCAGAAAGATACCTTGTCAAGTACATTAAAGAAGCCATTCACGGGTAAGAAGGAGGTCAGTTCCATTTATTACCCAAGAGGTCAAAGCAGAGCTAGGCGTCGTCCAATGATAGGGGCTGTGATTTTACCTAGGCTTGGGGCTACTCAACAATGAAACAATCAGCCAAGGGCGGAAAGACCTCAAAGGCAGTTCACTCGGATTAATATAATGTTGGCTGAAGTTTTACCCCATCTGTTAAGAACTAACTTGGCAACCTTAAAGGAGGCTCCCAAGAATCCTAACACCACATCTCCTTGTTATAATCCAAACGCTCGGTGTGCTTATCATTCTGAGAGTCCAGGCCACGATACAAATGACTCTTGGGCTCTGAGGAATAAGATACAGGATCTGATTGGAGCCAAGGAGATTGAGTTTGATGCTCCGGAGAAGCCTAATGTCATAACTGCTCCCATGCCCAAGCACAACTGTGGTGTTAATGCTGTTGATACTGATTTATTTGTTACCTCTAATGATGAAGTTTCAACTCCTCTCATGACTGTCAAGAAGAATTTGTTGCTAGTCGGTCTATTTCCGGGTTGTGGTGAAGGTTGCCATATGTGTCTATCTCTGCCTTCTGGTTGTTATTTGCTGAAAGCAGGTGTTCAACGCCTAATGGATAACAGAGAGATTTTGTTCGAAAAAACTCTGGTTCCAAATGTTCTGCATGAAGATGTTGCTATCATAACCATTTCTACCAATCCTTCCAAGGTCTCCTCTAAAAGACCTGTTAGGATTACACCTGCTCCAAGAATTATTCCACTGATAATCACTTTTCCTGGCCCTGTACCGTACTCCTCGGACAAAGCTGTTCCTTGGAATTATGGTGCTGACGTTTACTACCATGGAGTCAAGAAGGATTTGAAGACTGAAGAGGCTGATCCCGATATCAGTAACATTGTCAAGACCAGCAAAGTTACTCGAAGCAGAAGGGTTTTCTCTTCCGAGATTTCCCCGAAGACTGTTGCTAAGCCTGTTGTTATTCCATCTGTTATTCCTGCAAGTACTTCTACTACTACTCCCATCCTTACTCCAGTTGTTACCCCTGTCGATGAGTCATCTGGGACTCGGAGAAAAGAAGCTATAGGTGAGCCTGCCCGGATAGAGGCACCTAGAAAAGTTTTTTTGGAGTCCTCTAAGCAAGCATTTGAGGAAATTTTAAAAATAATCAAGAAGAGCGACTACAATGTGGTCGAGCAGCTGGGGAAGACCCCTTCGAAGATATCAATGTTCTCTCTATTGTTGTGTTTCGAGGCCCGTGCAAAGGCTTTGATTACATTTCTCAAGACTGTGTATGTGCCGCAAGAAACCTCCGCTGACCAATTCAAAGATTGTGTGGCCAGCTTGACTGCTGACAATGGGTTGGGTTTTTCAGATGCTGATTTGACACCAAAAGGGGAGAAAGCATAATGATTCTCTGCATGTCTTGATCGAATGCAGGGGCACTACTAGGGCTCATGTGCTAGTGGTCATTGGATCTTCACTGAATGTTCTGCCTAAGAAGGCTCTTGATCGGCTAGATTGTGAAGGTTTGACCTTAAAGCCCAGTAACATTGTGGTGAGGGCTTTAGATGGTTCAAAAATAATGGTGTACGGGGAGGTGGACATCCCTGTCAAAGTGGGTTCCCAGACCTTTGAATCCACCTTCTACGTGATGGATATCAGGCCATCATACTCTTGTTTGTTGGGTCGTCCTTGGATCCATGAAGCTGGAGCCGTTACTTCTACGCTACACCGAATGCTGAAGTATCCGATGAAGGGGAAGATTGTCACCGTGCATGGTGAAGAGGAGTATATGGTAAGCCACCTGAACTCTTTCAGGTATGTGGAGATGGACGGGGAACTCATAGAGACCCCTTGTCAAAATTTTGAAGAGGTTCCCTAGATCATGACATCAAACGAGACTATCACCAGCGCGCTGAAGATCACCAAACATGCTTTGAAGATGGCTTCTCTCAAGGACTCCAGAGCAGTAGTTAAAGAAGGAGCTCAAAGGGTTGTTCGATGTTCTTGGGCTGGAGGACCTCCCATACGCATTGTGATACGGTGGCCAGAACCGGGACTGTTTCCTTTTTAGGAATTGCTGGTTTGCGTTTTGCGTTTGTGTTTGCAAAATGTCGCGGTAAGCAAGAGTCGCCATCGACTTTTATTTTATCCAACAAGGAAAGGAAAAAACCACAAAAAAATTCCTTTTTCGAGATTTTGAGTACGGGGGGTAGATTATAGAAAAGGAAAGTATTAGCACCCTTTCTATCCGTAGTTATCTACGGGATCTTAGGTACTTGCTCATCATTTTCAAAATTGCTTCTTTGTGTTTTTGTGTGATTTGAAAAGTTTTTGTTTTAACTTCGATTTAACCCTTGCTTATGTCTTCAAGAGTGTTACAAAGTGTTTTTGAAAACTTTGTTTAAAAGAGGTGTGTAAGTGAGAAAAAGTTTATTTTTAGATTGAGCAAGTACTTAAGAGTTAATCTACCTACTCGAAAAAAGAATTGTTCTATGTTCGTTTCCTTTAGACAATGCTATCCCACTATTAGTGAGTAGGTAGCATCGTCGTTGGAGTTTTGAGGGTCAATTCGAAAGGGACGTACGATCACTAAAGCAATGTTAGGATGTCTTAGTAATAACCCTAATGTCTTAGATCAATTATTCGAGGCAACAATATCCGAGGCAACCAATCCGAGGCAACTTTACGAACGGGACTTTGATCTTTGTTTAGACAAAAGAGCGACCCCTAAAGCATCCTATACTCAATGGCCGTTTACCGAAGGCAACCAAGTGGGAGTGTACCCTAAGAGTGTGCATGTGCGATTGATTCAGTTTCAGATTATTTATCTTTGCACATTTAGGGTTATCTAACTGTTTTAAAGTTTATCATACATTCTTGTCATGCAAACCTTAATTATTCATACATCTAACAGTTCAATATTTTATGGAATTTAAAGTGCGGAAATTAAACTACGCTATTACAAGTCTTCGGGTATTTACATAGCCAAAAACAAAGCCTTATGAAATAAAGCGATAAATGAAAATAAAAAGTCCTAATTAAGCTATTACAACTTGTAGGCAGTTACATCAATATGGTAAAAATAATAATAAAGCGCGCAGTGAAATTAAGACCGGGAAGAAATTAGGGTTTTGACCCTTTAAAAAAAATGTTTTTGTTGTTTTTTTAATAAAAAGAATTAGTTTTTAAAATTAAATATACAAATTAATTAGCTAATTAAATTAATTAATGAAAATAATTACATGGCCTATTTTTGTTTTTGGTTAATTTTAGGAAAAGAAAAATATAATTAAGTTAGAAGTAAAAACCTAATTATTCTAATTAATTTTAATTTATTTGTAAAAAGAATTAAAGTTATCTAATATTAACAACCTAATTAAATTAATTATTTTTTGATAAAAAAATAAATATCCTAAATTTAATTTTGGATGAAAATATTTTTTATGATTTTTTGATAAAAGAAAATAATTAATTGTATTAGTAAATAAAATAAGTAAGATATAAAAAGAAAAGGAATAAGAAATTGGGTCTGCAAATAGCAATTTGGGAGGGGTGTGAAAATCAGGTTTGTGGGCCCAAAGTAAGGAAGTGCACGTTGACTTCTAGAATCCCATGCATTTGCTTTGACCATGCCTTTGGTGGTCCTTCAGTGATGGCCCTTGGATCTGGCCATCTGGCCACTTGGCAGGCTGGATGATGAGGGTGTATGATAGGCCTGGGACTTGTGTACGCATGAGATCTATAGAAATAAATCAAGAAAAATGAAAATGTTGGAGGCAGGGGTTGAACCCCTGACCTCAAGCTCCCCAACGCCTTAACGCTTGCCTGGCTACCACTGGCCAATTGTGTTAGTTGTTCATATAATACAAAATATTAATCAAATATGAAAAAAGGCCAAACACAATAATTCAGCGCGTGCTTTTTTGAATAGGCCAATGGTTGCTTGCCAGCTAGTCATCTTCCTCCTTGGATCTGTTGGTTAAAGTTAAACACTTTTACCTCCGGACGTTTGTCCGTAGCTACAGCCCCTGTCATTCTCAAAATCAAATACAAACGTGATAAATAAAAACCAAGGCCATGGATGGATCCGTCTGGACCTGCTGAGTTCAATGGTGGCCCTTTCATGGCCCAATTTCACTTATATGAAGAAATCCTAAATCGAGCCATAAAACCCTAACAATGGTGAAATCATATACAGGCCATGAAAATGAAATTAAACGATACAGAAAGCTTGCATATGTCTTAAGGATCAAGAATACATCATTAATTCATGCTATCAATGTCTAAATCATGCAAACCGATTCCAAAAATACATGGATGTCGTGGTTGACTTACAGTATTATTCAAAGCCTGGAAACGCTTGTTCTTGATTGGTATATGTTGCTTATGATCCCAGGAAACGATTGGAATGATCAAGAAGCTTTGAAATTGCCTAGAACAATGAATTCGAGTTTGCACTTTTTCGGTGTTTTTTCAAGTTTGGTTCTCCTTGCTGCGCCTCCCTCTCTATCCTCTTTTGGTCTGCACATCATCCTTATTTATTGAGGAATGAATTAGGGTTAAAAGAATGACCACAATCTTCTTCCATCAATGCATTTGATTTTGATTTGATTCCTTTGAAAAACCCTTCCAAAAATAGTCCAAATACAATCTTTTTGTCCACACTAATGCATTGCACGATTTCAAATACTCGCCAATTGGATTTGAGACCTGAAACAAGTACAAAATCTTGAGTTTTCAATGCTTTATATTTTCTCATGATTTATTTTGATTAAAATTGATTTAATTCAAATAAAAATCAAAATAAATAATAAAAATAAGATAATGACAAGTGGAAAAGGATAGGGCTCGTGGACCATGTTGCCAACTTAAAACAAGTGAAAAAGATTGAGCCCATTTGGCAAAAATTGAAGTTTTAGACATAGTTGACTTTTGGCAATTTTGCAAAAAAGATCAACTTCACTAATGCATAACTTCCTCAATTTTGACTCTTTGGAAGTGTTCTTGGACTTTTTAGAAAGCTTGAGATGTCCTCTAAGCAACCCTTTTTGTATCATCTCAATTTGATATTCCATGCTCATGTATGAAGCTTTGACAAAAAAGGTGTTTTTGTTGACTTTTCAAAATGACCTATAATGTCCAAATTCATAACTTCTTGTGAGTGCATATTTTGAACTTGGGAGATGAAGATGTATTGTAGATCATGGATTTCTATTCAAAATGAGCTTTGGGTGGGTCATTTCTCATAAAGTATGAGAAAGTTATGCTTGGTCAAAGTTGAGTTGACTTTTCTTGCAAAACCCTAATTTAGCAACTTTTGATTCTTGATGAATTATGAGCAATCCTTGATGAATAAAGATCAAACCTTGATCAAATGATGAAATATACTTCAAAATGAGGATGTTGACCAAAAATCTTGAAGTTTGACTGTATGGGGGCCACAGTTGACTTTTGACCTAACATTATAGATTTTCAGGCCTTTGAGCAATTGACTAAGCAAATTTTCTCTGTAGGGCTTGAAACTTGACATGGATGATCTTGAGAACATATTAGGACAATGTTGAGCATTTGGGGTCCCTTGGACTCAAGTAACTTGATGCAATATGAAACCCTAATTTGAGGTAGACTACCTTGGGAGAGAGCTTGTTTGGTTAACCCTTGGACTTCTTTGAGCAACTTGAGGATCTTTCTTGAAATGTTTTGAAAAATATGGGAGGGCAAATTTTGGAGTACAACAGTTGCCCCTGTTCAATCTTCTTAAACCTGAAGATTTAGATTGGCTTGTCCACCTTTCGTGATCTGAGGGTTGAAGATGATTGAACACTAGAGTGCCCAGAAATTTGCACTTGCATGAAGTAGTGTCCGTCTTATGATGTCAGGAATGTGCTTACAGATGCCATTTGGAAATAGCTGACAGGAGACAGGCTTAAAGATTCCATCTGAAGGAGTGTCGATCCCATAAGAGATTCCTTAGCGAGAGCTTGTATACCTGTTGTTGAGGAAGATTCCGCTGAGGAATGTTGATCCCTGTCTTGAGAGAAATAGAATTTTAGGAGCTTCAGTCGTCCGTTATTCTAATGGGGTATCATCTCTGTTTTGAGAAAGGTTGAATTTTAGGAACTTCGGTCGTCCGTTATTCTTGTTGAGGAATCATCTCTATTGAATTTTAGGAACTTTGGTCGTCCGTTATTCTTGTTGAGGAAACATCTCTGTTGAATTTTAGGAACTTCGGTCGTTCGTTATTCTACTAAGGAATCATCTCTGTTGAATTTTAGGAACTCCGGTCGTCCGTTATTCTACTGAGGAATCATCTCTGTTGAATTTTAGGAACTTCGGTCGTCCATTATTCTACTGAGGAATCATCTCTGTTGAATTTTAGGAACTTCGGTCGTTCGTTATTCTACTGAGGAATCATCTCTGTTGAATTTTAGGAACTTCGGTCGTCCGTTATTCTACTGAGGAATCATCTCTGTTGAATTTTAGGAACTTCGGTCGTTCGTTATTCTATTGAGGAATCATCTCTGTTGAATTTTAGGAACTTCGATCGTCCGTTATTCTACTGAGGAATCATCTCTATTGAATTTTAGGAACTTCGGTCGTCAGTTATTCTACTGAGGAATCATCTCTGTTTTGAAGAGGAAAGTTGAATTTTAGGAGCTTCGGTCGTCCGTTATTCTATTGAGGGATTATCTCTGTTTGAAGAGGAAAGTTGAATTTTAAGAGCTTCGGTCGTCCGTTATTCTACTGAGGGATCATCTTCGTTGAAGAGGAAAGTGAACTACTATCTGGTCGTAATCCAAGCTTCATAGTGGTAAGATTGACTGCTATCTGGTCGTAATCCAGGCTTTACAGTGACTTACTGGGGAGATGAGATTAAACTTGCTATCTGGTCGTAATCCAGGCTTCACAACTTCTCGATTCTTCTCTAGTCGCAATCCAGGCTTCAGAAGGAACTAAGTTGTTATCTGGTCGCATCCGGGCTTCACGGCTTATTGGGGATTAAACTATTATCTGATCGAATCCAGGCTTCATAGCTTGTTTTTTAAGCGATACCACTATCTGGTCGTAACCCAGGCTTCGCGGTAGTCTGATACTGTTATTCGGTCGTTCTCCGGGCTTCACAATATGCTATAGGAATCAAGATACTATCCGGTCGTACCCGGGCTTCATAACTTGGACTTTGTGAGAATTTGATTGTATCTTTCCTGAAAGGTAAAGGTTAATTGTATGTAATACATGATATGTATCAAGCAATGATGTTCTAAAAATAAATGAGATTGTGTTGTATGATGCGTGTGCATATGTCATGATGTATGGACATGTAATATTTTTTATGACAATCTCTAGCTGGGGAAAATAAATCCCGGATTGCTGCTGGAGAGAACAAAAGTTGAATTCTTCGCTCTCGCTGGGGACAGTGAATGAAGATGATTGTAAGCATAATCTTGCAGGAGAGAATAACTCTGATGGGGAATAGACTGACGAGGAAATGACTCTGGGGAAGAGATGTTTCTGCTAGAAGATCTGTTGATTTGGAGGACTAAACTCAGCTGGGGATGAATTATCGATGTTAGTGATAATGAAACTTGTTGGGAATCGAGTTTCTGTTTGTGAAAGGAATGAACTCCACTGGGGATGACTTTCCAGTAGCGACTTCATTGGGGATAACCTTTTAGACTCTTCTGGGGATAATCCTCCAGGCTCTACTGGGGATAATTCTCCAAACTCCACTGAGGATAATTTTTCAAGTGCTGATGATAGATAAACTCTGCTTGGGGAGAATATTGTCGACTCATTCGCAGTTGTGAGCCTCAGCTAGAGAGAGTGGTATCCTATTCTAGACCACTAATATCACTGTCTTTTTCTTACTCTGCGGGGAGTGAATGTACCTTCAATTGTTTTCTCCAACTAGGTCTATCCTTATACCTGGTGGATAGAGCAACTGTATGGTTCAGACATTTCTTATTTTCCCCTGTTCCTGATATTACAAGTAATCGTCTTTTGTTTCGCATGTAAATATTTATGAGCAATAATTATTGTCAAATGCATATATCAAAAATGAATCATTGGACGTTCTTGCAAAACAAAACAAAAAAAAAAGAAAATGATTCGAAATTTCTTTGTGAAAAATGAATTGTATTGATTTTTAAGTTGGCCTATAAATAGGCGTTTTTTGTACAAGAGGCTGACGTCCTAGTAAGAAGATTCCGCCAAACAATAAAATTTATACAGTTTATGTAAAACAAAGAAAAATAGTTATGTGAACAATTCCATTGGGTTCCAACTCTGCTATTTCCTTTATATCCTCGAGCATCTCATCACTTTGCTACTTGGTTGAAGATAGATCAGATTGATTAGTGTCATCTGAGCTTGATAGTCGATACCGAAATCTGTTTGCAAGATGATCCAATGAGACATAGTGTTACGCCTTAATCCCTAATTTTTTCCTGGACCGCCCTTTTGGGTTTTCAGTCCACCGGGATACCCTTTTTTGCCCAAGCCGCCTTTTCAGGTTTTTGACTTGCCGGGTGTACAAATTTTTTTCATTTTCATCCTTTATTTTTGCCCGAACCCTTTTGGTTCGCAGGGAAGCCCTTATTTTTGCCTAGGCCATTCAACCTAGCGGGTCTTTGATTATGCGTAGTATTTTTCACTATGTATGCATTTACAGGGTGAGGAAGGTCGTCACCATCCATGGTGGTTAGAATCATAGCTCCTCCTGAGAAAATGTTCTTAACCATAAATGGCCCTTCGTACGTAGGGGTCCATTTTCCCCTAGGATCACCTTGCGGCAGTATGATGCGCTTGATCACAAGATCCCCAACTTGATATTCTTGTCGTCTGACTTTCTTGTTAAATGCCTTGATCATCCGCTTTTGATACGTCTGACCATGACAAATAGCAGTAAGTCTCTTTTCGTTGATTAAGTTCAGCTGATCAAGTCGGGTCTGGATCCAGTCGTCCTCGTTCAAACCTGAATCCTTCATAATTCGAAGAGAGGGTATATGGACCTCAATGGGTAAGACTGCTTCCATACCATATACCAAAGAGTAGGTTGTTACCCCTGTTGAAGTCCATACTGAGGATCGATACCCATGAAGAGCGAATGGTAACATCTCGTGCCAATCTTTGTATGTCACCGTCATTTTCTGCACAATCTTCTTGATGTTCTTATTAGCCTCTTCAACAACCCCATTCATCTTCGGCTGATAAGGAGAAGAGTTGTAATGCTGTATCTTGAACTGCTTGCAGAGCTCGGTGATCATAGTATTGTTGAGATTTGTACCATTGTCCGTAATGATCCTCTCTGGTACACCATATCGACAGATCAAATTGTGCCGAATAAACCGTGCCATGACGTTCCTAGTCATTGTAGCAAATGAAGTCGCCTCAACCCACTTTGTGAAGTAATCAATCGCTACCAGGATGAAACGATGCCCGTTGGACGCAGTAGGTCTGATCTCACCAATCATATTGATGCCCCACATTGCAAAAGGCCACGGAGCTGTCAAGACGTTCAGAGGAACTGGAGGTATATGCACCTTATCAGCATAGACTTGGCATTTATGACAGGTCCGAGAATGCTGATAATAGTCGGCTTCCATGGTGGACCAATAATATCCTGCCCGAAGGATTTTCTTTGCCATGGTATGTCCACTGGAATGAGTTCCGAAGGTACCTTCATGAAACTCTGCCATGATCCTTTCTGCCTCGTTCTTATCCACACATCGCAGTAAGGTTGAGTCATGATTACGCTTGTAAAGGATACCATTGCTGATGAAGAACTTCGAAGCGAATCTCCTCAGAAACTTCTTATCATTAACAGATGCACCCTCGGGGTATTCCTGAGGCTCAAGATACCTCTTTACCTCATGAAACCAGGGTTTATCTGCTACCTTTTTAGTCTCAATGTCACAGCAATGTGCGGGTTCGTCCAACCTCTCAATGGTAATTTGGGGAGCTTCATTGTCCCACCTGACCTTGAACATAGAAGACATAGTAGCTAGCACGTCTGCTAACCGATTCTCCTCTCTGGGGAAGTGTTCAAAGGTTATCTCCTCAAAATGTGGAAGCAACGTCAATACATACTCTTTGTAAGGAATAAGATTTGGGTGCTTCGTATCCCACTCGCCTTTGATCTGACTGATCACGAGAGAGGAATCCACGAATACACTCAGAAACTTAATCCTTAGGTCAATTGCTGCTCGAAGGCCCATGATGCACGCTTCATACTCCGCCATGTTGTTGGTGCAGTTAAAACATAATCGGGCAGTGAACGGAGTATGACAGCCTTCGGGAGATATGATCATGGCGCCAATGCCATTACCCAAAGAGTTTGAAGCTCCATTGAAATACATAGACCATCGGGATCCTTCCTCGGGTCCTTCATCTGGTCCAGGTGTCTCACAGTCAGTCACCAACATGATGCTCTCATTCGAAAACTCGAAATTCATAGACTGGTAATCGTCCACGGCCTGATGTGCCAAATGATCTGCCAACACATTTCCCTTAATTGCCTTTTAGGTTGTGTATTGGATGTCATACTCAGTCAAGATCATCTGCCATCTCGCTATTCTTCCGGACAAAGCAGACTTTTCGAAGATATACTTGATTGGATCCATCTTCGATATTAATAGGGTAGTGTGAGTCAGCATATACTGTCTCAGTCGGCGAGCATCCCATGCCAAAGCGCAGCAAGTTTTCTCAAGCAGTGAGTATCGGGTCTCACAGTCGGTAAACTTTTTGCTAAGGTAGTAAATAGCATGCTCTTTTCGGTCAGACTCGTCATGCTGCCCCAACACACACCCCATTGAATTATCGAGTACTGTCAAGTATAAGATCAAAGGTCTCCCTTCAACTGGAGGTATTAGAATAGGTGGCTCTTGTAGGTATTCCTTGATCCTTTTGAAAGCGGCTTGACATTCATCATTCCATCTCACCACTTGATCTTTCTTCAGCAGCTTGAAGATTGGTTCACAAGTAGCAACCAGGTGCGAGATGAACCGGGCAATGTAATTCAGACGTCCCAAAAAGCCTCTGACTTCTTTTTCTGTTCGGGGAGCTGGCATTTCCTGTATGGCCTTCACCTTTGCAGGATCCACTTGAATACCTTTATCACTAACAACGAAACCCAGCAGTTTACCAGATCTTACTCCAAAGGTGCACTTGTTCTGGTTTAACCTCAGCTTGTACATCTTCAACCTGTCAAATAGCTTCTGGAGATGGTCAAGATGTTCCTTTTTAGTATGGGATATTGCAATCATGTCGTTAACGTATACCTCAATCTCATGATGGATCATGTCGTGGAACAAAGCGACCATGGCGCGCTGGTACGTTGCCCCAGCATTCTTCAATCCGAACGGCATGACCTTGTAGCAAAAGGTACCCCATTGCGTAACAAAGATTGTCTTTTCCATATCCTCGGGAGCCATCTTAATCTGATTGTAACCGGAGAAACCATCCATAAAGGAGAAGACCTTATGTTGTGCGGTGTTGTCGACCAGAACATCAATGTGAGGGAGTGGGAAATCATCCTTGGGGCTCGCCCTGTTCAAATCCCTATAGTCAACACACATTCGAACCTTACCATCTTTTTTTGGCACCGGAACCACGTTGGCGACCCACTGCGGGTAAGAAGTAACAGCTAGAAAACCGGCATCAAACTGTTTCATAACCTCAACTTTGATTTTCTCAGACATCTCTGCGCGCGTTCAGCGAACCTTCTGCTTCACTGGAGGACAGTCTTCTTTAGTTGGAAAGCGGTGTACCACTATATCAGTATCCAACCCAGGCATATCTTCATAAGACCAGCCAAAGATCTCGACATAGTCACGCAGCATCTGTATTAACCGTTTCTTAACACTAAGCCCCAGATTTGCACCGATCTTGACCTCTTTCTTGTCTTCTTCTGTACCCATATTCACTGATTCCACTGGCTCTTCATGGGGCTGTATGGCCCTCTCTTCCTGTAGTAACAGTCTAGCAAGTTCCCCAGGCACTTCACAATCATCCTCACCTTCGTCCTCGGCTTGGTTGATCGGATTTTTGAAGTCATAACTGGCAGTAGCAGAGTCGTTATCAGTGGGATCCAGAGTGGATGTGGACCTGTATTATGATATGTGAGTGTGTGTAAGACTGTAGTTGTTTTTGCAAGATAGAAAAGAAAAACAAGGAGCGTAAAATTTGTAATGCAAGAAAACGTCCAATGCTTTATTGATGATATATGGGAATGACAAATATTAAGCCCTCACAAACAAAGCCACGGTGTCTCGGGTAAGGCACCGGGCCGTAAAGTTTTAAATTGTTTGTTACAAATCTCAAAACAAAAGTCTTATTACTGTGTAATAAAAGAAATGGGCACAAAGTCCTTCGCCGTCCAATTGCTTAATCCACCGTCGGTAGTCGGGTAAATCCAGCTGTCGAACTCAGACCCTTCATTATCATCTTCAATTGCATTCACTCTCGGATTACTGATATGCAGGGGAGGTCTTCCAATCCGTGCACGCCGAACAGCCCTTTGAGCTTCTACAGTAAAACCCAAACCAAACTTGTCAGTCTTGTGTGCAAAGTCAGGGAGTTGGCCCCAATTCGCACACCCACCTTTTTCAATAACAGCCCGGGCATCCTTGAGGGAAGCCATCTTCATTGGAGGATTTACAGTAACAGTTTCAGTCGATGCCAGAGTCTGGGGGACTTCTTCAAAATTGTGACACGGGGTTTCAATGAACTCCCCATCCATCTCCACATACCGAAAATAATTAAGGTGGCTCACCATGTACTCCTCTTCTCCTCGTACTGTAACAATTTTCCCTTTCACTGGGTATTTCAACATCTGATGGAGCATGGAAGTCACTGCCCCCGCCTTATGAATCCACGGGCGACCCAGTAAACAAGAATAAGATGGTCGAATGTCCATCACATAGAACGTAGATGCAAAAGTCTGGGAACCAACTTTAACAGGGACATCCACCTCTTCATGTACCATCCTTTTGGACCCATCAAAGGCCCTAACCACAATATTACTTGGCTTCAGCTCCAACCCTTCACAGTCCAACCGGACTAATGCTTTCTTGGGTAAAACATTTAGCGAGGACCCAGTATCCACCAGCACGTGAGCCAGAGTAGTGCCCCTGCACTCGATCGAAACATGCAGAGCATCATTGTGATTCTTTCCTTTGGCAGTCAAATCTGCGTCGGAGAAACCCAACCCATTGTCAGCGGTCAAGCTAGCCACACAGTCTTTGAATTGATCAGTAGATGTTTCCTGCGGCACATGTGCAGCTTTAAGGAAAGCAATTAAAGCCTTCGCGTGGGCTTCTGAGCACAACAATAAAGATAACATGGAGATCTTTGACAGGGTTTGCCCCAACTGTTCGACTACATTGTAGTCGCTTTTCTTGATGATCTTCAAAATTTCCTATATCTCCTGTCTAGAGGTCTCTACAATAATCTTCTTAGGTGCCTCCGTCCGGGCGGGCTCACCTGTAACTTCCTTGCCTCGAGCGTCAGATGACTCGGCGACAGGGGTAATGATTGGAACATGAACAGGGACAGTAGCAGATGTACTGGAAGGTGGAGTAGCAACAGGTTTCCGAACAGTCGGTGGGGAGATCTCAAGAGAGAAAAGTCTTCCGCTTCGGGTGACCTTGCTAGACCCGACGATGTTGCTGACATCAGTATCAGCCTCTTCAACCTTCAAGTCTTGTTTGATCCCATGATAATACACATCGGCCCCATAGTGCCACGGGACAGCCTTATCCGAAGTGTATGGGATAGGACCAGGAATAGTAATGATCAATGGAGCAACTCTTGTAACAGGTGTAATCCTAACAGGCTTTCTCGAGGAAGCCTTGGAAGTATTGGCGGAAATGGTTAGTATGGAAACATCTTCAACAGGAAACAATGGAACCAAAGTTTTCTCGAACAGGATTTCTTTGTTATCCATCAGGCGTTGAACACCTGACTTCAATAAATAGCAACCAGCAGGCAGGATTGAACACAGATGGCAACCTTCATCACAGCTCGGAAATAAACCGGCTGATAATAAGTTCTTCTTTATTGTCATCAACAGAGTAGAAACGTCTTCTACAGAGGTTATAAATGAATCATCATCCACAACATTTACTACATGCTTGGGCATAGGAGCAGTCATGACATTAGGCATTTCTGGTGCATCAAATTCAATTTCCTTAGCTTCAATCAAATCTTGCACCTTATTCCTCAAGGCCCAGCAGTTGTTGGTATCATACCCTGGGTTATCGGAGTGATAAGCACAACGGGAGTTCGGATTATACAGCGGTGATGTAGTACTGGGATTCTTCGGAGCTTCCCTCAGAGTGATCAAGTTGGTCTTCAACAATTGCGATAAAATTTGAGATAAAGTCATACTGAGCCGAGTATACTGCCTTTGCGGTCTCTCTACTCTTTGCTGACTGTTGCGTTGTGGGGCAACAATTGGTCTCAATATTACTACCGCATTAACTGCTTGGCGGCATTCAGGACGGTTTTGGCTCCTCGAGCTGTAAACTGCACTAGCTTCTTTCCTAAAAGGCTTCTTTTCTGTACTTGACAAAGCACCTTTCTGTATCTTGCCACTTTTGATGCCAACTTCAACTTCCTCCCCAGTCATAATTAATTCAGTGAATCCAGACGATGAACTACTGATCAAATGGTTGAAATAGGGACCAGACAAAGTCCTAAGAAACATGTCCACCAACTCCCTATCAGAAAGAGGGGGTTGGACTCTTCCAGCAAGATCTCTCCATTTCTGAGCACAGTCCTTAAAGCCTTCGCCTGTACCCATAGACATGCCCTGAAGTTGAGTACGCGTGAGAGCAAGTTCGGCATTATACTGGTATTGCTTGTAAAAAGCAGCAGCAAGGTCCTCCCAGTTGCGGACGTTATCTCCTTCCAGTTGATAGAACCATTCAAGTTGAGTCCCTGACAAACTATCTTGAAAGAAATGAATCCACAGGTTCCTATCAGCAGTATAGGGTTGAATCTTTCTGACATACGAGCGGAGGTGTAACTTCGGGTAGGATACCCCACCGTACTTAGCAAAGACAAGAGCTTTGAACTTGTGTGGGATCACCACCCCATATGCCAAACCCAAATCTCCGAAGTCCAACCCAGGTATCATCTGGATCTCCATTGCACTCAACCGGTCTTCCAGTTTCTTATATCTATCCTCAGTAGGAGGATACTGGTCTTCATTAAAATCGGTGTCATTATCAGAGACCACAAGACTAGGCCCCTTTCTTTCCTCTTGATTCTCTCCCCCTCTAGATGAATGGGACAAGTCAGTTTCATGTCGCAAATTGTTCCCGAATCTGTGACCCATATTCAGGAGGACCACCTTCTTCTTCTTCTTTTCCTTCAAGATGAGAGACTTCAAATCTTGCTGCCCTTTGGCCAAATTCAGGAACAACTCTTGGAATTGAGCATTCTGAGCCTGAAGAGCCCTGATGGCTTGATCAGTAGGTGTTTCAGAAGACATGATTGTTGAAATAAACAACGAAGAAGATAAGAACCTTGTAATGGTACCTGTGATGAGGTGCATGATAATGGAATGCGTATGAAATGATTTCAAAGACTATGGGAGATTCAAATTTGTAAACCAAAATAAAACACACTTTATTAGATTAAAACTTGAAACAATGTTTAACAAATGCCTTTAAGGCGTTACAAAAGAAATACTGAAAAGCAAATCTAAACTAGAAAAACAACAAATAAATAAAAAATCCCATGGTCGCCTTCCATTCGTGCTGACATAATCGTTGATCGTTCTTTCATTCTCAAGCTGCCTTGTAAGCTTCAAGATCTTCCATTCTTGCTCATGATACTTCTCTCTGTAGGTATCCCTTTATTTCTTTAGCTGGATCCAAGATCTCTTCAATGCCCCAAGATCAGTATGCATGTATGGATGGATGACCATATAAGGAACACCTTCTTCATTAGTATGCTCTATGATCACCGGCAAAACAGCTTCATATGGCATCCCCAGCTTTTGAGCACGGGCTCGAACCCACTGGAGATATGGTTGCATCGGGAGAGAAGTCTTAATTCCTAGCTCATGTGGGTCAAACCTGTTCACCATGCCCCAAGCTCGTATAAACATGCGGCGATGTCCCTCAACATCCCCCTTGTAGTCAAAGATAATGCCTGAAAGCAGCAGCTCATGGGGACCATCCCTCTGAGCGCGTCCAAACTGTCGTAAAGCCAAACAAGGATTGTAGGTTATACCCCCTTGAATTCCAAGCAATGGAACATTAGGGTATTCCCCACATCGATCAACGACAGCTACTCTTTCCATATCTTTAGAACTCCAAAGGATGTCCGTATGAGCAAGGGACATGATTCTATAAGCCCAACCTACGCCTTCCTCATTCTTCAAAATAGACTTGGGGAGGTGCGAAATAAACCACCTCGCTAGCAGCGGTGTACAACATATGAGAGTTCCCCTTCTCCGCACAGTACGGGTATAAAGAGCATGTAAAATATCACCTAGAAGAGTAGGCACTGGGTTACGAGACATGAAGATCTTAACCGTGTTCACATCTATGAAAGAATCTGGATTTGGGAAAAGAACCAAGCCGTAGATGAGGAGAGCCAAGATGTCTTCAAAATCTTGAAAGTCTAAGTTATCCTAGAACAGTTGAGCTTGATCAATCAAAAACTTAGCTAAGAAACCTTTAACCCCGCTCCGAGTCTCCCAGTTAGATACTACATCAACCATTTTTAGATGTAGGGCTGAAGCAATATCCTCTGGCCTAGGAGCTATCTCCAAACCTGTAAAGGGTTTCTGCTCGAGGATAGATATGCCTAGTAAATCAGAAAACTCCTCCAAAGTAGGGACCAGTTGATAATCCGAGAAGGTGAAACAATGATGCAATGGATCAAAGAACTGGAATAACACACTCATCATTTGCTCATCCAACTTTGAAGTGACCAGGCTAAGGAGGTGACCATGTCTTCTAACAAATGAAGAAGTATCAGGAACCTTTGAGACTAACTCTCTGAGCTGAGCAGGGATTTGCACAAAATTGACTCGAATGGTATTTCTGCGCACAGAAGCCATGATCTCCAAAACAGGACAAAGATGAATCCCCTCGGTCTTTGAAATGGTTAGTCTAATGAAATATGCATGCGATGTCATAATGCATGATGTCATGATAAAAACACACAACAGGTATCACATATAGAAAACATGGTAAAGGCAAACAAGTCACACAGTAGCCCTTAAATTTAAGGCTGACATGGAGTTTAGGTACTACCCTCTTGCAGTTTAGTTGGTTCAACCTGTCCTAATAATAGTAACCGAGTTCTAGAGGTTCTCAATATCACTGACCATCCTCCATCGGTCATAGTTTTAGCTCACGCAATCTTTTCTTGCAGCCGGAACCATCACAGGAGTATGGTCTCAATGAGTGTAGCATCTTGCTACTTTCTATGGCCAAGTTGGTCAATTATATGTTTTAAGGTCAGTTGATGTTTAATGACCCATATAGAAGCTCCATACTCTCCTTGTTGCTCCACAAGGGATATCGGTACCAACTAATATGCCACATCAATGTAGCTATTGCTTCAATCGTATCGGTCTATGTTGTACAGTTCCCTCATGGTTTATTGCTACTTACCTAAAAGGTGTTCCCCATATCCGAGTTAGGATCTATAGTAACTCCGATACAAAGCCCATAAAGATAAAGCAATCAAATCAAACAAGAGAAAACAATATGATGAACTAATCCTAAGGTATACTCTACTTATACATCGTCCCCAGCAGAGTCGCCAGTTCTGTGATACGGTGGCCAGAACCGGGACTGTTTCCTTTTTAGGAATTGTTGGTTTGTGTTTTGCGTTTGTATTTGAAAAATGTTGCGGTAAGCAAGAGTTGCCACCGACTTTTATTTTATCCAACAAGGAAAGGAAAAAAGCACAGAAAAATTCCTTTTTCGAGATTTTCTGAGTACGAGGGGTAGATTATAGAAAGGGAAGGTATTAGAACCATTTCTATCCGTAGTTATCTACGGGCTCTTAGGTACTTGCTCATCATTTTCAAAATTGCTTCTTTGTGTGTTTGTATGATTTGAAAAGTTTTTATTTTAACTTCGATTTAACCCTTGTTTCTGTCTTCAAGAGGGTTACGAAGTGTTTTTCAAAACTTTGTTTAAAAGAGGTGTGTAAGTGTGAAAAAGTTTATTTTTGGATTGAGCAAGTACTTAAGAGTTAATCTACCTACTCGAAAAAAGAATCGTTCTATGTTCGTTTCCTTTAGACAATGCTATCCCACTATTAGTGAGTAGGTAGCATCGTCGTTGGAGTTTTGAGGGTCAATTTGAAAGGGACGTACGGTCACTAAAGCAATTTTAGGACGTCTTAGTAATAACCCTAATGTCTTAGATCAATTATTCGAGGCAACAATATCCGAGGCAACCATTCTGAGGAAACTTTACGAACGGGACTTTGATCTATGTTTAGACAAAAGAGCGGCCACTAAAGCATCCTATACTCAATGACCGTTTACCGAAGGCAACCAAGTGGGAGTGTACCCTAAGAGTGCGCATGTGCGATTGATTCAGTTTCAGATTATTTATCTTTGCATATTTAGGGTTATCTAACTATTTTAAAGTTTATCATACATTCTTGTCATGCAAACCTTAATTATTCATACATCTAACAATTCAATATTTTGTGGAATTTAAAGTGCGGAAATTAAACTACGCTATTACAAGGCTTCAGGTATTTACATAGCCAAAAACAAACCCTTATGAAATAAAGAGATAAATGAAAATAAAAAGTCCTAATTAAGCTATTACAACTTGTAGGAAGTTACATCAATATGGTAAAAATAAAAATAAAGTGCGCGGTGAAAATAAGATCGGGAAGAAATTAGGGTTTTGACCCTTTAAAAAAAATGTTTTTGTTGTTTTTTTAATAAAAAGAATTAGTTTTTAAAATTAAATATATAAATTAATTAGCTAATTAAATTAATTAATGAAAATAATTACATGGCCTATTTTTGTTTTTGGTTAATTTTAGGAAAAGAAAAATATAATTAAGTTAGAAGTAAAAACCTAATTGTTCTAATTAATTTTAATTTATTTGTAAAAAGAATTAAAGTTATCTAATATTAACAACCTAATTAAATTAATTATTTTTTGATAAAAAATAAATATCCTAAATTTAATTTTGGATGAAAATATTTTTTATGATTTTTTTATAAGAGAAAATAATTAATTGTGTTAGTAAATAAAATAAATAAATTAAATAAGTAAAATATAAAAAGAAAAGGAATAAGAAATTAGGCTTGCAAATAGCAATTTGGTAGGGTTGTGAAAATCAGGTTTCTGGGCCCAAAGTAAGGAAGTCCACGTTGACTTCTAGAATCTCATGCATTTGCTTTGACCATGCCTTTGGTGTTCCTTCAGTGATGGCCCTTGGATCTGGCCATCTGGCCACTTGGCAGGCTGGATGATGAGGGTGTATGATAGGCCTTGGACTTGTGTACGCATGAGATATGTAGAAAGAAATCAAGAAAAATGCAAACGTTGGAGGCAGGGGTCGAACCCCTGACCTCAAACTCCCCAACGCCTTAACGCTTGCCTAGATACCACTGGGCCAATTGTGTTAGTTGTTCATGTAATACAAAATATTAATCAAATATGAAAAAAGGCCAAACACAATAATTCAGCGCGCGCTTTTTTGAATAGGCCAATGGTTGCTTGCCAGCTAGTCATCTTCCTCCTTGGATCTGTTGGTAAAAGTTAAACACTTTTACCTACGGACGTTTGTCCGTAGCTACAACCCCTGTCATTCTCAAAATCAAATACAAACGTGATAAATAAAAACCAAGGCCATGAATGGATCCGTCTGGACCTGCTGAGTTCAATGGTGGCCCTTTCATGGCCCAATTTCACTTATATAAAGAAATCCTAAATCGAGCCATAAAACCCTAACAATGGTGAAATCATATACAGACCATGAAAATGAAATTAAACGATACAGAAAGCTTGCATATGTCTTAAGGATCAAGAATATTCCATTAATTCATGCTATCAATGTCTAAATCATGCAAACCAATTTCAAAAATACATGGATGTTGTGGTTGACTTACAGTGATATTCAGGGCCTGGAAACGCTTGTTCTTGATTGGTATATGTTGCTTATGATCCCAGGAAACGATTGGAATGATCAAGAAGCTTTGAAATTGCCTAGAATAATGAATTCGAGTTTGCACTTTTTTGGTGTTTTTTCAAGTTTGGTTCTCCTTGCTGCGCCTCCCTCTCTAGCCTCTTTTGGTCTGCACATCATCCTTATGTATTGAGGAATGAATTAGGGTTGAAATAATGATCACAATCTTCTTCCATCAATGCATTTGATTTTGATTTGATTCCTTTGAAAAACCCTTCCAAAAATAGTCCAAATCCAATCTTTTTGTCCACACTAATGCCTTGCACGATTTCAAATACTTGCCAATTGGATTTGAGACCTGAAACAAGTACAAAATCTTGAGTTTTAAATGCTTTAGATTTTCTCATGATTTATTTTGATTAAAATTGATTTAATTCAAATAAAAATAAAAATAAATAATAAAAACAATATAATGACAAGTGGAAAAGGCTAGGGCTCGTGGACCATGTTGCCAACTTAAAACAAGTGAAAAAGATTGATCCCATTTGGCAAAAATTGAAGTTTTAGACATAGTTGACTTTTGGCAATTTTACAAAAAAGGTCAACTTCACCAATGCATAACATCCTCAATTTTGACTCTTTGAAAGTGTTCTTGGACTTTTTAGAAATCTTGAGATGTCCTATAAGCAACCCTTTTGGTCTTATCTCAATTTGATATTCCATGCTCATGTATGAAGCTTTGACAAAAAAGGTGTTTTTGTTGACTTTTCAAAATGACCTATAATGTCCAAATTCATAACTCCTTGTGAGTGCATATTTTGAACTTGGGAGCTGAAGATGGATTGTAGAGCATGGCATTATCTTCAAAATGAGCTTTGGGTGGTTCATTTCTCATAAAGTATGAGACAGTTATGCTTGGTCAAAGTTGAGTTGACTTTTCCTACAAAACCCTAATTTATCAACTTTTTATTCTTGATGAATTATGAGTAATCCTTGATGAATCATGTCAACCCTTGATTAAATGATGAAATATACTTCAAAATTAGGATGTTGACCAAAAATATTGAAGTTTAACTGTATGGGGGCCACAATTGACTTTTGCCCTAGCATAGTCGATTTTCAGGCCTTTGAGCAATTGACTGAGCAAATTTTCTCTGTACGGATTGAAAGTTGACATGGATGATCTTGAGAACATATTAGGACAATGTTGATCATTTAGGATCCTTTCGACTCAAGTAACTTGATGCAATATGAAACCCTAATTTGAGGTAGACTGCCTTAGGAGAGAGCTTGTCTAGTCAACCCTTGGACTTCTTTGAGCAACTTGAGGATCTTTCTTGAAATGTTTTGAGAAATATGGGAGGAAAAATTTTGGGGTACAACACGCATCAGCAATCGTGGGGTTAACGCTATAGAAGACAATGATGAGGATTCTGATATTGACAAGTGGATCTACCCTACTACCAACGATGTACCTAGTAACTGGACGGCCAAAGATTTTGTGCGGATTTCTTTTGTTCAACAGTGTTGCACCTCAAAATTTTCCCTCTCATTTATCAATAATTTGCTCACAAGATCTCCTTTGGCTCAAGACTGCACTAGGGTTGATCAGCTCAAGACACCTCCTTAAGCACTGATGACCAAAATTAGGGTTTGAGATTGCACAAGAATATTTGAACTTCCAATGCCCCATATGACTTTCATGGATCATTATGGACCCTCAATATTACTCATGTCAAGTTTCAAGCTTTGGATCACACTTTTGCTCAGTCAATTGAGCAGTTGACCTAAAAATCAACTATATTGGGGAAAAAGTCAATTGTGGCCAATTTACAGTCAAACTTCATAATTTTTTATCCACATCAACATTTTAAACTCATATGTATAATTTGATCAATTTTGGATCACAATTCCTCAAGAAATTTGATCAAATCTTCAAAAGAGCAAAATGGTCAAAATTAGGGTTTTGATTGGGAAAAGGAAATTTCTGATTTTTGACCTAGAAAATGATCAATTGGTTTAAGGAATGATCTCAAGAGTCCAATTGCATCATTTTGACCTAATGACATGGATCAAAACATTTCTCAAGTCCAATGGATTGACAGATGAATTTACAGTCAATTGATCAAAAGTCAATTGTATACTAAAAAGTCAAACTTTGACTTTTTGGTCAAAATCAAATGTCAAAGATCACAATTCACCAAAGCATGTCAAAATATGAAACTTATTCATCAAGAAATAAAAAATTCAAGATTTCATTTTTGAAAGTTAAAATTTCTAAACTTAGAAATTTTTCTAAGTGTTGGAAATTTCTTATTTTTTCACAACTTTGAGCAAAATTTTCACCATGATGCAAGATGATTCAAAAGAAACTTTCAACATGAAAGTTATAGATATCCATGAAATATCAATATTTCTTTACACAACTCCTTCCAAAAGTTCTTTGATCTCAAGTTATAATTTTAAGAACACATGGTCATGAAACAAAACACTTAGTGAAATTTTGCCCTAATTTGGTCAGGATTTTGACCTAACTTCATAGTACTTTTTCATATAGTTCCAAGGGGAATTTTCAAAAGTGATTCAAAGAGGGGTTGTATAGCATATTACAAGCTTTCCAAAATGTCAAAGAACTCCTTGAGATCATTTTTGAGTAGGGAGAATCAAAGAGATGAAGTTAGGGTTTTCACACTTGAGTTACAAGTCATTTTGTGATAAACAAGATTCAAAATTCAAACTTATGTTGCATAACCTCTACTTTGCAGGCCTCAAAATTGTTAGGAACTCCATAATTAATTGCTTGAACAACTGTTAGAGGTCTCAATTCAAGCATTCAATGCAAGGCCATGCTCTATATCCATTTTGGGAAGAAAGTGCACAATACCATTTTGATAAAGTAGCTTTTTGCACAAAACTTGTTCTTGAGCCTTGAAAATTGCTTTCTTCTGATGATACAAGTACCATAACTCAAGAGAAGCTTATATAGACACTTACAGTCACTCAGTCTATGCTTGTACTTCCTCTTAAAACTTATTTTCCCACTTTTCTTGAAAATTAAGTAACATAGCGATTAGCTTGTAACTTATACTTCTGACTCTCCAAAGCACTCAAGCTTTTGGCATATACATACACAAGTTATTTTCCACAAATACCATGCATGCTTGAACCCTAAAAACACCAAGAACACAAAATCATCAAAAACATCTGAAAACTTGCCATTTCTGAGTTTTGAATCCAATCTCCAAATTTGATTGTGCGTTTCTTGGCCTTTTACTTTCAAAAGCTTCTAAATAACATACACAAACAATTCCAACACCCGCAACACCACTGTAACATATCCACCATCATCCACCATTTTCAAAAACAGCACCTTGCACCTTGACTTCTCCAGAACTCCTCAGGCACTTTCAGCTCAAGCTAAGCATCACATTAGCTTCCTGGGAACTTGAGGAAGCTAATCCAATCATTGGAACCCACTAAAATCTACTCAAACTCAAAACACGATACCCTCTTGCAAGGTGAGTTTTCTGACTTTTGAACTCTTTAAACAAGCATCATTAATGATTTATTTGTGAATAAGAAATGTAGGTATCATTGTCCTGAAGCTAACCATGTCCATAGTTTTCATTTATGTTGCTTGAGCTTAGAGAATTTTAAGATTGAAGTTTCTAATTTTTTTTAGGGTTCAGAATAGGGCCATTAAAATTCATGCTTGTCTTTGATCTATAATTTTATTGCTTTGTATTTCTGAAATCGTGAGGAAATTTTCCATAAGTTTCTTGTTTACATTTTTCATTTTTGTTGAGAATTGAATAAGATACAGATGTTCAGGATGGGCGTGAGGTTGAAGATGAAGTTGTCTTCAGGAACGTGTTTACCATATATATTTATGGTTTAATATTAATAAACAGATGTATAGCCACCCCAGTGGTAGAAGCACACACTTGTGACTATAGGGACCTGGGTTCGAGCCCCAATGGTACCCTTTTGGGATTTTTTTCATTTATTTTCACATATTCTGACCTTTTTTTGGCAACGTTGGGCCTAATCCCCTTGGGATTTATTTTTTTACTTCTGACTCCCTTTGTTGGCTATTCACACCCTGGCCCATTTTATTTTCTTTTTCTCATATTTATTTATTTTTTTCTTAAATATATTATCTAACACTAGAAAAAAGTCAGAAAAAATATAAAAATATTAGATTTATATTTTGATATAGTCTATTTTTTTTTATACAAAAATTATTTTATTTAATCATACTTTATTTATTTCACTAATTGATTTGTAAATTTAATTAGAATCTAGGTTTTTATAGTTATTTTCTTTTACACAATTTAAATATATTATTTTGAAATATAAAAAGACCAAAAAATATTTTATAATACTATAAATTATTTTGAAGACAAAAATACCAAAAATATTCTTCTTATAAACTTAATTTCTTTTTTAATCAATTAATAGATTAGGGTTTTATTTAAATTCTTTTCCTAGTAAATTTAGGTTTTAATTTTTACTAATTTAATTAATTATTTTTTCTTTTAGTTAATTAGGTTAAAACAAAACCCCCTTTTTCCTAAAAAATCCAAATAAAAGTCCATTTTCTTTCTATTTTACATTCTTGTATATTTACTCATTTTTGTACATTATTTATTTAAATTCAATATGGCTGTAATAGATAATTAGGTTTACTTTCTAGCAATCCCCATTTTTAATTTGTACACCCCCTCCCACAAACATTGTAATAGTGTAGTAATTTTAAATTCCGTAATTTATCGCTTTATATACAAATGCTAGTAATTAGGGCTTGTATGGAAAAACTAAAACCAATCAATTAGAAAACCCTAATCAAAGATAAAACCAAGCATGAAAAACAATACACTTGCACACAAGCATCCTTAGGGTAAAATCCACTTGGTTGCCTTACAAAATGGTCATATTACGCATGTGAGGCATCTTAGCAAAAACAAGCAAAAATATAAGATCATAGTCCCTTGATGACGTTATCTATGTTGTCTTTCAAATGATATTAGTCCCTAAAAGAGAATGCTAAGATACCTTGCAACATTTCTAATCATGGTTATACGATGACCCACGCCCGTCCCGTTTACATCCAAAGATAGGGTTACTCACCAAATCAATGGTAAGATAACAATGTTAAAGGAAAGAGGAAATAAACTTGAAATACTTTTCAGTAGGTAGAATGCCCCTAGTTACTTGCTCACTTTAAAAACAAAACATCCTTACTATTTTCAAAACAAACACCTACACTTTCAAAACATCTTACAAACTTGAAAACATTTTCAAAAGACCAAACACTTTGTATACATTCTTACGAACGAGAATCATTACAAAGTTTGCCCAAACAAATGGCCTCTTTTCAAAAATACTTTCAAAAACCAGATAAAGCACAATTTCAAACAAAAGCAAGTGATCTAGCAAGTAACTAAGAGCCCATGGAAAACCATGGATGAAAATGGTGCTAATACCTTCCCTTTTCATAATCTACCCCCCGAACTCAAGAAATAATCTCAAAGGTCTTTCATGTGCTTTTTCACCTTTCCTTTTGGATAAAAGAAAAGTCGGTGGTGACTCTTGCTAACCACAACATTTGCGATCAAACGCAAAAAACCCAAGTCAGTTCTCCCACTGTATCACAGAACTGGCGACTCTGCTTGGGACAAATTCTAAAAGGGGGATTGCCTTAGGGTTAGATCACATTTAATTGCTTTCGTTGTTTGACTTGTATGACTTCATTATGGTTCTTTGGTTAGGTTTTAATCCTCTACCCGAATTTGGGGTACCTTATAGGTAAGGACCAATACATTGTGGAAACTGTGCGAGGTATACCGACATGTTCTAAGCAGTAGCTACGTTAGTGCGACATATTTGTGGGTACCGATAGCTCTTGAGTAGTCAAGGAGAATACGGGGCCGATGAGTAATGTCATGAAGCACTAATGAACTTCTAGAACCTTTACCTGACCAACTTGGCCATTAGGACGTAGTGAGATGACCGACTTTTGTGCAGTCCGAAGTTGGTAGATACTCGATACTACATTCATTGAGGTTTAGTTTTTTGGGATATTTCGGTCGCCATTAAAGAGGCTTGCGCTAAAACAATGACCAAAAAAAACAAACCGGTGATATTGAGCTCCTTAGAACCCGGTTACTAATACTAGGACAGGTTTGAGCCAACTAAACTTCAAGAGGTTACTTACCTATGAGACTCCATGCAAGCCTAAACCTAAGAACATGTTTGCATTGTGTATATTTACTTGTACATAACATCATAAACATCATAACATCATACTCATTCACTAACCATTTCAAGGATCTTGGGATTTATCTTTGTTCTGTTTTGTAGGACATGGATTCTATTTGCAGGAAAACCATTCAAGTCAATCTTGTAAGGATCCCTCCACAACTTAAAGAGCTAGCTTCAAGGACTCCTGAAAATTCTCCATTCACCGAGAGACATGGTCGCTTACTAAACTTGGTCACCTCTAACACTGATGAAGACATGATGAAGGTGATCTTTCAGCTCTTTGATCCTTTACACCATTGCTTCACATTTCCCGATTATCAACTTGTGCCAACTTTGGAAGAATTCTCCCAACTCTTGAGGATTCCTATTCTCAATCAACTACCTTTCAACGGTACGGAAAGAGATCAAAAGCCAGAAGATATTGCTCAAGCTCTACACTTGCAACCATCTGATGTCATAATTAATTGGGAAACAAGGATTGGTGTCAAGGGTTTCCTAGCAAAGTTCTTGTTTGAGAAAGCCCAAAATTGTTGGAACTCTTTGGATTTTCAAGCTTTTCAAGAAATTGTAGCTCTCCTCATCTATGGGATGGTTTTGTTTCCAAATCTTGACCAACTCATAGATATGAACGCTATCAAAATCTTCATATCTCATGACTCGGTGCCTACTTTGCTAGGGGACATCCTACATTCCTTTCACAGCCGCACTATGAGGAAAAGGGGTATCCTTATGTTATGTACTCCTCTTTTGGAAAGATGGTTTATTTTGCATCTTCCCTAATCTGTATTGAAGAATGAGAAAGGTTCAAGGTGGTCACAAAGGTTTATGATGCTCAAACATTCAGACATCCATTAGTGTTCCCGATTTATAGAGAATGTTATCATCGTTGACCATTGTGGAGAATTCCCTAACGTCCCCTGCTTAGCCTTAAGACAGTTTGGTTACGCCCGAAGGGATGGCCCACATGAGATGCTCATTCAAGGTTTGGTATTTGACTACGAGAGCGACGATCAAGGTCATCGCCAGAGATTTATCCGAGCTTGGAGGATGTTGAATAAGGTAGATAGCAAGACATTGGGGCATAAGAATTCCATCCCTCTTGAGCCTTACCTCAAATGGGTACGATCTCGTGCTCAAAGTCTTATGATGCCTTACCCCTCCATTCTCCCGGTAATCATAGAGCCTATTATGGAAGGAGATGTTCCATACACTATCCTGCATCCTGACATTCCCACCTCTCTTGAAGACTTACAAAGGTATTGGATATAGATTAAGGGGGAGCGACACACCTTCGAGGCCCGGTTCTACGCCAGCGAAAAGAAGAATCTGGAGCTTATCAAGCAACTTCATGAGGAGCGGACTCTAAACGCCTACATCGCACTAAAGAGGATGCGCACAACATTTTTATCTTAGAGTTTTTATTTCTGTGTAAGCCTAAAGAGGCATTGATGTACTCAAACTTTAATTTATTAATATAACGTGTGTTTCCTTTTTTGTCTAAAACAAATTTGAATCTTTAAAATCCTTGAAATCATTGCATATGAATCTACCATTCATCATAACATAAGCAGGTTTCTTGCAACAAGTCTCCTCATCTTTCTACTGTTTATTTCAGTAAGATGGATCTCGAGCAGACGGTGAAGGACCTCTAAGCACAAAATGCTCAGTTTCAACAAATGTTCTTAACTCTAGCCAAAGGACAATAAGAGTTGAAGACCTTGCTGGTTGAAGAGAAAAAGAAGAAAACAAAGAAAATAACCAGAGTTCTAAATATGGGAAGAAGATTCCAAGGAAAAGCAAGAAGGACCCTAGACTTTGCAACGTCATCTGGTGAGAAAGACAATCAAGATGGGAAAGGAAAGGAAGTAGTTGCCCAGCCAGATTCAGAAGAGGAAGAGGAAGAAGAAGATTATTCTGAAGAACAATATCCCCTGGCCAACGATAAGTATAAGCATCTGGAAGAACGATTAAATGCGATAGAAATTCAAAAAGTGCCTGGACTGGACTTTGAGGAGTTGGGGTTAGTATCTGGGATTGCCATTCCTCCAAAATTCAAGGCACCGATGTTTGCCAAATACGACGAAGTTTCGTGTCCCAAAATGCATCTTCGGTCCTATGTGAGGAAAATACAGCCTCACACTACTGACAGGGATTTATGGGTACACTTCTTTCAAGACAGTCTATCCGGAACTCAACTTGATTGGTTTTATCAGTTAGAAAGATCCAATGTTCATAATTGGGAAGATCTTTCCGTTTCCTTTTACAAACAATACCAATACAACGCAAACCTTGCTCCCACTCGTACTCAACTCCAGAGTATGGCCATGGTTTCAAGTGAAGGCTTCAAAGACTATGCTTAAAAATGGAGGGACTTAGCAGGAAGAGTCCAGCCTCCCCTATCTGAAAGAGAGTTATTAGACATGTTTTTGGGTACCCTATCTGGTCCTTTCTTTAATCACTTGATTGGGAGTTCCTCGGTAGGTTTTACCGAATTGATATTGACCGGAGAAAGAGTGGAAGTCAGGATAAAGAATGGGAAGATTCAAAAAGAAGCATCATCTTCTGCTGTAACGAAACCATTTATTGGAAGAAAAGAAGTTGTTGTTGTATATCCTCAGAGAAATCAAGATATGACTGAACACCGTCCATTGGTGGGGGCTATCATGATTCCTAAACCTGCACCTTCTCAGCAAAGAAGCAACCAGCCAAGAACAGAAAGACCAGTCAGACAGTTCACTCGAATTAATATGACATTATCTCAACTATTGCCATATTTGTTAAGATCCAATATAGTGAATTTGAAAGAAGCTCCAAAGAATCCCGTGATACGGTGACAGAACCGACTATTTTGGAAAATGCTGGTTTGTGTTTGCAAAATGTCGCGGTAAGCAAGAGTCGCCACCGACTTTTATTTTATCCAACTGGAAAGGACAAAAGCACAGAAAAATTCCTTTTTCGAGATTTTGAGTACGGGGGGTAGATTATAGAAAGGGAAGGTGTTAGCACCCTTTCTATCCATGGTTTTCCATGGGCTCTTAGGTACTAGCTCATCTTTTAAAAATTGCTTGTATGTTTGTTTTGAAAAGTTTTTGTTTTACTTTGTTTAAACCCTTACTTTTGTCTTCAAGAGTGTTACGAAGTGTTTTTGAAAACTTTGTTTGTAAAAAGTGTAAGTGTGAAAAGTTTGATTTTTGAGCAAGTACCTACTAGCATCTACCTACTCGAAAAAAGATTATTTATGTTCTTGTTTCCTTAAGACAATGCTATCCTACAATTGAGAAATAGGTAGCACCGTCGTTGGAGTTCTAAGATTTAATTCGAAAGGGACGTGCGATCACTAAAGCAATATTAGGACGTCTTAGTAATAACCCTAATGTCTTAAGATCATATTCGAGGCAACATTTTCGAGGCAACATTTCCGAAGCAACATTTTTGAACGGGACTTTTGATCTTTGTTTAGACAGGAGGGCGACCACTAAAACACCCTATACTTAATGATCGTTTACCGAAGGCAACCGAAGTGAGAGTATACCCTAGGAGTGCGCATGTGCGAGTGATTTGATTTCAGTTATTATCTTTGCACATTTAGGGTTTTCTATCCATTTTAAATTGTCATGCAATCTTGTCATACAATCCTATTACCATACATCTAACAGTTAATATTTGCGAGAATTAAAATGCGAGAAATAAAAACTACGCTATTACAAGGCTTCGGGGTAGGGGATTAATTACATAGCCAAAAACCCGTAAACGATAAATAAAAGGAAAATCCTAATTAAACTATTACATATTGTAAGCAGTTACATTAATATTGCAAAAATAATAATAAACACGCGCGACGAATTAAATGAAAAGGAATTAGGGTTTCGACCCCTTCTAAACCTAATTAAAATTTAAAAAGAAAAAATCCTTTTTTTTTGTTTTTGATTATTTTGAGAAAATAAGGTTTAATTGAATAAATAAATAAAAACCTAATTACTAATTGATTTAAAATAATTAAATAATTAAATCAACCTATTTTTGTATTTTTGTTTTATTGAGAAAAGAAATAAAAATTAAATCACATGTTAACCTTGATTTTTCTAATTGATTTTAATTATATACAAAAAGTTAGAATTACCCTAAATTAAATATTAAGTTAATTTGATAAAATAAAAATCTAATTCTAAATTTTGTGAAAATTGATTTTATGATTTTTTTGTGAAAAAAGAAATTATTTTGTGTTAGAAAAAAATTAAACAAATTAAATTAAATAAGAAAAATTAGAAAAGAAATAGAATGGGCCTGGTGGTTGAATAGCAAATGAGGGGGTGCTTATTGCAAATATCAAGCCCAACAAGATCTGGCCCTGTTTGACTTTTCCAATCCCATGTTGCTTGCTTGACTGGGCATATGGTAGGCCCTCATATGAGAAGCCTTGGATCTGGCATATTGACGATCTGATGGCTGGGATATTGATGACGTATGGTGGGCACATGGGAGGCTAACGTACCTGATTATACAAAGAAAAACAATAGAAAGCAAAGTTGGGACCCGGGGATCGAACCCAGGTCCTTGAGCATAATCACCCTGTGCGCTTACCAACTGAGCTGGCTTGGTTAGTTGTAAAAGAAATATCAAACAAATATTATATGGTAAAAACAAAAATATTAATTCTTCTTCGCGCGAAATTTGAATTGGCTAGTCATGAAGCGCCACGCCATCATCTTCCTCGTGCCTCCGTCGTTTTAGACAAACCACTTTTACCTACGGACACTGGGCGTAGGTACAACCCTTGTCCACTCCAAAATCTTGTCCCTGCATGATAAATCATAACCAGTGGTACCAATCAACTCGTTGCAACCTCACGAGCATCATGGTACCACTATCCATGGCCAATTGTCCATGTACAAGAAAACCTTAAACACAAAGAAAAAACCCTAGCCATGGCACTTTGATGTACAGTTAATGAAAACGCAATTAAATATGACCATTAGCTTGCAAACATCATAAGGTTTAAGAATATTTCAATGAATCATGCTAAATGTGTCAGAATTATGATATACAAATTCAAGAAAGTATGGAAATCGTGTGACACTTACAGTGCATTTCAAAGCGTGGAGAAGCTTGCTAATGATTGAAATAGGATCCTAGGACGTCCAGTAAGCGATTGGGATGGTTAAAACGCCTTAAAGTGAGTTGTAACGTGGAGATCAGTTTGCCACTTTTCTTGAACTTTTTGAAACTTGCTTTTCATTTTGCACACCTCCAACCTCCTTGTTTATGGTCTGCAAATGTTCCTTATGTACCCTAGAATGAATTAGGGTTGCCAAATTGTATCAAATATTTTCCAATTAAGATCATTGATTCATGATTTGATCCTTTGTGCAAATATTTCCAAATCAAGCAAAATGCAATCTTTTGTTTCCATTTGAACCTTGCACGATTTGATTCCATCTCCAGCTGTATAATAGACCTAAACATGCATAAAATCTCAAGCTTTGATTAGTTTTTGATATTTTCATGATTTTATTTGATTTAATTGAAATAAAATCAAAATAAATGACAAAAATAAAAATAATGACAAGTGGAAGGGCTCATGGGTCGTGGGTCACATTACAAACTCAGTGCAAGCATAAAAAGTTGGGCCCATTTGATAAAAATTGCAATTTTGGACACATTTGACTTTTGGTAATTTTGCAAAAAGGGTCAACTTTGCCAATGCATAACTCTCTCAATTTTGACCCTAGAGATGTGTTCTTGGACTTTTTATAAATTTTAAGATGGTGTTCTAAGCAACCCTTTTGGTCTCATCTCAATTGAGTCTTCCATGTTCATGTATGAAGCTTTGACCCAAAAGGTGTTTTTGTTGACTTTTCAAAATGACCTATAATGTCCAAATTCATATCTTCTTGTGAGTGCATATTTTGAACTTGGTAGCTGAAGATGAATTGTATGGAATTACATCCTCTTCAAAATGAGCTTTTGATGGGTCATTTTTGATAAAGTATGAGAAAGTTATGCCTGGTCAAAGTTGAGTTGACTTTTCCTGCAAAACCCTAATTTAGCAACTTTTGGGTTTTGATGAATTGTGAGCAATCCTTGAGGAATCATGATCAACCCTTGATCAAATGATGAATAATACTTCAAAATGATAATGTTGACCAAAAACCTTGAATTTTGACTGTATGTGGGCCACCGTTGACTTTTTCCCTAGCACAGTCGATTTTCAGGCCTTTGAGCAATTGACTGAGCAAACTTCCTCTGCAAGGCTTGAAACTTGACATGAATGATCTTGGGAACATATTAGGACAATGGTGAGAATTTGGGATCCTTTGGACTCAAGTACCTTGATGCAAAGTGAAACCCTAATTTGAGGTAGACTGCCTTAGGAGAGAGTTTGTCTGGCCAACTCTTGGACTTCCTTGAACAATTTGAGGACCTCAATTGAAATGTATTGAGAAATATGGGAGGGAAAATTTTGGGGTACAACAGCTTCTCCTGTTCAATCTTCTTAAACCTGAGGATGTAGATTGGCTTTTTTGCCTTTCGTGATCCGAAGGTGGAAGATGATTGAACACTAGAGTGCCCAGAAATTTGCACTCGCATGAAGTGGTATTTGTCTTGCGATATCGGGAATGGGCTTATATATGCCATTTGGAGGTTGATGTCAGAATATGGGCTTAAAGATGCAATCAGAAGAAGCATCAATCGCATAAGAGATTCCTTTGCAAGAGCCCAAATACATGTTGTTAAGGAGGACTTCACTGGGGAATGTCGGTCTCTGTCTTGAGAGAAATAGAATATTAGGAGCTTCACTTGTCCGTTATTCTACTGGGGAATCATCTCTTAGTCGAGGAGGTGAAAATGAACTGCTATCTGGTCGTGCTCCATGCTTTACAGTGATTTGTTGAGGAAAATAAGACCGACTGTGTTGTACCCCAAAATTTGCCCTCGCATTTTACCACAAGAAATCTCAGCTTCAGGCGTTTCCTGATTTTTTCAGATTGGCTCAAGAATCGGTCAAACAGACTTTTCTCGTCAGTCAGACACAATTAGGGTTTTACTGGTTTTCATGGCTCTAGAACAGTTCACACAATTGGCTTAGGGTTTTGGTTGATTCTGGCTCAATTTTGAGCAGGCGAATGTTCGTTGGCATTTAATCAGGAATTAAGGTTTTATGGGCATATTCTCAGAAAGATTAAAATTCCACAATACTTTGCAAGTTATTCCGAGATTCGGGTTGAATTCGCATTGTTTTGATTTAATCAGTAAAAGAGGCAGTTGGTTTGAATTCATGTTGGTTTGTTTGAGCCAGTCAAAAGAAATACGCAGTTTGGATTTACAGTGTTTATTGAAAATCAGTGAAGAGGGAATGCGCCTGTTTGGTTTGTTTTGGTTAACTGTTACTTTGCTTTGGATATTGGAAAGGCCAGGATTAACTGATCAATTACTAAGGCATTGTTTTATTTAAATTATTTATTATTCTAAATTAAGTGATTGGAATTTATTTTTCAATTATTTTAATTCAAAGAGTTTTAAATAATAAATAAACAATAAAGAGAAAAACAGAATTAATAGGATAATGGAAACTTTTATTCTTAAATTAACTGTACAATTATTGTTTATAATTTAATTACAAACAATGGTTTTACATCAATTTAAATTTAAATAAAAAAGGAAAACTATCCTATTTCTTCTAATTCTTCAGTCTTCATTTAGTACCCCTCTCCATTCAATTATTCATCTGCAAAAAGAAAAGAAGAAAAGTCAGTGACTGATAAATAAATAAAGACAGATAAAAAGAAATTCATCATTAAGGGCCACTAATTGGGATCAGTTAACCCTCTCTGCAAATCACGGGATTTCTCCCGGTTCACAAAGAGGGAAGAATTTTATGCAAAGTTGAGAAAAAATGCAAAGTGTCAAAATGCATAAATGCAAAATGTCAAACTGCATAGTTCAGAAACAAGTTCAAACCCAACTGGAAAAAAAATGCAAAGTGCAATTTACTGTCAAAATGCCAAGAAGTCTACTCAAAGCTGTCAAGTTACTGCACAAGGATATCAAAGAAGATAAAAAAGTACAAAAGCTGTCAAAGAAGAGATAAAATATGCAGAGGAAATCTTTTATGCAAGCAAGCTATATTTTTCATCATTTCCCAATGGCCCTTTCAGAAAAAGTACAGAAAAGAAACATATTTTAACATCTTCAGCTGTACTGAGAGAGAAGGGAGAGATAAAAGTAAGCAGGTTTTTAGGCTTTAGGCAGGCATAGGAAGAAAGATATAACACACAAGAACTGAACACAGTTCAAGAGGAGAAACCAATACAAAGAAGGAGATACAAACTCCCACTGCATAAAACCTCATAACCTCCAAACACATAAAAAAAAGCTCAATCCAAGTCCATAACCTCAAAAACACATAACCTGCAATGAGCCATACTGCATAAACGATAAAACAACAAAAACCATTACCTACTGTCAACTGCATAGAAAACTTGCTATGCCTCAAGCCTAAACCAATATACAAACCTGCAAGAGAACCAATTCAAAGCCTAACCACATAACTCCTGTCAAACAATAACCTGCCTTAAACCAGCACAGTCCTTAGCCTAACATGAAGCCAAACATGAAAAACCTGCATTAGCCTTATAACCATCAAGCCTCAAGCCTCACCATACTGTCAAAACCAAACCTGCAATGGCCTAAACTCAACCTTGCCTAAACAAAAATGAACCTCAAGCAAAAGTAACCTGCCTAAGCATCCAACCTGATATCCAAAACCACACCAGCATAAGCCCCTGTAAGACCAGTTCACCCAACCAATAACCTCCAAAGCCCTCAGTAAAGAAACATCATCGGGCAAAAACAAGCATTCAAAAGCATACTGATACCAAGGCATTCAGAAGTGTACCAAAAGCCCCTCAGTGAAAGAACATCATTGAGCAAAAGCGTTGAATTAAAAACCAACATTCAGAAGCACGTATACAAGGCCCTCAGAACCCTAGGTTCATCCTTGGGCAAGGAAGTAGCAAAAGAAGGCAAGCTCAAGGCAACAAGTCAGAAGAAGAGGAAAAGCAATAAGCAACTAAGGCAACTCAGTGTCAAAACCCTCGAGCCCTCAGTGAGAACTCATCATTGGGCAAAAAGCAACACAAGCAAGCATCTCAACAAACGTTCAAGGCAACAAGCATACATTGGTAAAGAAGAAGAAGAAAGAGGAAAATTCGAAAATAAGGTTTTCAGTCAAGTCATCATCATGAAACCCTAGGCAAAAGAGGTAGTACAGAAATACCAGGGAGCTCAAAGCGTAAACATCAACACCCTCCGCTCGTCAAGCCTCCTGAGCACTTCCATTTTCCTCCTCCCTGTCAAGGTAGTTTTCGTTTTCTCCTTTCCTTTCATACCTCACATAAGACAAGCAAAAACGCATTAAAACATAGAATCGGACTCAACAAATCAGAGAACCTTAACATGCAAATCTAAATGTTTAACGATTTTGAGACATGCCGTTACCTTGGTTCACCGTTGCCTAAGCGAACGTGAGGAGGAGGACGAGGTAGTGCTGGTGGCTGAGGCAAAAGATTCACGCTGAGCACTCAGAAGCAAACGAGGAAGATGAAGATGAACGGAACCTCCATGAACGCGCCGCTGTACAAACCCTAGACTGAACAACAAAACCATCTAACCCTAAAACGTTTGCCTCAGAACAATGGGCCTGATCCGTTCACACCCCTCTTTCAGCCCATTTCTTCTTTTTGTTTTCAATTCAGTTTTCAAAAAAACATTATTTCCTTTCTTTTTTTTATTAATTAACAAAATACAAACACTAACAATATTCTTTTTTGGTTCATTTAGAAACTTATTTTCTCTATATTTAAAATTATCTTTTCTTATTATTTCCTATATACAAAGAATATCATTTGTTTCTTAAGATTAACATTTAATTGATATACTAATACATTAATACTAAAAATGCCTAAAGATATATTTTTTTTCTAATAGACATAATTCCATTCTTGATATTTGATTAAAACACACTTTGTATATAAATTCTTTTTAAAATAAATACATTTTCCTTTCTTAAGAAATTTTTGTACATAAATAATAAAATACATCATTTTTTTTTTACACCATGTAATTAAAATTGAAAACTTTTTCCCTTTCTTTTAATTAAAATATTTTTGTACATAACAAATGAAAAAATACTTTTTGTATGCATGATTAAAACTTAGAAATATTTTCTTAAAACATCATTTTTTATACATAATTTAATCCTTAATTTTTTATTTAAAAATACTTTTTGTATATAATAAACAAATACATTTTGATACATAATATAATTGAAAACATTTTCTTTTCATTAAAACTTTCTTTTCATACATATCAAAATACAAGATTACAAGACTAATTAATTAAATGAACGTTTAATTTTTCTTTAGGTTAAAACAATACCTTAATACACATTAATTTCACATTGTCGCACCTGTAAATAATCACGTACGCATATACTTGTACACTTACACAATACATTCACATTGCCCCTATGCACATTTGCTTATATTTGTATATTCGTCATTTACATTTGATCACAAATTCGATTTGGTTGTAACTTATTGGATACTATAAGTCTCATCCCCATTTGTGAATATTGTACCCCCACTCCCGGATACTTACTTTGTAATAGCGTAGATTTTACATTTTCGCAATTTACCGCTTTCAATTATACCATGGTTAGACCTAGGGTTTGCATGTATATAAAATTAAACGCTAGATAACCTAATACAAGACAAATACATGAAATCAATACACAATCACACTTGCACCCTCTAGGGTAATCCCACATGTTGCCTTCCAAAATGGGCCATGCTTGCACGTCGAGTATCTTTGGCAAAACGAATTCAAATGATCATAAGTCCCTCAAAGTGTTGCCTAAACGGAATGATCAAGTCCCTTCAAAGCAAATTGCCAAAGACACTTGGCATCATTGCATTCATGGTCCATACGATGACCCGCGCCCGTCCCGAATAAACTTCCTAAAACGCAAGATTGTCCACCAATTTCAATGGTGGAACAAAATTGTTAAAAAGGGTTGAAAACATAGAGAAAACCTTTGAGCACAATAGGGTAGACAAAACTCTTAGTTACTTGAGATCAACTTGCAAAAACACTTGCTTTCTTTTCAAAAACCACAATCCACAACACTTTCAAACAAACTCTCAAAACATTTTGAAACATCTTTTCGAAAAGATACACGCCTTTGTAAAATATTCGAGTAAAGAATTGTTATAAGGTTAGCCTAAGACAAGACATCTTCTTCCAAAACATTTTCAAAAACACTCACATACACACCATTTTTCAAGCAATCGAAAATCAAGGCAAGTGATCTAAAAACCAAGTAACTAAGAGCCCATGGATAACCATGGATGAAAAGGGTGCTAATACCCTCCCTTTTCATAATCTACCCCCCGGACCCACGAAATATCTCAAAAGGTTTTTGCTGTGCTTTTTTAAACCTTTCCTTTAGGATAAAATAAAAAGTCGGTGGCGACTCTTGCTCAACCGCACAAGTGCGAATACAAACGCAAAGCTCCTAGTCAGTTCTCCCACCGTATCACAGAACTGGCGACTCTGCTGGGGACAATTTTAAAGTGGGGTCACCTTAGGGTTTAGATCACCTTTACTTTCTTACTTTTATTGACTTGATTGCTTTATATTTTGGGTTCTTGTTTGGGTTTGTTGTAAATCCTACACCCGGATTTGGGGCACCTTCTTAGGTAAATAGAAAAAAACTGCGAGGGAACTGTGCGGGGTATACCGACATGGTTGAAGCAGTAAGCTATGTTAGTGTGACATATTTGTGAGTACCGGTAACCCTTGAGTAGTCAAGGAGAGTACGGGGCCGCTGTGTGATGTCATGAAGCACTAACGAACTCTTAGAACCTTAATTGACCATCTTAGCCTTTTAGGGGTAGTGAGATGACCGACTTTGGTGCAGTCCGAAGTTGGTAGATACTCGATACTACACTCTTTTGAGGATTGTTTTCTTGGAATATTTTGGTCGCCAGTAAGTGGCTAAACCGAAACAATGAACACAGAAAACAATCCAATGATATTGAGCTCCTTAGAACCCGGTTACTTTTGATAGGACAGGTTTTAACCAACAAACTGAAAGAGGGTAGTACCTGAACCTCATGCAAGCCTAAACCTAAGGACTGGTTTGCTTTGCGTGAATATGTTTGCCTGTATATACACTCACTTGCTTTTTCGCATACATGTACATAACATCATGACATCATACCATAGCATTTTCAATAACCATTTCAAGGATCTCGAGGGTTCTTTGGATGCAGGGTTACGTTGAACCAGACGTCTACCAGAGGGGCAAGGGGTTTCTCCTCTAAACAAAGCTCTCCAATCAAAGATCAAGTGCAACAACTTGAATCAGTGGCTATGACCCACTCGACATGGTGAGCTTGATTCTCGTGGAAGGACGTCCACCGGTGCAGAGATCTCCAATCCAAGAGCAGAGTTCAACCTCTAACATTTTCTTGTGTTTACCCCAAGAGATCCTTGAAATCATGCATCCACATATCATGCATTGCATTTTGACAGTCTTTCCTTTTTCAGGTTTCCTTACTCTCCTGCTGTTTATTTCAGCAAGAGATGGCTCTAGAAAGGTCTGTCAAAGACATCCAAGACCAGACTGCTCAGCTGCAAGAGATGTTCCTGAACTTGTCTCTGGGGCAAGAAGAGATGAAAGCTCTCCTCACCAAGGGCTTAGAGAATTCCAACAATTCCAGGAGTGATCAGCTTGCGGAGCTGCAATTTGATCTGACAACCTTGAGGACCCAAATGATGGGACAGTTGGTGGGCCAGATGGCTCTCATCCAAAACCTATCTCAGAGACAAGAGGAACTCAGAGTTCTTGTCCGCCAACTGCTTCCAAACAACCAACTGGGGCAAACATCTGAGGTCGAAGAGCAAATCACCGCTCAGCCTCCATCCATTCAAAAAGACAAGGGGAAAACTCCTTTGCTTGCTTCAGGGTCACAAGCCCATCAACAACCTCGCCAGCGTCAACGGGGTAATCGGCGTAAACAAGAAACGTCGGGAAGACAGTTCACGAAGACTGAAATACCATCATTTTTCATACTGAAGCGCCTGATGGAGGTCAACTTGCTTACCTTAAAGGACCCTCCTCAGAAGCCCAATATCTCCTCTCCTCACTATCATCCCGACGCATTTTGTGTTTACCACTCCTACAGCCCGGGACACGACACCAACGACTGTTGGGCCTTGAAGAACAAGATTCAAGATCTGATCGACATTGGGGTGCTGGAATTCATGCCAGACGGTGAGATGAAGATCTTCCGTTAAAGGGTTCTCCACTTGAAGTGACGAAGCTCAAGCTGAAAGACTTTTGCTTCCTTTTGAATTTTCAAAGTTATAATTTCTTTCGCTGTCAAACAATTATCTGTTGATGTTAAACTCTGTTTTCATTAATGCATTGCATATGTTTGTCTTGAATTCCTCCATTCGTTTCACTACTCTTATGCTTTTCTTTATGATATTTGACTCTTGATAAAAAGCTGTAAGCCTTTAGAGGGAGGATGACGAAACAATACCATGATCTTATATAGTATGCTTTTGAGCAGACCTTGCTGATGATGTACAGGCATTTCTTTCAATTCCCAAACACTGGAGTTATAAGGAAGTTAATCCCAAACACTGGAGTTATAAGGAGGAGTTTTCTGTTCTAAACAATCGAAACCTTTGACATAAACCCGGGGCAGGGTAGTATCTCAGTTAATTCAAAAGAAAATGTGCATCGAAGTCGCAAACTCTCAGTGCGTAATACAATGAACGATGTCAAAAAAAAAGAGAAAGCATTCCTTCGGAATCAAAAGACAGGGGTGGTTCCCTATCACATAGACAGTCAATCTCTCAAAAGAGAAAAGCCCACTGAGCCAAAACCTATAAAGGAGGCTTAAGAAAGCTGGGGCATCCCGCTGATAGTAATCCCGGAAAACGGTAACAGTCAGGCAAAAGTTAGGGATAACAAATCAAAATCAAAATAGTGAGGTCATTACAAAACCCTCAACAACATGAAAAATGTTGAAAAAGAAAGAAGAGATGATGACTATCTCCCCAAATTCAACTGGTGAACCAATGCCCAGAAGTCGTCCGAAACTCAAAGCAGAGTGTGACGCACAATTAACTGAGCTTAGGTTGAAGGACATCACGAAGAGCGGGTGGGTACAAATATACTTTGAGCCTTTATCCTTTGTTTCTTAAACCGTGAACCAGGCCACATTACAACCCTTCAAAAGTCCTAATTGAAGCATGGGTTAGTTCGAAAGCATACTGTTACAAAAGGTATCCTGACTCCTGTAAGGCTTTACTCTAAATCTTGTGTTGACTTGTCTCGTGAAAAGTTGTCCGCTAAAAAATGCATTTTTCAAAACTTCGAGACAAACATAAACTTTGCATTATTTGAATATCTCTGTCTGCATTTGGCTTTTTGTTTGACAGCGAAGAAATTCATACAGCGAATGTTCGGAGGAACGAAAACTCTCTCAGTAAGCAAAAGTCACTTCAAGAGGATAACACTTCCATTGCAAATCTCCTATCAACAAGGGGGCATGACATGTCACAATTCAATTAACCTGGGGCAGTCCAGTCAAGGTGCAACAGATCTTTCAAAGTTCAGTTAACTTGGGGCAGCCCAGTCAAGATTTCAAGAAATCTCTCAATATGTAGAGTAATCTGATTCAAGACTCCTTCACCACCACTTGGGGCATTCGAATGTCAAAGGTGTTCAACAAATCAACTACAACATTTCCAGATTCGATTCCTGTATCCAGCCAGGGCATATCTGTTGACCACATTTCCAGACTCGATTCTTGTATCTAGCCAGGGCACGTCTGAAGAGTTTCCAGATTCGATTCCTGTATCCAGCCAGGGCATATCTGTTGACCACATTTCCAGACTCGATTCCTGTATCTATCCAGGGCACGTCTGAAGAGTTTGAAGATTCGATTCCTGTATCCAGCCAGGGCATATCTATCAACTATCACCCTTTCAGATTCGATTCCTGTATCCAGCCAGGGCATGTCTGAAGAATTCCAGATCAACACCTGTAACAACCCGGGAAAACATCTGTGAACGACCGATTGTAGACCAACACCTGTAATAAGCCAGGAAATTATCTACATCACCACTTGGGGCATTCGAATGTCAAAAATGTTCAAAAAAAAAAACCGATGCAGTTTTACACGAGCTCATCATCAGGAAGCCCCACACTGGTTCCTCTTCAAGACGTCTGAAGACAGTTTACGGATTCTTCCCAACAACGGATGTTAATCTACCAACTTGTTCAGATGCAACCTTTGAAAACAGTTTACGGACGCTTCCCAACAACGGACGCGGCTCTATTGCTGATTCAACTTCAAGATTTCTGAAAACAGTTTACGGGTTCTCCAAGTAACGGATGTTAACCTATCACTTGTTCAGATTCTTCTTCAAGACTTCTGAAAACAGTTTATGGGTTCTCCAAGTAACGGATGTTAACCTATCACTTGTTCAGATTCTTCTTCAAGACTTCTGAAAACAGTTTATGGATTCTTCCCAACAACGGATGTTAATCTACCAACTTGTTCAGATGCAACCTTTGAAAACAGTTTACGGACGCTTCCCAACAACGGACGCGGCTCTATTGCTGATTCAACTTCAAGATTTCTGAAAACAGTTTACGGGTTCTCCAAGTAACGGATGTTAACCTATCACTTGTTCAGATTCTTCTTCAAGACTTCTGAAAACAGTTTACGGGTTCTCCAAGTAACGGATGTTAACATATCACTTGTTCAGATTCTTCTTCAAGACTTCTGAAAACAGTTTATGGATTCTTCCCAACAACGGATGTTAATCTACCAACTTGTTCAGATGCAACCTTTGAAAACAGTTTACGGACGCTTCCTAACAATGGACGCGGCTCTATTGCTGATTCAACTTCAAGATTTCCGAAAACAGTTTACGGGTTCTCCAAGTAACGGATGTTAACCTATCACTTGTTCAGATTCTTCTTCAAGACTTCTGAAAACAGTTTATGGATTCTTCCCAACAACGGATGTTAATCTATCAACTTGTTCAGATGCAACCTTTGAAAACAGTTTACGGACGCTTCCCAACAACGGATGCTGCTCTATTGCTTATTCAATCTCAAGATTTCTGAAAACAGTTCACGGGTTCTCCAAGTAAACGGATGTTAACCTATCGCTTGTTCAGATTCTTCTCAAGCTAACTCCACTCAGAGTCAAGCTTCATGATCCCCAGCAAAGCTGAAACTTCAAATTATCAATCCCCAGCGGAGCCAGACCATTGAACCTTCTCCCCACAGAGTTTTGGGAGGGCAAATCTTGAGTTCCCCAGTGAAGTCGCCAGAATTACTTCCCACCGAGCTGAAGATTCTCAATCTTACCTCCCCAGTATGAGTCTACTAGTTTGGTACTCCCCAGTAGAGGTCATCAGGAATTCTCTTCCCCAGCAGCAGCGAAGGATTTATTTTCCCGGCAGCGGTCAAGATTCTTTTATCTTCAGCCGTCTCAGATTCATTTATCCTCAGCAAGATAGCTCATCAGCTTACATGCGCATTCATCACATTCATGTCATAAACATTGATGCCACATACATTGCATCATGCATCATAGCATTGCATACAACTAACCCTCTATCTGTTCAGGTAAGAGCAGTCGACAGACACAGATCATCTTCCGAGATTCATCCAGAAATAGTTCAGATATAACCCGGACACGGCGACGTTCTGATACTTATTCCAAGATTCATCCGGATGCAGCTTTGCACGAAATCATTATCAGGAAACCCTACACCGGTTCCTCTTCAAGACGTCTGAAAACAGTTTACGGATTCTTCCCAACAACGGATGTCAATCTACCAACATGTTCAGGTGCAATTCTTGAAAGCAGTTTACGGACGCGTCCCAACAACGGATGCTGCTCTATTGCTTATTTTAGCTTCAAGATTTCTGAAAACAGTTCACGGGTTTGCCAAGTAACGGATGTTAACCTATCACTTGTTCAGATTCTTCTCAATACTTCCGAAAACAGTTTACGGATTCTTCCCAACAACGGATGTCAATCTACCAACTTGTTCAGACTCTTCTCAACTTTTGAAAATAGTTTACGGACGCTTCCCAACAACGGATGCCGCTCTATTGCTTATTCAATCTCAACTCCTGAAAATAATTTACGGATTCTCCAGACATGGATGTCAATCTATTGCCTATTCAGGACCCCCAATTCAGAGATGTTCCAGAATATGGGTGGCTTTCTGATACTTGTCCACTCACCATTGACCTACAGTTCAACATAACCAGATGGCATCTATAAGCCCATCCTCCTACCAGCAGTCACCAGATGGCATCTTTAAGCCCATCACCAAATGGCATCTGTAAGCCCATTATCAGATGGCATCTTTAAGCCCATTATCAGATGGCATCTCTAAGCCCATTCCCCGGCAAGATTCTATCGCACCAAATGGCATCTGTAAGCCCATTCACCTCTACCATCACATCGCCGAGTGCAAATTTTTTGGGCACTTTAGTGTCCAATCTTCTTTTACCTTCAAGTCGCGAAAGGCAAACTTGCCAATCTAACTCTTCAGGTCCAAGAAGATTGAACAGGGGCAACTGTTGTACCCCAAAATTTGCCCTCGCATTTTACCACAAGAAATCTCAACTTCAGGCGTTTCCTGATTTTTTTCAGATTGGCTCAAGAATCGGTCAAACAGACTTTTCTCGTCAGTCAGACACAATTAGGGTTTTACTGGTTTTCATGGCTCTAGAACAGTTCACACAATTGGCTTAGGGTTTTGGTTGATTCTGGCTCAATTTTGATCAGGCGAATGTTCGTTGGCATTTAATCAGGAATTAAGGTTTTATGGGCATATTCTCAGAAAGATTAAAATTCCACAGTACTTTGCAAGTTATTCCGAGATTCGGGTTGAATTCGCATTGTTTTGATTTAATCAGTAAAAGAGGCAGTTGGTTTGAATTCATGTTGGTTTGTTTGAGCCAGTCAAAAGAAATACGCAGTTTGGATTTACAGTGTTTATTGAAAATCAGTGAAGAGGGAATGCGCCTGTTTGGTTTGTTTCGGTTAACTGTTACTTTGCTTTGGATATTGGAAAGGCCAGGATTAACTGATCAATTACTAAGGCATTGTTTTATTTAAATTATTTATTATTCTAAATTAAGTGATTGGAATTTATTTTTCAATTATTTTAATTCAAAGAGTTTTAAATAATAAATAAACAATAAAGAGAAAAACAGAATTAATAGGATAATGGAAACTTTTATTCTTAAATTAACTGTACAATTATTGTTTATAATTTAATTACAAACAATGGTTTTACATCAATTTAAATTTAAATAAAAAAGGAAAACTATCTTATTTCTTCTAATTCTTCAGTCTTCATTTAGTACCCCTCTCCATTCAATTATTCATCTGCAAAAAGAAAAGAAGAAAAGTCAGTGACTGATAAATAAATAAAGACAGATAAAAAGAAATTCATCATTAAGAGCCACTGATTGGGATCAGTTAACCCTCTCTGCAAATCACGGGATTTCTCCCGGTTCACAAAGAGGGAAGAATTTTATGCAAAGTTGAGAAAAAATGCAAAGTGTCAAAATGCATAAATGCAAAATGTCAAACTGCATAGTTCAGAAACAAGTTCAAACCCAACTGAAAAAAAATGCAAAGTGCAATTTACTGTCAAAATGCCAAGAAGTCTACTCAAAGCTGTCAAGTTACTGCACAAGGATATCAAAGAAGATAAAAAAGTACAAAAGCTGTCAAAGAAGAGATAAAATATGCAGAGAAAATCTTTTATACAAGCAAGCTATATTTTTCATCATTTCCCAATGGCCCTTTCAGAAAAAGTACAGAAAAGAAACATATTTTAACATCTTCAGTTGTACTGAGAGAGAAGGGAGAGATAAAAGTAAGCAGGTTTTTAGGCTTTAGGCAGGCATAGGAAGAAAGATATAACACACAAGAACTGAACACAGTTCAAGAGGAGAAACCAATACAAAGAAGGAGATACAAACTCCCACTGCATAAAACCTCATAACCTCCAAACACATAAAAAAAAGCTCAATCCAAGTCCATAACCTCAAAAACACATAACCTGCAATGAGCCATACTGCATAAACGATAAAACAACAAAAACCATTACCTACTGTCAACTGCATAGAAAACCTGCTAGGCCTCAAGCCTAAACCAATATACAAACCTGCAAGAGAACCAATTCAAAGCCTAACCACATAACTCCTGTCAAACAATAACCTGCCTTAAACCAGCACAGTCCTTAGCCTAACATGAAGCCAAACATGAAAAACCTACATTAGCCTTATAACCATCAAGCCTCAAGCCTCACCATACTGTCAAAACCAAACCTGCAATGGCCTAAACTCAACCTTGCCTAAACAAAAATGAACCTCAAGCAAAAGTAACCTGCCTAAGCATCCAACCTGATATCCAAAACCACACCAGCATAAGCCCCTGTAAGACCAGTTCACCCAACCAATAACCTCCAAAGCCCTCAGTAAAGAAACATCATCGGGCAAAAACAAGCATTCAAAAGCATACTGATACCAAGGCATTCAGAAGTGTACCAAAAGCCCCTCAGTGAAAGAACATCATTGAGCAAAAGCGTTGAATTCAAAACCAACATTCAGAAGCACGTATACAAGGCCCTCAGAACCCTAGGTTCATCCTTGGGCAAGGAAGTAGCAAAAGAAGGCAAGCTCAAGGCAACAAGTCAGAAGAAGAGGAAAAGCAATAAGCAACTAAGGCAACTCAGTGTCAAAACCCTCGAGCCCTCAGTGAGAACTCATCATTGGGCAAAAAGCAACACAAGCAAGCATCTCAACAAACGTTCAAGGCAACAAGCATACATTGGTAAAGAAGAAGAAGAAAGAGGCAAATTCGAAAATAAGGTTTTCAGTCAAGTCATCATCATGAAACCCTAGGCAAAAGAGGTAGTACAGAAATACCAGGGAGCTCAAAGCATAAACATCAACACCCTCCGCTCGTCAAGCCTCCTGAGCACTTCCATTTTCCTCCTCCCTGTCAAGGTAGTTTTCGTTTTCTCTTTTCCTTTCATACCTCACATAAGACAAGCAAAAACGCATTAAAACATAGAATCGGACTCAACAAATCAGAGAACCTTAACATGCAAATCTAAATGTTTAACGATTTTGAGACATGCCGTTACCTTGGTTCACCGTTGCCTAAGCGAACGTGAGGAGGAGGACGAGGTAGTGCTGGTGGCTAAGGCAAAAGATTCACGCTGAGCACTCAGAAGCAAACGAGGAAGATGAAGATGAACGGAACCTCCATGAACGCGCCGCTGTACAAACCCTAGACTGAACAACAAAACCATCTAACCCTAAAACGTTTGCCTCAGAACAATGGGCCTGATCCGTTCACACCCCTCTTTCAGCCCATTTCTTCTTTTTGTTTTCAATTCAGTTTTCAAAAAAACATTATTTCCTTTCTTTTTTTTTATTAATTAACAAAATACAAACACTAACAATATTCTTTTTTGGTTCATTTAGAAACTTATTTTCTCTATATTTAAAATTATCTTTTCTTATTATTTCCTATATACAAAGAATATCATTTGTTTCTTAAGATTAACATTTAATTGATATACTAATACATTAATACTAAAAATGCCTAAAGATATATTGTTTTTCTAATAGACATAATTCCATTCTTGATATTTGATTAAAACACACTTTGTATATAAATTCTTTTTAAAATAAATACATTTTCCTTTCTTAAGAAATTTTTGTACATAAATAATAAAATACATCATTTTTTTTACACCATGTAATTAAAATTGAAAACTTTTTCCCTTTCTTTTAATTAAAATATTTTTGTACATAACAAATGAAAAAATACTTTTTGTATGCATGATTAAAACTTAGAAATATTTTCTTAAAACATCATTTTTTATACATAATTTAATCCTTAATTTTTTATTTAAAAATACTTTTTGTATATAATAAACAAATACATTTTGATACATAATATAATTGAAAACATTTTCTTTTCATTAAAACTTTCTTTTCATACATATCAAAATACAAGATTACAAGACTAATTAATTAAATGAACGTTTAATTTTTCTTTAGGTTAAAACAATACCTTAATACACATTAATTTCACATTGTCGCACCTGTAAATAATCACGTACGCATATACTTGTACACTTACACAATACATTCACATTGCCCCTATGCACATTTGCTTATATTTGTATATTCGTCATTTACATTTGATCACAAATTCGATTTGGTTGTAACTTATTGGATACTATAAGTCTCATCCCCATTTGTGAATATTGTACCCCCACTCCCGGATACTTACTTTGTAATAGCGTAGATTTTACATTTTCGCAATTTACCGCTTTCAATTATACCATGGTTAGACCTAGGGTTTGCATGTATATAAAATTAAACGCTAGATAACCTAATACAAGACAAATACATGAAATCAATACACAATCACACTTGCACCCTCTAGGGTAATCCCACATATTGCCTTCCAAAATGGGCCATGCTTGCACGTCGAGTATCTTTGGCAAAACGAATTCAAATGATCATAAGTCCCTCAAAGTGTTGCCTAAACGGAATGATCAAGTCCCTTCAAAGCAAATTGCCAAAGACACTTGGCATCATTACATTCATGGTCCATACGATGACCCGCGCCCGTCCCGAATAAACTTCCTAAAACGCAAGATTGTCCACCAATTTCAATGGTGGAACAAAATTGTTAAAAAGGGTTGAAAACATAGAGAAAACCTTTGAGCACAATAGGGTAGACAAAACTCTTAGTTACTTGAGATCAACTTGCAAAAACACTTGCTTTCTTTTCAAAAACCACAATCCACAACACTTTCAAACAAACTCTCAAAACATTTTGAAACATCTTTTCGAAAAGATACACGCCTTTGTAAAATATTCGAGTAAAGAATTGTTACAAGGTTAGCCTAAGACAAGACATCTTCTTCCAAAACATTTTCAAAAACACTCACATACACACCATTTTTCAAGCAATCGAAAATCAAGGCAAGTGATCTAAAAACCAAGTAACTAAGATCCCATGGATAACCATGGATGAAAAGGGTGCTAATACCTTCCCTTTTCATAATCTACCCCCTGGACCCACGAAATATCTCAAAAGGTTTTTGCTGTGCTTTTTTAAACCTTTCCTTTAGGATAAAATAAAAAGTCGGTGGCGACTCTTGCTCAACCGCACAAGTGCGAATACAAACGCAAAGCTCCTAGTCAGTTCTCCCACCGTATCACAGACTGCTATCTGGTCGTGCTCCAGGTTTCACAGCGACTTATTGGGGAGATGAGATTAAACTTGCTATTTGGTAGTTCTCCAAGCTTCTCAATTTTGAAATTCTTATCTGGTCGTGCTCCAGACTTCAGAAGGAATCAAGTGGTTATCCGGTCGCATCCGGGCTTCCAACTTGAATTTAAGGCATAGTAATATCCGGTCGATTTCCGAGCTTCTTATTAATTGGCCGAGTAAACTGCTATTTGGTCGAATTCCAAGCTTCGCAGTATCTTATACTATTATATGGTCGTGTCCCAGGCTTCAGTATCCTTTGCCGCTATTTGGTCGTGATCCAGGCTTCACGGTGTCTTGTACCATTATCTGGTCGATTTCAGGCTTCATGGTATCTTATATTGCTATTTAGTCGATTTCCAGGCTTCACAATAACTTGCTGAGGGTTAAGCTATTTTCTGGTCGATTTTCGGGCTTCATAGCTTGTATTTATGACATACCACTATCTGGTCGATTCCAGGCTTCGTAGTATTTTGGAGAAATCAAGATATTATCCGGTCGAATCCGGGCTTCATAGCTTGAACTGGAATAAAAATCTTAGTATTGATTTGACTGAACCAGAGAAAACTTGTAAGGATTTGGTTGTATCTTTCCCTGAAAGGTAAAGAGTTAGTCGTATGTAATGTCATGATGTATGAAATGTATTGAGTGATGATGTTCTCAAAATAAATGAGATTGTGCTGTATGATGCGTATGCCGCGATGTATGGATATGCAATATTTTTGTGACATTCTCTAGCAGGGGAGAGTAATTTTCGGACTGCTGTTGGAGAGTACAAGGAGTTGAGTTCTTCGTTCTCACTAGGGATAGTGACCGAAGATGATTAGCCGGAGACTTGTGTCCGTTCTGCTTGAGAATATTCCGCCGGGAGAGACTCTATGGGGAAGAAAGATATTATGTTGGACGATCTGCTGATTTGGAGAAATAAACTTAGTTGGGGATGAATTACTGTTGCTGGTGATAAATAAACCCTGTCGGGGATTGAATTTCTGCCTGTGGAAGAAATAAACTCAGCTGATGGTGAACTTCTATTGTTGGTGGTAGATAGACTCTACTTGGGGAGGACTTTTGCCGACTCATTCACGATTATGAACCTCGGTTGGGGAGAGTTGTCACCACTGTCTTTGGGTACTTCCTACTCTGCGGGGAGTGTATGTACCTTTCGTCATATTCTCCAGCTGGGTCTATCCCCGTACCTGGTGGATAGAGAAACTGTAAGGTTTGGACATTTCTTTTTTTCCCCTATTCCTGGAATTACGAGTAATTGTCTTTTGTTTCTTATGTAAATATTTATGAGCAGCAATTATTTTCAAATGCATATATCAAAAATGAATCATTGGACGTTCTTGCAAAACAAAACAGAAAAAGAAAAACAAGTTGAAATTTCTTGTGGAAATGAATTGTATTGATTTTGAAGTTGGCCTGTAATAGGCGTTTTATACAAAGAGGCTGACGTCCTAGTAAGAGAACGTCGCTGAAAGATAGAAATTATATCATTTGTGTAAAAAGAAAGAAAAACAGCTACGTGAAACAATCCCATTGGGTTTCAACTTTGCTATTGCCCTTATATCTTTGAGCGTCTCATCACTTTGCTACTTGGTCGAAGGTGGATCAGATTGATTGGCACCGTCCGAGCTTGATAGTCGATAACGAAGTCTGGTTGCAAGATGATCCAATGGGACATAGTGTTACGCTTTGATCCCTAACTTTTGGCTGAACCGCCCTTTCGGGTTTTCAGTCCACCGGGATACCCTTTTTTGCCCAAGTCGCCTTTTCAGGTTTTCGACTTGTCGGGTGTAAAGTTTTTCCATTTTCATCCCTTACTTTTACCCTAACCCTTTTGGTTCACCGGGAAGCCCTTATTTTTGACTAGGCCAGTCAACCTAGCGGGTCTTTGATTATGCATAGTATCTTTTCACTATGTTTGCATTAATGGGGTGAGGAAGGTCGTCACCATCCATGGTGGTTAGAATCATAGCTCCTCCCGAGAAAATATTCTTAACCATAAATGGCCCTTCGTAAGTGGGGGTCCATTTGCCCCTGGGATCACCTTGCGGCAGTATGATGCGTTTGATCACCAGATCCCCGACTTGATATTCTTGTCGTCTCACTTTCTTGTTAAAAACCTTGATCGTTCTCTTTTGATACGTCTGACCATGACAAATAGCAGTAAGTCTCTTCTCGTCGATTAAATTCAGCTGACCAAGCCGGGTCTGGATCCAATCATCCTCGCTCAAACCTGCATCCTTCATAATCTGAAGAGAGGGTATCTGGACTTCAATGGGTAAGAATGCCTCCATGTCGTACACCAAAGAGTAGGGTGTTTCCCCTGTCGAGGTCCGCACTGAGGTACGGTACCCATGAAGAGCGAATGGTAACATCTCATGCCAGTCTTTGTATGTCACCGTCATCTTCTGCACAATCTTCTTGATATTCTTATTAGCTGCTTCAACAGCCCCATTCATCTTCGGCTGGTAGGGAGAAGAGTTGTGATGCTGTACCTTGAACTGTTTGCAGAGCTCGGTGATCATCGTATTGTTGAGATTTATACCATTGTCCGTAATGATCCTCTTTGGTACACCGTATCGACAGATCAGATTGTGTCGGATGAACCGCGCCATGACGTTCTTGGTTACTGTATCAAAGGAAGCTGCCTTAACCCACTTCATGAAATAATCGATGGCTACCAGAATGAAGTATTCCCATTAGACTCTGTAGGTCTAATCTCGCCGATCATGACGATGCCCCACATTGCAAAAGTCCAAAGAGCTGTCAAAACATTCAGAGGAACTGGAGGTACATACACCTTATCAGCATAGACTTGGCACTTATGACAGGTCCTAGAATGCTAATAACAATCGGCTTCCATAGTGGACCAATAATATCCTGCCCGTAGGATTTTCTTTGCCATGGTATGTCCACTGGAATGAGCTCTGAAGGTACCTTCATGTAGCTCTGCCATGATCCTTTCTGCCTCGCTTTTTTCTACACACCGCAGTAAGGTTGAATCATGGTTACACTTATAGAGGACACCATTACTGATGAAGAACTTTGCAGCAAACCTTCTCAAGAACTTCTTATCATTAACAGATGCACCCTCGGGGTACTCTTGATCCTCAAGATACCTCTTTACTTCGTGAAACCAGGGTTTATCTTCTACCTCTTCAGTCTCGATGTCACAACAATGTGCGGGTTCGTCCAACCTTTCAATAGTAATTTGGGGCGCTTCATTGTCCCACCTGACCTTGAACATAGAAGACATGGTAGCTAGCGCGTCCGCTAACTGGTTCTCTTCTCTCGGGAAGTGTTCAAAGGTTATCTCCTCAAAGTGTGGGAGCAATGTCAGTACATACTCTTTGTAAGGAATAAGGTTTGGGTGCTTTGTATCCCACTCGCCTTTGATCTGACTGATCATTAGAGCAGAATCTCTGAATACACTCAAGAACTTAATCCTCAGGTCAATAGCATCTCGAAGACCCAGGATACATGCTTCATACTCCGCCATATTGTTGGTGCAGTTAAAACATAATCGGGCGGTGAACGGAGTATGACAGCCCTCAGGAGATATAATCACAGCGCCAATGCCATTACCCAACGCGTTCGATGCTCCATCAAAATACATAGACCATCGGGATCCTTCCTCAGGTCCTTCATCCGGTCCAGGTTCTTCACAGTCGGTCACCAACATGATGTTCTCATCGGGGAACTCGAAATTCATGGATTGGTAGTCATCCACGGCCTAATGCACCAAATGATCCGCCAATGCACTCCCCTTGATTGCTTTTTGGGTTGTGCATTAGATGTCATACTCGGTTAAGATCATCTGCCATATTGTTATTCTTCCGGACAAGGCAGGCTTCTCGAAGATATACTTGATTGGGTCCATCTTTGATATCAATAAGGTGGTGTGAGTCAGCATATACTGTCTCAGCCGGAGAGAAGCCCATGCCAAAGCGCAACAAGTTTTCTCGAGCAATGAGTATCGGGTCTCACAGTCGGTAAACTTTTTGCTAAGGTAGTAAATAGCATGCTCTTTTTGGCCAGACTCGTCATGCTGCCCCAGCATACATCTCATTGAACTATCCAGTACGGTCAAGTATAAGGTCTTCCTTCAACTGGAGGCATCATAATTGGTGGTTCTTGGAGGTATTCCTTGATCCTTTCGAAAGCAGTCTGACATTCATCTATCCATTTTACCACTTGATCTTTCTTCAGCAGCTTGAAGATTGGCTCACAAGTAGCAGTCATATGTGAAATGAATCGGGCGATGTAGTTTAGACGTCCCAAAAAACCTCTAACTTCTTTTTCTGTGTGGGGAGCTGGCATCTCCTATATGGCTTTTACATTGGCAGGGTCCACCTAAATACCCTTATCACTAACGATGAAACCCAGCAGCTTTCCAGACCTTACCCCGAAGGTGCACTTGTTCGGGTTCTACCTCAGCTTATACATCTTCAACCTGTCGAACAATTTCTGGAGATGGTCAAGGTGTTCTTCCTCAGTCTGGGACCTTTTGATCATGTCATCAACGTAAACCTTAATCTCATGGTGAATCATGTCGTGGAACAAAGCAACCATGACGCGCTGATAAGTTGCCCCAGCATTCTTCAACCCGAAAGACATTACCTTGTAACAGAAGGTGCCCCACTGTGTAACGAAGGTTGTCTTCTCCATGTCCTCGGGAGCCATCTTGATCTGATTGTAACCAGAAAAACCATCCATGAAGGAAAATATCTTATGTTGCACGGTGTTGTCGACCAGAACATCGATGTGAGGAAGTGGGAAATCATCCTTGGGGCTTGCCTTGTTCAGATCTCTATAGTCCACACACATCTGTACCTTACCATCCTTCTTAGGCACCGGAACAACGTAGGCAACCCACTGTGGATAAGAAGTAACAGCTAAAAATCCCGTGTCGATTTGTTTCATGACCTCAGCTTTGATTTTCTCAGACATCTCAGGGCGCATACGGCGAACCTTCTGCTTTACCGGAGGACAGTCTTCTTTAGTTGGCAGGAGGTGTACCACAATGTCAGTTTCCAGACCAGGCATATCTTCATAAGACCGGGCGAATATCTCAACATAGTCGTGTAGCATCTGTATCAACCGTTGTTTGATACTAGGCTCCAGATTCTCACCTATCTTGATCTCTTTCCTGTCTTCCTTTGTACCCAAATTCACTGATTCGACTAGCTCCTCATGAGGCTGTATGGCCCTTTCCTTCTGCAGTAACAGTCTAGCAAGTTCCTCAGGCACCTCACAATCATCCTCACCTTCGTCCTCGGCTTGGTTGATCGGATTTTCAAAGTCATAACTGGCAGTAGCAGAGTTGGTATCAATGGGATCCATAGTGGATATGGATTTGCATTATGATACGTGAGTGTGTGTAAGACAATAGGTGTTTTGATAAAGTGAGAGATAGAAAATAAAAACAATGAGCGCAAAATTTGTAATGCAAGAAAACGTCCAATGCTTTATTAATGATATATGAAAATGACAAATAATAAGCCCTCACAAGCAAAGCCAAGGTGCCTCGGGCAAGGCACCAGGCCGTAAAGTTTCAAACCGTCTATTACAACTTTCAAAACAAAAGTCAATTACTGTGGAATAAAAAAAACAGGTATAAAGTCCTTCGTCGTCCACTTGCTTAGTTCGCCATTGGTTGTAGGGTAGATCCAGATGTCGATATCTGAATCTTCTTCACCATCTTAAACCGCATTAACTCCCTGATTGCTGATATGCAGAGGAGGTCTTCCAATCTGTGCGTGCCTAACATCCCTTTGAGCCCCTGTAGTAAAGCCCAAACCAAATTTGTCATTTTTGTGTGCAAAATCAAGGAGCTGACCCCAATTTGCACACCCACCTTCTTCAATTATAGCCCTGGCATCCTTGAGGGAAGCCATCTTCATCGGAGGTTTGTCAGTAGCAACCTCAATTGCCGCTAAAGTCTGGGGGACCTCTTCAAAGTTTTGACAAGGGGTTTCAATGAATTCCCCATCCATCTCCACATAGAGAAAGGAATTGAGATGACTCACCATATACTCCTCTTCACCTCGTACCGTGATAATCTTCCCCTTTATCGGATATTTCAACATTTGATGGAGCGTAGAAGTCACTGCCCCAGCCTTATGAAACCAAGGACGACCCAACAAGCAAGAATATGATGGTCTGATATCCATCACATAGAAAGTGGAAGCAAAAGTATGAGGGCCAACTTAAACAGGGATGTCCACCTTCCCGTGCACCATCCTTTTTGACCCGTCGAAAGCCCTGACCACAATATTGCTTGGCTTTAGAATCAAACCTTCAATGTCCAGACGGTCCAATGCTTTCTTTGGCAGAACATTCAGCGAGGATCCGGTATCCACTAGTACATGGGCCATGGTAGTGCCCCTGCACTCGATCGAGACATGCAGAGCGTCATTGTGATTTCTTCCTTTAGCAGTTAGATCTGCATCTAAGAAACCCAAACCATTGTCGGCAGTCAAACTAGCTACGCAGTCTTTGAATTGATCAGCTGAAGTTTCCTGCGGCACATGCGCAATCTTGAGGAATGAAATTAAAGCCTTTGCATGGGCTTCAGAACACAATAACAAGGACAACATGGAGGTTTTTGATGGGGTCTGCCCCAACTTCTCGACTACATTGTAGTTGCTCTTATTGATAATCTTCAGAATTTCTTCTATCTCTTGCTTAGAGGTTTTTGCGATGATCTTCTTAGGTGCCTCCGTCCGGGCAGGCTCACCTATGACTTCTTTGCCCCGAGTCCCAGATGGCTCGGCGACAAGGGTGATAACTGGAATAGGAACTGGGATAGTAGCTGGTGTACTAGCAGATGGAATGACAACAGGTCTGTGGACAGTCGGAGGGGAAATCTCGGGAGAAAAGAGTCTTCCTCTTCTGGTGACCTTGCTAGCCCCGACAATATTGCTGATATCAGCTTCCTCACTCTTTAAGTCTTGCTTAACTCCATGGTAATACACATCAGCCCCATAGTGCCAAGGGACATCCTTATCCGGAGTGTATGGGATAGGACCAGGGACAATAATTATTAACGGAGCAATTCTCGGGACAGATGTAATCTTAACAGGTTTTCTCGAGGAAATCGGGGAAGGATTGGCGGAAATGGTTATTATGGCAACATCTTCAATTGGAACCAACAGAATCATAGTCTTCTCGAACAGGATCTCTTTATTATCCATCAAGCGTTGAACACCTGATTTCAATAAATGGAAACCAGCAGGCAGAATTGAACACATGTGGCAACCTTCGCCACAGCCCGGAAATAAACCGGCCAACAATAGATTCTTCTTAACGGTCATTGAAGGAGTAGAAATTTCTTCCACGGAGGTCACAAATAAATCATCGTCCACAACATTCACTCCATGACCATGTTTGGGCATAGGAGCAGTTATGACGTTGGGCTTCTCCGGAGCATCAAACTCAATCTCTTTGGCTTCGATCAAGTCTTGCACCTTATTCTTCAAGTCCCAACAGTTGTTTGTATCATGACCTGGGCCGTCGGAGTGATAGGTGCAGCAGGCGTTCGGGTTATAGTGAGGAGATGTGGTGTTGGGATTCTTTGGGGCCTCCCTTAGAGTTACCAGATTGGTCTTTACTAATTGTGGTAGAATTTGAGACAAGGTCATATTGAGCTGAGTGTACTGCCTTTGTGGTCATTCCACCCTTTGTTGATTGTTTCATTGTGGAGCAACCGTGGGTCTTGATATCACCAATGTATTTACTGCTTGACGGTGTTCAGGTTTGCTTTGGCCCCTCGAGCTGTAGACTGCACTAGCTTCTTTCTTACCGGTGAAAGGCTTCTTTACTGCACTTGATGAAGTATCCTTCTGTATCTTACCACTTCAGATACCAGCTTCTACTCTCTCCCCGGTCCAAATCAACTCAGTGAACCCAGATGATGAACTGTCGATCAGATGGTTGAAATGGACCAGACAGTTTCCCTAGAAACATGTCAACTAATTCCCTATCAGACAAAGGGGTTGGACTCTTCCAGCCAAATCTCTCCACTTTTGAGCATAGTCCTTAAAACCTTCACTTGCACCCATAGACATACCCTGAAGCTGAGTACGAGTAGGAGCAAGGTCGGTGTTATACTGATACTGCCTGTAGAAAGCAGCAACAAGGTCTTCCCAGTTTCGGACATTGGCTCCTTCCAACTGATAAAACCATTCAAGTTGAGTCCCTGATAGACTATCTTGAAAGAAATGCACCCACAAATTTCTATCAGCAGTATGGGGTTGGATTTTCCTGACGTACGAGCGGAGATGGAGTTTTGGACAGGATACTCCATCGTACTTGGCAAAAACAGGAGCTTTGAACTTATGAGGGATCACCACTCCCGATACCAGTCCCAGCTCTCCAAAATCCAAACCAGGGATCTTGTGAATCTACATTGCACTCAGACGGTCTTCTAATTGCTTGTACCTATCCTCGGCAAGAGGATATTGCTCCTCATCATAATCTGTATCATCATCAGAGATTGCAGGACTGGGGCCCTTTTCTTCTTCTTGGTTCTCCCCTTCCTTGGATGAAGAGGTCAGATCAGCTTGTTGTTTCAACCTATCCCCAAACCTTTTGCCCATATTCAGAAGAACGACCTTCTTCTTCTTCTTCTCTTTTAGAATGAGAGTTTTCAAATCCTCTTGCCCTTTAGCCAAGCTCAAGAACATCTCTTGGAATTGGGCGTTTTGTGCCTGAAGATCTTTGATGGCTTGATCGGAAGACATTTCGTGCTGAAATAAACAACGAAGAAGATGAGAAACCTGTAATGGTACCTGTAGTGGTGTGCATGATAATGGGATGCGTATGTAATGATTTCAAAGACTTTGGGAGATTTAAATTTGCAAACCAAAAATAAACAAACTTTATTAGATTAACTTGTAAAAAGGTTCAACAATGCCTTTAAGGTGTTACAAAGAAATAAATGGAAAACAAATCTAAACTAGAAAAGCAATATCAAAAATCCCATGGACGCTTCCTCTTTGTGCTGACTTAGTCATTAATCGTCATTTCTTCCTCGAGCTTCTTGGTGAGCTTCAAGATCTTCCTTTCTTGCTCGTGGTACTTCTCCCGGTAAGTATCCCTTTCCTCTTTCAGCTGAATCCAAGACCTTTGCAATGCCCCAGGATCAGTGGGCATATAAGGATAAAGAACTGTGTAAGGAATGCCTTCTTCATTAGTGGCCTCCACAATCACTGGTAACACAGCTTCATAAGCCATCCCAAGCTTCTGGGCACGAGCTCGAACCCATTGGAGGTAAGGCTGCATAGGAAGGGAAGTCCTTGGTCCTAGCTCTTGGGGGTCAGATCTGTTCACCATGTCCCAAGCTCGTATAAACCTTCGGTGATGCTCGTCAACGTCTTCCTTCTAGTCAAATGCAATATCTGTAAGAAGTAACTCACGGGGACCGTCTCTCCAAGCACGACCAAATTGTCGCAAAGTTAGACAAGGATTGTAGGTTATTCCCCCTCTGATTCCAAGCAATGGGACATTAGGGTATCCCCCACAACGATCAATGACAACAGTGCTTTCCATAACCCGGGAGCTCCAAAGAATGTCTGTATGGGCAGGTGACATTATTTGGTAGGACCATCCCAAACCTTCCTCATTCTTCAGTACAGACTTAGGGAGGTGAAAAATAAACCACCTCAACAGCAAAGGAATGCAACACATGAGAGTTCCTCTTCTTCGCACAGTACGAGTGTAGAGGGCATGCAAGATATCACCCAGAAGAGTAGGCACTGGATTGCGAGACAGGAAGATCTTAACCGCATTCACATCTATAGAGGAATCTGGATTCGGGAAGAGGACCAAACCATAGATAAGGAGAGCCAAGATATCTTCGAAAGCCTGAAAGTCCAAACGATCCCAGAATAGCTGAGCTAGATCTATCAGAAACTTGGCTAAGAAACCTTCAACCCCACTTCGTGTTTCCCAATTGGATACTACATCAACCCGTTTCAGATGCAGAGCTGAGGCAATGTCTTCTGGTCTAAGAGCCTCTTCCATACCTGTGAAGGGCATCTGCTCAAGGATGGATATGCCCAATAAGTGAGAAAACTCTTCCAAAGTGGGAACCAGCTGATAATCTGGAAAGGTGAAGCAATGATACACAGGATTGAAGAACTGGAAAAGCACACTCATCATCTGCTCATCAAACTTTGAGGTGACCAGGCTAAGAAGCTGACCATGTCTCTTAATGAATGAAGAAGTCTCGGAAACTCTTGAGGATAACTCTTTGAGTTGAGCAGGTATTTGCACAAAGTTAACTCGGATGGTGTTTTTGCGCATGGAAGCCATAATCTGCAAAACAGAACAAAGATAAATCCTCTCGGTCTCTGAAATGGTTAGTATAATGAGGTATGCATGCTATGTTATGATGCATGATGTCATGGTAAAAACAACAGGTATAGCAAATAACAGGCATGGCTAAGGAAAACAAGTCACACAAAAGCCCTTAAGTTTAAGGCTTGCATGGGGTCAAAGGTATTACCCTCTTGAAGTTCAGTTGGTTTCAACCTGTCCTAGTAAAAGTAACCGGGTTCTAGAGGTTCTCAATATCACTGACCATCTTCCATCAGTCATGGTTTCAGCCCACGCAATCTTTTCTTGCAGTCGGAACTATCTCGAGAGTATGGTCTCAATGAGTGTAGCATTGAGTATCAACCAGTTCTCATCTTTATATCGAGGTCGGATATCTCATTACTTCCTAATGGCCAAGTTGGTCAATCATAGGTTCTAAGGTCAGTTGATGCTTAACGACACACATAGCGGCCCCATATTCTCCTCGTTTCTCCACAAGGGATACCAGTACCAACCAATGTGCCACATTAACGTAGCTACTGCTTCAACCGTATCGGTCTACGCCGTACACTTCCCTCAAAGTTTATTGCTACTTACCTAAAAGGTGTCCCCAGATCCAGGTTAGGATCTATAGTAACTCCCAAACAAAACCCTTAAAAGTAAAGCAACCAAAACAAACAAGAGAAGCAATTTGATGAACTAGATCCTAAGGTATACCCCACTTATTAATCCCCAACAGAGTCGCCAGTTCTGTGATACGGTGGCAGAACCGACTGTTTTGGAAAATGCTGGTTTGCATTTTGCGTTTGTGTTTGCAAAATGTCGCGGTAAGCAAGAGTCGCCACCGACTTTTATTTTATCCAACTGGAAAGAACAAAAGCACAGAAAAATTCCTTTTTCGAGATTTTGAGTACGGGGGGTAGATTATAGAAAGGGAAGGTGTTAGCACCCTTTCTATCCATGGTTTTCCATGGGCTCTTAGGTACTTGCTCATCTTTTAAAAATTGCTTGTATGTTTGTTTTGAAAAGTTTTTGTTTTACTTCGTTTTAACCCTTGCTTCTGTCTTCAAGAGTGTTACGAAGTGTTTTTGAAAACTTTGTTTGTAAAAAGTGTAAGTGTGAAAAGATTGATTTTTGAGCAAGTACCTACTAGCATCTACCTACTCGAAAAAAGATTATTTTTGTTCTTGTTTCCTTTAGACAATGCTATCCTACTATTGAGAAATAGGTAGCACCGTTGTTGGAGTTGTAAGGGTCAATTCTAAAGGGACGTGCGATCACTAAAGCAATATTATGACGTCTTAGTAATAACCCTAATGTCTTAAGATCATATTCGAGGCAACATTTCCGAGGTAACCTTTCCGAAGCAACATTTCTGGACGGGACTTTTGATCTTTGTTTAGACAGGAGGGCGACCACTAAAACACCATATACTTAATGATCATTTACCAAAGGCAACCGAAGTGAGAGTATACCCTAGGAGTGTGCATGTGCGAGTGATTTGATTTCAGTTATTATCTTTGCATATTTAGGGTTTTCTATCCATTTTAAATTGTCATGCAATCTTATCATACAATCCTATTATCATACATCTAACAGTTAATATTTGCGAGAATTAAAATGCGAGAAATAAAAACTACGCTATTACAAGGCTTCGGGGTAGGGGATTAATTACATAGCCAAAAACCCGTAAAACGATAAATAAAAGAAAATCCTAATTAAACTATTACATATTGTAAGCAGTTACATTAATATTGCAAAAATAATAATAAACACGCGCGACGAATTAAATGAAAAGGAATTAGGGTTTCGACCCCTTCTAAACCTAATTAAAATTTAAAAAGAAAAAATCCTTTTTTTTTGTTTTTGATTATTTTGAGAAAATAAGGTTTAATTGAATAAATAAATAAAAACCTAATTACTAATTGATTTAAAATAATTAAATAATTAAATCAACCTATTTTTGTATTTTTGTTTTATTGAGAAAAGAAATAAAAATTAAATCACATGTTAACCTTGATTTTTCTAATTGATTTTAATTATATACAAAAAGTTAGAATTACCCTAAATTAAATATTAAGTTAATTTGATAAAATAAAAATCTAATTCTAAATTTTGTGAAAATTGATTTTATGATTTTTTTGTGAAAAAAGAAATTATTTTGTGTTAGAAAACAAATTAAACAAATTAAATTAAATAAGAAAAATTAGAAAAGAAATAGAATGGGACTGGTGGTCGAATAGCAAATGAGGGGGGGTGCTTATTGCAAATATCAAGCCCAACAAGATCTGGCCCTGTTTGACTTTTCCAATCCCATGTTGCTTGCTTGACTGGGCGTATGGTAGGCCCTCATATGAGAAGCCTTGGATCTGGCATATTGATGATCTGATGGATGGGATATTGATGACGTATGGTGGGCACATGGGAGGCTAACGTACCTGATTATACAAAGAAAAACAATAGAAAGCAAAGTTGGGACCCGGGGATCGAACCCAGGTCCTTGAGCATAATCACCCTGCGCGCTTACCAGCTGAGCTGGCTTGGTTAGTTGTACAAGAAATATCAAACAAATATTATATGGTAAAAACAAAAATATCAATTCTTCTTCACGCGAAATTTGAATTGGCTAGTCATGAAGCACCAGGCCATCATCTTCCTCGTGCCACCGTCGTTTTAGACAAACCACTTTTACCTACGGACATTGGGCGTAGGTACAACCCTTGTCCACTCCAAAATCTTGTCCCTGCATGAGAAATCATAACCAGTGGTACCAATCAACTCGTTGCAACCTCACGAGCATCATGGTACCACTATCCATGGCCAATTGTCCCTGTACAAGAAAACCCTAAACACAAAGAAAAAACCCTAGCCATGGCACTTTGCTGTACAGTTAATGAAAACGCAATTAAATATGACCATTAGCTTGAAAACATCATAAGGTTTAAGAATATATCAATGAATCATGCTAAATGTGTCAGAATTATGATATACGAATTCAAGAAAGTATGGAAATCGTGTGACACTTACAGTGTGTTTCAAGGCGTGGAGAAGCTTTCTAATGATTGAAATAGGATCCTAGGACGTCCAGTAAGCGATTGGAATTGTTAAAACGCCTTGAAGTGAGCTGTAACATGGAGATCAGTTTGCCACTTTTCTTGAACTTTTTGAAACTTGCTTTTTGTTTTGCACGCCTCCAACCTCCTTGTTTTTGGTCTGCAAATGTTCCTTATATACCCTAGAACGAATTAGGGTTGTAAACTTGTATCAAATCTTTTCCAATTAAGATCATTGATACATGATTTGATCCTTTGTGCAAATATTTCCAAATCAAGCAAAATGCAATCTTTTGTGTCCATTTGAACCTTGCACGATTTGATTCCATCTCCAACTGTATAATAGACCTAAACATGCACAAAATCTCAAGCTTTGATTAGTTTTTGATATTTTCATGATTTTATTTTGATTTTATTTGATTTAATTGAAATAAAATAAAAATAAATGAAAAAAATAAAAGAATGACAAGTGGAAGGGCTCATGGGTCGTGGGTCACATTACAAACTCGGTGCAAGCATAAAAAGTTGGGCCCATTTGACAAAAATTGCAATTTTGTCCATATTTGACTTTTGGCAATTTTGCAAAAAGGGTCAACTTTGCCAATGTATAACTCTCTCAATTTTGACCCTAGGGATGTTTTGTTGGACTTTTTAGAAATTTTAAGATATCCTCTTAGCAACCCTTTTGGTCTCATCTCAATTGAGTCTTCCGTGTTCATGTATGAAGCTTTGACCCAAAAGGTGTTTTTGTTGACTTTTCAAAATGACCTATAATGTCCAAATTCATATCTTCTTGTGAGTGCATATTTTGAACTTGGGAGTTGAAGATGAATTGTATGGAATTACATCCTATTCAAAATTATCTTTGGATGGGTCATTTTTTTATAAAGTATGAGAAAGTTATGCCTGGTCAAAGTTGAGTTGACTTTTCCTGCAAAACCCTAATTTAGCAACTTTTGGGTTTTGATGAATTGTGAGCAATCCTTGAGGAATCATGATCAACCCCTGATAAAATGATGAATAATACTTCAAAATGAGAATTTTGACCAAAAACCTTTAAGTTTGAATGTATGTGGGCCATAGTTGACTTTTGCCCTAGCATAGTCGATTTTCAGGCCTTTGAGCAATTGAGTGAGCAAACTTCCTCTGCAAGGCTTGAAACTTGACATGAATGATATTTTGAACATATTAGGACAATGGTGAGCATTTGGGATCCTTTGGACTCAAGTACCTTGATGCAAAGTGAAACCCTAATTTGAGGTAGACTACCTTAGGAGAGAGTTTGTCTGGCCAACTCTTGGACTTCCTTGAGCAATTTGAGGACCTCACTTGAAATGTATTGAGAAGTATGGGAGGGAAAATTTTGGGGCACAACAAATCCTAACACAACTTCTCCTTATCATCATCCTAATGCCTGCTGTGCATACCATTTTGAGAGTCCCAGCCATGACACTAACAACTGTTGGGCTCTGAAAAACAAAGTACAAGACTTTCTTGAAGCCAAAGAGATTGAATTCGACGCGCCAGAAATTCCCAATGTTATCACTGCCCCTATGCCCAAGCATGGTTGTGATGTCAATGCCTTTGAGGAATATATGTTTGTTAATTTGGTTGATGAACTTGTGACCCCACTCATGACTATCAAAAAGAACTTGTTGAATGCCGATATATTCCCAGGATGTGATGAAAGCTGTCATTTGTTTATCCTCACCAACCAGCTGTCATTTGTTAAAAGCAGGCGTTCAATGCCTAATAGATGACAAGGAGATTTTGTTCGAGAAGACTTCTATTCCAACTGTTTCTTATAATGATGTTTCCATAGTGACCATTTCCGCCAATTCTTCCAGGGTCCCTACCAAAAGACCCGTTAGAATTACATCAGTTCCTAAAGTAGCTCCGTTGATAATTACAATGCCTGGACCAATCCCATATTCGTCAGACAAAACCGTCCCATGGAATTATGGAGGTGATTTCTACTATCACGATATCAAGCAAGATTGGCCAGCTGCTAAAAATTCAAGTTCCAAGAAAGTTGACTCCGATATCGGTAACATCGTAGGGACTAGCAAGATAACCCAAAGTGGAAGGGTATTCTCTACAGAAATTGCTCCTCCCAATGTTATTTCTGGACCTGTAATCATTCATGTTGCTCCTCCAAAGGCTATTCCCAGTCCTACAATTATCTCTGCTAATACTCCTGTTGACAAAACTGCTGCGGTCCCTGTTATCACCCCTACTGACATTCCTACTGCCGAGTCAATCGAGACTCGAGGCAAAGGTATTCCGGTTGAGCTTGTCCAGATGAAGGCACAATCAGTAGCTATCCCTGAGACCTCCCGAAAAGAGATGGAGGAAATTCTAAAGATTATAAAAATAAGCGACTACAATGTAGTTGAACAACTGGGGCAAACTCTATCAAAAATTTCCATGTTGGCTTTATTGTTATGTTCCGAGGCTCATGCAAAGGCCTTGGTAAAATTCCTTAAAAATGCCCATGTACTCCAAGAAACATCTGTCGATCAGTTCCAAGACTGCATAGCCATCTTGACCGCAGATAATGGTTTAGGTTCTTCGGATGCTGATTTAACGCCAAGGGGGAGAAAGCATAACGAGGTATTACATGTCTCGGTCAAATGCAGGGGCACGACTTTGGCTCATGTCTTGGTTGACACTGGTTCGTGTCTGAATGTGTTGCCTAAAAAGGATCTTGATAGGCTTGACTGTGAAGGATTGACCTTTAAACCTAGTAACATAGTAGTAAGGGCCTTCGACGGCTCAAAAAGGATGGTGCATGGGGAAGTGAACATCCCCATAAAAGTTGGAACCCAAACATTTGATTCAACTTTTTATGTAATGGATATTCGTCCTTCATATTCCTGCTTATTAGGCCGATCGTGGATTCACAATGCTGGTGCCGTTACCTCTACGTTGCATCAAATGCTGAAATATCCAACTCAGGGGAAAATCATCACTGTTCATGGAGAAGGAGAGTATATAGTCAGTCATCTAAATTCCTTCAGATATGTAGAATTAGATGGGGAATTTATTGAAACTCCATTCCAGCACTTTGAAAGATTATAAGGCCTCTGCTCAAAATGTCGTCTTTGAAAGATGCCAAGGCAGTGATCGAAGAAGGTGGGTGCATTATTTGGGGACAACTCCCAGATATCCCATACAAATCTGACAAATTTGGTTTGGGTTTCACTTCAGGCGCCCAGAAAGTTGTACGTCGTTCTCGTATCGGAGGACCACCCTTGAAGATCAGCAACCACAAAGTCAAAACAGTGGAGGATGATGAAGACAGCTATAACCTGGAGGATTGTATTTTTCCAACTGTCAATCGAGGGCTCAGCAACTGGGAAGCTAGAGACTTTGTCCCAATCACTTTTATCCAACAGTAATTTGTCTTTAAATTTTATCGGATCTGTAATATTAAACAATTCAGACTTTTTAAGCCTTGTGTCTTACCCAAGGCACAATGGTCCATTTGTGAGGGTTATTATCTCATTTCCATATGACATCAATGAATCATGGACTTTTTTGCATACAAAACTTTGTGCTCATTGTTTTTCTTTTTACATTTTCATTTCTTTCAAAGATAGATATACTCTTACACACACTCACATTCAAAATGCAGATCTACATCCATTCAGGATCCCATGGGTAACAATTCTGCTGTGGCCTTTTGTTACTCTAAAAATCTAGTCTACCAAGTCGAAGACGAAGGTGAGGAAGATTGTGAAGTGCCAGGGGAACTCGCCAGGTTACTACAACAAGAAGAGAGGATCATAAAACCCCACAAAGAACCAGTGGACACAATTAACCTAGGTATCGAAGAAGACAAGAGAGAAGTCAAGGTGGGTGCCAATACGGAACTCAGTGTCAAAGAGCGCCTGATTCAGTTGCTACATGATTATTTTGAGGTCTTTTCCTGGTCGTACGAAGACATGCAAGGACTTGATGCAGACATCGTGGTACATCGTCTACCAACAAAAGAAGATTGCCCACCGGTAAAACAAAAGGTCCGTCGCATAAGACAAGACATGTTAGAGACGATCAAGGCGGAAGTCGTGAAACAATTCAATACCGGATTCTTGGCCGTCACCTCCTATCCACAATGGGTTGCTAATGTTGTTCCCGTGCCTAAAAAGGACGGCAAGGTACGAATGTGCGTGGACTATAGAGATTTGAATAGGTCAAGCCCTAAGGATGATTTCCCACTTCCCCACGTCGATATTTTGGTTGACAATACAACACAACATAAGGTGTTTTCCTTCATGGATGCTTTCTCAGGTTACAACCAAATCAAAATGGCGCCTGAGGACATGGAGAAAACAACCTTTGTCACACAGTGGGGCACATTCTGTTACAAGGTTATGCCATTCGGGCTGAAGAATGTTGGGGAAACCTATCAGCGTGCCATGGTAGCTCTAATTCACGACATGATACATCACAAAATAGAGGTCTATGTGGATGACATGATAGCCAGATCTCAAACAGAAGAAGAGCATCTTGGTCATTTGTAGAAATTATTTGAGAGGCTAAAGAAATACAAACTGAGGTTGAACCCAAATAAATGCACGTTTGGAGTGAAGTCTGGTAAACTCTTAGGCTTTGTCGTCAGCGGTAAAGGTATTGAAGTAGATCCTGCCAAGGTGAAAGCAATAAAAGAAATGTCTGCTCCTCGTACCGAGAAGGAAGTCAGAGGATTCTTGGGACGATTAAACTACATTGCCAGATTCATTTCTCACCTGACAGCTATTTGTGAACCAATCTTAAAATTACTGAAGAAAGATCAAGTAGTCAAATGGAATGATGAGTGACAAACTACCTTCGACAAGATCAAAGAATACCTGCAAGAGCCTCCGGTGTTGATGCCACCAGTCGAGGGAAGACCCTTGATCATGTATCTAACCGTTTTGGAAAATTTAATGGGGTGTGTGTTGGGGCAACATGACGAGTCTGGCCAAAAAGAGCATGCTATTTATTACCTGAGCAAAAAGTTTACCGACTGTGAAACTGTATATTCACTTCTCGAGAAAACTTGTTGTGCTCTAGCATATGCTGACCCATACTACCTTATTGATATCTAAAATGGATCCAATAAAATACATTTTCGAGAAACCTGCTCTCTCTTGGAGAATAGCGAGGTGGCGGATGATCCTGACAAAATATGACATCCAGTATACTACCCAAAAAGCAATAAAGGGAAGTGTACTAGCCGATCACCTTGCTCACCAGGCTGTGAAGGACTACCAATCCATGAAGTTCGAATTCCCAGATGAAGACATCATGATGGTAAACAACTGTGAAGAACTCAGACCATATGACGGACCTGAACAAGGATCCCGATGGACCCTGGTTTTTAATGGGGCATCCAACACACTCGACAATGGTATAGGCGATGTACTCATATCTCCTGAAGGATGTCATACTCCCTTTACGGCAAGACTCTGCTTCAATTGTAAAAATAACATGGCAGAATATGAAGCGTGCATTTTTGGTCTCAAAGCTGCCATATATTTGGGGATCAAATCCTTAAATATATTCAAAGATTCAACTTTGGTCATCAGAAAGATCAAAGGGTAATGGGACACCAAACACCCTAACCTTATCCCCTACAAAGAACATGTGCTGACATTGATCCCACATTTTGAGAAGATTACCTTCAAGCATTTCCCGCGAGAATAAAATCAGCTAGCAGACGCACTAGCCACAATGTCATCCATGTTTAAACTCAAATGGGATAACGAGGCTCCCCATATCATCATTGAACGAATGGATGAACTAGCTCACTATCACGAGATTAATATTGAAGAAGTAGTGGACCGGCCTTGGTTTCACGAAGTCAAGAGGTATCCTAAGGCTCAAGAATATATGTAAGGAGCTTCAGTTAATGATAAGAAGTTCTTAAGGAGATTCTCCGCTAAGTTCTTCCTTAGTAATGGCGTTCTCTACAAACGCAACCATGACTCTATTTTACTCTGTTGCGTAGACAAGGTTGAGGCAGAAAAGATCATGGTTGATCTATATGAGGGGACTTTTGGCACCCATTCCAGTGGGCATATGATGGTAAATAAAATCCTACGGGCAGGTTATTACTGGTCTACCATGGAAGCAGATTGCTATCAACACTCTCGAACCTGCCACAAGTGTCAGATTTATGCTGACAAGGTGCACGTACCTCCGGTTCCTTTGAATGTATTGACGGCTCCTTGGCCTTTTTCTATATGGGGTATCGATATGATTTGGGAAATCAAACCAACAGCCTCTAATGGACACCGCTTCATCTTGGTGGCCATTGACTACTTTACAAAGTGGGTTCAGGCGGCCTCTTTCGCTTCCATTACCAAGAATGTTGTAGCCCGGTTCATTAAATAAAAACTCGTCTGTCGGTATGGTATCCCGGAGAGGATCGTCACAGACAATGGTACGAATCTAAACAATACTATGATCACTGCCCTATGTGAGCAATTCAAGATCCAACATCACAATTCTTCCCCTTACCGGCCAAAGATGAATGGTGTTGTCGAAGCTGTAAATAAGAACATCAAAAAGATCATACAAAAAATGACAGTCACGTACAAAGATTGGCATGAGATGCTACCATTCGCTCTCCTTGGTTATCGTACCACGGCATGCACATCAACCGGGGCAACACCCTACTCTCTGGTATATGGCATGGAGGTTGTCTTGCCTATTGAGGTCCAGATCCCCTCTCTGAGAATTATGAAGGATGTAGGGTTGAATGAAGATGATTGGATCCAAACTCGTCTTGATCAACTAAACTTGATTGATGAGAAAAGGCTTATTGTTGTCTGTCATGGTCAAATGTATCAAAAACGGATGATCAAGGCTTTCAACAAAAAAGTCAGACGCTAAGTATATCAAGTTGGGGATCTGGTGATCAAACGCATCATACTGCCACAAGGTGATCCCAGGGGCAAATGGACTCCTACATATGAAGGACCGTTTGTAATTAAAAGCATATTCTCTGGTGGAGAAATCATCTTGACCACCATGGATGGCGACGACCTGCCGCACCCTGTGAACACGGACATAGTCAAAAGATACTACGCATAAGAGACCCGCTAGGTTGACACACTTAGGCAAAACAAGGGCATCCCGGCGAACCAAAAAGGTTTGGGCAAAAATTAGGAATAAAACAAAAAAAAATTGTACATCCAGCAAGCTAAAAACCCGAAAGGGCGGCTTGGGCAAAAAAGGGTATCCCGGTGGACTGAAAACCCGAAAGGGCGGTCCAGGAAAAAGTTAGGGAATTAAAGCGTATGACTATGTCCCATTGGATCACCTTACGGACAACCTGCAAACTTGACGGTTCTGATAAATTCAATCAGCTTCGGACAAGGCAACAAATAGATAAGATGCTCAGAGACACGAAGGCTATAGCAGAATGGGAACCCCATAGGATTATTTCACATAGCTATCTTTTCTTTGTATCAAATTTTCATTTTTTTACGACAACATTCTCTTACTAGAATGTTTGTCTCATTGTACAAAAATACTTACTCAAAGTCAATACAAAAATATCCCTTTGAAAGTACAAAACTATATGTTTTTCTTTACTCTTGTGTTTTGTTTATGAAAATGTCCAATGATTTATTTTTGAACATATGCATTTGAACGTAACTACCATTTACAAACGAACAAAATAGAAAGGCAATCACTCATGGCTTTAAGAAATAGGGAAATATCTCTAAGCTATTTCCATAAAATTCCCCGCAGTGTGCAGTTTAATCCCCAGCGGAACAAAATTTCCAGTTATCACTCCCTGATAGAAGTCGCCAAATTTCTCAAGATTCCCAAACAGGATTTTACAAGCAGTACACGACATTTCCCTCACAACAAGTTTATTTCTCTAAGTAGAAATTCATCAACACTTCAAAACATGAAGACTTTCACTTTGTATCCTCAGCAGCATTCGGGGATTTATTTTCCCCAATCCAACAAACAGTACAGCAGATTAGCTCACAAATGCATACATCACATCCATATATCATAAACATCGATAACACGAATGGATGAATCACAATCTCATTATACCATGCATTTCATACAACACGACATTGCATATTAGCTAACATTTTACCCTTTTCAGGATAAGGCTAATCAACAACTACCATTAACAATATTCAACTCTCAAATACAGTTCAGATATGCTCCATACACGGATGCTATCCTGATACTCATTCAGATTCAATTTTCAGATACAGTTCAGATATGCTCCAGACACGGACGCCATTCTGATACTCATTCAGATTCAGTTTTCAGATACAGTTCAGATACGCTCCAGACACGGATGCTATCCTGATACTCATTCAGATTCAACTCTCAGATACAGTTCAGATACGCTCCAGACACGGATTCCACCCTGATACTCATTCAGATTCAACTCTCATATACAGTTCAGATATGCTCTAGACACAGATGCCATCCTGATACTCATTCAGATTCAGTTTTTCAGATACAGTTTAGATACGCTCCAGACACGAATGCCATCCTTATACTCATTCATATTCAACTCTCAAATACAGTTCAGATACGCTCCAGACACGGATGCCATCCTGATACTCATTTAGATTCAGTTTTCATATACAGTTCAGATACATTCTAGACACAGATGCCATTCTGATACTCGTTTAGATTCAGCTTTCAGATACGGTTCAGATGCGTCCAGACACGGACGCCATTCTGATACTCATTCAGATTCAGTTATTAGATATCGTTCAGATACGCTTCAGACACGGACGCCATTCTGATACTCATTCAGTTTCAGCTTACAGATATGGTTCAACAATCATTTATGGATGGCATCTACAAGCCCATCTCCAATAAATTTCCATCATCCCTCCAAATGGCATCTTTAAGCCCATTCTCTATACCATCAACCATCATATCACCGGGTGCAAATTTCTAGGCACTCTAATGTCCAATCATCTTCCACCTTCGAGTCACGAATGGAAAAACTCACCAATATAACTCTTCAGGCTTAAGAAGATTGAACAGGGGAAGCTGTTGTACCCCAAAATTTGCCCTCTCATTTATGAAGAATTTTCTCACAAGATCTCCTTTGGCTCAAGACTGCACTAGGGTTGATCAGCTCAAGACACCTCCTTAAGCACTGATGACCAAAATTAGGGTTTGAGATTGCACAAGGATATTTGAACTTTAAATGCCCCATATGACTTTCATGGATCATTATGGACCCTTAATATTACTCATGTCAAGTTTCAAGCTTTGGATCACACTTTTGCTCAGTCAATTAAGCAGTTGACCTAAAAATCAGCTGTATTGGGGAAAAAGTCAATTATGGCCAATTTACAGTCAAACTTCATAATTTTTTATCCACATAAACATTTTAAACTCATATGTATCATTTGATCAAGTTTGGATCACAATTCCTCAAGAAATTTGATCAAATCTTCAAAAGGGCAAAATGGTCAAAATTAGGGTTTTGATTGGGAAAGGGCAATTTCTGATTTTTGACCTAGCAAATGATAAATTGGTTTAAGTCATGATCTCAAGAGTACAAATTCATTATTTTGACCTAATGATATGGCTCAAAACATTTCTCAAGTCCAATGGATTGACAGATGAAATTTTAGTCAATTGATTAAAAGTCAATTGTATACTAAAAAGTCAAACTTTTACTTTTTGGTCAAAATCAAATGTCAAAGATCACAATTCACCAAATCATGTCAAAATATGAAACTTATTCATCAAGAAATCAAAAATTCAAGATTTCATTTTTGAAAGTTCAAATTTCTAAACTTAGAAATTTTTCTAAGTGTTGGAAATTTCTTATTTTTTCACAACTTTGAGCAAAATTTTCACCATGATGCAAGATGATTCAAAAGAAACTTTCAACATGAAAGTTATAGATATCCATGAACTATACAACATTTATTTACACAACTCCTTCTGAAAGTGCTTGGATCTCAATTTATAATTTTAAGAACACATGGTCATGAAACAAAACACTTAGTGAAGTTTTACCCTAATTTGGTCAGGATTTCGACCTAACTTCATGGAACTTTTTCATAGAGTTCCAAGGGGAATTTTCAAAAGTGATTTAAAGAGGGGTTGTAAAGCACATTACAAGCTTTCCAAAATATCCAAGAACTCCTTGAGATCATTTTTTAGTAGGGAGAATCGAAGAGATGAAGTTAGGGTTTTCACACTTGAATTACAAGTCATTTTGTGATAAACAAGATTCAAAATTCAAACTTATGCTGCATAACCTCTACTTTGCAGGCCTCAAACTTGTTAGGCACTCCATAATTAATTTCTTGCACAGCTGTTAGAGGTCTCAATTCAAGCATTCAATGTAAGGCCATGCTTTATATATATTTTGGAAAGAAAGTGCACAATACCATTTTTATAAAGTAGCTTTTTGCACAAAACTTGTTCTTGAGCCTTGAAATTGCTTTCTTTTGGTGATAAAAGTCCCATAACTCAAGAGAAGCTTATCTAGACACTTACAATCACTCATCCCATGCTTGTACTTCCTCTTGAAACTTGTTTTCCCATTTTTCTTGAAAATCAAGTAACATAGCCATTAGCTTGTAACTTGTACTTCTGACTCTCCAAAGCACTCAAGCTTTTGGCATATACATACACAAGTTATTTGCCACAAATCCCATGCATGCTTGAGCCCTAAAAACACCAAGAACACAAAATCATCAAAAACATCTCAAAACTTTCCATTTCTGAGTTTTGAATCCAATCTCCGAATTTGCTCGTGCGTTTCTTGGCCTTTTACTTTCAAAAGCTTCTAAATAACATACACAAACAATTCCAATACCTGAAACACCACTGTAACACCTCCATCATAATCCACCATTTTCAAAAACAGCACCTTGCACCTTGACTTCTCCAGAACTCCTCAGGCACTTTCAGCTCAAGCTAAGCATCACATTAGCTTCCTGGGAACTTGAGGAAGCTAATCCAATCATTGGAACCCACTAAAAGCTACTCAAACTCAAAACACGATACCCTCTTGCAAGGTGAGTTTTCTGACTTTTGAAATCTTTAAACAAGCATCATTAATGGTTTATTTGTGAATAAAAAATGTAGGTGTCATTGTCCTAAAGCTAACCATGTCCATAGTTTTCATTTATGTTGCTTGAGCTTAGAGAATTTTAAGATTGAAGTTTCTAATTTTTTTAGGGTTCATAATAGGGCAATTAAAATTCATGCTTGTCTTTAATCTATAATTTTATTGCTTTGCATTTCTGAAATCGTGAGGAAATTTTCCACAAGTTTCCTGTTTACATTTTTCATTTTTGTTGAGAATTGAATAAGATACAGAGGTTCAGGTTGGGCGTGAGGTTGAAGATGAAGTTGTCTTCAGGAACGTATTTACCATATATATTTATGGTTTGATATTAATAAACAGATGTATAGCCACCCCAGTGGTAGAAACGCGCACCTGTGACTATAGGGACCTAGGTTCGAGCCCTAGTGGTACCCTTTTGGGATTTTTTTTCATTTATTTTCACATATTCTGACCTTTTTTTTGCAGCGTTGGGCCTCATCCCCTTAGGCTTTATTTTTTTACTTCTGACCCCCTTTGCTGGCTATTCACACCCTGGCCCATTTTATTTTCTTTTTCTCATTTTTATTTATTTGTTTTCTTAAATATATTATCTAACACTAAAAAAAATCAGAAAAAATATAAAAATATTAGATTTATATTTGGATATAGTTTATTTCTTTTTTTTACACAAAAATTATTTTATTTAATCATATTTTATTTATTTCACTAATTGATTTATAAATTTAATTAGAAACTAGGTTTTTTTTAGTTATTTTCTTTTACACAATTTAAATATATCATTTTGAAATATAAAAAGATCAAAAAATATTTTATAATACTATAAATTATTTTTAAGACAAAAATACCAAAAATATTCTTCTTATAAACTTAATTTCTTTTTTAATCAATTAATAGATTAGGGTTTTATTTAAATTCTTTTCCTAGTAAATTTAGGTTTTACTTTTTACTAATTTAATTAATTATTTTTTCTTTTAGTTAATTAGGTAAAAACAAAACCCCCTTTTTCCTAAAAAATCCAAATAAAAGTCTATTTTCTTTCCATTTTACATTCTGGTATATTTACTCATTTTTGTACATTATTTATTCAAATTCAATATGGTTGTAACAGATAATTAGGTTTATTTTCTAGCAATCCCCATTTGTAATTTGTACACCCCCCTCCCACAAGCATTGTAATAGTGTAGTAATTTTAAATTCCACAATTTATCGCTTTATATACAACTGCTAGTAATTAGGGTTTGCATGGAAAAACTAAAACCAATCAATTAGAAAACCCTAATCAAAGACAAAGCCAAGCATGAAAAACAATACACTTGCACACAAGCATCCTTAGGGTAAAATCCACTCGGTTTCCTTACAAAATGGCCATATTACGCATGTGAGGTATCTTAGCAAAAACAAGCAAAAATATAAGATCATAGTCCCTCGATGACGCTATCTATGTTGCCTTTCAAATGATCTTAGTCGCTAAAAGAGAATGCTAAGATACCTTGCAACATTGCTAATCATGGTTATACGATGACCCACTCCCGTCCCGTTTACATCCAAATATAGGGTTACTCACCAAATCAATGGTAAGATAACAATGTCAAAGGAAAGAGGAAATGAACATGAAAGACTTTTTCGTTGGTAGAATGCCCCTAGTAACTTGCTCACTTTCAAAACAAAACATCCTTGCTATTTTTAAAATAAACACCTACACTTTAAAAACATCTTACAAACTTGAAAGCATTTTCAAAAGACCAAACACTTTGTATACATTCTTACGAACGAGAATCATTACAAAGTTTTCCCAAACAAATGGCCTCTTTTCAAAAATACTTTCAGAAACCACACAACGCACAATTTCAAACAAAAACAAGTGATCTAGCAAGTAACTAAGAGCCCATGGAAAACCATGGATGAAAAGGGTTCTAATACCTTCCCTTTTCATAATCTACCCCCCGAACTCAAGAAATAATCTCAAAGGTCTTTCCTGTGCTTTTTCACCTTTCTTTTTGGATAAAATAAAAGTCGATGGCGACTCTTGCTAACCGCAACTTTTGTGATCAAATGCAAAACACCCAAGTTAGTTCTCCTACCGTATTACAAACAGTAATTATCTTACTTGTTTTTCGAATTTGTAATAAACAATATAAACTCTATGGCCTTGTGTCTTACCCGAGGCACAATGGTTTATTTGTGAAGGTTATTATATGTCATTTTCATATGTCATCAATAAAACATTGGACATTTCTTCCATACAAATTTTGCACTCTCTATTTTTATTTTTTGCTTTTCACTTTATCAATACATTTGTGCTCTTACGCACACTGACATATTAAAAAAATATTCATATCCACTCTGGATCCCATTGATAACAGTTCTACTATTGCCAGTTATAACTTCAAAAATCTGATCAACCAAACCGAGGATGAAGGTGAGGAAGATTGTAAGGTGCCTGGAGAACTTTCTAGACTGTTATAGCAGGAAAAGAGGGTTATACAGCCTCATGAAGAACCAGTTTAGACGATAAACTTGGGCACTGAGGTAGACAGAAAAGAAGTCAAGATCGGCGCAAATCTGGAGACTAATGTCAAACAGCAATTGATACAGATGTTAAACGACTATGTTGAGATCTTCTCCTGGTCATATGAAGACATGCCTGGTTTAGACACTGATATTGTGGTACATCGTATGCCGACTAAAGAAGATTGTCCTCCGGTTAAGCAAAAGGCCCTGAAATGTTAGAGAAGATTAAAGTAGATGTTATGAAACAGTTCAACATTGGGTTCCTAGCTATCACCTCATATCCGTAGTGGGTTGCTAACGTGGTCCTGGTACCTAAGAAATACGGAAAGTTACGAATGTGTGTGGACTACAGAGACCTGAACCGGGAAAGCCCCAAGGATGACTTCCCACTTCCCCACATTGATGTTCTGGTTAACAACACCGCAGCACAAGGTCTTTTCTTTCATGGATGGTTTCTCTGGCTACAACCAGATCAAGATGGCTCCCGAAAACATGGAGAAGACAACCTTCGTCACACAGTGGGGTACTTTCTGTCACAAGGTGATGCCTTTTAGGTTGAAGAATATTGGGGAAACTTATCAGCGAGTCATGGTAGCTTTGTTCCACGACATGATTCACCATGAGATAGAGGTTTATGTTGATGACATGATAGCCAGGTCTCAAACCGAGGAAGAACACCTGGATCATCTACAAAAGTTGTTTGACATGTTGAAGACATACAAGCTGAGACTAAATCCGAACAAGTGCACCTTCGGGGTAAGTTGTGGTAAACTTTTGGGGTTCGTCATCAGTGACAAAGGTATTCAGGTAGACCCTGCAAAGGTGAAGGTCATACAAGAGATGTCGGCTCCCCGTACTGAGAAGAAAGTTAGAGGTTTCTTGGCATGCTTAAATTATATCGCTAGGTTCATTTCACATCTGACTGCTACTTGTGAGCCAATCTTCAAGCTCCTGAAGAAAGATCAAGTGGTAAAGTGGAATGACGAATGCCATACCGCTTTTGAAAGAATCAAGGAATATCTTCAAGAACCACCAATTCGAATGCCTCTGATTGAAGGAAGACCTTTGATATTGTACTTAACGGTGCTAGACAGTTCAATGGGGTGTGTGCTGGGGAAGCATGACGAGTCTGGTCGAAAAGAGCACGTCATATACTACCTTAGCAAAAAGTTTACCAACTGTGAAACACGATACTCACTGCTCAAGAAAACTAGTTGAGCTTTGGCATGGGCTGCTCACCGACTAAGATAGTATATGTTGACCCACACTACTTTGTTGATATCTAAGATGGATCTGATCAAGTACATCTTCGAGAAGCCCGCTCTCTCTGGAAGAATAGCAAGATGGAAGATGATCTTAACTGTATATGATATATAATATACAACCCAGAAAATAATCAAGGGAAATGTATTAGCTGATCATTTGGACCATCAGGCCATGGATGACTATCAGTCCATGAATTTTGAGTTCCCGGACGAGAATATTATGATAGTGACTGACTATGAAGAACCTGGACCGGATGAAGGACCTGAAGAAGGACCCCGATGGACTATGGTTTTTGACGAAGCTTCGAACGCATTTGGCAATGGCATTGGTGTTGTAATCATATCTCCTGAGGGTTGTCATACTCCTTTCACCGCCTGACTATGCTTCAACTGTACTAACAACATGGCGGAGTATGAATCCTGTATCATGGGTCTCAAAGCTGCTATCGACCTAAGGATCAAGTTCTTAAACGTTTTCGGGGATTCAACCTTAGTGATAAGTCAGATCAAAGAAGAGTGGGATACGAAGCATCCGAATCTCATCCCATACAAAGAACACGTGTTAACATTGCTCCCACACTTTGAGGAGGTAACCTTTGAACATTTCCCACGAGAGGAGAATCAGATATCGGATAAGCTAGCTACTATGTCATTTATGTTCAAGGTTAGGTGGGACAACGAATCTCCCTGAATCACCATTGAGAGGTTGGATGAACCAGCATACTATTGTGAAGTTGATACCGAAGAGGTAGTAGATAAACTTTGGTTTCATTAAGTAAAAAGGTATCTCGAGGCTCAAGAGTATCCCTAGGGGGTATCTGTCAATGATAAGAAGTTTCTGAGAAGGTTTTCCGTGAAATTTTTCCTCAGTAATGGAATCCTCTACAAGCGCAACCATGACTCTACCTTACTGCGGTGTGTAAACAAGAGCGAAGCAGAGAGGATTATGGGAGATCTACATGAAGGTACCTTCGGAACCCATTCAAGTGGGCATACCATGGCTAAGAAGATCCTACGGGAAGGATACTATTGGTCCACTATGGAAGCAAATTGTTATCAGCACTCCCGAACTTGCCACAAGTGCCAAATCTATGCTGATAAGGTGCATGTGCCTTTGGTGCCCTTGAACGTCTTGATGGCTCCTTAGCCCTTTTCAATGTGGGGAATTGACATGATCAGAGAGATTAGACCTACCGCTTCCAATGGGCATCGCTTCATCCTGGTGGCCATTGATTACTTCACGAAGTGGGTTAAAGCTGCCTCCTTTGCTACTGTGACCAAGAACGTGGTGGCGCGATTTATCAAGCATAACCTGGTTTGTCATTATGGTGTCCTTGAAAGAATCATCACAGACAATCGTACGAATCTCAATAACACGATGATCACCGAACTCTGTAAGCAATTCAAGATACAACATCATAAATCTTCTCCTTACCGGCCGAAGATGAATGGCGTTGTTGAAGCTGCTAATAAGAACATCAAGAAGATCATACAGAAGATGACGGTGACATACATAGACTGGCATGAGATGTTACCATTTTCTCTTCATGGATACCGCACGTCCGCGCGAACACCAACAGGGGTAACACCCTACTCTCTCATATATGGCATGGAGGTTGTCCTACCTGTTGAGGTCCAGATCCCTTCTCTAAGGATCATGAAGGATGTGGGTTTGAACGAAGACGACTGGATCCAGACTCGACTTGATCAACTGAATCTGATCGATGAGAAGAGATTTATTGTTGTCTGTCAAGGTCAAATGTATCAAAAACGGATGATCAAGGCTTTCAACAAAAAGTCAGACGCCAAGAATATCAAGTCCGGGATCTAGTGATCAAGCGCATCATACTGCCGCAAGGTGATCCCAGGGGAAAATGGACTCCCATATATGAAGGTTCATTTGTGATAAAAAACATTTTCTTGGGTGGAGCCATGATTCTGACCACCATGGACGGTGACGACCTTCCTCACCCTGTCAATGCAGACATAGTGAAAAGATACTGTGCATGATTAAAGACCCGCTAGGTTGACTGGCCTAGGAAAAAATAAGGGCTTCCCGACGAACCAAAAGGGTTTGGGCAAAAATAAGGGATGAAAATGAAAAAAAATATGTACACCCGGCAAGTCGAAAACCTTAAAAGGCGACTTGGGCAAAAAAGGGCATCTCGGTGGATTGAAAACCCGAAAAGGCGGTCCAGGAAAAAATTAAGGATTTAAAGCGTATCATTATGTCCCATTGGATCACCTTGCGATCAGACCTCAGTGTCAACTAACAAGTTTGAACGGTACCAATCAATCTAGTCAGCTTCAGACAAGTAACAAAGTGATGAGACGCTCGAAGACATAGCAACAATAGCATAATTGAAACTCAAGGGGATTATTACACATAGCTGTTTTCTTCTCTTTGTACACAATATTATATAGATTTCTTTTTTTCACGGCGGTGTTCTCTTACTAGAGCGTCAGCTTCCTTGTACAAAAACACCTATTATAGGCCAACTTCAAGAAATTAATACAAATCATTTTCACAAAATCATTTGTTTGTCTTTTTCTGTTTTGTCTTGCAAAAACGTCCAATGATTTACTCTTGACATATGAATTTGAATATAATCGCTATTCACAAATATCTGCATAGGAAACGGAAAGACAATTACTCGTAACTTAAGAAACAGTGGTAAAAACTATAAAAATAATCATGTCAAGCCCGACAGTTACTCTGTTCAGCAGGTACAGGGGCAGAGACAGCTTTGAAACAGAGTCACCATTAGAGGCGACCCCATGATATCTACACTCCCTACAGGGTATAGGAAATCAAAGCGTTGATATCGGTTCCCCCAAACAGGAGTTATTATCCCCCAACAAGGCTCCCTCAGCGAGTTGACATCTATATTCCCCAGCCGATTTTTATAATCACAAGCGATTCATAAAGTTTTCTCCCGAGAAGAGTTTATTTCTATGAATACAGAAGCTCAATCCCTGACAGAGTTAGTTCCTTCAGTTACGGAAGCTCAACCCCCAACAGAGCTTATTCCTCAAGTTACGGAAGCTCATCCCCCATCGGAATTTATTTTTCCAAATCGGAAAAATTTTCTAGCAAAACATCTCTTCTCGCAACAGAGTTATTCCCCCTCAGAGTTATTCTCAAGCAGAGTCTCTCTCCGGCAGAATATCTGTAAACAAGGAGCAAATCCCCAACATAGTCATCTCCGTTTACAATCCCCAACGGAAGTAGAAGAACCATTGTTTTCTACAACAGTCAGGAATTTAATTTCCAATACTCTCCAGCAGCAGTCGGGGATTTATTTTCCCAGACTCGGATATGTCATAATAGTATTTCATGTTTGTAACGCGGTGGGAGAGACGACTTGGTTGTTTTGCGTTTGATCATAAATGTTGCGGTTAGCAAGAGTCGCCACCGACTTTTCTTTTATCCAATAAGGAAAGGCTGAAAAGAATAGGAAAGACCTTTAGAGATGTTTTCTTGAGTTCGGAGGGTAGATTATGAAAAGGGGAGGTATTAGCACCCTTTTCATCTGTAGTTAAGTACGGGCTCTTAGTTGCTTGATATATCACTTGCTTTTGTTTGAATGTGTTCTTGTGGTGTGGTTTTTGAAAGTATTTTGAAAATGTCTTTATAATGGTTCTCGTTTCTATAAGAACGCGTACAAAGTGTTGTTTCGAAAATAGTTCAAATAAATGTTTGTGTCATGTGTTTTTGAAAGGGATTTTGAAAAGGTGTCTTCTTTGTAATGGCTCTCGTTTCTATAAGAACGCGTACAAAGTGTTTGTCTTTTGAAAATGTTTCAAAAAGAAAGTGTGAGTGTATAAAATGTTTTTTTTGTTGTGAGCAAGCGAGCAACTAAGAGCAACCTACCTACTCAGAAGGTCTTTAGTGTTCTTTTACTCCTCCTTTAAATGTTGTTATCTTACCATTGTTTTGGTAAGAAGCCACATCGTTGGATGTGAAGGGATGGGCGTGGGACGTTTTTATAGTCATAGAAGGCAACCTATGGGACGTTTTAGCAATGTCGTTTTAGGGACTAGATTGTTTACCGAAGGCAACATCGAGGGTCAACAAGGGACTACGATCTTTTATCGAGGGTCTTTGCTAAAACGCCCATGTTCGAGGGACATGACTATTTTTCGATAGGCAACAAGTGAGATTATCCTAAGGGTGCTAGTGTGTATAATGTGTTTGATTTACATGCATTTAGTCATTGATTTTTAGGTTGTCTACTTGTTGATTTTTATCTTGCCATACACACCCTAATTACTAACAATATATGAAAGCGATAAATTACGGAAAGTAAAGATTATACGCTATTACAATCATTAGGGATGGGGTGTACAAATTTACAAATGGGGATTGCAAGAAATTAAAGTCCTAATTATCTATTACAACCATATTGAAATAATGTACAAGAATTGAAATGGACTTGTTTTGTTTTTGTTAAGAAAAGAAATAAATGGGCTTAAGAAAATATTTTGATTTTTTTTGTTCTCAAAGAAATAAAATAAAACACGTGAATATGAAATATTTTTGGTGTTTTTAGTTATTAAAAGCTAAAATAAGATAAATAAGAGAAAAATGAGTCAGAATCAGCATATTGCTGAAACGAGGAGGAATAGAACTTCTGACCCTAATACGCAGGAAGAGAGAAAATGTTAATAGGAAAGTAGAGGGTCAGAATTTCTGGGCCTGGGTACACTAAGTTCTGAGGTTGCCGGGAATAAAGGAAAATCTAGAAGTTCTGATTGTTGAAGGGGTTCAGAAGTTGTAGTGTAGTTAGGAACCTAGAAGTTCAAATATTACTGGCAAGTAAGAAGTTCTGGCTATTTGAGAGAGTGAGGTGATAATGTTGTTGGGTAAGGTTGTCTAGAAGTTCTGATTTAGGAATATTGTTTGACAGATAAATGGGTGAAAATGTCATTTAATAAACCTAAAAAGGTGCTTTTGGGGTTAGAACCCAAGACCCTTAGTACTAATGTCTTATGTGCACGCTTTCTACCACAGGGGTGGCTGTACATCCGGTATCATAAGCAAAAGCATAATTATGTATCACAAAGTAAACTATGATGATAAATTCCATCTCTTTCTTCATGCTAATTAGAACATCTGCAACTTAGTCATTTCTCAAAAAACACAAATATAGAAATTATGGCAGGTTTCCATCATGGTTTCAGAAACATAAAGAATGTCTAGACTGTAAATCAGAAACAAACATGTATCTGTTAAACCTAGTTTCCTTAAGAAGTTCTGAACTGATGTTCTCCATACTTAGGAAAACAAATACATGAAACCTTAGAATATGTACAACATCAGAGTCAAAATATCTACATTGTATATTTGAACATGCAAATCTAACAATGCCTAAGTAATATGATGAGAGTCAGCAGAAGCTCACCTTGCAGCTGGAAAAGGTCCTGTGAACTGGAGCCCGGTTCTGACTGCTTGTAATGTTCTGATCAGCTTCCTCACGTGCTCAGCAGACTGGAACAACCTTTAACTTAGATTATGAATGGCTGGGAAATCAGAAGTTGTATGGATGATTCGGTCAAAAAACAACTTGAGGGAAGTTGGAGTTTGAATGCAAGAATAAAAAACTAGCAGGTTTTGTATTTGTGTTTGCAATTTCGGATTCCTGGAATTTTTAGCAAAGTTTCAAAGCTTGTTCTTTTCTGTTTTTTTTACCCCTCTCCCCCCCCCCCCCCCCCTTTTCACAGTTGCAAATGAAGTCTAATTTATAGGCAAGAACTTTGTAGCTTGGAGAAGTCAAAAGTACCAACATCACGCTAGCGTGCAGGCTTGTTCTTGAAGCAAGATAAAAAAGTATGGTGGTTATCAGCTTTTAGTCATGCCTAAGCTGGATTCGTAAGCATGATCTAAGGAAAAGTACCCTCAAATGCAAAAGCAAAGCAAGGGCCCAACATAATTTTGTACAAGAGTTTGCTTTTTCAAGAACAACAATGTACTTCTATGTCACACGTGGGGAAATCCTTTGGATAAAAACTAAAAAGTGGTTGTGAGCATTAAATGATGATAAGATTTATCAAACCAGAAATCCGGCAATGTGAGATTATGTATCATAGCTTAAATCTGGGTCCGAAGTTCAGCATCAGCGCAACTTAAAACCAATATCCAACTTCTGATCCGTTAATCTTTTCGCTCCAACATGTTCTGAGCGAATTCTCAGACTTTCCAGGAAGCTTATGAAATGCTTTGTAAGCCCTCTTTGAATTACTCTTGCAACTTCTGACTAAACCTACATGCAACTTCTGACTTAAAAAATGCTCAGAATTGACTAAGTGTTTAAGTTTCAGGGACGTGGCTTTGAGGATGTATAACTTGAAATCCTAGCATTTCTAGAAGAAGTTATGTTCTGTAGTGTTTTAGGTCTCATTGAGGTCTAAAACTCTTGAGTTAGAAGTTCTTCCAGAATCAGCTTGCATCATGGTGGAAATCTGGTCAGAACTTTTGAACTTGCCATATTTCTTAAACACTTAGAAAAATTCTAAGTATTTAGAATTTTGACTTTTCCAAAGTAATTTTGACTTTTGAATTTCTTGATGAAACAAACTTCGTATTTCATGATGTCTTGATGAAATATGACTCTTGAAACTTGACTTTGATCCAAAAGTCAAAGTTTAACTTTTCAGTATGCAAATGACCATTTTGCCCTTGTGAATTACTTTCTTGGAAAATTTGTAATTCAAGACTTGAAATTGGATGGAAGCAAACCTGATGGTCCAAGATGATCCTTTGAGAAATGAGAGGGAAAATTTTGGGGTACAACAGCTGCCCCTGTTCAATCTTCTTACACTTAAAGAGTTTGGATGGTGAATCTGCCATTCGTGACTTGAAGGTGGAAGATGATTGAACACTAGAGTGCCCAGAAATTTGCACTTGATGATGTCATGTTTGATCGTGTAAGGAATGGGCTTAAAGATTCCATTTGGAGAAATGATGGATAGTTGTTGGATATTGGCTTATAGATGCCATCCAAAGGTGATTATTGACTGAAATTAGACTAAGTCTAAGCTTGACTTCAATTGGAAAAGAATCAGAATAAATCTTGGAGCGATTCATCTGAACCAGAAGGAAATATCTACTAGAAATAATCAGGATAAACCATTGAGAGATTTAAACTGAAGCAACAGAGGTCTAGAAAGAATCAGAATAAATCTTGAGGCGATTTATCTGAACTAGAGAAATGTCTACCATAAAGAATCAGGATAAACCGTTGAGAGATTTAAACTGAACCAGCAGTGGTCTTGAATATTCTTCAATTTATGATGGGCCTGTGTAGGACTGCTTCATTATGAGTGCGTATAAAACTGCATCTGAAATTGTTCTAGAAGGAACCTGGGTAGGATTACTTCATGATGAAAGCCTGGATAGTAGGGCTATGATAAGGAACCTGGGTAGTAGGGTTACTTCTAAATGAAAGCCTGGATAGTAGGGCTATGACTAGGAACCTGGATAGTAGGGTTACTTCGAAATGAAAGCCTGGATAATAGGGCTATGAGAAGGAACCTGGATAGTAGGGTTACTTCGAAATGAAAGCATGGATTGTAGGGCTATGAGAAGGAACCTGGATAGTAGGGTTACTTCAAAATGAAAGCCTGGATAGTAGGGATATGAGAAGGAACATGGATAGTAGGGTTACTTCGAAATGGAAGCCTGGATAGTAGGGCTATGAGAAGGAACCTGGATAGTAGGGTTACTTCGAAATGAAAGCCTGGATAGTAAGGCTATGAGAAGGAACCTGGATAGTAGGGTTACTTCAAAATGAAAGCCTGGATAGTAGGGCTATGGGAAGGAACCTGGATAGTAGGGTTACTTCGAAATGAAAGCCTGGGTAGCAGGGCTATGATAAGGAACCTGGATAGTAGGGTTACTTCGAAATAAAAGCCTGGATAGTAGGGCTATGAGAAGGAACTTGGGTAGTAGGGTTACTTCAGGATGAAAGTCTGGATAGTAGGGCTATGAAAAGGAACCTGGGTAGTAGGGTTACTTCGAAATGAAAGCCTGGATAATATGGATATGAGAAGGGACCTAGGTAGTAGGGTCACTTTGAAATGAAAGCTTGGATAGTAGGGCTACCTCATTTGATCACGTAGATTAGTTGACCCGTTTGGTTTCGGGAACTAATTTTCCATTAGTTGTCTGCAGATATGACATGTATAGCTTCATGTATTTAATTTTGAACTGTTGGAATTGTTGATGATAACCATCTTTCCTGAAAAAGATACAGGATTAATTATATGCGATGCATGAAATGCATTGTGTGATGATGTTCTCAAAATAAATGAGATTGTGTCGTATGCACTTGTCATGTATGTAAATAGGATGTATGAAATGCGAAATGTTGGTGAATGTATTTTTGTCTTGGAAAATAAATCCTTGACAAATATTGGGGAGTCACTAAGTCTCGAACTGCTGTTGAAGAGTAGGTGTGTCTTCAAACTTTGCTTGGAATGTTTCTACTGAGGATTCCTGTTTTGTTGAGGAGAAATCCGCTGGGGTATGTTGAAAAATATGTTGAGAGTGTTGATTCTTGTTTGGGGAAAAGAGTTCAGGAGCCTCGGTTGTTTGTTGCTCTATTGGAGAGTCAAAGTTGAACTGATATTCGGTCGGGTCCAGGCTTCATAGTAACTTGCTACATTGAACTGTTATCTTGTCGTATCCATGCTTCAGCAGTTTGAAGAAATTAAGTTGTTATCTGGTTGGGTCCAGACTTCGGTGATTAAGCTATTATCTGGTCGGGTCCAGGCTTCAACTTGAATCTGATGTATACTACTATCTGGTTGAGTTCAGGCTTCACAGTAATTGACATAGTAAACTTCTATTTGGTCGGATTCTAGGCTTCACAATTCTTTATACTGTTATCTGGTCGAAATCCAGGCTTCACAATGTCTTTGAAGAAGTGAACTACTATCTGGTTGAATTCTAGGCTTCACAGCACCTTACTGAATTTGATTATTATTTGGTCGGATTCCAGGCTTTATAACAAATTCTTGAAAGGATGAAGTTGAACTGATATATGTCGGGTCCAGGCTTCATAACAACTTACTGAAGTTAACTGTTATCTGGTCGATTTCTAGGCTTCACAGTAACTTAACGGGGATTGTAGAGTAGTCTACTGGGGAAGAGGAATTGTGGTCCTTTGATTTGTAGAAGTCAGAGAGGAAAACTTAAGTAGGGGAATCCGTAGTTTGTTGGGGAAATAAACCTTGTTGTCAGTCTGTTGGAGAGGCGGCGACTTCACTGGAGAGAATCCTCGAGGATTCTTGAGGTCGACTTGGCTGGGGAAAAGGTTTTGAGAGATTGAAACTTTGGCTGGGAGTCATCCTATGAGAAGGACTTTGGGGAAATTTTTCATTTCCCCTGGTAGAAAGTGTTTGTGTCACTGCCAAGAAATGTTTGACTATACGTAACCCTCTATCGGGATTTGCGTTCAATTCCCCAAGTGATTTAGATGGAGACCTGCCCCTGGTTATTCTGCACTTCTTAAGAGATTTCTTGGAATCTTGACTGGATTGCCCCAGGTGTGCTAGATAGTGACACGTCATGCCCCCTTGTTGATAGAAGATTTGTCAACTGAAATGTCATCCCGCTTGAAGTGATTTTATTCACTGAGAGAGCTTTCGTTCATCGGATATTCGTTGTGTGAATTTCTCAGTTGTCAAACAAATAGCCATATGCAAACACCGATATTCAAATAATGCAAAGTTTATGCTTGTCTTGAAGTTTTGAAAAATGAATTTTAACAAGCAAAGAAATTTTGTAAGAAAATTCAAACTCAGTATTTAGAGTAAAGCCTTACAGGAGTTAGGATACCTTTTGTAACAGTATGCTTTCGAACTAACCCATGCTTCAATTAGGACTTTTGAAGGGTTGTAATGTGGCTTGGTTCATGGTTTAAGAAACAAAGGATAAAGGCTAAAAGTGTATTTGTACCCACCCGTTCTTCATGATGTTCTTTAGTCCTAAACTTAGTTAATTGTACGTTTGAACTCCAATTGAGTCTGGAATGACGTTTTGGTGATGGTTCAGACAAGTTTAGTTCATCGGAAGGAAGTCATTTTTTGCAACATTTTTCATGTTGTTGAGGATTTGTAGTGACCTCTTTTTGATTGTTATCCCTGAATTTTGCCTGACTATTCTTGTCTTAAGATTACAGTCAGCGGGATGCCTCAGTTTTCTTAAGTCTCCTTTGTAGGTTTTAACTTAGTGGGCTTTTCTCTTGAGAGATAATGACTGCCTATTTGGTAGGGAACCATCACTGTCTTTTGTTCCAGGGGAATGTTTTTGATGTCATTCGTTGTATTATGAAATGAAATTTTGCGACTGAACGCGCATTTGAATTAACTGAGAGACTACCCTGCCCCAGGTTTTGATTAAAAGGTTTCAATTTGTGTAAAAAAGAAAACTTCTACTTCTTTGGCTCGAAGGGGTTCACTAGGGATTATCTTCCTTATAACTCCAGTTTTTAGGATTTGAAAGAAACGCTTGTACATCGTCAGCAACGTCTGTCCAAAAGCATACTATATGAGATTATGGCATTGTTTTCGTCATCCTCCCTCTAAAGGCTTGTAACTTTTAGCAAGAGTTAAATGTCATAAAGAAAGTAGAAAGCATAGTTTAAATATAGTGAAAACGAATGGATGAATTCAAGACAAACATATGTAATGCATTAATGAAACAAAGTTTGACATTAATAGATAATTGTTTGAATAACAAAAGGAATTACAACTGAAAATTCAAATGAACATAAGCCTCTTTTTCTGAACTTGTCACTTTAGGTGGTGAGCCTTTGAGGGACGATAGAAGAATTTAGTCTGGCCATCTTGTGTGAACTCTAACATTCCTTTGTTGATCAAGTTTTGAATCTTATACTTCAGCGTCCAACAATCATTTGTATCATGCACTGGACTATTGGAATGAAAGGCACACCTGGCATCATGATTGTAGCTGGGAGAAAAGGTTTTGGGATTTGGATGAGTTCTTATTGGTGTAATCAGATTCATCCTCAGCATGTGTTGCAAATCTTGAGACAGTGGTATGTTGATGTTGGTAAACTGTCTTTTGGGCTCGCTTTGCCTTTGCTGATTTTCTGGTTGATGTTGACAAAGTCATTGTTGGGATCGTGACGCAGCAGCAAACTGGGAAGGTCTCTCGGATTCTTGTCTCATGGGAGGCTGAGCAGTGACTTAATTTCTAATTCTGGTTGTTTTCCCCATACGTTTGCAACCGTCTTGACGAAGTCGGTTGACAAGAACTTTCAGCTCTTCTTGTCCTTGAGCCAGATTTTGGATAAGAGCCATCTGGCCCACCAGTTGTCCCATCATTTGGATCTTCATTATGGCTATCTCGGTTTGTAGCGGCTCTAGCTTGTTATCCTTGTTGTCCTTCGAATTTCCCATGATCATGCCCCTGGTGAGGAGCGCCTTGACCTCTTCTTGTCCCTTAGATAGGTTCAAGAACATCTCTTGAAGTTGAGCGTTTTGAATCTGAATGCTCTTGATGGCCTGTTCTAGGGCCATCTCTACTGAACTAAACAGTAGGAAGATAAGAAGACATGTATAGGAGAAACTTGTCATGATATGTGGATGCATGTTTTCAAGGATCTCGCGGGGTTAGTAGTCACTTACAGTTTTGGTTGGAGAAATTTGTATCGGTAGATGTCCTTCCACGAGAATTAAGCTTGCCATGTCAAGTGGGTTGTAGCCCTTGACTCAAATTTGTTGTACTTGATCCTTGACGGTGTTTGGTTAAAGGAAAATAAATCCTCTTGCCCCTTGATAGACGTCTGGTTCAATGTAACCCTGCATCAAAAGCCCTTCAGATCCTTGAAATGGTTATTGAAAATGTTATGATATGATGTTATGATGTCAAAGTAAGCAAGTTTATATACAAATAATCTTATACACACAAAGCAGACAAGTCCTTAGGTTTAGGCTTGCATGGAGTTTGTAGGCAAGTACGCTCTTGAAGTTTAGTTGGCTCAACTTGTCCTAGTTAATAGTAACCGGGTTCTAAGCGGTCTCAATATCATTGACCTTTCCCACAAGCTTCGTTCGATAGGTGATTGACTCGCAACCAAACAAAACTCAAGAGTCAAGTCTCAATGAGTGTAGCATCGAGTATCTACCAACTTCGGACTGCACCAAAGTCGGTCATCTCACTACGTCCTAATGGCCAAGTTGGTCAAGTAAAGGTTCTAGAAGTCATTTAATGTTTCATGACATCACTCAGCGGCCCCGTATTCTCCTTGACTACTCAAGGGCTACCGGTACCCACAAATATGTCACACTAATGTAGCTATTGCTTAGACCATGTCGGTATACCCCGCACAATTTCCACAATGTATTGCTACTTACCTAACAAGGTGTCCCAGATCCGGGTGGAGGATCAAAGCAAGCCCAAACAATGAACCATAATGTAAAGCATGCAAGTCAAACAAGTAAAGCAAGTAAATGTGATATAGCCCTAAGGTAACCCCACTTTTAAGTTTTTCCCCAGCAGAGTCGCCAGTTCTGTTACGCAGTGGGAGAACTGACTTGGTTGTTTTGCGTTTGATTGCAAATGTTGCGGTTAGCAAGAGTCGCCACCAACTTTTATTTTATCCAATAAGGTAAGGCTAAAAAGAACAGGAAAGACATTTAGAGATGTTTTCTTGAGTTCGGGGGATAGATTATGAAAAGGGAAGGTATTAGCAACCTTTTCATTTGTACTTATCTACGGGCTCTTAGTTGCTTGCTAGATCACTTTCTTTTGTTTGAATGTGTGCTTGTGGTGTGGGTTTTGAAAGTATTTTGAAAATTTCTTTGTAATGGTTCTCGTTTCTATAAGAACACGTACAAAGTGTTGTTTCGAAAATAGTTCAAAGAAGTGTTTGTGGCATGTGTTTTTGAAATGGATTTTTAAAAGGTGTCTTCTTTGTAATGGCTCTCATTTCTATAAGAATGCGTACAAAGTGTTTGTCTTTTGAAAATGTTTCAAAATGAATGTGTGAGTGTATAAAATGTTATTTTGTTGTGAGAAAGCGAGCAACCTACCTACTCAAAAGGTCTTTAGTGTTCTTTTCCTCCTCCTTTAAATGTTGTTATCTTACCATTGTGTTGGTAAGAAGCCCCATCGTTGGATATGAAGGGAAGGGCGTGGGACGTTTGTATAGTCATATAAGGCAACCTATGGGACGTTTTAGCAATGTCGTTTTAGGGACTAGATCGTTTACTAAAGGCAACATCGAGGGTCAACAAGGGACTACGATCTTTTATCGAGGGTCTTTGCTAAAATGCCCATGTTCGAGGGACATGACTATTTTTTGATAGGAAATGTTGTACCCTAAAATTTTCCCTCCCATTTTACTCAACATATGTTTATTGAGATCCTCAACTTGCTCAAGGATGCCCAAGAATTGACTAGGCAAACTCTCTCCTAAAGCAATGAACCACCAACTAGGGTATCCATTTTCATCAAGATGGGTGAGTCCCAAGGGCCTCATATTCTCTCCATAGTCCTAATATGTTCTCAAGACCATTCATGCCAAGTTTCATGCCTTGCACAAGAAGTTTGCCCAGTCAACTGCTCAGATGCTTGAAAATCAACTGTATCAGGTCAAAAGTCAACTGGGGCCCACATACAGTCAAACTTCAAGATTTTTGGTCAACATCAACATTATGAAGTAATACCATCATTTGATCAATGTTTGATCATGATTCCCCAAGGAATGCCCCTAATTCATCAAAACTCAAAAGTTGCTAAATTAGGGTTTCTCAAGAAAAAGTCAACCAAACTTTGACCAAGCATAATCTTCTCATACTTTATCAGAAATTTCTCATCCAAGGCTCATTCTGAAGAGAATTCTATTCCCTACAACTCATATTCAGTCCTCAAGTACAAGAAATGCACTCATCGGAAGATATGAATTCAAACATTATAGGTCATTCTAAAAAGTCAACAAAAACACCTTTTTGGGTCAAAGCTCCTTACATGAACATGGAAGATCCAATTGAGATGAAACCAAAGAGGTTGCTTAGGGGACATCCTAAGCTTTCTACAAAGTCCAAGAACACCCTTTTAGGGTCAAAATTGAGAGAGATGTGCATTGTCAAAGTTGGCCATTTTTGGAAACTTGCCCAAAGTCAACAATGCCCAAAATTGCATTTTTTTTGCAAATGGGCCTAATATTTTATGATTGTATCTTACCTCTAACAATTTCCATGACCCAAACACTCTTCCATATTTTATTGACTTTATTTATTTAATTTAATTTGATTTTAATCATTTAAAATATCAAATTAAATCAAATAAATGATATAAAATATGGAAGATTTGTTTTTTGATCTGGTTTTGAATGAAATGCAATCCATTTATGCTGCCAAAACAAAATCAAATTGTGCCAAGGTTGATTGGAGTGAGAATGGAATGATTTAAATTTATTTGGAAAGAAATAATGCAAGGTTGGAATGGAATCAAATCTCAATAATTGGCAAGGATTTGGAGCTCTTTTGTTAACCTAATTCAAAGAGATACAGATACATAACACATCCCAAGCATAAGGAGGCAGAAAAATCGTGTGAAATGGCCAAGAACAAATTTTGCCTTTTTTCAAAAAATCTCGATTGGAATCCCAGATTGTAGCCACTCTTAAGGAATTTTAAAGATTGCAATACATTCCTGGACGTCTCTGGAAGCTTTTCCAGCCCTTTCCGAGCTCTGAAGCATCAAGAATCACGCTCTATACCCATCACGGTTTGACATATTTTTTTATTTTGATTACGTTCATACGGGATTTTCCATGAAATTTAATCATATTCTGGTTTGTCATAAGGATTCGGTGCTTGCTGAATGCTTTAATTGAGTTTTGAGTGCAGGGAAGGAAGATAACCATTACTAGGGTTTCCAAGCTTCATTTTGGGGCTTCCCTATATAGGAGAAATTAGATCAAATCATGGGCACCATTGAACCCAGGGCATGATTTCTGATCGTCCTGTACCTTTGGTTTACATTTATTTGGCTTGTGTTTTGTTTTCAATTATTGCAGGTTTGTAGCCATGGACGAAAACTGTCACTATAACCTTCAGTGACAATTTTTTCTGTAGGTAAAAGATAGGTATCTAAAACAACAGCCCTGAGGAAAGATACAAATGCGTGGCTGACTTCCATTGGTTCATTTAAATTCACGCGCGCGTTTTGGGTATGAAACATTGTTTCCATTATATATATCAACGAATGATAACTTGGCCTGGTGGTAAGGAGGAACGTATGGGAGGCGAGAGTCCTAGGTTCGAGACCCAAGTTTGACATTTTTATTTTCTAACAATTTGATTGCAGATCTGGTGTGTCTCACCTACCCAATACCTGTCACGCGCACTCTGATCTCATCCATTAGATTCGCCTCTAGCCAGATCCAAGGCCCAACACATGCAGGTCCACCATGAGTCCTCAGGAGATGACTTCACTGGATCAGGCGCCAGGCTCTGGGCCATTATTCTGGGCCCATTATGAATTTGGCAGCACACCCCTAAATTGCTTCTCACAATCAGGCCCAAATCCCATTCTTTTTTATTTCTTTTATTTTATTATTTGTCTTAATTATTTTTTTACTAAATCATTTTTTTATTATTAAATCAGAAAACACAAAATTACAAAAAAATATTAGGTTTAGTTTTTTTCATAAAATATTTATTTGCATTTAATTAATTAGTTTAATTAGGTTAACTTAAACACTTTTTTTGTAATTAAAATTTAATAGAAATTATGTTAACTTAAATACTTTTTCTTTCCATAATTAAAATTAAGTAGAATTAGTTTTTTCTTTTATAGTTAAAATTAATTTTTGAAAATTAATTATTTCAATTATTTCAACATTGATTATTTTGTTAAATAAGATTAATTAGTAAATTAGGTTTAACTTGCAAATTGCAACTATTTTTCTCAATAAAAAACACAAAAATATTTTTTAATTAATTATATTTCTTAGGCTTCTAATTTGTTCCCGTCTTAACTTTCGCGCATTGTTTTTTCCTTATTTTTATTAATTATTATAAATGTTCCAAGTTTGTAATAGTTAATTAGGTTTACTATTTCGCATTTATCATTTTTCCCCGATTTTTGGTTATGTAATCCCCTCCCCAAGGCCTTGTAATAGCTAGGGTTTTAATTTCTCGCACTTTACTTCCCGCAATTATAAACTTCCTAGATGTATGGATAATAGGATTTAATGGTAAGATAAATCAATTTAAAACGATAGATAACCCTAATTATGCAAAGATAATTAACTGGAAAAAAAACACACTTGCACATGCTCACTCCTAGGGTTTTCCCCATTTGGTTGCCTCGGAAATAATAATCGTGTCCCTCGAACGTACGGATACCTTAGCAATGACCCACGATTCAAATTCGTCATAAAGATCATAGTCCCTATTTGTCCGTCGAGTTGCCTATGAATTGATCTTATGACGATAGTCCCTTCGAAATGATAAGGCATATTTACTTGTTGCCTTCGAGTAGGTAGAAATCTTAAGTACTTGCTCAAAATAAAAAATTTTCACATAAACACTTTTCAAAAACAGTTTTCAAAACAACTTCATCACACTCTTGAGGACCGATACAAGGGTTATCACGAAGTAAACAAAACTTTTCAAAACAAGCACAAACAAGAAATTTAAAAAATGAGCAAGTACTTAAGAGCTCGTGGAAAACCACAGATAGAAAGGGTGCTAACACCTTCCCTTTCCATAATCTACCCCCTGTACTCAGAAATATCTCAAAAAAAGGTTTTTTCTATTCTTTTTCCTTTTCCTTTGTTGGATGAAATAAAATTCGATGGCGACTCTTGCTTACTGCAACATTTGCGAATACAAAATGCAAACCAGTATTAACAGTCGATTCTGCCACCGTATCACAGAACTGGAGACTCTGCTAGGGAATATTAATAATGTGGGGTTTACCTTAGGATCTAGGTTTTTTTTTAAATTGCTTTCTTGTTTGCTTTGCCTGCTTTATCTTTAAGGGTTTTGCTTGGGTATTATTGAAGATCCTACACCCGGATCTAGGGACACTCTTTAGGTAAACAACAATAGATCGTGGAGACTGTATGGCATAGACCGATATGGTTTAAGCGATGGTTGTGTTGGTGTGACACTTCGGTTGGTACCGGTATCCTTCGTGTGGAAACAAGGAGAGTACGGGGCCGCCGCGTGGTGTCGTAAAGCACTAACGGAATTTAGAACCTTAGTTAAACAAACTTGGCCATTAGAAAGTAGTGAGATAGCAGGCCTCGGTATAAAGTTGAGGATTGGTTGATACTCGATGCTACACTCATTGAGGTCAGACTTTAGGGATATTTTAACCGCAAGAAAAGATTGCCTGAGCTGAAACAATGCCCGATAAAGGATGATCAGTGATATTGAGAATATTTAGAACCTGGTTACTTTTATAAGACAGGTTTGAAACCAACTAAACTTCAAGAGGGTACCTACCTTTAACCTCATGCAAGCCTTTGAACCTAAGGTCTATTGTGTGCTTTGCTTGTGTGTGATTTACTCTGTTTGAACATAACATCATGCATCATAACATAGTTTTGATTCTCATTACACTAACCTTTTCAAGGACCAAGGGACTTTATCTTTGTTCTGTCTTGCAGATCATGGCTTCCACTTGTAGAAACACTATTTGAATCAGCTTTGTGAGAATACCTCCCTAACTCAAGGACCTAGTATCAAGGGTTCCTGAAACTTCTGCGTTCACTAAGATACATGGTCGACTTCTCAACCTGGTTACTTCAAGCTTTGATGAAAAGATGATGGGTGTACTCTTTCAGTTCTTTGATCCCAAGCACCACTGCTTCACCTTTCCAGACTATCAGTTGGTGCCTACCATGGAAGAGTTCTCTCAGTTATTGAATCTATCCATTCTTGACCAGGTGCCTTTCACAAGTTTAGAAGAGGCTCTAACACCATAAGTCATTACCTCAGCTTTGCATCTGAAACGGGCCGACGTAGTATCCAATTGAGAAACAAGAAGCAGAGTCAAGGGTTTTCTAGCCAAGTTCTTAATAGATAAAGCCCAGCTATTTTAGGATGATTTGGACTTTCAGGATTTTGAGGAGGTCTTGTCCCTTCTTATCTATGGTTTAGTATTGTTCCCTAATCCAGACTTACTCATACATGTGAATGCTATCAAGATCTTCCTCTCTCGCAACCCTGTGCCTACCTTGCTCGGAGATATCTTGCATGCTCTCCATACTCGTACCATGAAGAGAAGAGGGGTTCTTATGTGTTGCATGCCATTGCTGTCGAGGTGGTTTATTTCTTACCTCCCTAAGTCAGTACTGAAGAATGAAGAAAGTTTGGGTTGGTCACAAAGGATAATGTCACTTGCTCACGCAGATATTCTCTGGTATTCCCGAGTTATGGGCGATATTGTTATTATTGACCGATGTAGGGAGTTCCCTAATGTCCCACTACTTGGAATTAGGGGAGGCATAACTTACACTCCTTGTTTGGATCTGCGATAATTTGGTTACGCTCGAAGGGATGGTCCTCACGAGTTACTTATCCAGGGTATTGTGTTTAACTATGAGGATGATGTTCAAGGGTATCGCCAGAGGTTCATACGAGCTTGGGGCAGGGTAAATAGATCTGACGCCAAGACTTTGGGGCCGAAGAATTCCATTCCTATGGAACCTTCTCTCCAATGGGTGCGAGCTCGTGCTCAGAAACTTATGATGCCTTACATAGCCGTCTTACCAGTGATTGTGGAGCCCATTACTGAAGGGGGTATTCCTTACACGGTTCTTCATCCTAATATGCCCACCAATCTTGAAGAACTATAGAGGTCCTGGATTCAGTTGAAAAAGGAGCAGGACACTTATAAGGACCAGTTTTACGCCCAGGAGAGGAAGGTTTTAGAGCTCACAAAGAAGATACATGAGGAAAGAAGCCTCAATGTCTATCTCGGCACGAAGAGGAAGCATCCATGGGAAACTTGATTTTTTTAGTTTTTAGAATTTTTAATTGTAACGCCTAGAAGGCAATTGTATTTTGAATTCTACTAATAAAATCTTAATTTCATTTTGGTTCGCAAATTTAAATTTCCCAAAGTCCTTGAAATAATTGCATACGCATCCCATCCATGGAATTGCATAAACAGGTACCATTACAGGCTTCTCATCTTCTTTGCTGCTTATTTCAGCAAAAATGTCTTCTGAACAAAGCATTAAAGATCTTCAGGCACAAAATGACCAATTTCAACAGATGTTCATAGCTCTGGAAAAAGGGAAGGAGGATCTGAAAGCCCTCATCCTGAAGGAGAAGAAGAAAAAGAAGAAGGTATCTGGTATTCTGAATATGGGCAGAAGGTTCAGAGGGCTGTTAAAGCAACCAGTCGATCTGACCTTCTCATCCAAGGAAGGGGAGAACCAAGACAGGGAGACAAGGGAGAAGGACCCTAGTCCTGAAGTTTCTGACAATGATACAGACTACAATGATGAGCAGTATCCTCCCACTGAGGATAGATACAAGCAGTTGGAAGATCGTTTGAGTGCTATGGAAGTCCAGAGAATACCTGGGTTGGATTTCGAAGAACTGGGATTGGTGTCGGGAGTGCTCATCCCGCAGAAATTTAAGGCTCCAGTTTTCGTAAAGTATGATGGGGTGTCTTACTCAAAGCTCCATCTCTGTTCCTATGTAAGGAAGATCCAGCCCCACACCGCTGATAGAAACTTGTGGGTTCACTTCTTTCAAGACAGTCTGTCAGGGACTCAGCTTGAATGGTTCTACCAACTGGAGGGAACCAATGTCCGAAACTGGGAGGATCTGATTGCTGATTTTTATAAGCAGTATTGTGATCGGTGGAAATAGAACTGACTGTTTTGAAATGCTGGTTTCGCAAAATGTCGCGGTAAGCAAGAGTCGCCACCGTCTTTTATTTTCTCCAACAAGGAAAGGACAAAAGCACAGCAAAATTCCTTTTCGAGATGTTTCTCGGTTCGGGAGGTAGATTATAGAAAGGGAAGGTGTTAGCACCCTTTTTATCCGTGGTTATCCACGGGCTCTTAGGTACTTGCTCACTATGTTTTCAAAAAGTTTTGCTTTTCTTGTGTTTGTGGGTTTTGAAAAGAGTTTTGTTTGAAAACTTCGATTTAACTCTTGTATCTGTCCTCAAGAGTGTATGAAGTGTTTGTTTGAAAACTTTGTTCAAAAAGTGTAAGTGCGAAAAGTATTTTTGTTTTGAAAGAGCAAGTACCTGAGAATCTCTACCTACTCAAAAGGAATTAAGCTGTGTAAATGTCCTTTAGACAGTGCTATCCCACTATTGAGGAGTAGGTAGCACCGTCGTTGGAGTTTTCGGGTCAATTCGATTATAGGGACATGTGGTCACCAAAGCAACAGTAGGACGTCTTAGCGGTAACCCTAATGTCCTAGATCCTTTTTTTATCCGAGGCAACCGTTTCGAGGCAACTTGGATCTTTAGACAGGAGGGCGACCTCTAAAACACCCTATACTTAATGACCACGTCGAGGCAACCAAGTGAGGCGTACCCTAGGAGTGGCATGTGCGAGTGTGTCAGGTTTCATGTTAAATTATCTTTGTACAAGTTATGGTGAGCTACGTTTTGATTTTAATTTTCAGGCAAGTCTTGTCATGCATAGCAGTTAATAATTGCGGAAAGTAAATTGCGGAAAGTAAATCTACGCTATTACAAGGCGTCGGGTATTTACATCGCCAAAAACAAACCCTTGGAAAAGTAAATGCGAGAAAATAAAGAAAGCGATAAAAAGTCCTAATTATGCTATTACATCCTCGGAGCAATTACATAAATATGATCAAAAAATATGCGCGAAAAGAAATTGAATCGGGAAAGTCCTTAGGGTTTTGACCCTTTTTTGAGAAAAGAATGAATTTTGGTCCTTTTTGCATTTAATTAAATTAACCCTAAAACTAATTAATTAATTAAAAGAAATATTTTTTGGTTTTTTATGTTTCACTGAAATAAAAGAAAAGAAATTAAAATTGTCAAGAAAAACCCTAATTCTAATTTATTTTATTTGTTATGAAAATAATTAAAGTTAACCTAATTAAAAAAAGAGACTAAATTAATTAATTACATGTATTTACAAAAATAAATTATAGGTGAAATTAATAATAATAATAATAAAAATATTTTAATTTTCTGAATTTATTATGAAAAATATTAATTTGTGAGTTGATTGAATAATAATAATAATTATAGTTAATAAAAGAAAAGAAAAATAGGAAAAGAAAATAAAAGAGGAATAATAAACCAGGGGGGGTGATGGCCCAATATGGAGGTTAGAAAGCAATTTTCAGGCCCATTAAGCTATTCAGCCACGTTTGACTTTGGTAATTGTCTAGGTATGTGTTGACTGGGAGTATGGTACTCATCATCTTTTGGCCGCTGGATCTGCTTTGCCAGCCACTTGGCACGCTGAAGCGTGAGGTACATGATGGAACACTTTGGGAAGCCTGCATGTGATTATGTTAGAAAAAACAATATAAGCGTTTTGGGGGACCTGGGATTCGAACCCAGGTCCCAATGATTTCCAGCCAGCACATCCTCCACTACACCATATGCACGTATTTGTTATTATAGCAATAAGCAAATATAATATATAAAACTTAATAAACATGTTGTAACCACAAAAACAAGTGCGCGTTTTTTGAATTAGCCAATGATGTATCGCCAGCTCGTCATCTTCTTCGCTGATGCCTGTAAAAAACAAATAGATAGCGGGGGTTTTTAACCCCCACAAAACACCATGAGGAAAAATAGCGATTAGGCCTGTGTTGAATATAAATATTTCGCGAGGGTGGCTATGTGTTCGTCTGGTCTCAACGAATTCAACCATGGGTCTTATGAGGCTTAATTTTTCCTATACTATAAAGCCCCAAATCCAAAGTTCATGAACCCTAAAATTCAAACATGGCAACTTGTGATTCTGCGCGTTTTAATCCAATTAAGTTATACCATTAGCTTCATATGAGTTCTAGCAATGCAAAACAAACACAAAATTATGTTAAATATGCATGAATCATGAGTTACGATTATGAAAATAATATGCAAACCGTGGGTCTGTTCTTGAGGATTTCTTGGGCTTTAGCACTTGGTTTTGATTCCAATACGTCTCTAGGAACCCCTGCAATAGATTAGAATCAATAAAAGCCTTTGAATAGTGCTAGAATATGGAAATCAGTTTTGACTTTTCTTTGAATTTTCTTGAATGTGGTTATGGCTTTTCTGCAGCAAATTCACGTGTGCATGATTAGGGTTAGCTTAGGTATATATAATAGAACAGAATTAGGTCAAAATCTTGCAAAGAAATCCATGGAATGATGATTTGAATATTTGATTGAAAATCAAATATTTTTGAATCTTCATGATTGGAAAAACTTGCTAAATTTGGAGATTCTTGTATCTTTGATTTGCACATGAAATTGCCAGCATGATTAGGTCATTCTTGCTTCACAAAAAGATTGAAAAATCAAATCTTTGTATTTCCTACAATTTAAATTAATTAAACGAATTAAAATCAATTAAAAATCCAATTAATTAATAAAAAATAAGAAAATAATTCAATTAAGCTTGATGGGTCGTGCATAAGCCATGGATAAAGTTTCAAGAAGAAAATTGAGGCCCATTAGCAAAAACAAGGTGTTTTGAGCAAAGTTGACTTTTGCAAATTCACAAAAATTTCCCAACTTCTCCAATGCATATTTTGCTCAATTTTGATCATATGAACATGTTCTTGGACATTTTGGAAAGGTCTTGAAGTACTCTAACCAATTCCTTTGGTCCCATGTCATTTGGATTTACCAATCTCAAGTTATGGTCTTTGACTTAAAGTGCACTTTTGTTGACTTTTGAATTTGACCTATAATGTAGAAATTGATAACTTTTTGTGAGAGCATTTCTTGGACTTGGAGTGTGAAGATGGATTGTAGGAAATGTCATCCCCTTCAAAATTAGCATTGGATGGAATTTTTCTGACAAACCATGAAAACGTTATGCCCTGGTCAAGATACAGTTGACTTTTCTGTTGTCCAAAAATAGTAACTTTTTGCATCTTGATAATTTTTGAGCCATTCTTGTGGGATCATGATCAAGACTTGATCAAATGATGATTGTGGACTCAAAATAAGATGTTGACCAAAAATTCTGACTTTTGACTGCAAAATGACCATTTTGCCCTTGTAGTTGATTGTGGATCAAATGGAGCTTTTGACTGTGCAATTTGACATTGTGAGTCTTGAAACTTGGCCTGTACGTGCTTGAGGATGTATATAGGCCTATGAGACTTGATTGGACCATTGAAAACCCCAAATTCCTTGAAAGAACCAAAACCCTAATTTTGGCTGGCTTAGGAGGTGGTTGGACTGTGCAATCCTTGAGAAATCATGAACCATTTAAAGATGATTCTTGATAAATCTTGAAGAATATGGGAGGGAAAATTTTGGGGTACAACAAGTATAAATACAACGCCGACCTTGCCCCTACTCGTACTTAACTCCAGAGTATGTCCATGGGTGCAGGTGAAGGCTTTAAGGACTATGCGCAGAAGTGGAGAGACTTGGCTGGGAGAGTCCAACCCCCTTTATCTGACAAGGAGTTGGTTGACATATTTCTTGGGACGCTGTCTGGTCCATTCTTTAATCATTTGATAGGCATCTCATCAGTTGGTTTCACCGAGCTGATTTTGATAGGAGAAAGGGTAGAGGCTGGGATTAGAAGTGGTAAGATATAGAAAGACACCTCTTCGAGTTCAGCAAAGAATCCATTCAGTGGTAAGAAGGATGCCAGTGCCATCTATAGCCCGAGAGGTCAAAGCAGAGCTGAACACCATCCGATAGTAAGTGTTGTAATGAGACCTAGTCCTACGGCTGCTCCACAATGTAACAATCAACAAAGGGTAGAAAGACCACAAAGGCAGTTTACCCAGATTAATATGACATTGACAGAGGTTCTACCCCATCTACTAAGATCCAACTTGGAAACCTTGAAAGAGGCTCCCAAGAATCCTAACACCATGTCTCCTCGGTACAATCCAAACGCTCATTGTGCCTACTACTCTGAGAGTCCCAGCCACGATACAAATGACTGATGGGCTCTGAGAAATAAGGTACAAGATTTGATTGAAGCCAAGGAGATTGAGTTCGATGCTCCGGAGAAGCCCAATGTCATAACTGCTCCCATGCCTAAACACAATCGAGGACTCAATGCCGTTGGTACCGATTTGTTTGTGACCTTAGTTTATGAAGTTTCTACTCCCCTTATGACTGTTAAGAAGAATTTGTTACTGGCCAGTTTATTTCCGGGTTATGGTGAAGGTTGCCACATGTGTTCATCTCTGCCTTCTAGTTACTATTTGCTGAAGATAGGTGTCCAGCGCCTGATGGACAATAGAGAAATTTTGTTTGAGAAAACTTTGATTCCAACTATTTCGTTCAAAGATATCGCTATTATAACCATTTCCGCCAATCCTTCCAAGGTCTCCTCGAGAAGACCTGTTAGGATTACACCCGCTCTGAGAGTTGCTCCATTAATAATCACCTTTCCTGGTCCTGTCCCGTACGCCTCAGACAAATTCATCCATTGGCATTATGGCGCCGATGTTTACTATCATGGCGCTAAACAAGATCTGAAGAATGAAGAGGCTGATCCCGATGTCAATAACATTGTCGGGACCAGTAAGATTACCAGAAGTGGAAGGGTTTTCTCTCCCGATATTTCCCTAAATACTGTCAATAAGCATGTTGTTATTTCACCTGCTATTCCTACCGATACTCCAACTACTACTCATGTTCTTACTCCAATTGTTACTCTTGTCGTCGAGTCATCTGGGACCCGAGGCAAAGAAGCTATAGGTGAGCCTTCCCGGACGGAGGCACCTAGAAAGATTATCGTAGAAGCCTCTAAGCAAGAGATAGAGGAAATATTAAAAATAATTAAAAATAGTGACTACGATATGGTCGAGAAACTGGGGAAGACCCCCTCGAATATATCCATGTTGTCTCTGTTGTTGTGTTTCGAGGCCCATGTGAAGGCTTTGATCATATTCCTCAAGACTGCGCATGTGCCACAAGAGACCTCGGCTGATCAATTCAAAGACTGTGTAGCCAGCTTGTCTGCTGACAATGCGCTGGGTTTTTCAGATACCGACTTGACACCGATTTGGAGGAAGCATAATGATGCTCTGTATGTATCGATCGAATGCAGGGGCACCACTATGGCTCATGTGCTAGTGGATACTAGGTCTTCGTTGAATGTTCTTCCTAAGAAGGCCCTCGATCGGTTGGATTGTGAGGGCTTGACCTTAAAGCCTAGTAATATTATGGTAAGGGCTTTTGATGGGTCGAAGAGAATGGTGCATGAAGAGGTGGACATCCCTGTCAAGGTAGGCTCTCAAACCTTTGAATCCACATTCTATGTGATGGACATCAGGCCGTCATATTCTTGTTTGTTGGGTCGTTCTTGGATCCATGAGGCTGGGGCTTTTACTTCTACATTTCACCAAATGCTGAAGTATCCGGTGAAGGGGAAGATTGTCATTATTCATGGCGAAGAGGAGTATATGGTGAGCCACCTAAACTCCTTCAGGTATGTGGAAAAGGACGGGGAATTCATAGAGACTCCTTGTCAAAACTTTGAAGAAGTTCCCCAGATTTTGGCATCGACTAAGACTACTACCAGCACCAAAACTCCTCTGAAGATGGCTTCTCTCAAAGACGCCAGAGCAGTGATTGAAGAAGGTGGGTATACCAATTGGGGACAACTCCCTGATTTTACTCACAAAACTAACAAGTTTGGTTTGGGCTTTACTTCAGGAGCTCAAAGGGTTGTTCGACGCACTCGAGTTAGAGGACCTCCCCTATGCATCAACAATCGGGGAATTAATGCCATTGAAGACAGTGAGGAAGACTCTGACATTGACAGCTGGATATACCCGACTACCAACGGTGGACCGAGTAACTGGACAGATAGGGATTTTATACCAGTTTCTTTTATTCTGTAGTAATTGTCTTATTTGTTTTCTAAAGTTTGTAATAAACAATTTAAACTTTATGGCCATGTGTCTTACCCGAGGCACAATTGGTTCTATCTGTGAGGGTTATTATGTCATTTCATATATCATCAATAAAACATTGGACGTTCTTTGCATACAAATTTTGCACTCTCAATTTTTCCTTTTTGCTTTTATTTTATCAATACAGCTATGCTCTTACACACACTCATGTATCCAACTACAGATCCATATCCACTCTGGATCCCATTAATAACAATTCTGCTACTGCCAGTTATGATTTTGAAAATCCGATCAACCAAGCTGAGGACGAAGGTGAGGACGATTGTGAGGTGGCTGGAGAACTTACTGGACTATTACAGCAGGAAGAAAGGGCTATACAGCCTCATGAAGAGCCAATTGAGATGATAAACTTGGGCATGGAGGAGGACTGAAGAGAAGTCAAGATCGGTGCAAATCTGGAGACTAAGGTCAAACAGCGGTTGATACAGTTGTTTCACGACTATATTGAGATCTTCTCTTGGTCATATGAAGACATGCCTGGTTTAAACACTGATATCGTGGTACACCGCCTGCCGACTAAAAAGGATTGTCCTCCGGTTAAACAGAAGGTTTACCGTATGCGCCCAGAAATGTCAGAGAAGATCAAGGCAGAGGTCATGAAGAAGTTCGACGCAGAGTTCTTAGCTGTCACCTCCTATCCGCAGTGAGTTGCTAACGTCGTTCTGGTACCTAAGAAGGAAGGCAAGGTACGAATGTGTGTGGATTACAGAGACCTAAATAGGGTGAGCCCCAAGGATGACTTCCCGCTTCCTCACTTTGATGTTCTGGTTGACAACACCGTGCAACACAAAATTTTCTCCTTCATAGATGGTTTCTCTGGCTACAACCAAATCAAGATGGCTCCTAAAGACATGGAGAAGATAACATTTGTCACACAGTGGGGCACTTTCTGTTACAAGGTAATGCCTTTTGGGTTGAAAAATGTTGGGGAAACCTATCAGCGAGCCATGGTCGCTTTGTTTCACGATATGATTCACCATGAGATCGAGGTTTATGTTGATGACATGATAGTCAGGTCTCAAACTGAAGAGGAACATCTGGATCATCTACAAAATTTGTTCGACAGATTGAAGATATACAAGCTGAGGTTGAATCTGAATAAGTGCACTTTTGGGGCAAGGTCTGATAAGCTTTTGGGTTTCATCATCAGCGACAAAGGTATTCAGGTAGACCCCGCAAAGGTAAAGGCCATACAAGAGATGCCGGCTCCCCGTATAGAGAAAGAAGTTAGAGGTTTCTTGGGACGCTTGAATTATATCACCAGGATCATTTCACATTTGACTGCTACTTGTGAGCCCATCTTCAAGCTTCTGAAGAAAGATCAAGTGGTAAAGTGGAATTATGAATGCCAGACCTCCTTCAAAATGATCAAAGAATATCTCCAAGAACCGCCAATTCTGATGCCTCTGGTTGAAGGAAGACCTTTGATACTATACTTAACAGTGCTAGACAATTCAATGGGGTGTGTGCTGGGGCAACATGACGAGTCTGGTCGAAAAGAGCACACAATATACTACCTTAGCAAAAAGTTTACCGACTGTGAGACAAGATACTCACTGCTTGAGAAAACTTGTTGCGCTTTGGCATGGGCTGCTCACCGACTAAGACAGTACATGTTGACCCACACTACTCTATTGATATCTAAGATGGATCCAATCAAGTACATCTTCGAGAAGCCCGCTCTCTCCGGAAGAAAAGCGAGATGGCAGATGATCTTAACGGAATATGATATACAATATACAACCCAAAAAACAATCAAGGGAAGTGTATTGGATGATCATTTGGCTCATCAGGCCGTGGATGACTACCAGTTCATGAATTTTGAGTTCCCGGACGAGAACATCATGCTGGTGACTGACTATGAAGAACCTGGACCAGATGAAGGACCTGAGGAAGGATCCCGATAGACTATGGTTTTTGACGAAGCTTCGAACGCACTTGGTAATGGCATCGGCGCTGTAATCATATCTCCTGAGGGCTGTTATACTCCTTTCACTGCCCGACTATGTTTCAACTGCACTAACAACATGGCGGAGTATGAGGCATGCAACATGGGTCTCAAAGCCGCTATTGACCTCAGGATCAAGTTCTTAAATGTCTTAGGGGATTCAGCCTTAGTGATAAGTCAGATCAAAGGCGAATGGGATATGAAGCATCTGAATCTCATCCCATACAAAAAGCATGTGTTGACATTTCTCCCACACTTTAAGGAGGTAACCTTTGAACATTTCCCACAAGAGGAGAATCAGTTAGCGGACACGCTAGCTACCATGTCTTCTATGTTCAAAGTCAGGTGGGATAACGAAGCTCCCCGAATCACCATTGAAAGGTTGGATGAACCAGCGCACTGTTGTAAGATTGATACCGAAGAGGTAGCAGACAAACCCTGGTTTCATGAATTGAAGAAGTACCTCGAGACTCAAGAGTATCCCAAAGGGGCATCTGTCAATGATAAGAAGTTTCTGAGAAGGTTCGCTGCAAAATTCTTCCTCAGTAATGGAATCCTCTACAAGCGCAACCATGACTCTACCTTATTGCGGTGTATAGACAAGAGCGAAGCAGAGAGGATTATGACAGATCTACATGAAGGTTCCTTCGGAACCCATTCAAGTGGGCATACCATGGCTAAGAAGATCCTACGGGCATGATACTACTGGTCCACTATGGAAGCAGATTGTTATCATCACTCCCGAACTTATCATAAGTGCCAAATCTACGCTGATAAGGTGCATGTGCCTCCGGTTCCTTTGAACGTATTGACAGCTCCGTGGCCCTTTGCAATATGGGACATTGACATGATCGGAGAAATCAGGCCTACCGCTTCCAATGTACATCGCTTCATCCTGGTGGCCATTGATTACTTCACAAAATGGGTTGAGGCTGCCTCTTTTGCTACTATGACCAAGAATGTCGTGGCGTGGTTTATCCGACATAATCTGATTTGTTGGTATGGTGTGCCAGAGAGAATTATTACCGACAATGGTACAAATCTCAACAATACGATGATCACTGAGCTCTGTAAACAATTCAAGATACAACATCATAACTCTTCTCCCTACCGGCCGAAGATGAATGGAATTGTCGAAGCGGCTAACAAGAACATCAAAAAGATTATACAGAAGATGACGGTGACATATAAATACTAGCATGAGATGTTACCATTCTCTCTTCATGGGTACCTCACCTCAACACTGACGTCGACAGGGGCAACACCCTACTCTCTGGTATATGGCATGGAGGCGGTCCTACCCATCGAGGCCCAGATTCCTTCTTTAAGGATTATGAAAGATGCGGGTTTAAATGAAGATGATTAGATCCAGACTCGACTTGATCAACTAAATCTGATCAACGAGAAGAGACTTACTGTTGTTTGTCATGGTCAGACGTATCAAAAACGAATGATCAAGGCTTTTAACAAAAAAGTCAGACGTCAAGAGTATCAAGTCGGGGATTTGGTAATCAAGCGCATCATACTGCCGCAAGGTGATCCCAGGGGCAAATGGACTCCCACATATGAAGGGCCATTTGTGGTCAAAAAAATTTTCTCAGGTGGAGCTATGATTCTAACCACCATGGACGGTGACGACCTTCCTCACCCTGTCAATGCAGACATAGTGAAAAGATACTACGCTTGATCAAAGACCCACTAGGTTGATTGGCCTAGGAAAAAATAAGGGCTTCCCGGTGAACCAAAAGGGTTTGGGTAAAAATAAGGGATGAAAATTAAAAAAATTTATACACCCGGCAAGTCGAAAACCTGAAAGGGCGACTTGGGCCAAAAAAAGGGTATCCCGGTGGACTGAAAACCCGAAAGGGCAGTTCAGGAAAAAGTTAGGGATGTAAAGCGTATCACTATGCTCCATTGGATCACCTTGCGCTCAGACCTCAGTATCAACTGTCAAGCTCGAACGGCACCGATCAATCTAATCAGCTTCGGACAAGCAGCAAAGTGATGAGACGCTCGAAGACATAGCGGCAATAGAAGAATTGAAACTTAAATGGGACTATTGCACATAATTGTTTTATTTTTGTTGTACACAATATTGTATAGCCTCCTTTTCACGGCGGCGTTCTCTTATTAGAGCGTCAGCTTTCTTGTACAAAAAACGCCTGTTATAGGCCAACTTCAAGAAATTAATACAAATCATTTTTTACAAAACCATTTGTTTTTCTTTTCCCGTTTTGTTTTGCAAGAACGTCCAATGATTTATTCTTGACATATGCACTTGAATATAATTGCTGCTCATAAATATTTACATAAGAAACAAAAAGACAATTGCCCGTAACTTAAGAAACAGGGGCAAAAACAAGAAATGTCAAACCCGACAGTTACTCTATCCAGCAGGTACCGAGGCATAAACAACTTTGAAATATAATCATCAGTGCATACGACTTCGTAACATCTATACCCCCCCACAGAGTAAAAGCAATCAAGGAATTTGATATCAGCTTTCCCAGAGCAGGAAGTAATCTCCCCAGCCAGGGTCTCTCAGAAACCTGACATTTATATCCCCCAACCGAATTTCATAATCGCAAACAGGTCATAAAATTTGTGTCTCAAGCAGAGTTTATTTCTCTGCATACAGAAGCTCAATCCCCAATAAAGCTTATTACTTCAGCCAAGGAAATTCACCTTCCAACAGAGCTTTTCCCCTGCATAGCTATTCTCGAACAGAGTCTCTCCCTGGCAGAATAGTCACAAACAACAAGGAGTAATTTTCTAGCAATAATCATTTTGTTCACCATCCCTAGTGGAAGTAGAAGAACCACAATCCTCTACAACAGTCAGGAATTCTATACTCTCCAGCAACAGTCAGGGATTTATTTTCCAAGACTCGGACATGTCCTAATAAGAATTTCATGTTCATACATCATGACAGTCGCATACATATCACATACAGTATAATCTCATTTATTTTGAGAACATCATCCCACCATGCATTTCATGCATCGCATATAATTAACCTTGTTATCTTTTCAGGAAAGACAATTATCATCAACGATCCCAACACTTATACATGCCATATCTGCAGACAGCTAATCTACATGACCAAATGAAGTAACCCTACTATCCTGGTTCCTTCCTATAGCCATACTATCCAGGCTTTCATCTCGAACTAACCCACCTATCTAAGTTCCTTCTCATAGCCCTACTATCCGGGCTTTCATCTCGAAGTAACCCTACTATCCAGGTTCCTTCTCATAGCCCTAATATCCAGGATTTCATCTCAAAGTAACCCTACTATCCAGGTTCCTTCTTGTTGCCCTACTATCCAGACTTTCATCTCGAAGTAACCCTACTATCCAGGTTCCTTCTCATAGCCCTACTATCCAGGCTTTCATCTCGAAGTAACCCTACTATCCAGGTTCCTTCTCATAGCCCTACTATTCAGGCTTTTATCTCGAAGTAACCCTACTATCCAGGTTCCTTCTTACAGCCCTACTATCCAGGATTTCATCTCGAAGTAACCCTACTATCCAGGTTCCTTCTCATATCCCTACTATCCAGGCTCTCATCCCAATGGGGTGTGTGCTGGGGCAACATGACGAGTCTGGTCGAAAAGGGCACACAATATACTACCTTAGCAAAAATTTTACCGACTGTGAGACAAGATACTCACTGCTTGAGAAAACTTGTTGCGCTTTGGCATGGGCTGCTCACCGACTAAGACAGTACATGTTGACCCACACTACTCTATTGATATCTAAGATGGATCCAATCAAGTACATCTTCGAGAAGCCCGCTCTCTCCGGAAGAATAGCGAGATGGCAGATGATCTTAACAGAATATGATATACAATATACAACCCAAAAAACAATCAAGGGAAGTGTATTGGATGATCATTTGGCTCATCAGGCCGTTGATGACTACCAGTTCATGAATTTTGAGTTCCCGGACGAGAACATCATGCTGGTGACTGACTATGAAGAACCTGGACCAGATGAAGGACCTGAGGAAGGATCCCGATAGACTATGGTTTTTGACGAAGCTTCAAACGCACTTGGTAATGGCATCGGCACTGTAATCATATCTCCTGAGGGCTGTTATACTCCTTTCACTGCCCGACTATGTTTCAACTGCACTAACAACATGGCGGAGTATGAGGCATGCAACATGGGTCTCAAAGCCGCTATTGACCTCAGGATCAAGTTCTTAAATGTCTTAGGGGATTCAGCCTTAGTGATAAGTCAGATCAAAGGCGAATGGGATATGAAGCATCTGAATCTCATCCCATACAAAAAGCATGTGTTGACATTTCTCCCACACTTTAAGGAGGTAACCTTTGAACATTTCCCACAAGAGGAGAATCAGTTAGCGGACACGCTAGCTACCATGTCTTCTATGTTCAAAGTCAGGTGGGATAACGAAGCTCCCCGAATCACCATTGAAAGGTTGGATGAACCAGCGCACTGTTGTAAGATTGATACCGAAGAGGTGGCAGACAAACCCTGGTTTCATGAAGTGAAGAAGTACCTCGAGACTCAAGAGTATCCCAAAGGGGAATCTGTCAATGATAAGAAGTTTCTGAGAAGGTTCGCTGCAAAACTCTTCCTCAGTAATGGAATCCTCTACAAGCGCAACCATGACTCTACCTTATTGCGGTGTATAGACAAGAGCGAAGCAGAGAGGATTATGACAGATCTACATGAAGGTGCCTTCGGAACCCATTCAAGTGGGCATACCATGGCTAAGAAGATCCTACGGGCATGATACTACTGGTCCACTATAGAAGCAGATTGTTATCATCACTCCCGAACTTATCATAAGTGCCAAATCTATGCTGATAAGGTGCATGTGCCTCCGGTTCCTTTGAACGTCTTGACAGCTCCGTGGCCCTTTGCAATATGGGACATTGACATGATCGGAGAAATCAGGCCTACCGCTTCCAATGCACATCGCTTCATCCTAGTGGCCATTGATTACTTCACAAAATGGGTTGAGGCTGCCTCTTTTGCTACTGTGACCAAGAATGTCGTGGCGTGGTTTATCCGACATAATCTGATTTGTCGGTATGGTGTGCCAGAGAGAATTATTACCGACAATGGTACAAATCTCAACAATACGATGATCACTGAGCTCTTTAAACAATTCAAGATACAACATCATAACTCTTCTCCCTACCGGCCGAAGATGAATGGCATTGTCGAAGCGGCTAACAAGAACATCAAAAAGATTATACAGAAGATCACGGTGACATATAAATACTAGCATGAGATGTTACCATTCTCTCTTCATGGGTACCTCACCTCAACACTGACGTCGACAGGGGCAACACCCTACTCTCTGGTATATGGCATGGAGGCGGTCCTACCCATCGAGGCCCAGATTCCCTTTTTAAGGATTATGAAATATGCGGGTTTAAATGAAGATGATTAGATCCAGACTCGACTTGATCAACTAAATCTGATCAACGAGAAGAGACTTACTGTTGTTTGTCATGGTCAGACGTATCAAAAACGAATGATCAAGGCTTTTAACAAAAAAGTCAGACGTAAAGAGTATCAAGTCGGGGATTTGGTAATCAAGCGCATCATACTGCCGCAAGGTGATCCCAGGGGCAAATGGACTCCCACATATGAAGGGCCATTTGTGGTCAAAAAAATTTTCTCGGGTGGAGCTATGATTCTAACCACCATGGACGGTGACGACCTTCCTCACCCTGTCAATGCAGACATAGTGAAAAGATACTACACTTGATCAAAGACCCACTAGGTTGATTGGCCTAGGAAAAAATAAGGGCTTCCCGGTGAACCAAAAGGGTTTGGGTAAAAATAAGGGATGAAAATTAAAAAAATTTATACACCCGGCAAGTCGAAAACCTGAAAGGGCGACTTGGGCCAAAAAAAGGGTATCCCGGTGGACTGAAAACCCGAAAGGGCAGTTCAGGAAAAAGTTAGGGATGTAAAGCGTATCACTATGCTCCATTGGATCACCTTGCGCTCAGACCTCAGTATCAACTGTCAAGCTCGAACGGCACCGATCAATCTAATCAGCTTCGGACAAGCAGCAAAGTGATGAGACGCTCAAAGACATAGCGACAATAGAAGAATTGAAACTTAAATGGGACTATTGCACATAATTGTTTTATTTTTGTTGTACACAATATTGTATAGCCTCCTTTTCACGGCGGAGTTCTCTTATTAGAGCGTCAGCTTTCTTGTACAAAAAACGCCTGTTATAGGCCAACTTCAAGAAATTAATACAAATCATTTTTTACAAAACCATTTGTTTTTCTTTTCCCGTTTTGTTTTGCAAGAACATCCAATGATTTGTTCTTGACATATGCACTTGAATATAATTGCTGCTCATAAATATTTACATAAGAAACAAAAAGACAACTGCCCGTAACTTTAGAAACAGGGGCAAAAACAAGAAATGTCAAACCCGACAGTTACTCTATCCAGCAGGTACCGAGGCATAAACAACTTTGAAATATAATCATCAGTGCATACGACTTCGTAACATCTATACCCCCCACAGAGTAAAAGCAATCAAGGAATTTGATATCAGCTTTCCCAGAGCAGGAAGTAATCTCCCCAGCCAGGGTCTCTCAAAAACCTGACATCTATATCCCCCAACCGAATTTCATAATCGCAAACAGGTCATAAAATTTGTGTCTCAAGCAGAGTTTATTTCTCTGCATACAGAAGCTCAATCCCCAATAAAGCTTATTACTTCAGCCAAGGAAATTCACCTTCCAACAGAGCTTTTCCCCCGCATAGCTATTCTCGAACAGAGTCTCTCCCTGGCAGAATAGTCACAAACAACAAGGAGTAATTTTCTAGCAATAATCATTTTGTTCACCATCCCTAGTGGAAGTAGAAGAACCACAATCCTCTACAACAGTCAGGAATTCTATACTCTCCAGCAACAGTCAGGGATTTATTTTCCAAGACTCGGACATGTCCTAATAAGAATTTCATGTTCATACATCATGGCAGTCGCATACATATCACATACAGCATAATCTTATTTATTTTGAGAACATCATCCCACCATGCATTTCATGCATCGCATATAATTAACCTTGTTATCTTCTCAGGAAAGAAAATTATCATCAACGATCCCAACACTTATACATGTCATATATGCAAACAGCTAATCTACATGACCAAATGAAGTAACCCTACTATCCTGGTTCCTTCTTATAGCCATACTATCCAGGATTTCATCTCGAACTAACCCACCTATCTAAGTTCCTTCTCATAGCCCTACTATCCGGGCTTTCATCTCGAAGTAACCCTACTATCCAGGTTCCTTCTCATAGCCCTACTATCCAGGCTTTCATCTCAAAGTAACCCTACTATCCAGGTTCCTTCTCGTTGCCCTACTATCCAGACTTTCATCTCGAAGTAACCCTACTATCCAGGTTCCTTATCATAGCCCTATTATCCAGGCTTTCATCTCGAAGTAACCCTACTATCCAGGTTCCTTCTCATAGCCCTACTATCCAGGTTTTCATCTCAAAGTAACCCTACTATCCAGGTTCCTTCTTACAGCCCTACTATCCAGGATTTCATCTCGAAGTAACCCTACTATCCAGGTTCCTTCTCATATCCCTACTATCCAGGCTCTCATCCCAATGGGGTGTGTGCTGGGGCAACATGACGAGTCTGGTCGAAAAGAGCACACAATATACTACCTTAGCAAAAATTTTACCGACTGTGAGATAAGATACTCACTGCTTGAGAAAACTTGTTGCGCTTTGGCATGGGCTGCTCACCGACTAAGACAGTACATGTTGACCCACACTACTCTATTGATATCTAAGATGGATCCAATCAAGTACATCTTCGAGAAGCCCGCTCTCTCCAGAAGAATAGCGAGATGGCAGATGATCTTAACGGAATATGATATACAATATACAACCCAAAAAACAATCAAGGGAAGTGTATTGGATGATCATTTGGCTCATCAGGCCGTGGATGACTACCAGTTCATGAATTTTGAGTTCCCGGACGAGAACATCATGCTGGTGACTGACTATGAAGAACCTGGACCAGATGAAGGACCTGAGGAAGGATCCCGATAGACTATGGTTTTTGACGAAGCTTCGAACGCACTTGGTAATGGCATCGGCGATGTAATCATATCTCCTGAGGGCTATTATACTCCTTTCACTGCCCGACTATGTTTCAACTGCACTAACAACATGGCGGAGTATGAGGCATGCAACATGGGTCTCAAAGCCGCTATTGACCTCAGGATCAAGTTCTTAAATGTCTTAGGGGATTCAGCCTTAGTGATAAGTCAGATCAAAGGCGAATGGGATATGAAGCATCTGAATCTCATCCCATACAAAAAGCATGTGTTGACATTTCTCCCACACTTTAAGGAGGTAACCTTTGAACATTTCCCACAAGAGGAGAATCAGTTAGCGGACACGCTAGCTACCATGTCTTCTATGTTCAAAGTCAGGTGGGATAACGAAGCTCCCCGAATCACCATTGAAAGGTTGGATGAACCAGCGCACTATTGTAAGATTGATACCGAATAGGTGGCAGACAAACCCTGGTTTCATGAAGTGAAGAAGTACCTCGAGACTCAAGAGTATCCCAAAGGGGCATCTGTCAATGATAAGAAGTTTCTGAGAAGGTTCGCTGCAAAATTCTTTCTCAATAATGGAATCCTCTACAAGCGCAACCATGACTCTACCTTATTGCGGTGTATAGACAAGAGCGAAGCAGAGAGGATTATGACAGATCTACATGAAGGTGCCTTCGGAACCCATTTAAGTGGGCATACCATGGCTAAGAAGATCCTACGGGCATGATACTACTGGTCCACTATGGAAGCATATTGTTATCATCACTCCCAAACTTATCATAAGTGCCAAATCTACGCTGATAAGGTGCATGTGCCTCCGGTTCCTTTGAACGTCTTGACAGCTCCGTGGCCCTTTGCAATATGGGACATTGACATGATCAGAGAAATCAGGCCTACCGCTTCTAATGCACATCGCTTCATCCTGGTGGCCATTGATTACTTCACAAAATGGGTTGAGGCTGCCTCTTTTACTACTGTGACCAAGAATGTCGTGGCGTGGTTTATCCGACATAATCTGATTTGTAGGTATGGTGTGCCAGAGAGAATTATTACCGACAATGGTACAAATCTCAAAAATATGATGATCACCGAGCTCTGTAAACAATTCAAGATACAACATCATAACTCTTCTCCCTACCGGCCAAAGATGAATGGCATTGTCGAAGCGGCTAACAAGAACATCAAAAAGATTATACAGAAGATGAAGGTGACATATAAATACTAGCATGAGATGTTACCATTCTCTCTTCATGGGTACCTTACCTCAACACCGACGTCAACAGGGGCAACACCCTACTCTCTGGTATATGGCATGGAGGCGGTCCTACCCATCGAGCCCCAGATTCCTTCTTTAAGGATTATGAAAGATGCGGGTTTGAATGAAGATGATTAGATCCAGACTCGACTTGATCAACTAAATCTGATCAAGAGAAGAGACTTACTGTTGTTTGTCATGGTCAGACGTATCAAAAACGAATGATCAAGGCTTTTAACAAAAAAGTCAGACGTCAAGAGTATCAAGTCGGGGATTTGGTAATCAAGTGCATCATACTGCTGCAAGGTGATCCCATGGGCAAATGGACTCCCACATATGAAGGGCCATTTGTGGTCAAAAAAATTTTCTCGGGTGGAGCTATGATTCTAACCACCATGGACGGACGACCTTCCTCACCCTGTCAATGCAGACATAGTGAAAAGATACTACGCTTAATCAAAGACCCACTAGGTTGATTGGCCTAGGAAAAAATAAGGGCTTCCCGGTGAACCAAAAGGGTTTGGGTAAAAATAAGGGATGAAAATTAAAAAAATTTATACACCCGGCAAGTCGAAAACCTAAAAGGGCGACTTGGGCCAAAAAAGGGTATCCCGGTGGACTGAAAACCCGAAAGGGCAGTTCAGGAAAAAGTTAGGGATGTAAAGCGTATCACTATGCCCCATTGGATCACCTTGCGCTCAAACCTCAGTATCAACTCTCAAGCTCGAACGACACCGATCAATCTAATCAGCTTCGGACAAGCAGCAAAGTGATGAGACGCTCGAAGACATAGCGGCAATAGAAGAATTGAAACTTAAATGGGACTATTGCACATAATTGTTTTATTTTTGTTGTACACAATATTGTATAGCCTCCTTTTCACGGCGGCGTTCTCTTATTAGAGCGTCAACTTTCTTGTACAAAAAACGCCTGTTATAGGCCAACTTCAAGAAATTAATACAAATCATTTTTTACAAAACCATTTGTTTTTCTTTTCCCGTTTTGTTTTGCAAGAACGTCCAATGATTTATTCTTGACATATGCACTTGAATATAATTGCTGCTCATAAATATTTACATAAGAAACAAAAAGACAACTGCCCGTAACTTAATAAACAGGGGCAAAAACAAGAAATGTCAAACCCGACAATTACTCTATCCAGCAGGTACCGAGGCATAAACAACTTTGAAATATAATCATCAGTGCATACGACTTCGTAACATTTATACCCCCCCACAGAGTAAAAGCAATCAAGGAATTTGATATCAGCTTTCCCAGAGCAGGAAGTAATCTCCCCAGCCAGGGTCTCTCAGAAACCTGACATCTATATCCCCCAACCGAATTTCATAATCGCAAACAGGTCATAAAATTTGTGTCTCAAGCAGAGTTTATTTCTCTGCATACAGAAGCTCAATCCCCAATAAAGCTTATTACTTCAGCCAAGGAAATTCACCTTCCAACAGAGCTTTTCCCCCGCATAGCTATTCTCGAACAGAGTCTCTCCCTGGAAGAATAGTCACAAACAACAAGGAGTAATTTTCTAGCAATAATCATTTTGTTCACCATCCCTAGTGGAAGTAGAAGAACCACAATCCTCTACAACAGTCAGGAATTCTATACTCTCCAGCAACAGTCAGGGATTTATTTTCCAAGACTCGGACATGTCCTAATAAGAATTTCATTTTCATACATCATGACAGTCGCATACATATCACATACAGCATAATCTCATTTATTTTGAGAACATCATCCCACCATGCATTTCATGCATCGCATATAATTAACCTTGTTATCTTTTCAGGAAAGACAATTATCATCAACGATCCCAACACTTATACATGTCATATCTGCAGACAGCTAATCTACATGACCAAATGAAGTAACCCTACTATCCTGGTTCCTTCTTATAGCCATACTATCCAGGCTTTCATCTCAAACTAACCCACCTATCTAAGTTCCTTCTCATAGCCCTACTATCCAGGCTTTCATCTCGAAGTAACCCTACTATCCAGGTTCCTTCTCATAGCCCTACTATCTAGGCTTTCATCTCAAAGTAACCCTACTATCCAGGTTCCTTCTCGTTGCCCTACTATCCAGACTTTCATCTCGAAGTAACCCTACTATCCAGGTTCCTTCTCATAGCCCTACTATCCAGGCTTTCATCTCGAAGTAACCCTACTATCCAGGTTCCTTCTCATAGCCCTACTATCCAGGCTTTCATCTCGAAGTAACCCTACTATCCAGGTTCCTTCTTACAGCCCTACTATTTAGGCTTTCATCTCGAAGTAACCCTACTATCCAGGTTCCTTCTCATATTCCTACTATCCATGCTCTCATCCCAATGTAACCCTACTATCCAGGTTCCTTCTCATAGCCCTACTATCCAGGTTCTCATCCCGAAGTAACCCTACTATCCAGGTTCCTTCTTATAGCCCTACTATCCAGGCTCCCATTTCGAAGTAACCCTACTATCTAGGTTCCTTCTCTTTTATCTCCAAACAATAGTTTACAACATTGTAAGACCTGGACCCGACCAGATACAATCAATTTCATAATTCCCCAGTAAGTCGCTGTGCAGCCTGGACCCTGACCAGATATGCAGTTCACTTCCACCTCCTCAAGAGTTGGTTCCCCGATAGATTTATGGACAACCGAAGCTCCTAGACTCTACTTCCCAGGACATAAATCAGCATCCCTCGGTAAAGTCCTCCTCAACAGTAGGTACAAGAATTCTCGCAAAGAAATCTCATGCGACTGATATATTTTCTGGATGGCATCTTTAAGCCCATCTCTGACGACTCTCTGTCGACTCCCAAATGGCATCTGTAAGCTTATTCCCGATATCACCGATCAATGTTACTTCATGCGAGTGCAAATTTCTGGGCACTCTAGTGTTCAATCATCTTCCATCTTCAGATCACGAAAGGCAGATCAGCCAATCTACATCCTCAGGTTTAAGAAGATTGAACAGGGGAAGCTGTTGTACCCCAGAATTTTCCCTCCCATTTTACTCAACATATGTTCATTGAGATCCTCAACTTGCTCAAGGATGCCCAAGAATTGACTAGGCAAACTCTCTCCTAAAGCAATGAACCTCCAACTAGGGTTTCCATTTTCATCAAGATGGGTGAGTCCCAAGGGCCTAATATGCTCTCCATAGTCCTAATATGTTCTCAAGACCATACATGCCAAGTTTCATGCCTTGCATAAGAAGTTTGCCCAGTCAACTGCTCAGATGCTTGAAAATCAACTATATTAGGTCAAAAGTCAATTGGGGCACACATACAGTCAAACTTCAAGATTTTTGGTCAACATCAAAATTTTGAAGTAATACCCATCATTTGATCAAGGGTTGATCATGATTCCCCAAGGAATTCCCCTAATTCATCAAAACTAAAAAGTTGCTAAATTAGGGTTTCTCAGGAAAAAGCCAACCAAACTTTGACCAAGCATAACTTTCTCATACTTTATCAGAAATTTCTCATCCAAGGCTCATTATGAAGAGAATTTAATTCCCTACAACTCATATTCATTCCTCAAGTTCAATAAATGCACTCATGGAAAGATGTGAATTCAGACATTATAGGTCATTCCAAAAAGTCAATAAAAAGACCTTTTGGGTCAAAGCTCCTTACATGAACATGGAAGATCCAATTGAGATGAAACCAAAGAGGTTGCTTAGGGGACATCCTAAGATTTATAAAAAGTCAAATAACACCCTCTTAAGGTCAAAATTCAGAGAGATATGCATTGTCAAAGTTGTCCATTTTTAGAAACTTGCCCAACGTCAACAATGCCCAAAATTGCATTTTTTTTGCAAATGGGCCCAATTTTTTATGATTGCATCTTACCTCTAACAATGTCCACGACCCAAACACTCTTCCATTTTTTATTGACTTTATTTATTTAATTTATTTTGATTTTAATCATTTAAAAAATCAAATTAAATCAAATAAATGATATAAAATATGGAAGATTTGTTTTTTGATCTGATTTTGAATGAAATGCAATCCATTTATGCTGCCAAAACAAAATCAAATCGTGCCAAGGTTGATTGGAGTGAGAATGGAATGATTTAGCTTGATTTGGAAAGAAATAATGCAAGGTTGGAATGGAATCAAATCTCAATAATTGGCAAGGATTTAGAGCTCTTTTGTTAACCTAATTCAAAGAGATACATATACATAACACATCCCAAGCATAAGGAGGCAGAAAAACCGTGTGAAACGGCCAAGAACAAATTGTGCTTGTTGTCAAAAAATCTCGATTGGAGTCCCAGTTTGCAGCCACTCTCAAGGAAGTTTAAAGATTGCAATACATTCCTGGACGTCTCTGGAAGCTTTTCCAACCCTTGCCGAGCTCTAAAGCATCAAGAATCACGCTCCATACCCATCACGGTTTGACATATTTTTTTATTTTGATTACGTGCATACAGGCTTTTTCCATGAAATTTCATCATATATTCTGGTTTGTCATAAGGATTTGATGCTTGCTGATTGCTTTAATTGAGTTTTGAGTGTAGGGAAGGAAGATAGCCATTACTAGGGTTTCAAAGCTTCATTTTGGGGCTTCCCTATATAGGCGAAATTAGATCAAATCCTGGGCACCATTGAACCCAGGGCATGATTTCTGACCTACTTGTACCTTTGGTTTACATTTATTTGGCTTGTGTTGCATTTTCAATTATTGCAGGTTTGTAGCCATGGACGAAAACTGTCACTATAACCTTCAGTGACAGTTTTGTCCGTAGGTAAAAGATAGGCATCTAAAATAATAGTGCTGAGGAAAGAGACGATTGCAAGGCTGACTTCCATTGGTCCATTTAAATTCACGTGCGCGTTTCGTGCATGAAATATTGTTTCCATTATATTATTATTTTGTCATATATATCAACGAATGATAACTTAGCCTGGTGGTAAGTAGGAACGTATGGGAGGTGAGAGTCCTGGGTTCGATACCTAGGTTTGACATTTTTATTTTCTAACAATTTGATTGCAGATCCGGTGTGTCTCACCTTCCCAATACCTGCCATGCGCCCTCTGATCTCATCCATTGGATTCACCTCTAGCCAGATCCAAGGCCCAACACACGCAGGTCCACCATGAGTCCTCAGGAGATGACTTCACTGGACCAGGCGCCAGGCTCTGGGCCATTATTCCGGGCCCATTATAAATTTGGAATCACACCCCTAAATTGCTTCTCACAATCAGGCCCAAATCCCATTCTTTTTTATTTCTTTTATTTTATTATTTGTCTTAATTTTTTTTTTTACAAAATCATTTTTTTATTATTAAGTCATACAATCAGAAAATTACAAAAAAAAATATTAGGTTTAGTTTTTTTGTAAAATATTTATTTGCATTTAATTAATTAGTTTAATTAGGTTAACTTAAACATTTTTTTTGTAATTAAAATTTAATATAAATTAGGTTAACTTAAATACTTTTTCTTTCCATAATTAAAATTAAATAGAATTAGTTTTTTCTTTTATAGTTAAAATTAATTTTTGAAAATTAATTATTTCAACATTGATTATTTTGTTAAATAAGATTAATTAGTAAATTAGGTTTAACTTGCGAATTGCAACTATTTTTCTCAATACAAAATACAAAATTTTTTTTTAATTAATTAGATTTCTTAGGCTTCTAATTTGTTCCTGTCTTAACTTTCGCGCATTGTTTTTTCCTTATTTTTATTAATTATTGTAACTGTTCCAAGTTTGTAATAGTTAATTAGGTTTACTATTTCGCATTTATCATTTCCCCCCAATTTTTGGTTATGTAATCCCCTCCCCAAGGCCTTGTAATAGCTAGGGTTTTAATTTCTCGCACTTTACTTCCGACAATTATAAATTGCCTAGATGTATAGATAAAAGGATTGAATGGTAAGTGTGATACGGTGGGAGAACTGACTTGAGGTTTTGCGTTTGTTTTCGCAAATGTTTCGGTTGAGCAAGAGTCGCCACCGGCTTTTTATTTTATCCTAAAGGAAAGGTTAAAAAGCACAGCAAAAACCTTTTGAGATATTTCGTGGGTTCGGGGGGTAGATTATGAAAAGGGAAGGTATTAGCACCCTTTTCATCCATGGTTATCCATGGGCTCTTAGTTACTTGGTTTTTAGATCACTTGCCTTGATTTTCGATTGCTTGAATATGGTGTGTGTGTGTGTGTGTTTTTGAAAATGTTTTGGAAGAAGATGCCTTGTCTTAGGCTACCCTTGTAACAATTCTTTACTTGAATGTTTTACAAAGGTGTGTATCTTTTCAAAAAGATGTTTCAAATGTTTTTGAGACTTTGTTTTGAAAGTGTGTATGAAGTGTGGTTTTTGAAAAGAAGGCAAGTGTTTTTGCAAGTTGATCTCAAGTAACTAAGAGTTTTGTCTACCCCTATTGTACTCAAAGGTTTTCTCTATGTTTTTAACCCTTTTTGACAATTTTGTTTCACCATTGAATTTGGTGGGCAATCTTGCGTTTAGGATGTTTAACGGGACGGGCGCGGGTCATCGTATGCACCATGAATGCAATGGTGCCAAGTGTCTTTGGCAATTTGCTTTGAAGGGACTATGATCATTCCATTTAGGCAACTTTCGAAAGCGTCATCGAGGGACTTATGATCATTTTGAATTCGTTTTGCCAAAGATACTCAACGTGCAAGCATGGCCCATTTTGGAAGGCAACATGTGGGATTACCCTAGGGGGTGCAAGTGTGATTGTGTATTGATTTCATGTATTTGTCTTGTATTAGGTGATCTAGAGTTTGGTTTTATGTACATGCAAACCCTATGTCTGACCATGGTATAATTGGAAAGTGATAAATTGCAAGAATTTAAAGTCTACGCTATTACAAATAGTATCCGGGAGTGGGGGTACAAATTCACAAATGGGGATGAGACTTTGGGAATGTAGTGTCCAATAATTTACAACCAAATCGAATTGCGGTAAAAGTGTAAATGTAACGAATATACAAAATAAGCAAATGTATAATGTATCAAATGTAAGTATATCGTGTAAGTGTACGTGTACGTATATGAGAATTATTTACAAGTTAAGATGTGAATTTAAATGTATTATTAAGTATTGTTAACCTAATGGTGAGAATTAAACGTTTTCTTTATTTAATCTTTTATAGTCTTGTATTTTTCTTTAATATGTAAAAAAGAATATTTTAATTAAATGAAAAGAAAATGTTCTAAGTTTGAAAATTATTATTTACAATTGATGTAAATTTGTATCTTCATATTTTTGTTTAATATATACAAAAGAGGTATTTTAATTAAAAGAAAGAAAAAAGTGTTTTCGATTTTAATTATATTGTGTAATATCGTTTTATGTACAAATAAGAACATTTTAATAAAAGAGAGAAAAGAAAAGTTTTTAATTCCATTATATTATGTGTCATTGTATAAATAAAATGTTTTAATAAAACAAAACAAAAAAATGTTTTAGTGTTTTAATTATATTATATATTATTGTTTTATGTACAAATAATGTTTTTTAAGAAAAGAAAATGTATTAACTTAAAAATTGTTTTATGTATTAATATTTTTTCTATACAAAACTAGTGTATCATCTCAAAAAAAAAAAGAGTTATGTTAAAACAAAAATTTTAATTTGTAAAAAAAGGAAATGGAAAGAAGAAATAAATGGGCTTGGGCCCAAACGAAATAAAACAAAAAAAAAAGAATAAATAAAGAGGAAAAGGGGGGTGTGTGCCCAGCTTTCAGTGGGCTTAAGGTGTTGAAAATGGGCGAGGCCCAGTTGGTTTGGACAGCAATTGTTTTCTTAGGGTTCTCACATTTGTTTTCATTTGGATAACGCTTAGGGTTTGTGAAACAGAAGCGCGCCGCTTGTGGTTACTTCGTCTTCTCTGTCTCATCTTTGAACCAATGCTCCTGACCCCTCTCCCTGTTGCCAAGCGCCATCACCAATCCTTCTCCCTCCATGGAATGCTCGATTCGTGACAAGCAAAGGTAATCTTGATCTTTTAGGTTTTTTATACTTGCATGATTAGTTCTTTCTTTATTCTGGCCCTTAGATTAATACTTGATGTTGTTTGTTTCTGTGAGATGTGCGTGAAGGGAAAAAAGAGAGAGACACTACCTTAACCCTTGGAGACGGAAGAGGAGGCGGCCTTGGAGGTGCTGTGGCGGCGAGGAAAACTTGATGAGGCTTATGAACTTTGGGGAGACTTCCCTGGTACTCAGTATTCTTCCTTTGCTAGGTTTTATGATGACGATATATCTGAAAGCCTTTTTTGTCTTCTTCTTCTTGTCGCCCTGTTTACATGCTTCGTATGCTTTTTTTTTATCTCCTTCTTCTGTTGCCTGGACGCTTGCCCAATGATGAATATTCTGAGGGCCTTTGATGTTTGTGGTTCTTCTGGATATACTATTGTTGGAACAATCGTTTTGACTAGCTTTTGCTTTGCTTTTGTTGCCTTGTGTATGCTTGAATATTCTTCTTTGTCCCTTCTTCCTCTTGCTGAGATTGAATGATGCCTGTGTTGCCTGTTGAAATGCCTGTGATGAGGGTTTCTCTGAGGCTTTGTGTGGGTTGCAAGAATGCATAAGTTTTTTGTCAATTTTGGAGCTCCTACTGTGTACTTCAGGATTCAGGCTTGATGGTTGGTATAGGTTTGACAGGTTGATGCTTTGAATGGTAAGGCTTTTCTCTAGTTTAGGCCATTTGGCTTGATGGCTTTGGTTGGATTGACAGTGGTTTAAGGCTTCACAGTTTATGTTGGTTTTTATGTTTGGATAATTTGTGGTTATTAAGTGTTTGACAGGCTTGTGCAGGATGGTACAGGGTTGGATTTGGTTTGATTATGCTTTTTGGTTTAAGGTTGATGGTGTTTTTGGCTGGGTTTATATGAACTTACAGGTTATGGCCTTGGGTGTTTGTTTGTGTGCTTGAAAGGTTTTACTGGTTTGGATGTTATGCTTGACAGGTTTTTTAGGCTTCTGCTTATATTGAGTTTTACTGGTTCAATGCTTGTTGGTTTTGGACTTTTTGTTGGACCATAGGTTTGGGCAGGTTATGGCCTTTTAAGGCTTGGAAGGATTTGAATGGTTTCAGGCAGGTTGGGTGAGTTTATGTTTGACAGGTTGTGAGGCTTTTGGCCTTTAGACAGTGTAAGTTTGTGCTGGTTTAAGGCTTGATACCAGTTTAGGCTTGTGGGGTTTCAGGCTTATGCTGGTTCCTTGAGTTTGATTGCAGGTTATGTCTTTTTGATGATAGGAAGTTATGTGGTTCTTATCTCAGTTCTGCTTCTGTTTGTGATATCCCCCCCCCCCTTTGGTACTGTGTTATTACAGTTGTTTTATATCTTTTCTTTCTCAAGCCTCAAAGCCAGTAAGCCTGCTCCTTTTTTACTCTCTCCTCTCTCTCTCTAGTACAGTCAAAATATTAAAATATGTTTGCATCTGTACTTCTAACTGAAAAAGCAATGGCCTAGGGAAATGATGAAGCTGAAATTTGTTGCTTGCAATACATGTTTCCTCTGCATTTTATGTCTTCCTTTCCATACTTTCTGCTTCTTGACAGCATTGATGGCCTTTTGTACTTGTTTGATATCTTTCCATATCCCTTTTGATAGCTTTTGGCAGAAAGTTTGAATTTGGACTTTGTTTGGCAATTCAGTTTGTAACTTGGACTTTGGTTATTTGCATATGCTGTCTTGCTTTTGGACTATGCAGTTTTGACAATTTGAAATGTGCAATTTTAACTTTTGTGCATTTATTTAATTTGCAAACATTTTCACCCTTCTTTGTGAACCGGGAGAAATCCCGTGATTTGCAGAGAGGGCTAACTGATCCCGGCCATTTGCTTTTAATGATGACCTTTATTTTTATCTGTCTCTTTAATTTATTTATCTGCTTCTAACTCTTCTTTTGTTCTTTGTTTTGCAGATAAAATTCCATGGAGCACTGGAGCAAGGGATAGCAGATGAAGAATTGAAGATTAGAAAAATATTTAGGATAGTTTTTATTTAAATTTAAATAAATGTAATATTGTTATTGTAAACATTTTGTAAACAAAAAACAATTATACAAATAATTTAAAGATAAATAAAAAGTCCTTTTATTTGATTAATTCTTTTCTTCTCCAATTGTTTATTTATTATTTAAAATTCTTTAATTATAATAATTGAAAATAAATTCCAATCATTTAAATTTTAGAATAATAAATAATTAAATAAACATTGCTTCAGTATTGATCAGTTAAACCTGGAGTTTCAAACATCCAAAGCAAAACAATAGTTAATCACAGCAATTGCCCAGACGCTTTTTTCCTTTACCGACTTTAATCAAACATTGCAAATTCAAACCCAATGTAACCTTTTACTGATTCAGTCAAACAAATGTGAATTCAATCCAAATCTCGGAATAACTTGCAAAGCATCGTAGAATTAAATCTTTCTGAAGAACCGCGCCTAAAAACCCTAATTCCTGATTAAATGCCAAAGAAGCGTTCGCCTGATCAAAATTGATCCAAAATCAACCAAAACCCTAAGCCAACTGTTTGAAACATTCTAGATTCCTGAAAATCAATAAAACCCTAATTGTGTCTGACTGACGAGAAAAGTCTGTTTGATCGATTCTTGAGCCAACCTGAAAAATCAGGAAACACCTGAAGCTGTGATTTCTTGTGGAAAAATGCGAGGGCAAATTTTGGGGTACAACAGTAAGATAAATCAATTTAAAACGGTAGATAACCCTAATTGTGCAAAGATAATTAACTGGAAAAACAACACACTTGCACATGCTCACTCCTAGGGTTTGCCCCATTTGGTTATCTCGGAAATAATGGTCTTGTCCCTCGAACATAGGGATACCTTAGCAATGACCCGTGATTCAAAATTGTCATAAAGATCATAGTCCCTATTTGTCCCTCGAGTTGCCTACGAACTGATCTTATGACGATAGTCCCTTCGAAATGCTAAGGTATCTTTACTTGTTGCCTTCAGAGACCATTTCGTCCTTTCAAACGTCCCTTTAAAAATCCAATGATGGAGCTACCTACTCCTTAATAGTAGGATAGCACTGTCTAAAGGAAACGAAAATGAACAGATTTTTTTTCGAGTAGGTAGAAATCTTAAGTACTTGCTCAAAATAAAATTTTTTCACACAAACACTTTTCAAAAACAGTTTTCAAAACAACTTCGTCACACTCTTGAGGATCAATACAAGGGTTATCACGAGGTAAACAAAACTTTTCAAAACAAGCACACACAAGCAACTTAAAAAATGAGCAAGTACCTAAGAGCCCGTGGGAAACTACAGATAGAAAGGGTGCTAACACCTTCCCTTTCTATAATCTATCCCCCGTACTCAGAAATATCTCGAAAAAAGATTTATTATGTTCTTTTTCTTTTTCCTTTGTGGGATGAAATAAAAGTCGGTGGCGACTCTTGCTTACTGCAACATTTGCAAATACAAAATGCAAACAATTATTAACAATCAGTTTTGCCACTGTATCACAGGTAATAAGTGAGATTACCCTGAGGGTGATAGTGTGAATAGTGTGTTTGATTTGCATGCATTTAGTCTTTGGTTTTTAGGTTGTCTACTTGTTGATTTTTATCTTGCCATACACACCCTAATTACTAAAAATATATGAAAGCGATAAATTGCAGAAAGTAAAGATTCTACGCTATTACAATCATTAGGGATGGAGTGTACAAATTTATAAATGGGGATTGCAAGAAATTAAAGTCCTAATTATCTATTACAACCATATTGAAATAATGTACAAGAATTGAAATGGGCTTGCTTTGTTTTTGTTAAGAAAAGAAATAAATGGGCTTAAGAAAATATTTTAATTTTTTTTGTTCTCAAAGAAATAAAATAAAACACGTGAATATGATTTTTTTTTGGTGTTTTTAGTTATTAAAAGCTAAAATAAGATAAATAAGAGAAAAAGGAGTCAGAATCAGCACATTGCTGAAACGAGGAGGAGCAGAAGTTCTGACCCTGATACGCTGCAAGAGAGAAAATGTTAGTAGGAAAGTAGAGGGTCAGAAGTTCTAGGCCTGGGTACACCAAGTTTTGAGGTTTCCGGGAATAAAGGGAAATCTAGAAGTTCTGATTGTTGAAGGGGTTCAGAAGTTGTATTGTAGCTGGGAACCTAGAAGTTCAAATATTACTGGCAAGTCAGAAGTTGTGGCTATTTGAGAGAGTGAGGTGATAATGTTTTTGGGTAAGGTTGTCTAGAAGTTATGATTTAGGAATATTGTTTGACAGATAAATGGGTGAAAATGTCATTTAATAAACCTAAAAAGATGCTTCTAGGGTTAGAACCCAAGACCCTTAGTACTAATGTCTTATGCACACGCTTTCTACCACTGGGGTGGCTGTACATCTGGTATCAGAAGCAAAAGCATAAATATGTATCACAAAGTAAACTCTAATGATAAATTACATCTCTTTCTTCATTCTAATCATAACATCTGCAACTTAGTCATTTCTCAAAAAAACGCAAATATAGCAATTATGGCAGGTTTCCATCATGGTTTCAGAAACATAAAGAATGTCCAGACTGTAAATCAGAAACAAACATGTATCTGTTAAACCTAGTTTCCTTAAGAAGTTCTGAACTGATGTTCTCCCTACTTAGGCAGACAAATACATGAAACCTCAGAATATGTACAGCATCAGAGTCAAGATATCTACATTGTATTTTTGAACATTCAAATCTAACAATGCCTAAGTAATATGATGAGAGTCGGCAGAAGCTTGCCTTGCAGCTGGAAAAGGTCATGTGAACTGGAGCCTGGTTCTGATTGCTTGTAATGTTTTGATCAGCTTCCTCGTGTGCTCAGTATACTGGAATAACCTTTAACTTAGGTTATGAATGGCTGGGATATCATAAGTTGTATGGATGATTCGGTCAAGAAACAACTTGAGGGAAGTTGGAGTTTGAATGCAAGAATAAAAAACTAGCAGGTTTTGTATTTGTGTTTGCAGTTTTGGATTCCTGGAATTTTTAGCAAGGTTTTATAGCTTGTTCTTTTCAGTTTTTTTTCCGACCCCCCCCCCTTTTTACAGTTGCAAATGAAGTCCAATTTATAGGCAAGAACTTTGTATCTTGGAGAAGTCAAAAGTACTAACATCATTCTAGCGTGCTGGCTTGTTCTTGAAGTAAGAAAGTATGGTGGTTAGCAGCCTTTAGCCATGCCTAAGCTAGATTTGTAAGCATTAATTAAGGAAAAGTACCCTCAAATGCAAAAGTAAAGCACGGGCCCAACATACTTTTGTACAAGAGTTTGCTTTTTCAAGGATAACAATGTACTTCTATGTCACACGTGGGGAAATCTTTTGGATAAAAACTCAAAAGTGGTTGTGAGCATTAAATGATGATGAGATTTATCAAACCAGAAATCCTACAATATGAGATTATGCATCATAGCTTAAATTTGGGTCAGAAGTTCAGCATCAGCGCAACTTAGAACCAATATCCAACTTCTGATCCTTTAATCTTTTCTCTCTAGCATGTTCTGAGCGAGTTCTCAGACTTTCCAGAAAGCTTATGACATACTTTGTAAGTCCTCTTTGAATTACTCTTGCAACTTCTGACTGAACCTACATGAAAACTGGCCCAGAAATTGTAGACAACTTCTGACTTAAAAAATGCTCAGAATTTACTAAGTGTTTAAGTTTCAGGGACGTGACTTTGAGAATGTATAACTTGAAATCCCATCATTTCTAGAAGAAGTTCTATTCTGCAGTGTTTTAGGTCTCATTAAGGTCTAAAACTCTTGAGTTAGCAGTTCTTCCAGAATCAGCTTGCATCATGGTGGAAATCTGGCCAGAAGTATTTAGAATTTTGACTTTTCCAAAGTAATTTTGACTTTTGAATTTCTTGATAAAACAAACTTCGTATTTTAACATGTCTTGATGAAATATGACTCTTGAAACTTGACTTTGATCCAAAAGTCAAAGTTTGACTTTTCAGTACGCAAATGACCATTTTGCCCTTGTGAATGACTTTCTTGGAAAATTTGTAATTCAAGACTTGGAATTGGATGGAAGCAAACCTGTGGTCCAGGATGATCCTTTGAGGAATGAGAGGAAAAATTTTGGGGTACAACAATGTTCATACATAATGACACGCGCATACATATTGCATACAACATATCTCATTTATTTTGAGAACATCATCCCACAATGCATTTCATGCATCGCATATAACTAATCATGTACATTTGCAGGAAAGATGGTTATCATCAACAATTCCAACAATTAAAGATTAAATCCATGAAGCCATACATGTCATATCTACAGACAACTAATGGAAAATCAGTTCCCGAAACCAAACGGGTCAACTAATCTACGTGATCAAATGAGGAAGTCCTACTATCCATAATTTCATTTTGAAGTAACCCTACTATCCAGGTTCCTTCTCATAGCCCTCCTATCCAGGCTTTCACTTCAAAGTAACCCTACTATCCAGGTTCCTTCTCATAGCCCTACTATTCAGGCTTTCATTTTGAAGTAACCCAACTATCCAAGTTCCTTCTCATAACCCTACTATCCAGGTTCCTTCTCATAGCCCTACTATCCAGGCTTTCACTTCGAAGTAACCCTACTGTTGTACCCCAAAATTTTCCCTCCCATATTTCTTAATACATTTCAAGTGAGATCCTCAAATTGCTCAAGGAAGTCCAAGAGTTGACCAGACAAACTCTCTCCTAAGGCAGTCTACCTCAAATTAGGGTTTCATGTTGCATAAAGACACTTGAGTACAAAGGGTCCCAAATTCTCACCATTGTCCTAATATGTTCCCAAGATCATCCATGTCAAGTTGCAAGCCTTACAGAGGATATTTGCTCAGTCAATTGCTCAAAGGCCTGAAAATCGATTGTGCTAGGGCAAAAGTCAAATGTGTCCTACATGCAGTCAAACTTCAAGATTCTTGGTCAACATTCTAATTTTGAAGTATTATTCATCATTTGATAAAGGGTTTATCATGATTCATCAAGGATTGCTCACAATTCATCAAAACCCAAAAGTTGCTAAATTAGGGTTTTGCAAGAAAAGTCAACTCAACTTTGACCAAGCATAACTTTCTCATACTTTATCAAATATGACCCATACAAATCTCATTTTGAAGTGGATGCAATGCCCTACAATTAATCTTCAGCTCCCAAGTTCAAAATATGCACTCACAAGAAGATATAAATTTGGACATTATAGGTCATTTTGGAAAGTCAACAAAAACACCTTTTTTGTCAAAGCTTCATACATGAACATGGAAGACTCAATTAAGATGAGACCAAACGTTTTGCTTAGAAGACATCTTAAGCTTTCTAAAAAGTCCAAGAACACATCTCTAAGGTCAAAATTGAAGGAGTTATGGATTGTTGAAGTTGACCCTTTTTGCAAAATTGACAAAAGTCAAATGTGCCCAAAATTGTAATTTTTGTCAAATGGGTCCAACTTTTTGTGCTTGCATTGAGTTTGTAACATGGTCCACGACCCATGATCCTTCCCACTTGTCTCTATTTTATTTTTATCATTTATTTTGATTTTTATTTCAATTAAATTAAATTAAATCAAAATAAAATCATGAAAATATCAAAACTAATCAAAGCTTGAGATTTTGTGCATGTTTAGGTCTCTTATACAGTTGGGAAGAGAATCAAATCGTGCAAGCTTCATTTGGACACAAAAAGATTGGATTTGGCTTGATTTGGAAATATTGGCATAAGGATCAAATCATGATTCAATCACCTTAATTGAAAAAGATTTGAAGCAAGTTTGTAACCTAATTCATTCTAGGGTACATATAGAGCATGTGCAGACCAAAAAATAGGGGATTGAGACGAGTGAGAAACAGAAAGCAAACTTGCAAAAACTCAACAAAAGTGGTGAATCAAATTCCAATTTTCAGGCCATTTCAAGCCTTCCCAGCTATCTCAATCGCTTGCTGGATATCTCTGGGTCATATTGAAATCAAATATCACGATTATGGCATTTGTAGCATGATTTCTTTACATATTCTTGATAATTGAATCATTTGCAAGCTATTGGTTATGTTCAATTGCATTTTTATTAACTGTAGAGCAAGATGCCATAGTTAGGGTTCTTGGCTCGTTTTTGGGGTTTTTTGTTACAGGTACAATTGGCCATGGAAAGTGGTACCATGATGATCGTGAGGTTGCAACAAGTTGATTGGTACCACTGGTATTGATTTATCATGCGTGTATATACTTTTGGAAGATCACAGGGTTGTACCTACGCCCAGGAAACTGTAGGTAAAAGTCAGATCTTTTACCAACGGAGAGAGGAAGAAGAAGGGTGGCATGGCACTCCCTGATTCGCTTATTCAAAATTCACGCGTTTTGAAGTATATTATTTTGTTTTTCCAATATAATCATTATTTGTTATTCCATGTACAAGAAAACACGCTAGCTCAGATGGTCAGTGTACAAGGGAAATTGCCAAAGGGCCTGGGTTCGATCACCAGGTCCCCATATTTGTCAATATTATTTTCTTTTACATCATCAGGTACACATGCAAACAAGGAGACCACTATACGCCCTCAATGTTCAACCACCCGATCTCCAACAAGCTAGATCCAAGGGCCATCCTTTGGAGGTCCACAATGCACCCTAGTCAAGAAAGCATACAGGATCTGGAAAGTCAACATGGGCCAAGGATTATTGGGCCCAGAAATTGCTATTGGCACCTCCATTGCTAGCACAACCAGGCTCGTTTCTTTTTTCTTTTATATGTTTCATTCTATTTAATTTCTTTATTTATTTATTTTCTAAACACAAAATTAAATTCTTTTTTTTACAAAATCATAAAATCAATTTCATCAAATTAGAATTTAGGTTTTTCTATTTTTATCAAATTAATTTAATATTAGTTTAATTTAATTTTAGGGTAATTCTAACCTTTTTGTAAATAATTTAAAATAAATTAGAAAATTAGGGTTTGTTTGATTTAATTTTTATTTTCTTTTCTTAAAATAACAAAAATGCAAAAATAGGTCAAATTAATTATTTTTCTTAAATTAAATTAATTAGTAATTAGGTTTCTATTTACTCAATTAAAGCCTTATTTTCTCAAAAGTAATCAAAAACAACAAAAATATGATTTTTCTTTCAATTAGGTTTAGACGGGGTCAAAACCCTATTTTTTCTCGTTTTCGATTCATCGCGCGCATTTATTTTTTTTACGATATTAATGTAACTGCTCATGGTATGTAATAGTTTAATTAGGATTTTTCTTTTATTTATCGTTTTACGGGTATTTGGCTATGTAATTAATCCCCCTCCCTGAAGCCTTGTAATAGCGTAGTTTTATTTCTCGCATTTTAATTTTCGCAAATATTAACTGTTAGATGTATGATAATAGGATTGCATGACAAGACTGTATGTTAATTTAAAATGACTAGCAAACTCTAATGTGCAAAGATAATAACTGAAATCAAATCACTCGCACATGCGCACTCCTAAGGTATACTCTCACTTCGGTTGCCTTCGGTAAACGATCATTAAGTATAGGGTATCTTAGTGGTTTCCCTCTTGTCTAAACAAAGGTCAAATGTCCCGTTTGGAAATGTTGCCTCGGAAATGTTGCCTCGGAAAGGTTGCCTCGAAAATGTTGCCTCGAATATGATCTCAAGACATTAGGGTTATTACTAAGACGTCCTAACATTTCTTTAGTGATTGTACGTCCCTTTTGAATTGACCCTTACAACTCCAACGACAGTGCTTCCTATTTCTCAAATAAGTAGGATAGCGCTGTCTAAAGGAAACAAGAATAAAAACATTCTTTTTTCGAGTAGGTAGATGCTCGTAGGTACTTGCTTAAAATAAACTTTTCACACTTACACTCTTTATAAACAAAAGTTTTCAAAAACACTTCGTAACACTCTTGAAGACAGAAGCAAGGGTTAAAACGAAGCAAAATAGAAACTTTTCAAAACACACAAACACGGAAGAAATTTTTAAAATGATGAGCAAGTACCTAAGAGCCCGTAGAAAACTAGAAAACTACGGATAGAAAGGGTGTTAATACCTTCCCTTTCTATAATCTACCCCCCGTACTCAAAATCTCGAAAAAGGAATTTTTCTATGCTATTTTCCTTTCCAGTTGGATAAAATAAAAGTCGGTGGAGACTCTTGCTTACCGCGACATTTTGCAAACACAAACGCAAAACGCAAACCAGCATTTTCCTAAAACAGCTCGGTTCTGCCACCGTATCACACCTACTATCTAGGTTCCTTCTCATAGCCCTACTATCCATGCTTTCATTTCGAAGTAACCCTACTATCCAGGTTCCTTCTCATATCCATGCTATACAGGCTTTCACTTCGAAGTAACCATACTATCCAGGTTCCTTCTCATAGCCCTACTATCCAGGATTTCAGTTCAAAGTACCCTACTATCCAGGTTCCTTCTCATAGCCCTACTATCCAGGCTTTCAGTTCGAAGTAACCCTACTATACAGGTTCCTTCTCATAGCCCTACTATCCATGCTTTCACTTCGAAGTAACCCTACTATCCAGGTTCCTTCTTATAGCCCTACTATTCAGGCTTTCATTTCGAAGTAACCCTACTATCCAGGTTCCTTCTCATAGCCCTACTATCCAGGCTTTCACTTTAAAGTAACCCTACTATCCAGGTTCCTTCTCATAGCCCTATTATTCAAGCTTTCAGTTTGAAGTAACCCTACTATCCAGGTTCCTTCTTGTAGCCCTACTATCCAGTCTTTCACTTCAAAGTAACCCTACTATCCAGGTTCCTTCTCATAGCCCTACTATCCAGGCTTTCATTTCGAAGTAACCCTACTATCCAGGTTCATTCTCCTTTATCTCCGGACAATAGTTTGCAACACTGTAAAACCTGGACCCGACCAGATACGGTCAATTTCATATTCCCCGGTAGAGTAATGGACAATCAAAGCTCCTAGACTCTATTTCCCAGAACATAAGTCAACATTCCCCGGCGAAGTCCTCCTCAATGGCAGGTACGGGAATTATCGCAAAGGAATCTCTTATGCGACCGATATCTTTTATGGATGGCATCTTTAAGCCCATCTCCGAAGACTCTCTGCCGCCTTCCAAATGGCAACTGTAAGCCCATTCCCGATATCACCGATCAGTATTACTTCATACGAGTGGAAATTTCTAGGTACTCTAGTGTTCAATCATCTTCCACCTTCAGATCATGAAAGGCAGACCAGACAACCTTCATCCTTAGGTTCAAGAAGATTGAACAGGGGCAGTTGTTGTACCCCAAAATTTCCCCTCCCATTTTCACTCAAAACATACTCCTATAAGTCCTCAATTGCTCAAGTTGACTATGGATTGACCAGACAAATCCTCCTCTTAAGACAATGAGCCTCAAACTAGGTTTCACTTCTGATCAAGATGTTTGAGTTCCAAGGGTCCTAAATGGTTTCCATTTCCCTAATACTCCCTCAAGATCATTCATGTCAAGTTTCATTCCTTGCACAAGAAATTTGCTCAGTCAACTACTCAAATGTCTGAAAGTTAACTATGCTAGGGCAAAAGTCAATTGTGACCCAGATATAGTCAAACTTCAAGATTTTTGGTCAACATAAACATTTTTGGGTAATATCCATCATTTTATCAAGGGTTGATCATTATTCCTCAAGGAATGCTCCTAATTCATCAAAACTCAAAAGTTGCTAAATTAGGGTTTCTATAGGAAAAGTCAACCAAACTTTGACCAGGCATAACTTCCTCATACTTTATCAGAAATTTCTCATCCAAGGCTCATTTTGAAGAGAGTCCAATTCCCTACAACTCGTCTTCATCCCTCAAGTTCATAAAATGCACTCATGAAAAGATATAAATTTAGACATTATAGGTCATTTCAAAAAGTAAACTAAAACACATTTTAGGTCAAAGCTTCTTACATGAGCATGGAAGACCCAATAGAGATGAAACCAAAAGGCTTGTTTATAGGACATCCTAAGGTTTATAAAAAGTCCAAGAACACCATCTTAGGGTCAAAATTGAGAGAGATGTGCATTGTCAAAGTTTGCCATTTTTGGAGATTTGCACAAAGTCAACAATGCCCAAAATTGCTTTTTTTTTCCCAAATGGGCCCATCTTTTCAAGATTAAATCTCAGTCCTAGCATGGTCCACGACCTATGGGACCCTCCATGCCTTTTTGTTTTTGTTTTTTTAATTTATTTTGATTTTTATTCACTTAAAAATCAAATAAATTCAAATTAAATCAAATTTGTGGAATGAGATTTGTTTTGCATTTGAATTATAGATCTCATATGCTGTCAATGACCAAAACAAATTGTGCAAGCTCTAAAATAAGAGGAAGTCTCCAATTTTAGAAAGATTTGAATCAAAATTCAAGACCATCAATCTTTTGATTCTTTCCAATTTTATTGACCTAATTGGATTCGGTACATATACAGAAGCTTTGTGAACCCTAAGGAAGAGAATTCACGCGCAGCCTGCCTTCCTAAGAACAAGAACAAAGTTTAATTTTTTGTGAAAAAAGTGCAGACTGGATCTTTCTCCATAGGCCGTTTCAAGCCATTCCAAGGATCAAATCATATCCCTGGACACTCACTGAAGCTGTTGCAAGCATTCATACGGCCTGAAACATCAAGAATCGTGTTCTCTCATATCCACGATTTGTGTTTTTTTCCAAAACTCGATTATAATGATTCTTACATCATAAACATGTTTTGATTATGATTGCTATCATATTTGCAATGTTTTTGATTGGTTTAATTGAAGTTTAAGCGCAAGAATAGCTTCTTGCCATGGCTAGGGTTCATAAGCTCGAATTTGGGGTTTCCTTATCTAGGGAAAATTGGCCTAGATTAGGAGTATCATAACACTCAGGGGGTTATTTCCCATTGATTCATGGCTTTGGATAGAATTTATGTTACTTGCATTGCATGTTTGACGTTTTCAGGTTTTCGTCACTATAGTCTATAGTGACGAGTTCGTCTGTAGGTAAAAGCTCTTTCTAAAATAATAGTCCCTGGGGAAGAAGATGACGGCGTGGCAGCACACCACTGGTCCATTTAAATTTTCATGTGTTTGTATAGGAAGCTGACTTTTCATTCTTTATAATATATTATTTGTATGTGTATTAACGAATGAAGCAAATGGTTCAGTGGTAAGTAGGGAAGGCTCCAAGGCGCGCGTGTGTAGGAGGTCAGGGGTTCGATCCCTGCCTCCTACATAATATTTTTCCTAATGTTTGGTTGCAGATCTGGTATTATCCTCCCAAGCGCGCCTATCATGCACCTCAAGATCTCATGCCTTGGATCATCCCCTAATCAGATACAACATGCAGCAGGCAAGGAGCATGGTAAACCCTCATATGGGAGTCCCACTGGATCATGCGCAGTAATTGGGCCACCAACAGGATTGGGCCTGGAAAATTCAACTCCTCACACCTTCAGAAGTATTTTTCATACGAGGCCCATTCTTTTTCCTTTTTTTAATTTCTTATTTTAATTATTTGTTTTAATTATTTTTTTTTACAAAAAAGTCATTGTTTTTTAATTAAATCAAAAATCATAAAAAACACAAAAAATATTAGAATTAGGTTTTTTTATAAAATAATTAATTCTATTAATTAATTAGGTTAATTAGAATAACTTAAATTCTTTTTTTCATAGTTAAAATTAATTAGAAATTAGGTTAATTTACAAACTTAATTATTTTTTTCTCAAAAATAGAAAAAAAAATATTTTTTTTATTTATTAAATTAAATGTCTTTGAATTTAATTTTAATTTCATCGCGCGCATTTATTTATTTATTTTCCAATTAACGTAATTGCTCCGAGTTTGTAATAGTTTAACTTAGGTTTACTATTTTCATTTACTGTTTTCCCCGGTTTTTGATTATGTAATCCCCCTCCCCAAAGCCTTGTAATAACTAGGTTTAAATTTCTCGCACTTCATTTTCTGTGATTAATTAAACTGTTAGATGATTGATAATAGGATTGTATGCAAAAGATCATAATTTAAAACAGTAGAAAACCCTAAATATGAAAAGATAATAACGGAAAAAACAAACACTTGCACATGCTCACTCCTAGGGTTTGCCCCACTTCGGTTGCCTTCATGAAGTATAGGGAGTTTTAGTGGTTTCCCTCTAGTCCCGAAAGATAAAAAATGACCCATTCGAATGTTGCCTCGGAAATATCTTTAGGACTCTAGGGTAATTACTAAGGCTTCCTAATCATTGCTTTAGTGATCGTACTTGTCCCTTTCGATTGTCCCTTAAACTCCAACGATGGAGCTACCTACTCCTTAATAGTAGGATAGCATTGTCTAAAGGAAAAAAGAAAATGAACAGACTTTTTCGAGTAGGTAGAAACTCTTAAGTACTTGCTCAAACGAACTTTTACACTTACACTTTCAAATAAACTTTTCAAACTAAAGTTTTCAAAAATACTTTATCACACCCTTGAGGACTGATACAAGGGTTACCATAAAGTGAAACACTACACTAAGGCATTTTCAAAACTTTTCAAACACACAAACACACAAAAGCAATTTAAGAATGAGCAAGTACCTAAGATCCCATGGAAAACTATGGATAGAAAGGGTGCTAACACCTTCCCTTTCTATAATCTAACCCCCGTACTCAGAAACATATCAAAAAAGGTTTTTTCTGTTCTTTTCCCTTTTCCTTTGTAGGATGAAATGAAAGTCGATGGCGACTCTTGCTTACCGTACATTTGCAAACAAAAAACACAAAACTAGTAGTAACATAAAAACAGTCAGTTCTGCCACCGTATCACAGGAAGGTTTCAGCTAAACAACATGTCGATCTTTAAAGGTAGACATGATCCTGATGGCACACATATGTGTCTCAGAGGGATTGAAAAGATCTTCAGAGTGATGGCTTGCTTAGAGGAGTAAAAGGTGCAATTTGGTGCTCACATGTTGGAGGTAGAAGCTGAAGACCGGTGGGATAACGCACATTAGAGGATGGAGATTTTGGTTACAGAGATCACTTGGGTTGTTTTCAGAGCTGCATTCTTGGAAAAGTACTTTCTTGAGGATGTACGTGGTAAGAAGGATATTGAATTCCTTAAACTGAAACAATGGATTTCAATTGTTGCTGAATATGCTGCTAAGTTTAATGAGTTGGTGATGTTTTATATTTATTATAATAATTCATAAGCTGGAGCATCTAAGTGTATCAACTTTAAGAATGGTTTGCGTCCTGAGATTAAGAAGGGTATTGGGTACCAGGAGATTCTCCAGTTTCCCATACTAGTGAATTAGTGCAAGATCTATGATCAGGATAGCAGGGCCAAATCTTCCTTTTATAAGAGTTTCAGTGATAAGAAAGGGAAGAACCAAGACCATGGGAAACCATATAGTGCTCTAGCTGATACAGGGAAGCAGAAAGTTCCTGATGAGAAGAAGCCAAGTGGGGGAGGAACGCCCACTTCTGTTAAATGCTTTAAGTGTGGTGAGTCAGGCCACCATGCTAATGATTGCAACAATAAGGTTCTGAGATGTTTCAAGTGTGGAAAGACATGTCACAATGCTTCTAATTGCAAGAATGAAGGTCTGACTTATTTCAACTATAGTGAACAGGGTCACATCAGTACCTGGTGTCAGAAGCCGAAGAAAACTGCTACTGCTGCTCAGACTAATGACAGAGTGTTTGCTTTGGATGGTTCTGAGGTTTCCAAGAAGGATAACTTGATTCGAGGTACTTATTTTATTAACAATGTTGAGTTGGTTGCTATTATTGATACAAGTGCCACTTATTCGTTTATTTCGCTTGAATGTGCTACTATGTTGGGATTGAAATTGTCTTCTATGAATGGTAGTATGTTGATAGATACTCCGGCTAATAGTTTTGTAACTACTATTTTTGTATGTTTGAGTTATCCACTAACTATCTTTGGTAAGAGTTTTGTGATTGATTTGGTGTGTCTACCCTTGCACCAAATTGATGTTATTCTTGAAATGAGCTGGTTAGAGTTCAACTATGTCCATATCAACTTTTATAGAAAGACCGCGAGGTTCCCTAAGTTTAGTGATGGTGGAGAGCTGATGTTTTTGTCTGCTAAGCAAGTAGAATAACTTTTAGAAGATGAAGCTTTGACGTTTGCACTGTTTGCATCGTTGCAAGTCGATCGTGAAGCCGTAAGTCTTGAATTATGTGTCATCTGTGAATTTCTAGATGTGTTTCCAAATGACATCACTGATTTTCCTACATAGCATGAAGTAGAGTTTCCCATCAAATTAGTACCAGGTACGAGTCCAATGTCAATGGATCCTTATAGGATGCCAACTTCGGAATTGGATGAGTTGAAGAAATAGTTGGAAGAGTTGTTTAATAATAAGTTTATTCGACCGAGTGTTTCTCCATAGGGTGCTCCTATGATGTTGGTTAAGAAGAAGGATAGTAGTATTAGGTTATGCATGTACTACGTGCAGTTGAATAAGGTGATTATCACGAATAAGTATCCACTTCCAAGGATTGATGATTTAATGGATCAGTTGGTAGGTGCTCGTGTGATCATCAAGATTGACTATAGGTCTGTGTTGTACCCAAAAATTGTTCCTCTCACTTATCAAGGATTTGCTCACAAGATCTCTTGGACTCAAGACTGCATTAGGGTTTGATCAGCTCAAGACACCTCCTCATACACTGATGACCAAAATTAGGGTTTGAGTTTTCACAAGTATTTTTGGACTATCAATGCTTCATATGACTTTCAAAGATCATTATGGACCCCCAAGATTACTCATGTCAAGTTTCAATCTCTGAATCACATTTTTGAGTAGTCAATTGGACAATTGACCTAAAAATCAGCTGTATTAGAGAAAAAGTCAACCATGGCCAATTTTCAGCCAAACTTCATAATTTTGTATCCACATCAACATCTTAGACTCATATGTATCATTTGATCAAGTTTGGACCATAATTCCCCAAGAAATTTGATCAAATCATCAAAAGGGCAAAATGGTCAAAATTAGGGTTTTGACTGAGAAGGAGCAATTTTTGATTTTTAACCTAGAAAATGGTCAATTGATTTAAGGCATGATCTCAAGAGTTAAATTGCATCATATTGACCTAATTACATGGTTCAAAACATTGCAAATCCATTGGATTGACAAATGAATTTTTTAGTCAACTGATCAAAAGTCAACTGTGCACTGAAAAGTCAAACTTTGACTTTTTGGTCAAATTCAAGTGCCAAGGATCATAATTCATCAAAGCATGTTAAAATTTGAAACTTTTTCATCAAGAAACCAAAGATTTAAGATTTGGATTTGAAAAGTTGAAAAATTCTAACTTAGAAAATTTTCTAAGTATAGAAAATTTCTTTTTTTCCTCAACTTTAGGCCAAATTTTCATCATGATACAAAATGATTCAAAGGAAGTTCCCAACATGAAAGTTGTAGATCTCCAGGAAATATAAAACTTTTCCTCACACTATTTCTCCTAAAGATGCTTGGATTTCAAGATATAATTTTGTGAATACATGCTCATGAACTAAAATAACTTCGTGAAATTTTGCCCTAGTTAGGCATGTTTTTGACCTAACTTCATGGAAACTTTTCACCTAGTTCCAAGAGGAATATTCAAAAGCATTTCAAAGATGGGTCGTAGAGAACACTACAAGATTTAAAAAATGTCCAAGAACTCCTTGAGATCATTCTCGAGTAGGGAGAATCGAAGAGATGAAGTTAGGGTTTTCAAACTTAATTATAGGTCATTTCCATGAAGAACAAGTTTTCAAATTTGCAAATTGGTTGTACAATCTTCACTTTTCAGGCCTCAAACTCGTTTGTCACTCCACCATTAATGGATTTAACAAGGTTTCATGCCCTAAATCCAAGCATTCAATGCATTGTACAAGGAAATAGCCATTTTTGGAAGAAAGGCAACATTGCCATTTTGAAAAAGCATGGTTTTTACATTTTTCCATTTCTTGAGCCTTGGACTTGTTCTTTCTGCACAAACCAAGTCTCTAAACCAGAACAAAACATGTTTAAAGCTTCAAACCACCCTATAAGATCAGATTGATGCCTTAAGAAGTCATTTCTCACACTTTCTTCAAAAACAAGAAATGTAGCAAGACATGTGATCTTGTACTTCTGACCAAGCACAAGTCCTCCAACCTTTTGCTCTATATAAATCCATCATTTTGCAACTAAAATCACGCATGCCCAAGCCTTGAAACACCTTAGAATCAGAAATTGTATACCAAGCCTCCAAACTTGCCATTTTTGACTTGTAAACTGAATCTTCTACTCCACTCGTGCGTTTTCAGGCCTTTCGCTTTCCCAAGCTTCCTTACCACATAAGTAAACTATCCCACACCCTGAAACATCACTGTAACTCTATCTTCCCCATTGTTGAAGTTCAAAAACAAAGAAACACAGGTGGACTTCTCCAGACCATTCCAGCCACCCTCAAGACAAGCTAAGTATTGCATTAGCTTCCTAGAGGTTCAAGGAAGCTAACATGATCATCACAGAATCCTAAAGCAAGCTCATTTTCAAAACATGATTTCCATTTTCAAGGTGAGTTTTCTGTTTTTCTAACTCTTGATACAGGCATAGTTAGCTTTCCAATTGTGAGTATAGAATGTAGACATCATTGCTACGAAGTTGTACATATCCATAGCTTGCATTTATTTGGCTTGAGTTTAGAGAATTTTAAGTTTGAAGTTTCTGAAAAAATTAGGTTAAGAATTAGGGCCAACAAAATTCTCTCTGATCTTGGGCTTATAGTTTTAGTTACGCACATGGTTAGAATCGTGAAGTAAAATGTTGTAATGTTCATGTTATCACTTTCCATTTTTGTTGAGAAATGAAAAAGTTATAGGGGGTCCGGCTGGCCAAAGGTTGAAGATGAAGTACAGGGCAAGGAAGTGTTTTATGTTATGTATTTTTGTTTTCATTTAGACTAACGGATGTACAACCACCCTAGTGGTAAGGCAGCGCGCAAAAATTCCCTAGGTCACGGGTTCGAGCCTTGGCGCTGCCTTTTGCATTTTTTCATACTTTTTTCCATTTTTTTGTTGTTTTTGCAGCATGGGCTTCGGCACATTGGGCCCTTATGTTTTTTGCTAACTTTCTGCCTCCCATTTGCTTTCAACACCCCTGGCCCAAATATTTTATTTATTTTATTTATTTTTATTTTTATTTTATCAAATATATTTTCTTAATAATAAAAAATCATAAAAATATAAAAATGATAAATGTTATATTTTTGTTTTATTTTATTTTATTTTCGCATAAACAATATTTATTTTTATTTAAAGTTATATACTATCCCTTTTTTTAGACTTGTGAATTAAATTAAAATTAGGTTAAATACTTATTTTTCTTTCATACCTATTAATTATTTATTTTTACATATAAAAAGACCAAAATACTTCATAAATACCATATATTATTTCCAATACAAAAATACAAAAATACTTAAAGAAATTTATTTCCTTTTAATAAATTAGAATTAGAGTTTAATCAAAAAAATTCTAAAAAATAATTTCCTTCCTTAATTGATTTAAGTTTAATCTTGATTTGTTTATTAGGCTTAGGTTAAAACTTTTTTACATAAAAAAGAACAAAACAAAATCTTATTTTGCATTTACATATCTTTGCATATTTAAATTATCTTGTACATTATTTATTCCAATACTTGTATAAATTCGATTTGGTTGTAATAGATTAATTAGGTTTATATTATCGCAAACCCCATTCATCAATTGTATACCCCCTCCCACAAAATGTTGTAATAGCGTATTAATCTTTAAATTTCGCAATTTATCGCTTTACATAACATGTTAGTAATTAGGATTTGTATGGTAAGATAAAATCAATCAAATAGAAAACCCTAATCCAAGATAAAATCAAGCATGAAAATGACACACTTGCATACAAGACACCTTTAGGGTTATCCCACTTGGTTTCCTTATACAAAATGGCCATATTACGCATGTAAAGTGTCTTAGCAAAAACAAACGAATATAAGATCATAGACCCTCGATGACGCTACTCAAAGTTGCCTTACAAAAAGGATCTTAGTCCCTAAAATATACTAAGATACTTTGCAAAATTGCTAATCATGGCTATACGATGGCCCGCGCCGTCCCGTTTACATCCAAAGATAGGGTTGCTTACCAAATCAATGGTAAGACAATAATGTCAAAGGAAAAGGAAATGAACAAGAAAGGAATTTGAGTAGGTAGATTGCTCCTAATTACTTGCTCCATTTCAAAATAAACATCCTTGCTATTTTCAAAACAATCACATACACTTTCAAAACATCTTACAAAATTGAAAATATTTTCAAAAGATCAACATCTTTGTATACATTCTTACGAACGAGAATCATTACAAAGATCGCCTAAACAACGGCCTCTTTTACAAAATACTTTCAAAGCCACACAAAACACAATTTCAAACAAAAGCAAGTGATCTATCAAGTAACTAAGAGCCCATGGAAAACCATGGATAAAAAGGGTTCTAATACCTTCCCTTTTCATAGTCTACCCCCCGAACTCAAGAAACAATCTCAAAGGTCTTTCCTGTGCTTTTTCACCTTTCCTTTTGGATAAAAGAAAAGTCGGTGGAGACTCTTGCTAACCGCAACATTTGCGATAAAACACAAAACAATCAAGTCAGTTCTCCCACCGTATCATAGAACTGGCGACTCTGTTAGGGATAATTCTAAAAGTGGGGTTACCTTAGGGATTAGATCACATTTACTTGCTTACATTGTTTGATTTATTTGATTTACATTATGGTTATTTGTTTGGGTTTGAATCCTCTACCCGGATTTGGGATACATTATAGGTAAGTAGCAATATATTGTGGAAATTGTGCGGGGTATACTGACATGGTCTAAGCAATAGTTATGTTAGTGCGACATATTTGTGAGTATCGGTAGTCTTTGAGTTAATCAAAGAGAATACGGGGTCGCTGAGTGATGTCATGAAGCACTAATGAACTTTTAGAACCTTTACTTGACCAACTTGGCCTTTAGGATGTAGTGAAATGACCGGCTTTAGTACAGTCTGAAGTTGGTAGATACTCGATACTACACTCATTGAGGTTTGGTTTCTTGGGATATTCTGGTCGCCATTAAAGAGGCTTGAGCTGGAACAATGACCAAGGAAACGATCCAGTGATATTAAGCTCCTTAGAACCCGATTACTATTACTAGGACAGGTTTAAGCCAACTAAACTTCAAGAGGGTACTTACCTATAAAACTCCATCCAAGCCTAAACTAAGGACTTGTTTTCTTTGCTTGTATATGCATACTTGTACATAACATCATGGAAATCATGAACATCATATACAGCCACTAACCATTTCAAGGATTTTGGAGATTCATCTTTGTTCTTGTTTTTTAGGATATGGATTCACTTCGCAGGAAAACTATTCAAGTCAACCTTGTGAGAATTCCTTCACAAATAAAGGAGCTAGTGTCAAGAATTCCTGAGAACTCTCCATTCACCGAGAGACATGGTCGTCTACTCAACCTGGTCACCTCCAACACAGACGAGGACATGCTGAAGGTGCTCTTTCAGTTCTTTGATCCTTTACACCATTGCTTCACATTTCCCGACTATCAACTTGTGCCTACTTTGGAAGAATTGTCTCAACTCTTGAGAATTCCCATTCTCAATCAACTACCTTTCAACGGTACAGAAAGGGATCCAAAGCCAGAAGAGATTGCTCAAGCTCTACACTTGCACTCATCTGATGTCACAACTCATTGGGAAACAAGGAGTGGTGTCAAAGGTTTCCTAGCAAAGTTCATGTTTGAGAAAGCCCAAAGCTATTGGAATTCCTTAGACTTGCAAGCCTTTGAGGAAATTGTGGCTCTCCTCATCTATAGGATGGTTTTGTTTCCAAATCCTGACCAACTCATAGATGTCAACACTGTCAAAATCTTCATATCACGCAACCTGGTGCCTACATTGCTAGGGGATATCCTACACTCTTTTCACACTCGCACAATGAGGAAAAGAGGTATCCTCGTGTGTTGCACTCCTATCTTGGAAAGATGGTTTACTTCTCATCTTCCCCAATCAGTCTTAAAGAATGATCAAGGTTCAAGGTGGTCACAAAGGTTGATGACGCTCAAACATTCATACATTCATTGGTGCTCCCGTTCCAAAGAGAATGTTATCATTGTTGGCCAATGTGGAGAATTCCCTAATGTCCCTTTACTTGGCATTAAGGGAGGAATCACCTACAACCCATGTTTAGCCTTAAGGTAGTTTGGTTATTCCCAAAGCGATTGCCCGCACGAGATTCTTATTCAAGGTTTGGTATTTGACTACGACAACGACGATCAAGGTCTTCGCCAGAGATTTATCCGAGCTTTGAGGATGCTAAACAAGGTGGATAGCAAGACTTTGGGGCACAAGAATTCCATCCCTCTTGAGCCTTACCTCAAATGGGTACGAACTCGTGCTCAGAGTCTTATAATGCCTTACCCCTCCATTCTCCCGGTAATCATTGAGCCTGTCAAGGAGGGAGATTTTCCATACACTATCCTACATCCTGGCATGCCCACATCTCTTGAAGACCTACAAAGGGATTGGATACAACTCAAAGGAGAGCAAGATACTTTCGAAGCCCAATTCTACGCAAGCGAGAAAAAGGTTTTGGAACTCACTAGGCTACTTCATGAGGAGCAGACTCTGAATGCCTACATTGCACCAAAGAGGATGCGCACTACTTTTCTATCTTAGAGCTTTTGTATTATTTTGCCGAAGGGGAATTGATGTACTCAAACTTTATCTTATTAATATAACGTGTGTTTCCTTTTTGTCTAAAGCGAATTTGAATCTTTGAAATCCTTGAAAACATTGCATATGCATATATCATTCATCATAACATAAGTAGGTTTTTGCAACAAGTCTCCTTATCTCTCTAATGTTTATTTCAGTAAGATGGATCTCGAGCAAACAGTGAAAGATCTCCAAGCTCAAAATACACAGTTTCAACAGTTGTTCATGACCCTAGCCAAGGGGCAAGAAGAGTTGAAGACTCTGCTGGCTGAAGAGAGGAAAAAGAAAACAAAGAAGGTGACCGAAGTCTTAAACATGGGGAGAAGATTTCAGGGACAGACAAGAAGGACTTTGAATTTTGCGACAACATCCAGTGAAAGAGAAGGGAAAGGCAAGGAAACAGTTGTCCCGTAAGAATCAGAAGAAGATGAGGAAGAAGGGGAAGACTACTCTGAGGAACAGTATCCTCCAGCTGATGACAAGTATAGGCATCTCAAAGAGCGTTTGAGCGTGATGGAAATACAAAAGGTGTCGGGCTTAGACTTTGAAGAATTGGGACTAGTGTCGGGGATTGTGATTCCTCTGAAATTCAAAGTGCCTATGTTTGCAAAATATGATGGAGTGTCATGCCCTAAAATGTACCTCCGATCATACGTGAGAAAAATCCAACCCCACAACACTGATAAAGACTTATAGGTGCACTTTTTCCAAGATAGTCTGTCTGGAACACAACTCGACTGGTTTTACCAACTAGAAAGAGCCAACATCCATAATTGGGAAGATCTTGCCGCAACTTTCTACAAGAAATATCAATACAATGCTGATTTGGCGCCTACCCGTACTCAACTCCAGAGTATGGCCATGGCCTCCAATGAAGGTTTCAAGGACTATGCACAAAAATGGAGAGATTTGGCTGGAAGAGTTCAACCCCCTCTGTCTGAGAGAGAATTGGTAGACATGTTTTTAGGCACTTTATCTGGTCCCTTCTTCAATCATTTAATCGGAAGTTCATCTACAGGCTTTACCGAACTAATATTAACCAGAGAGGGTGGAAGCTGACATAAAAAGTGGAAAGATTCAGAAGGATTCATTTTCTTCTACAGTTGTAAGGAAACATTTCATTGGGAAGAAAGAGGTAGATGTTGTATATCCGCAAAGGAACTAAGATAAGGCCGAACGTCGACCAGTGGTGGGGGCTGTTATGATTCCCAAGCCTACATCTGATCAACAAAGAAGTAATCAACCAAGGGTGGAAAGGCCAGTCAGGCAATTCACCAGAATCAACATGACTTTGTCTTAAGTATTACCGCATCTTCTGAGATCCAACTTGGCAACCTTGAAAGAAGCTCCAAAAAACCCTAATACAACATCCCCTTATTATCACCCTAATTCCCGTTGCGCATATCACTCTGAAAGTCCTGGTCACGATACTAATAACTGTTGGGCCTTGAAAAACAAAATACAAGACCTCATTGAAGTAAAAGAAATTGAGTTTGATGCGCTTGAGAAGCCAAATGTCATTTCTGCTCCTATGCCCAGACATGGTCACAATACCAATGTTATTGAATAAGATTTAATGAACTCATGACTCCACTACCAACCATTAAGATGAACTTGTTGAAAGTCGGTGTGTTCCCGAGCTGTAATGAAGTTTGTCATCTCTGCTTATCCTTACCAACTGATTGCCCTTTGTTGAAAGCATACATTCAGCGCCTAATAGATAACAAAGAGATTTTGTTTGAAAGTACTCATGTTTCACCTATTCATGTTGAAGATGTTTCAATCATTACCATTTCCGCCAATTCTTCCAGGGTCTCCACCAAAAGACCCGTTAGAATTACATCGGTTCCGAAAGCAGCTCCTCTAATAATCATAATGCCTGGGCCAGTCCCATATAAATCAGACAAGACCGTGTCGTGGAATTACGGAGGGGATATTTACTACCATGGCATTAAACAAGACTGGCCAGCCGCCGAAGATATAAATTCTGAAGAAGAAGATGCCGACATCAGCAATATTTCCGGAACTAGTAAAGTTACCCAAAGCGGTAGGATCTTTTCTCCAGAAATTGTTCCCCCAGAAGCAGTTTTTGGACCAGTGATCATCCATGTGGCTGCTCCAAAGGTTACTTCCATACCCATAATCATCTCTGCAAGTGTTCCTATTGACGAAGATGTTACAACCCATGTTATGATTCCTACCAACACTCCTGCTGCTGGGACTCGAGGAAAGAGTATTCAAGTGGAGCTTATCCGGATGAACGCTCAATCACTGACTATCCCCGAGACTTCCAAGAAAGAAATGGAGGAGATCCTAAAAATTATAAAGAGGAGCGACTACGATGTAGTTGAATAATTGGGGCAAACTCCCTCCAAAATCTCCATGCTGGCATTACTACTGTGTTCTGAGGCACACGCGAAAGCCTTGGTGAAGTTTCTAAAAAGAGCCCATGTACCTCAAGAGACGTCTGCTGATCAATTCCAAGACTGCATGTCCAGCCTAACTGCAGATAACAACCTAGGCTTCTTGGATGCTGATCTAACACTGAGGGGAAGAAAGCACAATAAGGCATTACATGTCTCATTGGAATGCAGGGGCACAACTCTGGCCCATGTTTTGGTGGATATTGGCTCATCCCTGAATGTATTACCCAAAAAAGCTCTTGACATACTTGACTGTGAAGGATTGACTTTGAAGGATTGACTTTGAAGCCAAGCAACATAGTGGTAAGGGCTTTTGACGGTTCGAAGAGGACGGTGCATGGGGAAGTGGATATCCCCATAAAGGTTGGAACTCAAACTTTCAATTCAACCTTTTATGTAATGGATAACCGCGCTTCTTACTTCTGCTTGCTAGGCCGGCCATGGATCCATAATGCTAACGATGTTACCTCTACACTGCACCAGATGCTGAAGTATCTGGTTCAAGGGAAGATTATCACCATACATGGAGAGGAAGAATACATGATCAGCCATCTCAATTCCTTCAGATAGGTGGAATTGGACAGCGAAATCATTGAAACTCCTTTTCAACACTTTGAAGAGGTCCCCCAAGAGGTAGAAGTGACCAAGATTGCTCCCAATATTACAAGGCCTCCACTCCGGATGTCATCTCTAAAAGACGCCAAAGCAGTAGTAGAAGAAGGAGGATGCACTATCTGGGGGCAACTTCCAGATATCCCATATAAATCTGACAAGTTTGGCTTAGGTTTCACTTCAAGTGCTCAAAAGGCTGTACGTCATGCCCGTGCTGGAGGGCCACCCTTGAAGATTAGCAATTGTGAGGTCAACGTGGTAGAGGATGGTGAAGATGATTACAACCTGGAGGTTTGGATCTTTCCGACTATCAATGAAGGACTCAACAATTGGGAGGCTAAAGACTTCATCCCAATCACTTTCATCCCTCAGTAATTTATCTTTTACATTTTGTTGGATCTATAATATTCAAAAACAATTCGCATTCTTAAAACCTTATGTCTTACCCGAGGCACAATGGTCCATTTGTAAGGGTTTTTATCTCATTTTCATATGACATCAATGAATCATGGACGTTTTCGCATACAAACTTTTGTGCTCATTGTTTTTCTTTTACATTTTACTTTCTTTCAAAGATAGTTATACCCTTACATACACCCACACTCACAATGCAGGTATCCATCCTGTGATACGGTGGGAGAACTGACTATGGTTTTGCGTTTGTTTTCGCAAATGTTTCGGTTGAGCAAGAGTCGCCACCGACTTTTTATTTTATCCTAAGGAAAGGTTAAAAAGCACAGCAAAAACCTTTTGAGATGTTTTCTTGGGTTCGGGGAGTAGATTATAGAAAGGGAAGGTATTAGCACCCTTTCTATCCATGGTTATCCATGGGCTCTTAGTTACTTGCTTAGATCACTTGCCTTTTGTTTTCAATTGTTTTAAATGGTGCTTGTGTGTGTGGGTTTGAAAATGTTTTGAAAAGAAGCCAATGTGGTGGCAACCTTTGTAATGATCCATGTGGGGATGTATACAAAGATGTATGTCTTTTGAAAAGGTTTTCATTTGTTTTTGAAAGTTGTTTTGAAAGTGTAGTGATGTGTGGTTTAGAAAATAGGCAAGTGTTTTGTTTTTGCAAGTTTGATTCAAGTAACTAAGAGGTTATCTACTCCTAAATTTCTCAAAGTTTATTGCTATGTTTTAACCCTTTTAATAAGTTTGTTCCACCATTGTATTTGGTGGACAATCTCATGTTAGTATGTGAAAGGGACGGGCGCGGGTCATCGTTTAGACCATAGTTGCAACGGTGTTAAGTATCTTTGGGCATTTCCTTCAAGGGACTTGATCATTTGTTTTTGTTTGTTTTAAAAAGTGTTATCGAGGGACTATGATCATTTGAATTATTTGTTTTTGCCCAAAGAGACCTAACATGCAATATGGCCCAATTTTTTGAAAGGCAACAAGTGGATGTAACCCTAGGGGTGTTAGTGTGCAAGTGTGTTTTATTGCATACAAGAGTTTTTTTTCTTTGAATTAGGTTTTTCTATTTCATTGATTTTATCTTGCCATACATGTCCTAATTACTAGCAATAAGAAGCGGAAATGTAAAATCCTACGCTATTACAACAATTAGGGGAAGGGGATACACATTTGTACATGGGGGGTTCAACGAGAAAAATAGACAAAAAAGAAAATAGCAAAAAACAAGATATATATATATATAGAGAGAGAGAGAGGGAGCCCGCGCGCTGCTGGGAGGTCATCAGAAGTTCTGACCCAGATCCGCTGCCAGATGATCAACCTGTTAGTGAAACTGGATGAGTCAGAACTTCTGACTCTGGCACCTGCAAAACAGAACCTTGTTAGTGGGGAAATCAGAAGTTCTGATTTCCCTGCGCTGCAAGACAGAAGTTTGTTAGTGGAGAAACCAGAAGTTCTGATTCTGCTGAAAAGGCAATAATTCTCAGAGGTTCTGATATCATTGATAGCAAAACAGGCTACAGATGTGCTAACGTCAAAGTCAGCACTTGGCTTTTTCCTGTACTAATCAGAACATCTGCAATCCTATTGTTACTCCACAAAACAGGAAACATACTTGGAACAGATCCAGTAAATACAAAAATGTTTCAGAGGTCAGAATCACCAAGGTCACAGGCAAGTCCTTTACTGGCTCAGAACGTTCTGAGGTATGAAAATCCTCAGAACATAAACAGCAATAACATGAATATTTACATTATGTTACTTGAATATGCACAGCTGAGGATGCTTAACAGTGTGATGAGGGTCAGCAGGTGCTTACCTGACTGTTTGGAAAAGTTGGTGAGTGAAAGTTTTAGCTTTTGGTTCTGGTTCTGGTGGTGTTCTGGACAGATTTTGAAAAGGGAAAGTAAAGGTGTATACGTGTGTAGGGTCAGAAGTTTGGAAAGAGTGTTTTTGGTTTACAGAAAAAGAACTGGATATTTGATGAAGTTGAAGGTGAAAAACTCAAAGTTATGAAACAAAGCCGGAGATTTTGGCAGAGTTTCAGAATGTTGTGTTGCTAGGAGTTCTGTTTCTCTCTTTAGCAATTTTTCTGTTTCTTTTCTTGAACGTTTTTTGCAGTGGTGAAGCCTCTCTATTTATAGGCAAAATCCTTGTGGATGCCTTGAACATTTAAGGCGCCAACAGAGTTTGAATTTGTTCTTTGACAGAAATTCCTGGGAAGTTGTGATACAGATAGCTTTCAACCTAGGTTGCAACAGCAGGCGTAGATTGAGGAGAAGTGACCTCTGAAGTGGGCGGTGGCGTGAAGACCCATGCCAGAATCTGTGCAAAAGCGTTTTCCAAGCCACACGTGAATGCTCAGGAGTGGTTGGAAGCATTAATGGGCATTAAATGGTGACAAGACCTGTCAATACCAACATTCTGGTAATGGAAACCAGCGTTGAATCAGCAGCGTAAACCATGCTCTGGCCTTGGCTACCTGTTGTCTTATTAAGCTCTGGAGATTCTCCTGGTTTTCTGGTACGTTTCTTGGATTTGCTTCTGGACAATCTGGACTTAGAGATTCTGTATCAGTGTAACACCCATTCTTCTGACCTTTCATCTTCTGATTTCAACCTGTTCTGAAGGAGCCTTCAGACTTTCCTGCTTCTCTTGCATTCCTTTAGCAAATTCTGACTGAGCTTGTGTAACTGCTGAAGGGGCATGTTCTGTTTGAGGCTTACATTCTGAACCACGTTTACAACTTCTGATTGAACTGATGTAGCTGCTGAAGAGCCAACTTCTGACCACGCTGAGCCAAGCTTGCAACTTCTGACCGTCTTCATCTGGAATGGGTCCAGAAGTTCTGAAGCGCTGATTTTTCTAAAAACACTTATTTTAAAGAAACATTCTAAGCACTTAGAATTGATTTTCCTCAAGATGAAAGCGTTGTTTTTGGAGTTCGTGAGATCATCTTGCTCTTGTAAGTGGCTTGCTTGGGCAAAAGGATAACTCAGGACTTGGATTTGTTTCAGGGGGACTTTGAAAATTCAAGATGGTTTCCTGAAGAAAGGGAGGGCAAATTTTGGGGTACAACAGTTGCCCCTGTTCAATCTTCTTGAACCTGAAGAGTTAGATTGGCAAGTTTGCCTTTCGCGACTCGAAGGTAAAAAGGAGATTGGACACTAGAGTGCCCGGAAATTTGCACTCGCATAGTAGAGTATCAGCAAATGTGATGGCGGGAATGGGCTTATAGATGCCATTTGGAGAGGTGGTGGATAGGGAGATGGGCTTATAGATGCCATCTGGAGATGTGACAGAACTTTGTCGGGAATGGGCTTACAGATGCCATTTGGAAGTGTTGATCGCACAAGAGATTCCTTAGCGAGAACTTTATGTATCTGAGAAAGGCAGATGTTTTCCTGGCTTGTTACAGGTGTTTGATCTTCAATCTCCTTATGCAGATATGCCCTGGCTGGATACAGGAATCGAATCTTCGAACTCTTCAGACGTGCCCTGGCTAGATACAGGAATCGAGTCTGGAAATGTTGTAGTTGATAGATGTGCCCTGGATGGATACAGGAATCGAATCTTCGAACTCTTCAGACATGCCTTGGCTAGATACAGGAATCGAGTCTGGAAATGTTGTCAACAGATATGCCCTGGCTGGATACAGGAATCGAATCTGGAAATGGTTGCTCACAGATGTGCCCTGGCTGGATACAGGAATCGAATCTGGAAATAGTTGTCAACAGATATGCCCTGGCTGGATACAGGAATCGAATCTTCGAACTCTTCAGACGTGCCCTGGCTAGATACAGGAATCGAATCTTCGAACTCTTCAGACGTGCCCTAGCTAGATACAGGAATCGAATATGGAATTTGTGACAGTTGAAGATAGTTGTCTTTAGGGTTGTCTTTTTCCCTGAAAAGGCAAAAACGTAAGTTGTATGCAATGTCATGATGTATGATATGCATGATGCCATGTTGTTCACATGAGATAGTGTTGTATGCACTTTATCATGTATGTAAGCAAGATGTATGAAATGTGAAATGTTTATGAACGTATTTTCGTCGTAGGAAAATAGATCTTTGACGATCGACCGGAGAATTGCTCTGTGGAAGAGATACTTTGCTGAAGTTTTGACAAGAGACCTGCTGAGGGCTTCAATGATGGATCCTGCTGGGGATAATGATGATAAACTCTGCTTGGGGAATACCAAAGACAAACTCCTGTCGGGGACTGAAAGAACCTTGCCGAGGGCGATCTTTCATGGCAATTAGCTGAGGATAACCCAGTTATAAGCCCTTGTGAGGAATAACTCTGAATAAAGCTCGGGAGAGACGTCCGTATTCCGTAGGGAACAAGCTTCCAGAATCTACTGGGGATAGCCTTTAGACCGGCCGGGGAAAGTTGGTGACTTCACTGGGGAAAGTATTGCTGAATCTCGCCTTACTCTGCGGGGAGCTGGGATCGTTTGGTCACATTCTTCAGTCGAATCCACCTTGGTACCTTGGCGGACAAAGCAACTAGACTGCATCAGACAATTTCACACTGCCCCTGTTTCTGATGTCTCCTGTAATTAATCTTTTCGTTTCATGTGCAAATATTTATGAATCAGCAATTTAATGTCAAATGCATATATCGAAAATGAACATTGGACGTTCGTCGCAAGACAAAACAGAAAAAGGAAAAACAATGGCAATTTGTATGGACAAGTGAATTCGTTTTGATTTGAATTTTTCCTGTGAATAGGCGTTTTTTGTACAAGAGGCTGACGTCCTAGTAAGAGAATGCCGCCAAATAACATAGAATTTACAAATTTTGAAAAGAAAACAAAACAGCTATGTGAACAATCCTACTGGGTTCCAACTCTGCTATCGCCTTTATGTCTCCAAGCGTCTCATCGCTTTGCTGCCTAGTTGAAGATGAAGCTGATTGGTCGATGCCGAAGTCTGAGCCAGATAGTTGATGCCGAATTCCGGATGCGAAGTGATCCAATGAGACATAGTATTACGCTTTATCCCTAATTTTTGCCTGGACCGCCCTTTCGGGTTTTCAGTCCACCGGGATACCCATTTTTGCCCAAGCTGCCTTTTCAGGTTTTCGACTTGCCGGGTGTACAGATTTTTTCATTTCATCCCTTATTTTTGCCCGAACCCTTTTGGTTCGCCGGGAAGCCCTTATTTTGCCTAGGTATGTCAACCTAGCGGGTCTTTTATTTATGCGTAGTATTTTTTTACTATGTCTGCATTGGCAGGGTGAGGAAGGTCGTCACCGTCCACGGTGGTTAGGATCATGGCTCCTCCTGAGAACACATGTTTAACCACAAATGGCCCTTCGTAAGTGGGGGTCCATTTGCCCCGGGGATCACTTTGAGGAAGGATGATGCGTTTGATTACCAGGTCCCCAACTTGATACTCTTGCGGTCTGACTTTCTTGTTAAATACCCTGATCATCCGTTTTTGATACGTTTGACCATGACAGATAGCGGTGAGTCTCTTTTCGTCAATCAGGTTTAATTGATCAAGTCGAGTCTGGATCCAGTCATCTTCACTCAGATCTGCATCTTTCATTATTCAGAGAGAGGGTATCTGGACTTCAATTGGCAAGACTGCCTCCATGCCATAGACCAAAGAGAAGGGAGTTGCCCCGGTTGACGTCCTTGCTGAGGTACGGTACCCATGAAGAGCGAACGGTAACATCTCGTGCCAATCCTTATAAGTCACTGTCATCTTCTGCACAATTTTCTTGATATTTTTGTTAGCTGCTTCTACAGCCCCATTCATCTTCGGCCGGTAGGGAGAAGAGTTGTGGTGCTGTATCTTGAATTGTTCGCAGAGCTCAGTGATCATCTTTTTGTTGAGATTGGTACCATTGTCCGTAATGATTCTTTCCGGGACGCCGTACCGACAGATCAGATTATGCCAGATGAAACGCGCCACGACGCTCTTGGTTACTGTGGCGTAGGAAGCTGCCTCAACCCACTTCGTGAAATAATCGATCGCCACCAAGATGAAGCGATGCCCATTGGATGCCGTCGGTCGGATCTCGCCGATCATATCAATCCCCCACATTGCAAAAGGCCAAGGTGCCGTCAGGACGTTCAGAGGAACTGGAGGAATATGTACCTTGTCAGCATAGATTTGGCATTTATGACAAGTTCGAGAGTGTTGGTAACAATCAGCTTCCATTGTGGACCAGAAATATCATGCCCGAAGGATTTTCTTAGCCATGGTGTGTCCACTGGAATGCTTTCCAAATGTACCTTCATGCAGTTCTTCCATGATCCTTTCTGCTTCAGTCTTATCCATACAACGCAGTAAGGTTGAATCATGGTTTCGCTTATACAGGATGTCGTTGCTAAGGAAGAACTTTGCTGCAAACCTTCTTAGAAACTTCTTGTCATTGACAGATGCACCTTCAGGGTACTCCTGAGCTTCCAAATATCTCTTCACCTCATGGTACCAAGGTTTCTCAGTCACCAACTCAGTCTCAAGATCACAACAGTATGCCGGTTCATCCAGTTTCCAGATGATGATCCGGGGAGCCTCATTGTCCCATTTGACTTTGAACATGGAAGACATCGTAGCTAACGCGTCCGCTAACTGATTCTCCTCTCTTGGGAAATGTTCAAAGGTTATCTCTTCAAAGTGGGGAAGCAAGGTTGACACATACTCCTTGTAAGGAATAAGATTTGGGTGTTTCGTATCCCACTCGCCCTTGATCTGATTGATCACGAGAGCGGAATCTCCGAAGACACTCAGAAACTTGATCCTTAAGTCGATTGCAGCTTGTAGACCCATGATACATGCTTCATATTCTACCATGTTGTTGGTGCAATTGAAGCATAATCGGGCGGTGAGTGGAGTATGAGTTCCTTTGGGAGATATGATTACAGCGCCGACGCCGTTACCCAAAGCATTGGAGGCTCCATCAAAATGCATAGACCATCGGGATCTTTCCTCAGGTCCTTCATCCGGTCCAGGTACTTCACAGTCAGTTACCACCATGATGTCTTTGTCCGGAAAATCAAAGTTCAATGATTGGTAATCGTCCACAAGTTGGTGTGCCAAATGACCTGCCAGTACACTTCTTTTAATAGCTTTCTGAGTTGTATACTGGATATCATATTCTGTCAAGATCATTTGCCATCTCGCTATTCTCCCAGACAGAGCAGGCTTTTCAAATATGTACTTGATGGGATCCATTTTTGAAATCAACAAGGTAGTGTGAGTCAGCATATACTGTCTCAGCCGGCGAGCAGCCCATACAAGAGCGCATCAAGTTTTCTCAAGCAGTGAGTAACGAGACTCACAGTCGGTAAACTTTTTGCTCAAGTAATAAATAGCGTGCTCTTTTCGGCCAGACTCGTCATGCTGCCCCAGCACACATCCCATTGAGTTATCAAGTACTGTCAAGTATAATATTAGAGGTCTTCCTTCCACTGGTGGCATAAGAATGGGTGGCTCTTGGAGATATTCTTTTATCCTTTCAAAGGCAGCCTGACAGTCATCGTTCCAGCGTACTACTTGATCTTTCTTCAGTAATTTGAAGATTGGCTCACAAGTAGCAGTCAGATGTGAGATGAATCGGGCAATGTAATTCAGTCGTCCCAGGAAGCCTCTGACTTCTTTCTATGTCTTCGGAGTCGGCATCTCTTGAATGGCTTTAACCTTGGCAGGGTCCACTTGAATACCCTTATCACTTACAATGAAGCCTAGCAATTTTCTGGACCTTACCCCAAAGGTGCATTTATTGGGATTCAACCTCAGCTTGTATAACTTGAGTCGGTCAAACAGCTTCCTCAAATGATCAAGGTGCTCCTCTTCAGTTTGAGACCTTGCAATCATGTCATCAACGTATACTTCAATCTCATGATGGATCATATCATGAAATAAAGCAACCATGGCACGTTGATAGGTTGCCCCAGCATTTTTCAATCCGAACGGCATGACCTTATAACAGAAGGTGCCCCACTGAGTCACAAAGGTAGTCTTTTCCATATCTTCCGGAGCCATCTTGATCTGATTATACCCTGAAAAACCATCCATGAAGGAGAAAACCTTGTGTTGAGCGGTATTGTCGACAAGAACGTCAATGTGAGGTAGAGGGAAATCATCCTTGGGACTGGCCCTGTTCAAATCCCTGTAGTCGACACACATCCTGACTTTACCGTCCTTCTTCGGTACTGGCACCACATTGGCAACCCACTGAGGGTAAGAAGTTACTGCTAGAAATCCGGCGTCGAATTGCTTCATAACCTCAGCCTTGATCTTTTCGGACATCTCTGGGCGCATACGGCGGACCTTTTGCTTTACCGGAGGGCAGTCTTCCTTGGTTGGCAGGTGATGAACTACAATGTCGGCATCCAAACCAGGCATATCTTCATAGGACCAAGCAAATATCTCCATGTAATCTTGTAGCATCTGGATCAATCGTTGCTTCACGCTGAGCTCTAGATTGGCACCAATCTTGACCTCTTTCCTATCTGTCTCAGTACCCAGGTTAATTGTTTCCACCGGCTCTTCATGTGGTTGAATAGCCCTCTCTTCCTGGAGTAGCAGTCTTGCGAGTTCACCAGGCACTTCTCAATCATCTTCACCTTCGTCCTCGGCCAATTTGATCGGATTCTCGAAGTCATAACTAGTGGTAGCAGAGCTGTTGCCAGTGAGATCCAGAGTGGATTGAAACCTGTATAAGTGAGTGTGTATAAATATGGCTGTTTTGCAATATATATAACACAGAAAGAAAAAGGAGCATAAGATTTGAAATGCAACAAACGTCCAATGTTTTGATTGATGATATATGGAAATGTCATACAAAAAGCCCTCACAAATGGAGCTACGATGCCCCGGGTAGGACACCGAGCTAATAAAAGTTTTAACACATTGTTTGTTACAAATTGGAAATCAAAAGAAATTAATTACTGCGTGACAAATGTGATAGGTGTAAAATCCTTTGCCGTCCAGTTGCTTGGTCCATTGCTGGTGGTCGGGTAGATCCAACTGTCAAGCTCTGCTTCCTCCGCATCCTCCTCGATAGCATTCACCCTTGGGTTGGAGATAAACACCGGAGCCTTTCTGATCTTTTCCTTGCGCACAGCGCTCTGAGCCTCTGCAGTAAAGCCCAGCCCAAACTTGTCATTCTTTTGAGTGAAGTCAGGAAGCTGACCCCAGTTTGCACAATTGCCTTTCTCGATTACAGCCCGGGCATCCTTCAAGGAAGCCATCTTCAACGGAAAGTCCTCTTCAACTACTGCTTCAGCTGATGCCAAAATTGGAGGTACCTCCTCAAAATGCTGAAAGGGGGTTTCAATAAACTCCCCGTCCATCTCGATATACCGGAATGAATTCAAGTGACTCACCATGTATTCCTCCTCACCCTGCACAGTAACAATCTTCCCTTTGACAGGGTATTTGAGCTTTTGGTGTAAAGTGGAAGTTACTGCCCCAGCTTTGTGAATCCAGGGTCGACCCAATAAGCAGGAGTAAGATGGACGAATATCCATTACATAGAACGTTGAGCCGAAAACTTGGGAACCCACACGAATAGGGATGTCTACCTCACCGTGCACCATCCTCTTAGAACCGTCGAAGGCTCTAACAATGATGTTACTAGGTTTCAACTCCAAACCCTCACAATCTAAGCGATCCAATGCCTTCTTGGGTAAAACATTCAGGGAAGAACCGGTATCCACCAATACGTGTGCGAGAGTAGTGCCCCTGCACTCTATAGAGACGTGCAGGGCATCATTGTGATTTTTCCCTTTGGCGGTAAGGTCAGCATCTGAGAACCCCAAGCCATTGTCAGCCGTCAAATTAGCCACACAGTCGGTGAATTGATCCGCGGAGGTCTCTTGCGGCACATGGGCCGTTTTCAGAAATGAAATCAGGGCTTTTGCATGGGCCTCTGAGCATAGCAGCAATGATAGCATAGAGATTTTGGAGGGAGTATGCCCCAATTGTTCAACAACATTAAAGTCACTCTTTTTGATAATTTTAAGAATTTCCTCCATTTCTTGCTGGGAGGCTTCCACAGCAGTCTTCTTTGGTGCCTCCATCCTGGCAAGCAAATCGGTAGCAACTTCTTTGCCCCGAGTATCAGAAGACTCGGCGGCAGTAGTAGACACAGGAACTTGAACCGGAACATGCACACTTGCGGGTGTGATGGTGAGAGGTTTTCGGATAACTGGCGGTGCAATGTCAGGCGAGAAGAGCCTGCCACTGCGGGTAATCTTGGTGGGACCAGTGATGTTACTGATACTGGTATTGGTGTTGAACTCCTGCTTCACCCCGAGCACATACACATCGGCTCCATAATGCCATGGGACCGCTTTATCAGACTCATACGGGAGAGGCCCCGGGACAGTAATAGTGATGGGTGCAACAGACATAACTTGGACTGGTTTCTTTACGGGAGCTTTGGCAGGATTGTAGATTGTGACAACAGATATTTCTTCAACGGAAACAGACGGAACAGCGGTTTTCTTGAATAAAATTTCCTTGCTATCCATCAGGCTTTGGATGCCTGATTTCAGCAGTGGACAACCGGTAGGGATAAGAGCACACAGGAGGCAACCCTTACTACAACCCAGAAATAAACCGACTAGTAGTAAGTTCCTCTTAACAGTCAAAAGCGGGGTAACAACTTCATTCACCGAAACAGCATACAATTCTTCCTCAATGGCATTTACCCTATGCTGGGGCATAGGGGCAGTTACAACATTCGGCCTCTCAGGCGCTTCAAACTGAATTTCCTTCGCGTCGATAAGATCTTGCACTTTGTTTCTCAAGGCCCAGCAATCATCAGTAGTGTGCCCGGGACTATCAGAATGATAAGCACACCGGGCATTTGGGTTATACTTAGGAGACGCAGTGTTGACGACCTTAGGAGCTTCTTTGGTGGTCACCAAATTGGTGGATAGCAGTTGAGGTAAAATTTGAGATAAGGTCATACTCAGCCGGGTATACTGCCTCTTGGGCCTTTCGCCTCTTTGTTGATTGTACTGCTGAGGAGCAGCAACAAGTTTTGAAATGACCAGAGCATTGACGGCTTGGCGACTTTCTGGCTTGACTTGTCTTCTAGGACCATAGACGGCACTTGCTTCTTTCTTAAAAGGCCTCTTCTCAGCACTCGCAGCAACACCCTTCTGAATCTTTCCTGACTTGATGCCAGCTTCTATTCTCTCGCCCGTTAAGATCAGATCGGTAAACCCCGCGGAAGAGTTACCAATTAGATGATTGAAGAAAGGCCCAGATAGGGTTCTTAGAAACATATCAACAAGTTCACGATCGGTTAAAGGAGGCTGCACCCTGCCAGCCAAATCCCTCCATTTTTGTGCGTATTCTTTGAATCCTTCGCTTGTTCCTAACGACATACCCTGAAGTTGGGTACGAGTAGGGGCAAGGTCAGAATTATATTGGTATTGTTTGTAGAAAGCGGTGGCCAAATCTTCCCAATTCTGGACACTGGTTCCTTCTAGCTGATAAAACCACTCCAACTGAGCTCCAGAAAGGCTGTCTTGAAAGAAATGAATCCAGAGGTTTTTATCTGCCGTATAGGGTTGGATCTTTCTCACGTAGGACCTAAGATGCATTTTGGGGCAGGACAGCCCATCATACCTTACAAACACTGGCACCTTGAATTTTGGGGGAATCACAATCCCGGAAACCAAACCCAAGTCTTCAAAATCCAAACCCGGAATTCTCTGTAGCTCCATGGCGGCTAATCTGTCTTCTAAACCCTTGTATTTATCATCAGCTGGAGGGTATTGCTGGTCAGAATAATCTTCATCCTCTTCAACCTCTTCTTCTTCCGCATCAGACTCGGAAGGCACCGCAACTCCATCTCTTTTACTGGTCCCTTCATCCGAAGTAGGAGGAAATTCAAGCACTCTTCGAGCTTCTCCATCAAATCTTCTCCCCAAAGTAGCCACCCCGAGTCTCTTTTTCTTCTTCTTCACTGGGTCTTTGTTCCCCAATTGAGTCTTGATATCCTCCTGACCCTTAGCCAAGGTCATCAGGAGTTGCTGGAACTGTGCATTCTGAGCCTGTAGGTCTTTGATTGTTTGCTCGAGATCCATCCTACTGACATAAACAGCAGACAGATAAGGAAACCTGGAATGAGACCTGCGTATGCACATGATGAATGGCATGCTTATGTATGCAATGCATTCAAGGATTTAGGACATTCAAAATTGTTTTAGACAAAGAAGAACGCACGTCATATTAATAAGAAGAAATTTGTCAGTACATAAATGCCCCATGGGCCAAATATTACAAAATAAACTTCTTAAGGCAGAAAGACATTGCGCATCATCTTTGGTGCGATGTAGGTATTGAGGGCCTCTTGCTCGTGGAGTCGGCGGGTAAGCTCTAGAACCTTCTTTTCACTGGCGTGGTAGCTAGCTTCAAAAGTATTCCGTTCCTCCTTGAGCTGAATCTAACTTTTCTGCATTTCCTCCCACGATGTAGGCATGTCTGGATGTAGGATGGTGTAGGGAACCTCTCCTTCATTGACGGGCTCTTTAATCACTGGGAGTATATGGGGATAAGGCATCATCAGACTTTGGGCTCGGGCTCGTACCCACTTGAGATAGGGCTCAAGAGGGATAGAGTTCTTGTGTCCCAGAGTCTTGCTATCAACCTTGTTGAGTTTTCCCCAAGCTCTGATGAATCTTTGGCGAAGTCCTTGCGCATCATTGTCGAAGTCAAAAACTAGGCTAGGAATCAACATATCATGAGGGCCATCCCTCCGTGCATATCCAAATTGCCTCAAAGCTAGGCAAGGGTTGTAGGTAATACCCCCTCTAATTCCCAGTAAAGGAACATTAGGAAATTCTCCGCAACGATCGACAATGATGACATTTTCTCTGGACCGAGAACACCAATGCACATCAGAATGAGTAAGAGTCATCAATCGTTGGGACCACCTTGTACCTTGGTCATTCTTCAAGACAGACTGTGGAAGGTGCGAAATAAACCACCTTGCAAGGATAGGAGTACAGCACATGAGAACACCCCTCTTTCTCATTGTTCGTGTGTAAAATGAGTGAAGAATGTCCCCAAGCAATGTCGGTATTGGATTTCTGGACAAGAAGATTTTGACAGCGTTGACATCTACCAATTGGTCAGGATTTGGGAACAAGACCAACCCATAGACAAGGAGTGCCACAATCTCTTCAAAGGCTTGTAGGTCCAATGAGTTCCAACATTCCTGTGCCTTCTCAAACAAGAATTTTGCTAAGAATCCCTTGACGCCGCTTCTGGTTTCCCAATGACCCTTGATGTCGGATGGTTGTAGATGTAATGCTCGAGCAACATCTTCCGGCTTTGGTTCCTTTTCCGTACCGTTGAAGGGTAATTGATTAAGGATAGGAATTCTCAGGAGTTGAGAAAACTCCTCCAAAGTGGGTACCAATTGATAATCAGGGAAAGTGAAACAGTGGTGAAGAGGGTCAAAGAACTGGAATAGCACTTTCATCATGTCTTCTTCAATGTAGGTGTTGACTAGGCTGAGCAGTCTACCGTGTCTTTCACTGAAGGATGAATTTTTCGGAATTCTTGAGGTGATCTCCTTGAGCTGAGGAGAGATTCTCACCAGGTTGACTTGAATGGTATTTCTGCGAGGAATTTCCATGTCCTACAAAACAAGAACAAAGATGAAGATCCAAAACCCTTGAAATGGTTAGAGAATGCATATGATGCTTCATGATGTTTATGATGTATGCACAAAACATATGTACAAGCAAATCACACCAAACCCTAGTTTCAGGCTTGCATGGGGTTTCATAGGTAAGTACCCTCTTGAGTGTAGTTGGCTTAAAAACCTGTCCTATAAATAGTAACCGGGTTCTAAGGAGCTCAATATCACTGGATTGTTTTCATTGTTCATTGTTTTGGTTTAGCCACTTAACTAGCGACCAAAATATTCCAAGAAAACAACCCTCAATGAGTGTAGTATCGAGTATCTACCAACTTTGGACTGCACCAAAGCCGGTCATCTCACTACCCCTAATAAAAGGCCAAGATGGTCAAGTAAGGTTCTAGGTCATTAGTGCTTAGTGACATCACTCAGCGGCCCCGTACTCTCCTTGATTGAACTCAAGGATTACCGGTACTCACAAATATGTCGCACCAATATAGCTATTGCTTCGACCGTGTCGGTATACCCCGCACAGTTTCCACAACGTATTGCTATCTATGAATGTTTCCCAAAATCCGGGTGTAGGATTGCAAACCCAAACAAATAGAACCAAAGTATAAAGCAAACAATTCAAACAATTAGTCATGTAAGAGGGTGATCTAAGCCCTAAGGTTACTCCACTTTTAAAATTTTCCCCAGCAGAGTCGCCAGTTCTGTGATACGGTGGGAGAACTGACTATGGTTTTGCGTTTGTTTTCGCAAATGTTTCGGTTGAGCAAGAGTCGCCACCGACTTTTTATTTTATCCTAAGGAAAGGTTAAAAAGCACAGCAAAAACCTTTTGAGATGTTTTCTTGGGTTCGGGGAGTAGATTATAGAAAGGGAAGGTATTAGCACCCTTTCTATCCATGGTTATCCATGGGCTCTTAGTTACTTGCTTAGATCACTTGCCTTTTGTTTTCAATTGTTTTAAATGGTGCTTGTGTGTGTGGGTTTGAAAATGTTTTGAAAAGAAGCCAATGTGGTGGCAACCTTTGTAATGATCCATGTGGGGATGTATACAAAGATGTATGTCTTTTGAAAAGGTTTTCATTTGTTTTTGAAAGTTGTTTTGAAAGTGTAGTGATGTGTGGTTTAGAAAATAGGCAAGTGTTTTGTTTTTGCAAGTTTGATTCAAGTAACTAAGAGGTTATCTACTCCTAAATTTCTCAAAGTTTATTGCTATGTTTTAACCCTTTTAATAAGTTTGTTCCACCATTGTATTTGGTGGACAATCTCATGTTAGGATGTGAAAGGGACGGGCGCGGGTCATCGTTTAGACCATAGTTGCAACGGTGTTAAGTATCTTTGGGCATTTCCTTCAAGGGACTTGATCATTTGTTTTTGTTTGTTTTGAAAAGTGTTATCGAGGGACTATGATCATTTGAATTATTTGTTTTTGCCCAAAGAGACCTAACATGCAATATGGCCCAATTTTTTGAAAGGCAACATGTGGATGTAACCCTAGGGGTGTTAGTGTGCAAGTGTGTTTTATTGCATACAAGAGTTTTTTTTCTTCTTTGAATTAGGTTTTTCTATTTCATTGATTTTATCTTGCCATACACGTCCTAATTACTAGCAATAAGAAGCGGAAATGTAAAATCCTACGCTATTACAACAATTAGGGGAAGGGGATACACATTTGTATATGGGGGGTTCAACGAGAAAAATAGACAAAAAAGAAAATAGCAAAAAACAAGATATATAGAGAGAGAGAGGGAGCCCGCGCGCTGCTGGGAGGTCATCAGAAGTTCTGACCCAGATCCGCTGCCAGATGATCAACCTGTTAGTGAAACTGGATGAGTCAGAACTTCTGACTCTGGCACCTGCAAAACAGAACCTTGTTAGTGGGGAAATCAGAAGTTCTGATTTCCCTGCGCTGCAAGACAGAAGTTTGTTAGTGGAGAAACCAGAAGTTCTGATTCTACTGAAAAGGCAATAATTCTCAGAGGTTCTGATATCATTGACAGCAAAACAGGCTTCAGATGTGCTAACGTCAAAGTCAGCACTTGGCTTTTTCCTGTACTAATCAGAACATCTGCAATCCTGTTGTTACTCCACAAAACAGGAAACATACTTGGAACAGATCCAGTAAATACAAAAATGTTTCAGAGGTCAGAATCACCAAGGTCACAGGCAAGTCCTTTACTGGCTCAGAACGTTCTGAGGTATGAAAATCCTATGAACATAAACAGCAATAACATGAATATTTACATTATGTTACTTGAATATGCACAGCTGAGGATGCTTAACAGTGTGATGAGGGTCAGCAGGTGCTTACCTGACTGTTTGGAAAAGTTGGTGAGTGAAAGTTTTAGCTTTTGGTTCTGGTTCTGGTGGTGTTCTGGACAGATTTTGAAAAGGGGAAGTAAAGGTGTATACGTGTGTAGGGTCAGAAGTTTGGAAAGAGTGTTTTTGGTTTACAGAAAAAGAACTGGATATTTGATGAAGTTGAAGGTGAGAAACTCAAAGTTATGAAACAAAGCCGGAGATTTTGGCAGAGTTTCAGAATGCTGTGTTGCTAGGAGTTCTGTTTCTCTCTTTAGCAATTTTTCTGTTTCTTTTCTTGAACGTTTTTTGCAGTGGTGAAGCCTCTCTATTTATAGGCAAAATCCTTGTGGATGCCTTGAACATTTAAGGCGCCAACAGAGTTTGAATTTGTTCTTTGACAGAAATTCCTGGGAAGTTGTGATACAGATAGCTTTCAACCTAGGTTGCAGCAGCAGGCGTAGATTGAGGAGAAGTGACCTCTGAAGTGGGCGGTGGCGTGAAGACCCATGCCAGAATCTGTGCAAAAGCATTTTCCAAGCCACACGTGAATTCTCAGGAGTGGTTGGAAGCATTAATGGGCATTAAATGGTGACAAGACCTGTCAATACCAACATTCTGGTAATGGAAACCAGCGTTGAATCAGCAGCGTAAACCATGCTCTGGCCTTGGCTACCTGTTGTCTTAGTAAGCTCTGGAGATTCTCCTGGTTTTCTGGTACGTTTCTTGGATTTGCTTCTGGACAATCTGGACTTAGAGATTCTGTATCAGTGTAACACCCATTCTTCTGACCTTTCATCTTCTGATTTCAACCTGTTCTGAAGGAGCCTTCAGACTTTCCTGCTTCTCTTGCATTCCTTTAGCAAATTCTGACTGAGCTTGTGTAACTGCTGAAGGGGCATGTTCTGTTTGAGGCTTACATTCTGAACCACGTTTACAACTTCTGATTGAACTGATGTAGCTGCTGAAGAGCCAACTTCTGACCACGCTGAGCCAAGCTTGCAACTTCTGACCGTCTTCATCTGGAATGGGTCCAGAAGTTCTGAAGTGCTGATTTTTCTAAAAACACTTATTTTAAAGAAACATTCTAAGCACTTAGAATTTGATTTTCCTCAAGATGAAAGCGTTTTTTTTGGAGTTCGTGAGATCATCTTGCTCTTGTAAGTGGCTTGCTTGGGCAAAAGGATAACTCAGGACTTGGATTTGTTTCAGGGGGACTTTGAAAATTCAAGATGGTTTCCTGAAGAAAGGGAGGGCAAATTTTGGGGTACAACACATCCATTCTGGATCCCATGGGTAACGATATTGCTATGGCCTTTCGTAACTCTGAGAGTCTAATCTACCAAGCCGAAGACGAAGGTGAGGAAGATTGTGAAGTACCAGGGGAACTGGCCAGACTGCTACAACAAGAAGAAAGAACCATTCAGCCTCATGAGTAACCCGTGGATACAATCAACCTGGGTACCAAAGAAGACAAAAAAGAGGTCAAAGTGGGCACCAATCTAGAACCCAGTGTCAAGAAGCGTTTGATTCAGTTATTGCATGATTATGTCGAATTCTTTGCCTGGTCATATGAAGATATGCCAGGACTTGATGAAGATATTGTGGTACATCGTCTGCCTACAAGAGAGGATTGTCTGCCAGTAAAGCAAAAGGTACGTCGGATGAGGCCTGATATGTCAAAAAAGATTAAAGCAGAGGTCATGAAGCAATTTAACGTTGGATTCTTGGTTGTCACCTCTTACCCCCAATGGGTTTCCAATGTTGTTCCCGTACCCAAAGAGGATGGCAAAGTGCGAATGTGTGTGGACTATCGAGATTTGAATAGGGAAAGCCCCAAGGATGACTTTCCACTCCCCCACATTGATATCCTAGTTGACAATACGGCACAACACAAAGTGTTTTCCTTCATGGACGGATTCTCAGGTTACAACCAAATCAAAATGGAACCTGAGGACATGGAGAAAACAACATTTGTCACACAGTGGGGCACATTCTGCTACAAGGTGATGCCATTCGGACTGAAGAATGTTGGGGCAACCTATCAGCGCTCCATGGTAGTTTTATTTCACGACATGATACATCATGAAATAGAAGTTTACATGGATGATATGATAGCCAGGTCGCAAACAGAAGAAGAGCACCTTGATCACTTACAAAAACTGTTTGAGAGACTGAAGAAGTACAAGCTAAGGTTGAATCCAAACAAGTGCACATTCGGGGTACGGCCTGGTAAGCTCCTAGGTTTTATTGTCAGCAACAAAGGTATTGAGGTCGATCCTGCCAAAGTTAAAGCAATACAAGAGATGCCTGCTCCTCATACTGAGAAGGAAGTCAGAGGATACTTGGGAGGTTTGAATTATATCGCCAGACTCATTTCTCACCTGACAACTACTTGTGAGCCAATCTTTAAACTATTGAAGAAAGATCAAGTAGTCAAATGGAATGATGAATGCCAAGTTGCTTTTGATGAAATCAAAGAGTACTTACAAGAGCCTCCTGTGTTGATGCCACCAGTCGAGGGAAGATCGTTGATTATGTATCTGACTATTTTAGAGAATTCAATGGGGTGTGTATTGGGGTAGCATGACGAGTCTGGCCGAAAAGAGCACGTTATCTACTACCTGAGCAAAAAGTTTACCGACTGTGAAACCAGATATTCATTGCTCGAGAAAACTTGTTGTGCTCTGGCATGGGCTGCTCACCGGCTAAGACAGTATATGTTGACTCATACTACCTTGTTAATATCTAAGATGGATCTGATAAAGTACATCTTCGAGAAGCCTGCTCTTTCTGGGAGAATAGCGAGATGGCAGATGATCCTGACAGAGTATGACTTACAGTATACTACCCAGAAAGCTATAAAGGGCAGTGTATTGGCTGATCACCTTGCTCACCAAGCTGTAGAAGACTACCAATCCATGAAGTTTGATTTTCCGGATGAAGACATCATGACATTAGACAAATGTGAAGAATTCAGGCCATGTGACGGACCTGAACAAGGATCCCGATGGACCATGTTCTTTTATGGAGCCTCCAATGCACTCGACAATGGTATTGGTGTTGTACTCATATCTCCGGAAGGGTGTCACACTCCCTTTACTGTCAGACTTTGCTTTAATTGTACAAACAACATGGCGGAATACGAAGCGTGCATCTTTGGTCTCAGAGCTGCCATAGACTTAGGGATCAAATCCTTGGATGTATTTGGAGATTCAGCTTTGGTCATCAGTCAGATCAAAGGGGAATGGGACACCAAACACCCAAACCTTATCCCTTACAAAGAACATGTTTTGACATTGCTACCACATTTTGAGAAGATTAACTTCAAGCATTTCCCGCGAGAAGAAAATTAGCTAGCAGACGCTCTAGCCACAATGTCATATATGTTTAAACTTAATTGGGATAACGAGGCTCCGCATATCACCATCGAACAAATGGATGAACCAGCACACTGTCACGAGATTAATACTGAAGAAGTAATGGACCAGCCTTGGTTTCATGAAGTCAAAAGGTATATCGAGGCTCAAGAATATCCAGAAGAAGCTTCAATCAATGATAAGAAGTTCTTAAGGAGATTCTCTGTTAAATTGTTCCTTAGTAATGGCATCATGTATAAATACAATCATGACTCTGTGTTACTTCGGTGCGTAGATAAGGTTGAAGCGGAAAGGATCATGGCCGAATTACACGAAGGCACTTTTGGCACCCATTCCAGTGGACATACAATGGCAAAGAAAATCCTACGGGCAGGCTATTACTGGTCTACCATGGAGGCAGATTGCTATCAACACTCCCTAACCTGTCATAAGTGCCAAATTTATGTTGACAAGGTGCACATACCTCCAGTTCCTCTGAATGTCTTGATGGATCCCTGGCCCTTTGCTATGTGGGGAATTGATATGATTGGGGAAATCAAGCCGACAGCCTCCAATGGATACCGCTTCATCTTAGTGGCCATTGATTATTTTACAAAGTGGTTGGAGGCAGCTTCCTTCACTTTCGTCACCAGGAACGTTGTTGCCCGCTTCATCAAGCAAAATCTCATTTGTCGGTACGGTATCCCCAAAAGGGTCATCACTGAAAACGGTACAAATCTCAACAACACTATGATCACCGCCTTGTACGAACAATTCAAGATTCAACATCATAATTATTCTCCTTATCGGCCGAAGATGAATGGTGTTGTAGAAGCTGCAAATAAAAACATTAAAAAGATCATACAGAAAATGGAAGTCACATACAAAGACTGGCATGAGATGTTACCATTCGCTCTCCATGGATATTGTACCACGGCTCGCACATCAACCGGGGAAACACCTTATTCTTTGGTTTACAGCATGGAGGCTTGTTGTACCCCAAAATTTTCCCTCCCATATTTCTCAATACATGTCAAATGAGGCCCTCAAATTGCCCAAGGAGGTCCAAGGGTTGACCAGACAAACTCTCTCCTAAGGCAGTCTACCTCAAATTAGGGTTTCATTTTGAATCAAGATGCTTGAGTCCAAAGGACCCAAAATGCTCACCATTGTCCTAATATGTTCTCAAGATCATCCATGTCAAGTTTCAAGCCTTGCAGAGGAAGTTTGCTCAGTCAATTGCTCAAATACCTAGAAATCGACTATGCTAGGACAAAAGTCAACTGTGGCCCACATACAGTCAAAATTCAAGATTTTTGGTCAACATCCTCATTTTGAAGTATCATTCATCATTTGATCAAGGGTTGATCATGATTCCTCAAATATTGTTCACAATTCCTCAAAACCCAAAAGTTGATAAATTAAGGTGTTGTGGGAAAAGTCAACTCAACTTTGACCAAACATAACTTTCTCATATTTTATCAGAAATGGGCCATCCAAATATCATTGTGAATAATATTCAATTACCTACAATCCATCTCCATGCCTAAAGTTCAAAATATGTACTCACAAAAAGATATGAATTTTGACATTATAGGTCATTTTGAAAAGTCAACAAAAACACCTTTTGGGTCAAGGCTTCATACATGAACATGGAAGACTCAATTGAGATGATACAAAAAGGGTTGCTTAGAGGATATCCTAAGCTTTCTAAAAAGTCCAGGAACACCTCTCTAGGGTCAAAATTGAGAGAGATATGCATTGTCAAAGTTGACCTTTTTTGCAAAATTGCCAAAAGTCAAATGTGCTCAAATTTGCATCTTTTGCTAAATGGGCCCAACTTTTTATGCTTGCATCTCATTCCTAACATAGTCCACGACCTATGGTACCCTCCATGCTTTAATTTCTCATTTATTTAATTTGTTTTGATTTTTATTCATTTAAAATTCAAATAAAATCAAATAAATCTTAATAAATCATATGTTGAATTTTAGGGATGGTTTTTGCATTGAAAGAAGATATTATATGTTGTCAAATGAAGATAAAATCATGCAAGGCCAATGTGGTTGGAAAAGATTGGATTTGAGAAAAATTGGAAGGGAATCATATCCATTGAAAGAGCAAATCAAATCTCCATAATTGATAAAGATACAATGCATTTTTATTGACCTAATGTGTTCCACTACATATACAGAAGCAAGTCAAATCAATTGGGGGTTAGAAGCAGTTGTGCAGAGGTGAAGGAAGAACTCAAAGAATTTCAAGAAAAGTCGTAATCCAATTTCCATATTAGAGACCGGATCATGCTCTTCTCACGTTGCAGAGAGGTTGCTGAACATTCCAGGAACAGGTTCCAATCAAATCCAAGCCTTTTCACGCCTGGAATTGCACGATACAAGTATCATGGCATGCTTCCAATTTCGAATTCAGTTTCATTGATTCACTCATCCATTGCATATTCTAATGATATATTCGTGTTTGTCTTTGAGTTTACAAGGTTTTGATACCATCTAATTGTATTTCTAACACTTGTATGAACATCTGCCATAGCTAGGGTTTGTTTTGCTATTTTGGGGCTTTTAAATGCAGGAGCAATTGACCCTAATGAAGGATACCATTGTGATCATAGGGTCAAACCTAGTTGATCCATGGTCTTGGAACTTATTTATATTACTTGTGTGCAATTTTTGAAATACACAGGGTTATAGCTACAACGCCATGTCTGTAGCTAAAGGTTCAGAGCTTTAAACGACGGTTCCAGGGAAGAAGACGTATCCAGTGCAGTTGGTCATAAGAAGGAAGTCAGAAGCTCATTGTTCTGGGTTCGATCCCAGGCGTGAGATTTTGGTATTTTCTCCTTTGTTTTCGCCAGAGCCAGCACGTGTATCTTCTGAGGATCATCACCTTCTGGATCCACTAGCCAGCAGCAGATCCAGTGCACCATCTTTCTGATCCATTAGCCAGGACCAGATCCAGCGCATCATCTTCTGGATCCCAGTCAGAACCAGATCCAGCACATGCAGTGCATCATCTTCTAGATCCCATTCTGAACTAGATCCAACGCACCCCATCTTCTGAGGGTCATCACCTGCTGGATCCATCATCCAGGAGCAGGCCCAGTGTCCCCATCTTCTGAGGGCCACCATCTTCTGGACCATCATTCTCTGATCAGAGCCGCTGAGAGCAGGCCCTGGGGTTATTTCTTATTTTCTTTAATTTTATTTTCTTTAATTATTCTGTTTTTTTTATATCAACACCAAAATTATTTTTTTCTAAAATTAGCCAACCAAAATCACAAAAAGAAGACTTGTTTTCTTAATAAGTGTTTTTTAATGAATTAGTTTAATTAATTTAAGGCAATTCTAATTTCTTTCACAATTAAAATTAATTAAAACTTAGGATTTTATTTTTTAATTCAATTATTTCATTACTTTCTTAAATAATAAAAAATGACAAAAAATATGTTTACTGTAATGAATTACAATCAGGTTTAGTCAAGGGTCAAAACCCTAGTCGCTTCGCATTTAATTCGCCGCGCGCTAACTATTTATTTTTGCCAATATTATTGTAACTGCTCACTGGGTTGTAATAGTTTAATCTAGGACTTTTTACTCATCGCTTTTCCCTGGGTTTTTGGTTATGTAATTAATCCCCTTCCCCGAAGCCTTGTAATAGCATAGATTTACTTTCTCGCATTTTAATTCTTGCAAATATTTAACTGTCTAGATGTATGCTAATAGGATTGTATAACAAGACTGCATGAGAATTTAATACAGTTAGAAAAACCCTAATGTGCAAAGATAAATAACTGAAACTAATCACTCGCACATGTCACTCTTAGGGTATACTCTCACTTCGGTTTCCTTCGGTAAACGATCATTAAGCATAGGGTGTCTTAGTGGTTTCCCTCCTGTCTAACGAAGATCAAGTGTCCCGTTCAGATATGTTGCCTCGGAAATGTTGCCTCGAATATGATCTTAAGACTTTAGGGTTATTGCTAAGACGTCCTAACATTGCTTTAGTGATCGTATGTCCCTTACGAATTGACCCTTACAACTCCAACAACGATACTACCTACTCTTTAATAGTGGGATAGCACTGTCTAAAGGAAATAGAACAAAAACAATCTTTTTTCGAGTAGGTAGATGCTAGTAGGTACTTGCTCAAGTAAAAACTTTTCACACAAACACCTTTCAAAACAATTTTCAAAACAAACTTCGTCACACCTTTGAGGACTTATACAAGGGTTAAAACGAAGTAAAATAAAACTTTTCAAAATAAGCACACACAAGCAATTTTAAAAGATGAGCAAGTACCTAACAACCCATGGAAAACCATGGATAGAAAGGGTGCTAAAACCTTCCCTTTCTATAATCTACCCCCCGTACTCAGAAATCTCGAAAAAAGGTTTTTTCTGTTCTTTTTCCTTTTCCTGATTGGATAAAATAAAAGTCGATGGCGACTCTTGCTTACCGCGAAATTTTGCAAACAAAAAATGAAAAATGCAAACCAGCATTTCAAAACAGTCGGCTCTGCCACCATATCATAAGGATCTCTTTCCTATCAAGGTAAAGATTCCCTCTTTAAGGATTATGAAGGATGTAGAGTTGAACGAAGACGATTGGATCCAGACTCGACTTGATCAACTGAATTTGATTGATGAGAAGAGACTTACTGCTGTTTGCCATGGTCAAATGTATCAAAACAGGATGATCAAGGCTTTCAACAAGAAAGTCAGACGCCATGTGTATCAAGTTGGGGATCTAGTGATCAAACGTATCATCTTGTCACAAAGTGATCCCAGGGGCAAATGGACTCCTACCTATGAAGGACCGTTTGTAATCAAAAACATATTCTCCGGTGGGGCAATGATCTTGACCACCATGGATGGCGACGACCTGCCACACCCTGTAAACGTGGACACAGTCAAAAGATACTACGCATAAGAGACCCGCTAGGTTGACACACCTAGGCAAAACAAGGGCATCCCGGCGAACCAAAAAGGTTCGGGAAAAAATTAGGGATAAAACAAAAAAATCTATACACCCGGCAAGTTGAAAACCCAAAAGGGCGACTTGGGCAAAAAAGGGTTTCCCAGTGGACTGAAAACCCGAAAGGGCGGTCCAGGCAAAAGTTAGGAAATTAAAGCTTATGACTATGTCCCGTTGGATCACTTTATGGACAAACTTTGGCTTCTACTGACAAACTCAGAGGTTCTGATCAATTCAATCATCTTCGGACAAGGCAACAAATAGACAAGACGCTCGGAGATACGAAGGCTATAGCAGAATGGAGACCCCATGGGATTTTTGTACACATAGTTATCTTTTCTTTGTATCAAAATTTTCATTTTTTTACGACAGCATTCTCTTACTAGAATGTTTGTCTCCTTGTACAAAAAAATACTTACTCAAAATCAATACAAAATATTCCTTTGAAAGTGCAAAAACTATTTGTCTTTTCTTTACGCTTGTTTTGTTTACAAAAACGTCCAATGATTCATTGTTGAACATATGCATTTGAACATAATTACTGTTTAAAAATAAAACAAAATAAGAAAGACAATTATTGATAGGTTGAAAGGATAGATAAATGTCTCTAGGATATTCCATAAGTAATCCCCTGCATTACGTCGTTTAAATCCCCAGCGGAGCAAAGCTTCAAATGTGAATCCCCAGTCGAAGTCGTCAAATGTCTCAGTATTCCCCAATAAGATTTTACAAGCAGAACATGGCATTGCCCTTACAACAGAGTTTATTTCTCTCGACAGAAAATCATCAACACTTAGACTTCACAACGTGAATACTTATACTCCATACCCTCAACAACAGTCATGAATTTATTTTCCCCAATCCAACAGCAATACAACAAACTAGCTCATATACGCATACATTGCATCCATATATCATAAACATTGATAACATGAATGCATTATATTATGCATTTAATACAACATAAACATTATGTTTTAGCTAACATTTTACCTTTTTCAGGATAAGATTAACATCTACCATTAATAATATTCAAAAACTGATACAGTTCAGACACGCTCCAAACGCGGATGCCATCCTGATACTCATTCAGATTCAACTTCTGATACAGTTCAGATACGCTCCAGACACGGATGCCATCCTGATACTCATTCAAATTCAACTTTCAGATACAGTTCAGATACGCTCCAGAGGCGGATGTTATTCTGATACTCATTCAGATTCAACTTTTAGATACAGTTCAAATACGCTCCAGACGTGGATGCCATTCTGATACTCATTTAGACTCAACTTTTGATACAGTTCAGATACGCTCCAGACACGGATGCCATTTTGATACTCATTCAAAATTAACTCTCAGTTACAATTCAGATACGCTCCAGACACGGATTTCATTCTAATATTTAATCAAAGCCTCTTCCAAATACAGTACGGATACGCTTCAAACACGAACGCCATTCTAGTACTCATTCTTTCAGCTTACAAATTACAATTCAACAATCACTCTCGGATGGCATATTTTAAGCCTATCTCCCACAGCTTTCTATCACCTCTCCAAATGGCATATGTAAGCCCATTTCCACTATCATTACATCATCAAGTGCAAATTTATAGGCACTCTAGTGTCCAATCATCTTCCACCTTCGAGTCACGAATCGCAAAACTCGCCAGTCTAACTCTTCGGGTTTAAGAAAATTGAATAGGGTCAGTTGTTGTACCCCAAAATTTTCCCTCTCACTTATCAAGGATTTCCTCACAATATCTCTTGGACTCAAGACTGCATTAGGGTTTGATCAGCTCAAGACACCTCCTCATGCACTGATGACCAAAATTAGGGTTTGAGTTTGCACAAGGATTTTTGGACTATCAATGCTTCATATGACTTTCAAAGATCATTATGGACCCACAATATTACTCATGTCAAGTTTCAAGCTCATAATCACATTTTTTAGCAGTCAATTGGACAGTTGACCTAAAAATCAGCTATATTAGGGAAAAAGTCAACCATGGCCAATTTTTAGCCAAACTTCATAATGTTTTATCCACATCAACATCTTAGACTCATATGTATCATTTGATCAAGTTTGGATCATAATTCCCCAAGAAATTTGATCAAATCATCAAAAGGGCAAAATGGTCAAAATTAGAGTTTTGACTGAGAAGGGGCAATTTTTTATTTTTGACCTAGAAAATAGTCAATTGATTTAAGGCATTATCTAAAGATTTTAATTTCATCATATTTATCTAATTACATGGTTCAAAACATTGCAAATCCATTGGATTGACATATGAATTTTTCAGTCAACTGATCAAAAGTCAATTATGCACTGAAAAGTCAAACTATGACTTTTTGGTCAAATTCAAGTGCCGAGGATCATAATTCATCAAAACATGTTAAAATGTGAAACTTTTTCATCAAGAAACCAAATATTTAAGATTTGGATTTGAAAAGTTGAAAAATTCTAACTTAGAAAATTTTCTAAGTATAGAAAATTTCTTATTTTTTTCTCAACTTTAGGCCAAATTTTCACCATGATACAAAATGATTCAAAGGAAGTTCCCAACATGAAAGTTGTAGATCTTCGTGAAATATACAAATTTTATTCACACTATTTCTCCTAAAGATGCTTTGATTTCAAGATATAATTTTGTGAATACATGCTCATGAACTAAAATAACTTAGTGAAATTTTACCCTAGTTAGGAAGGTTTTTTACCAAACTTCATGGCAACTTTTCACCTAGTTCCAAGAGTAATATTCAAAAGCATTTCAAATATGGGTTATAGAGAACATTAAAATATTTCCAAAATGTCCAAGAACTCCTTGAGATCATTCTTGAGTAGGGAGAATCGAAGAGATGAAGTTAGGGTTTTCAAACTTGATTATAGGTCATTTCCATGAAGAACAAGTTTTCAAAAATTGCAAATTGACTGTACAATCTTCACTTTTCAAGCCTCAAACTCGTTTGTTACTCCACCATTAATGGATTGCACAAGGTTTCATGCCCTAAAGCCAATAATTCAATGCATTGTACAAGGAAATAGCCATTTCTGGAAGAAAGGCAACATTGTCATTTTGAAAAAGCATGCTTTTTACATTTTTTCATTTCTTGAGCCTTGGACTTGTTCTTTCTGCACAAACCAAGTCTTTAAACCTGAACAAAACATGTTTAAAGCTTTAAGCCACCCCATAAGATCAGATTGATGCCTTACGAAGTCACTTCTCACACTTGCTTCAAAAACAAGAAATGTAGCAAGACATGTGATCTTGTACTTCTGAGCAAGCACAAGTCCTCCAACCTTTTGCTCTATATAAAGCCATCATTTTGCAACTAAAACCACACATGCCCAAGCCTTAAAACACCTTAGAATTAGAAATTACATATCAAGCCTCCAAACTTGCCATTTCTGACTTGTAAACTGAATCTTCTATTCCACTCGTGCGTTTTCAGGCCTTTTGCTTTCCCAAGCTTCCTTACCACATAAGCAAACTATCCCACACCCTGAAACATCATTGTAACTCCATCTTCCCCTTTGTTGAAGTTCAAAAATAGAGTAACACAAAAGGACTTCTCCAAACCATTCCAGCCACCCTCAAGACAAGCTAAGCATTGCATTAGCTGCCTAGAGGTTCAAGGAAGCTAACCTGATCATCACAGCATCCTAAAGCAAGCTCATTATCAAAACACGATTTCCATTTTCAAGGTGAGTTTTCTGTTTTTATAACTCTTGATACAAGCATAGTTAGCTTTCTATTTGTGAATATAGAATGTAGACATCATTGCTACGAAGCTGTACATATCCATAGCTTGCATTTATTTGGCTTGAGTTTAGAGAATTTTAAGTTTGAAGTTTCTGAAAAAATTAGGTTAAGAATTAGGGCCAACAAAATTCTCTCTGATCTTGGACTTATAGTTTTAGTTATGCACATGGTTAGAATCGTGAAGTAAAATGTTGTAATGTTCATGTTATCACTTTCCATTTTTGTTGAGAAATGAAAAAGTTACAGGGGGTCCGGCTGGCCAAAGGTTGAAGATGAAGTACAAGGCAAGGAAGTCTTTTATGTTATGTATTTTTGTTTTCATTTAGACTAACGGATGTACAGCCACCCCAGTGGTAAGGCAGCGCGCAAAAATTCCCTAGGTCACGGGTTCGAGCCTTGACGTTGCCTTTTGCATTTTTTCATACCTTTTTCCATTTTTTTTTTGTTTTTGCAGCATGGGCTTCAGCACATTGGGCCCCTATGTTTTTGTTTTATTTTATTTTATTTTCTCATAAAAAATATTTATTTTTATTTAAAGTTATATACTATCCCTTTTTTTTTAACTTGTGAATTAAATTAAAATTAGGTTAAATACTTATTTTTCTTCATACCTATTAATTGTTTATTTTTACATATAAAAAGACCAAAATACTTCATAAATACCATATATTATTTCCAATACAAAAATACAAAAATACTTAAAGAAATTTACTTCCTTTTAATAAATTAGAATTAGGGTTTAATCAAAAAAATTCTAAAAAATAATTTCCTAAATTGATTTAAGTATAATCTTGATTTGTTTATTAGGCTTAGGTTAAAACTTTTTTACATAAAAAAGAACAAAACAAAACCTTCTTTTGCATTTACATATCTTTGCATATTTAAATTATCTTGTACGTTATTTATTTCAATACTTGTATAAATTTAATTTGGTTGTAATAGATTAATTAGGTCTCCCACAAAATATTGTAATAGCATAGTAATCTTTAAATTTCACAATTTATCGCTTTACATAACATGTTAGTAATTAGGGTTTGTATGGTAAGATAAAATCAATCAAATATAAAATCCTAATCCTAGATAAAATCAAGCATGAAAATGACACACTTGCACACAAGACACCCTTAGGGTTATCCCACTTGGTTGCCTTATACAAAATGGCCATATTACGCATGTAAAGTGTCTTAGCAAAAACAAACAAATATAAGATCATAGACCCTCGATGACGCTATTCAAAGTTGCCTTACAAAAATGATCTTAGTCCCTCAAAAATGCTAAGATACTTTGCAACATTGCTAATGATGGCTATACAATGACCCGCGCCCGTCCCGTTTACATCCAAAGATAGGGTTGCTTACCAAATCAATGGTAAGACAACAATGTCAAAGGAAAGGGAAATGAACAAGAAAGACATTTGAGTAGGTAGATTGCTTCTAATTACTTGCTCCATTTCAAAATAAATATCCTTGCTATTTTCAAAACAATCACATACACTTTCAAAACATCTTACAAAATTGGAAACATTTTCAAAAGATTAACATCTTTGTATACATTCTTACGAACGAGAATCATTACAAAGATCGCCTAAACAATGGCCTCTTTTACAAAATAATTTCAAAGCCACACAAAACACAATTTCAAACAAAAGCAAGTGATCTATCAAGTAACTAAGAGCCCATGGAAAACCATGGATGAAAGGGTGCTAATACCTTCCCTTTTCATAATCTACCCCCTGAACTCAAGAAACAATCTCAAAGGTCTTTCCTATGCTTTTTCACCTTTCCTTTTGGATAAAAGAAAAGTCGGTGGCGACTCTTGCTAACCGCAACATTTGCGATAAAATGCAAAACAATCAAGTCAGTTCTCCCACCGTATCACAGTCTAGTTATCATCAGATTCGTGTTAAACCAGGTGATATTTTAAAGACGACTTTTAGGATACGATATGGTTACTACGAGTATACTGCAATTCTGTTTGGCGTGTCTAATACACTAAGCATTTTCATAGAGTACATGAACCAAATATTTTGTTGGAAAATATTATATTTCCGGTTTTATTATTTCCTTTATGGGACTACCTTTATTTTTATTTATTTTCCATTAGTCTCCATTAAAGAGAAAATTAAATATATTGATTGTATCTTCTCTATATAAACCAGCCTAAGGCTAAGGAATAAAACACAACTGCTTTTACCTATTTTTCCAATATGTTATCATAGCACTGGGTTAGGGTTTCGGGGTTACTGTAAAGCTTTCCGCATAAAAAAATTTCAGCTCGACCTGCTTACTTACCTGACCCGTTCCACATACATGTTTATCCTTTTATAGAGAACAACGACAATAGGTGGTCTTCCCCATCATAAGCCTACATTGGATCCAACCAAGGAAAACAACCACAACCTGAGTCATGTATCGGCCATGGAAATAGTGGTGGCCGCAGAAACAATGAAAACAATAACAACATTATTTTTGGCAGTAATGATAGCAACAGGAACAATGTTATTTTTGGTGACAATTATTCCTACAAAGGCGACAATAATCAAGAAGGTTCCTCATACTCCATCAAGGTCAATATCCTTAAAATAAACGGGGATAACTATAATGAATGGGCTCAAACTGTTTGATTGGTATTGGATAACAAATGATAACTTGGTTTCTTTATTGGAACAATGGCTGAACCAACAACATGAGATCCTCGTTACAAACAACGAAAGTCTGAAAACTCCTTGATTATTGTGTGGCTGGTAAGCTCTATGGAAATTGGAATAGGTAAGCCTTACATGTTTTTACCTTCCTCAAAAGATGTGTAGGAAGCTGTTAAGGAGACATACTTTGATATTCAAAATCACCCCAAATTTTTGGTTTAAAATCAAAGTTATAGCATGCAAAATAAGGTAACATGAGTGTAACTGCTCATGATAATGAGTTGCTGACACGGTTTCAAGAGTTGGATCTCTGTTATGATGATAATTGGGTATGTACAAAAGACATTGTTTTGTTTCTCAAGAGGCAAGAAAATGACCGTGTATTCCTATTTCTCGATGGGCTCAATAAATATCTTTATGAGGTAAGAGGTAGAGTTTTAGGAAAAGCACCATTGCCAACTCTTTGTGAAACTTTTTCATAAATAAGAAGGGAGGAGTCACGAAGAGGAATTATGATGGGCAAGAGTACAAGAAGCTCTGAATTTGAAGGCTCAGCTTTGGCTGCTGGGAGCCTCGAGGGAAGAAGGTCACACAAAGTTCCTTGGTGTGATTACAAGTGTGAATGGCATACACGTGAAGCTTGTTGGAAGCTCAAAAGAAAACCTCCTAACTGGAAGAAGAAAGTTGGTTATACATTTCAGGCTAGTAATTCTAATCAAGGGCAGCAATCCCCTCAAACCCAGATTCCACTCACTACGGAACAATTAGACAGACTGTACAAACTCCTCGAGTTTCCGACCCCTTCTTGTTCTATAGAAATAAAAGGTAATTATGCATTTCTTAGTGTTTGTCACAGTCATACATGAATCATAGATTTTGGTGCCTTTAATCACATGACAAGTGAATCTACTTTGTTCTATTCATATAGTTTATGTGTGGGTAATAAAAAATAAAAATTGCATATGACTTTTTTTCAACCATTGTCGGTCAAGGGTCAGTTATGTTGTCTCCAATGTTAACTCTTAGAAATGTCCTTCATGTTCCAAACTTATCGTGTAATTTAATTTCCGTAAGAAAATTAGCCCAGGATATAAATTGTCAAACTAATTTTTTTCCGATATCACTGTATCTTTCAAGATTTGAACTCAGGGAAGATGATTGGCAGTGCTAAGGAGAGTAGAGAACTCTACTACCTTAACATTGGATCTGCATCACAACAACCTTCAAAAACAATAAGTTCATGCTTTGAGTCTTTTTCTGTTTTGAATAATAAAGATGACAACATTATGTTATGACATTTAAGATTAGGTCACCTTAGTTTTCGCTACTTAAAACACTAGTTTCCTAAGTTATTTAATAATAAGAAATTTTCTTTGTTTAAATGTGAAGCATGTGAGTTTGCAAAGAATCATCGTTCCCAATTTCCAATATAGCCTTATAAACCATCAAAACCATTTTCTATTATTCACAGTGATGTCTGGGGCCCTAACCGTACAATTACTTTCTCTCTCTCTAAAAAAATGGTTTATCACATTTATAGATGACCATGCAAGAGTATGTTGGGTGTACTTGTTAAATGGGAAGTCAAATGTTTGTCAAGCTGTAAAGATTTTTTTTTTAATGGTGGAGAACCAATTTCAAATAAATATCCAAGTCTTTAGAAGTGATAATGGCAAAGAATACTTTAACAATATCCTGGATGATTTTTTTCTAAAAAATGGAATTGTTCATCAAAGTTCATGTCCTAAGACTCCTCGACAAAATGGGGTGGCCGAAAGGAAAAATAGACATTTATTGGAGGTTGTTAGAACTCTACTTTTTTTTTAAATAAAGTACCAAACTATTTGTAGGGTGAAGCTGTTATAACAGTTGCATATTTAATTAACAGAATTCCCTCCAAAATTCTCAATTTTCAAACTATAATTAATGTCTTCAAGGAATGTTTTCCTAGTGCTTGTGTTTTAACTAATTTAAATTTAAAAATCTTTGGTTGCACAACTTTCGTTCTTGAACATAAAAATGTTGGAAACTTGAGCCACATGCTATAAAATGTGTCTTTGTTGGATACTCCCAAACCCAAAAAGGATATAAATGTTTTGGTCCAGAAAAATAAAATGTTTGTCACTATGGATGTTACATTCTTTGAAAATAAACCTTTTTTTTATGACACTCATCTTCAAGGGGGATATAAACGAAGACTCGTTTTAGATGTTTCAAATTAAGGACATGAGTTTTTTAAATAACTTATCATTGTCATTATCACAAAATTCTGAGACTTTTACACCTACACCAATAGAAAATGTTCATGATTCTTTATCTAATCCTACTTCTGTTATGGGTAAGGAACCTTGTGAATCTGAGCCTACATTGTAGAAAACAATGAGAATTCTAAAAATGATAATAATGATGATTTAATTGAAATGCCACAAAATAATAAGTAACCTCAAGAAAACATATTTGAATTAGGAAACGAGACTTGGAAAGGAAAGGTTTTTGTAAAAAAGCACCATAAATGAAGGGGAGAGTCCAAATCTTAACACTGCCAGGAATCTGAATCGGGAATGATCAACCTCCTAAAAACGGAAAGGTAAATCTATCTCTGTTTTAGAAAGTCATATTTTGTATTATGATATAGACGAACTTGCTGCCATTAGAAAACCTATCATATCTTACACTAAACACCCCATGTCCAATTTTATACCATATTCAAATTTGTCTTCATTTATGTATGCCTTCACCTTAAAATTGTCTTGTGTAGAAATTCCAAAAAGTGTACAGGTTGCTGTAGAAATTCTAAAGTGGAGGGGAGTTGTACTTGAAGAGATCAAAGCTCTTGAAAAGAACAAAACTTAGAGTGTTATGTCACTACCAAATGGAAAGAAGACAGTTGGATGCAAATAGGTGTTTACAGTGAAGTATAATTCATATGGGTCAATTGAAAGGTGCAAGGCTCGCTTGGTGGCTAAAGGATTTACTCAGACCTATGATATAGATTACTCTGAGATATTTGCTCCTATTGCAAAATTAAACACTGTCGGAATTCTTTTATCTCTTGCTGCTAACCTGGATTGGCCCCTACATCAGTTATATGTTAAGAATGCATTTCTTAATGGTGATCTAGAAGAAGAAGTATATATGGACATTCCTCCTGGATTTCAAAAAAAAATTGGATCAAATGTTGTGCAAACTAAATAAGTATTTGTATGGATTAAAGCAGTCCCCTAGAGCTTGGTTTGAAAAATTCACCTAGTCCATGAAGAAACAAGGCTACATCCAAGGATAGGCTAACCACACCTTGTTCACAAAGTTATCCCATGATACAAAAGTTGTTGCCCTGATTGTTTATGTTGATGATATTGTCCTTACTAGAGATGATACAGTGGAAATGGTAAGAGTAAAAGAGAATTTGGCAGTTGACTTTGAAATCAAGGCTTGGGATTCATGAGATATTTTCTAGGTATGGAGGTTACCTGGTTAAAGAATAGTATTGTGGTTTCATAGCATAAATACATTCTAGACTCATTGAAAGAAACATGAATGGGTGGATGTCGTCCTGCAGATACTCCTATAGATCCTAATGCTAAACTTTAGGGAGAAGGTAATGTTCCTGTTGATATTGGAAGATATCAAAGATTAGTTGGGAAACTGATTTATTTGTCACACACTCGACCTGATATTTATTTTTCAGTTAGTGTAGTGAGTCAATTTATGCATTATCCTTTCAAAGAACATCTTGAAGCAGTCTATAGGATACTAAGATATTTGAAGGGAAATCCTGGAAAAGGATTATTTTTTAAGAAAATCGGTGAAAGAAATGTGTCTATCTTCACTGATGCTTATTCGGGCAGTTCAGTCACAGATAGAAGATCAACCTCTAGATATTGTACATATGTTTGGGGTAATCTTGTAACATGGAGGAGAAAGAAACAAGGAGTTGTAGCAAGAAGTAGCGTAGAAGCCGAGTTTAGAGCTATGTCTTAAGGTATTTGTGAAGGATTATGGATCCTTAGAGTCCTAGATAAACTTAAGATGGAAATTGAGCTTCCACTGAAATTGTACTCTGACAGTAAAGCTGCTATTAGCATTGCTCATAATCCAGTTCAACATGACAGAACCAAGCATATCCAGATTGATCGACACTTCATAAAATAAAATTTAGTTACTAGAATCATATGTATATCCTTTGTGACTTCAAGTCAATAAACTGCGGATATCTTAACCAAAAGTTTGGCAAGACCTACTTTTGAGCATTTGATAGACAATTTGGGCATGATAGATATCCATGCACCAACTTGAGGGGGTGTTGGAAAATATTATATTCCTAGTTTTATTATTTCCTTTATGGGACTACCTTTATTTTTATTTATTTTCCATTATTCTCCATTAAGGAGAAAATTAAATATATTTATTGTATCTTCTCTATATAAACCAACCTAAGGCTGAGGAATAAAACACAACAACTTTTACCTATTTTTTCCAATATATTTCATGAGTATTTAGATGAGTTTGTGGTGGTCATCATCGGTGATATTCTGATATATTCTAAGTCTGATGAAGAGCATGTTAAACATCTGAAGATTGTATTGTAGGTATTGAGAGAGATGAAATTTTATGCCAAGTTGTCGAAGTGTGAGTTCTGGTTGAAGGAAGTAAGTTTCCTTGGCCGTGTGATTTTGAGTGGTGGAATTTTGGTAGATCATTATAAAGTTAATGTTGTATTGCAATGGGAGACTCTGAAGTCTACTACTGAGATTCAAAGTTTTATTGGTTTGGATGGTTATTATCGCAGGTTTATTGATGGCTTTTAGAAGTTGACATTACTTTTGACTCAATTGACTCGAAAGGGTCAAGCTTATGTGTGGGATGTTGCATGTGAAAAATGTTTTTTGGAACTAAAGAAGAAGTTGACAATGGCCCCGATATTGATTTTTCCTAATCTGAGTGAGTCATTTGTAGTATATTGTGATGTATCAAAGGTGGGTCTTGGTGGTGTGTTGATGCAGAATTGACAAGTTGTTACCTATGCTTATAGACAACTGGAAGTTCATGAAAGGATTTATCCTACACATGAATTAGAGTTGGCAGTTGTGATATTTGTATTGAAGATTTGGAGACATTGTCTTTTTTACTCTAAGTTTGAAGTGTTCAGTGGTCACAGGAGTCTGAAGTATTTGTTTGATCAGAAAGAATTAAATATGAGGCATAAGAGGTGACTCGAACTTCTGAAGGATTTTGATTTTGATTTAAGTTACCATCCTGGTAAGGCAAATGTCGTGGCAGATATGGTGAGTAGGAAATATTTTCATATGTCGATGCTTATGGTGCAAGAATTAGAATTGATTGAGAAATTACGAGATATGAGTTTAGTGTGTGAAGAAACTCTTAACAGTGTGAATTTGGGGATGCTAAAATTGACTAGTGGTATTCTTGAAGAGATCAAAGAAGGTCAGAAACACGATCCGAGTTTGGTTGACCAGTTGTTGCTAATCAACCAAGGTAATGGAGGTGAATTCTGAGTTGATAAGAATGGTACAACGAGGTTTGGAGATAACATGTATGCTCCAGATGTGCAAAAGCTTAAGAAGAGTATTCTTGAGGAAGGACGTCGAAGTGGTCTGAGTATTTATCCCGGTGCTACAAAGATGTATCAGGACTTGAAGAAATTGTTTTAGTGGTCTAATATGAAGAAGGAAATTGATGAGTTTGTTTATACTTGTTTGACTTGTCAAAAATCAAAGATTGAACACTAGGGGTCTGATACAACTTTTGAATATTCCAAAATGAAAGTGGGATATAATTTCCATGGATTTTATGTCGGGTTTGCCGAAGACTGCTAAGGGCAGTGATTCGATTTGGATGATAGTAGATAGATTGACTAAATCAACTAATTTCTTACTAGTGAGGAGCAATCACTCATTGTAATGTTGGTTGATATGTATATTAATGAGATTGTGAGATTACATGGAATACCTTTGAGTATTGTATCAGATAGAGATATGAGGTTTATGTTGAGGTTCTGGGTAAGTTTGCAGAATGTTTTAGCTACTAAGTTGAGGTTGAGTTCTGCATATCATCTGCAGACGAACAGTTAGCCAGAGAGGACTATCTAGTCTTTTAAGGATTTGTTAAGGGCTTGTGTGTTAGACCAAGGAGGTGATTGGGATAGCCATTTTCCATTGATTAAGTTTATGTGCAACAATAGTCTCCATTTTAATATTGGTATGACACCTCATAAAGCTTTATACGGTAGGTGGTGTAGGACTTTTTTGTATTGGTATGAGTCATGCGAGAGTGTTATGCTCGGACTTGAGATAGTGCAGGAGATGACTGACAAGATCAAGATAATCCAAGAAAGGATGGGAGCTTCACAGATTCTTCAGAAGAGCTATCACGAGAATAGAAGGAAAGCCTTGAGTTCCAGAAGGGAGATCATGTGTTATCAAGAGTTACTTCGATAATTAGTGTTGGTAAATCTCTAAAGTCGCAAAATCTAACGCCACATAAACTCAACATTCATCATAACTCAACATAATAATCAAAATTATATAATTATCTTATTAATACGCAATAAATAATATTAAACATCAACGAATAAACCTCATATCTCTCTCTCTGTCTCTCTCTCTCTCTCTCTCAAAACCGTCATCACGCTAACGCACGGGCAAGAAGCCCATCCAAGAGACCATGACAGTCAACCTGTCACCCTGCTAACGCCTGTCAGCTTTCCCAATATAATGATAGTTGGCCCGTCACGAAGGCGATGCTCGTCACCGTTGTACATAATGCATAATTTTGCATTTTCACCATTGGAGCACTTTTGAAGCTCAAATTTTGATTGGAAAAGACCCAATACACCCAGATTTTCATCATACATCAATTATATAACAATTAACACGTCAAATTCATACAAAATACATATTTATATCAATAATCATCCATCAAATCATCATTATGTTCATCAAAACCCTAAAAATATATTCCTTAACACCAACTCAGAATTATGCATATCAATCTATACGAAATTGAGTAATTAACACAACATTAAAACAATATTACAACACAACAATCTAGAGAGGTTTACACAACCATATCAAGATCCAAAACCTCATAAATGAAGGGAAAAGGGAAAAAGGAATAGTGTAAGGATCCTTCTCTATACTCCATGCATAATACACCCATAAGATGAATATTTTCCTCTTACCTCAAATTTGCATCAAAAACCTTGAATCTACAAAAATGAAGGTTTTACTTTTGCTCTGCTAGGGTTTCTCAACTCTACTGACAACTTTTCACATACTCTCCAATAGCTCTCCATATTTTCTATTTAAAATAAACCCAGTTCTATTTTCATTAAATATAATTACCCCCTAGCTCTTGGTAATTCTCTCCTCACCGCAATAATTATATTAAAATCATTTTTCCTCCCAAGATCTCAATTTCCTCTAATTCTCTATTAATTTAATTATTATTAACATTATAATAATTCTAATAAAAATTCCACCATCCTCAAAATAATATCAATAAAATACATGCACCACTCAAATAAAATAATATAAAGCATTTTAACCCAATTAAAATAAAATAAACGAAAATCAGGGTGTTACAATAGCCGCCCGACATTGGCAACTAGCCGCCAAATTAGGCTTTGGCCATCCGAATTAGCTTCGTTCACACGGTGAACATGGGAAATGAGGTGTCACAAACACAAACTTTTTGGGTGAGGATATGGACTATAAACGGTTTTTATGCTCAACAATACCATTTTGTTATGGAGCTCTCAAACATGAGAAGTTATGAGTAATTATATTTTTCGTTGCAAAAGTTTTCAAATTAATGGTTTATAAGCTCACCACCATTATCAATATGAAGTGTGACAATTTTCAAATAAAAAAGATTTTGCACACTCTTAACAAATTTAATGAAACCCTTAAAGGTTTTTTCCTTATGAGTTAAGAATAACATTTGAGTAAATCTATAATAGTCGTCCACAAATACAAACCCGTAATAATTACCGCCTAAACTTCTTGTCCTCGAAAAGGCCAAATAAGTCTAGAATAAGAAGCTCAAGAGGTTTTGAAGTTGAAACAACAACTCTAGTTTGCTTTCCCATTTAGTAAGCATCACAAAGTTTATCTTTTGAAAACTTTATTTCAGGTAGTCCCACTACTAAATGCTTAGATGATATCTTATTGATTAAGTCATAACAAAAAATCTTCACTCTTAGTTACTAAACATTCATTACCATACATTGATACATCACCTAGTCAAGAAAACAAATATTATCAACCTCAAAACCCTTAAACATTAAAGTTTTACTTGCCTTATGTTCAATTAAGGAACTTAAGGCGGAAAAAAATATAATATCCATTGTCACATAATTGACTAATACTAAGTAAATTGTATTTAATCCCTTTAAATAATAAAACACCCTAAATGCTTAGTGTGTAAGTATTTTCCACAATACATTATCAGATATTTAATCTCGTGTGTTGTCCCCATACTGACGTGACCGTTTTCTTTGTGATCGAACTTGATAAACGTTGAAGCATCTCTCTTCATATGTCTTAAGCATCTGCTAACTAGGAACCATAACCTTTTTGCGGAGACAAGATGTTCCTACATACAATTAAACAAGTAATTTAGGTACCCGACTTGTGGGTCCTTACGGGTTAAGGTATCCAAGCCATGGTACCATTAGGAACTTTGACATTCATAATGTGGAAAATAGGCCTAATTTGAAATTTCTTACCACAATAGTGACATGTAGATTTAGATGAAATGATCTTTCTATTTATTCTAGCAGGTCGAGGGTTTTTTCTCTAAACCAATCCCTCTTTCACTTGAAGAAGTATATTCAGGTAGTAGATAGATAAATAACTTGTGTTAATTGTCCTTTGAGATTTTCATTTTCAAGTTTTAAAATTGGACAAGTAACATAATCCATCTTTACTATTTTTTCAGCTAAAGTATCAAAAGAATTAAAACACTCATCTACGAGATATGCCTGCTCTTCCTATAAAGAATCTAAGGCAATATTGAGATCATTAATCTCTTTTTCAAGTTTTGAAATAAGTTTTCTTTGGAAAGAAATTTTCTTAAAAGCATATATAGGATTTACATGTAGTTCACTAAACAATTTCAATAATTTTTTATAAGAAGGTTTAACTTCAAGGTTAAAAGTATATACCTCAGAGTCATCAATTTTTTTATGTGTCATCAAGCATAGGTTAACACATTCATCATCAGAACTTGAACTAGAAGATGAAAAGGAGCTCTTATCTTCTTATTCCAAATTGATATAGGCTCCACGACTTTTAGCATGTATGTCTTTCATCTTGTATAATTCTTATCCTTTTTATTATGTTTGTTGATATTGGGACACGTGGTTATATAGTCACCCTATTTTATGCATTTGAAGCATGTGGCATCTTCTTCTTTTCTTTCATGTTTTGTATTGTGCAGATGAGACTTCTTGAAATTAATAAGATTTTTATCATAATGTTTGAGCTTATGTTTCCTCATATATTAATTGTAGCGCTTGATGAATAACCCCGTCTCTATTTCTTTTGAAGATTCTTCATCACAACTATCACCTTTGTCTTTATTTTTATTTGTCCTTGACAACGAAGCTTTCAAGGATATATCCCATTTTTCTTCTTTTACATTATCTTTTCTTTTCGACTTAACTTCACTTTCAGCAAGCCGTTTCAGTTCATTCTCATGTTCGGTAAGTTTTCCAAATAGTTTTATGATATCTAAAGAACTAAGATCATTTTACTCTTTTATGGTTGTTACCTTTGATTGTCATTTCTTGCACATATCTATCATAATTTTGTTAGTATAATATTTATAAGAAAAGTTATTTCCCAAATTATCTAGCTTGTTGATTAAATGGAGAAATCGAGTCTGCATGGATTCCACAAATTCTCTGGGTTCCATACAGAAAAGTTCACACTCCTCTGTCAACATATTGATTTTAGAATCTTTGACGTCTTCGGTTCCTTTGTGTTGTACCCCAAAATTTACCCTCCCATATTCTTCAAGATTTGCCAAGTCAAAGCTTCAAAATCTCCCCAAGGGTTGCACAGTTCAAGGGCCTCCTAACAGTCAAAAAACTAGGGTTTTGATTCTGACAAAGAAAAGGAAGTTCCCAAGGGTCCAATCAAGTCCCATATGCCCACAAATATTGTCGAGTATCCTCATGTCAAGTTTCAAGACTTACAGCACAAAATTACACAGTCAAAAACCCTAATTGCACTACAGTCAACTGTAGGGGCAAAATGGTCATGTGACAGTCAAAAGTTCAAATTTTTGGTCAACATCTCATTTTGAAGCCACAAACATCATTTGATCAATGCTTGATCATGATTCTCAAAGCTTGGCTCAAAAAGTCTCAAGATGCAAAAGTTTCCATATTTGGACAATTAAAAAAGTCAACTGTAACTTGACCAAGGCATAACTTCCACATGGTTTATCAGAAAAATTCCATCCAAAGCTCATTTTGAAGAGAAAGACATTTCCTACAACTCCTCTTCATACTTCAAGTCCAAGAAATGCTCTCACAAAAAGTTATCAATTTCAACATTATAGGTCATTTTCAAAAGTCAACAAAAAGGGACTTTAAGTCAAAGGCCATAACTTGAGATTGGTAAATCAAAATGATATGGGACCAAAGGCATTGGTTAGAGGACTTCAAGACCTTTCCAAAATGTCCAAGAACATGATCAAAGCTTAAAGATTGAGCAAGATATGCCTTGTGGAAGTTGGGAAATTTTTGGATATTTTGAAAAGTCAACTTTGCTTCAAATGCCTTAAAATTGCTAATGGGCCTCTTTTTATTCCAAGATTCATCATCCAAAGCATGTGCACGACCATTTGGCCCAAAAGGGATTTTTTTTATCATTTTTATTATTTATTTGAATTTTTAATTACAATTAATTCATTTAATTAATTAAAATGTGGAAAAAATACTAAACCAATGTGATCAAATCTTTTTGTGCAGGATAAACACTCCTTAAAGGCTTAGGATTCGTGCATAATCATTTTTGGAAGGTTTTGCCATGATTGGAATCAAATATTCATGGAAAAAGATTTGGAAGATATGCCATGAAAATCAAATATCTTTCCATCAATGCAAAGGGTTTTTGGATCAAAATCTTTACCCTAATCATTCCATACATAAGCCAGATCCAAACCCTAGTGCAAAAGACCTCGAAGCTGCGCCTCTTCTCAAGAACAAAGTTGGCATTTTTTCCAAATTTTCAAAAACTGAAATCACGATTACAAAGGGTTTCAAGACAGAATAACCATCCCATTGCATTCCTGAGACTTCAAGGAAGGTTTCTAGATCAAAACCATCATCTCTAACGCAAAGAATTGGTAGAACCACCTCGTTCTGTTCATGCTGTTTTTTGTATTCTTGTATCATGATTCATGCATTGTTTGTACTTTTTAATGTTGGATTTGTGTTCATTGGATCATTCTAAAACTAACCACATGTTTTAATTGAGTTTTTAAGCATCGTACGCGATTTTGCCATTGAAGCTCGCTAGGGTTCCTCAAGCTTCAAATTGGGCATTTTTGAATACTGAAAAATTAGGACATCCCAGTACCATGGCTAAACTCAGGAAGCTTGGACGAACATAACCCATTAATCGCGCCCAATTTATATAGCAAGATGGGCTAATCGCTATTTTTGAAAAGCTTGCATTTTGGGGGGGTTTAAAACCCCCGCTAATCTTTTTTGTTTCAGGGATAAATGAAGAAGATGATCATGTGGCAAAGCTTGATTGGATACTTTGAATTCTGGCGCGCGTTTTTCTGATTCATACCACTAGCGTTTGTCCTCTTTTATAATAATTATGGTTCATATAATATACAAAGAAGCACAACAGCGCGATTGGCAAGGCATCAGTGTGGTAACCTCTGGGACCTGGGTTCGATCCCCAGGTCCCCTCCCTTTATTCCATACTATTTTGCTAACCATGTTCCTATGCAGCACTTTCCCTAAGCGTTCACCATATGCCCATAATCCAAGCGCGCCACATGGCCACTGAGGGCAATCCAAGGGCCTTGATTTGGAGACCACCATGGACATTGGTCAATGCACGTGCACGCTTCCAGAAAAGTCAAACAAACCCATAAACATTGGGCCCAAATTGCTGGAACAAAACCTCCACTTGGGGTCAACACCCCCTAGGGTTTGTGTTTACTTTCTTTTTCTATCTTTTTTATTATTTGTTTAATTCAATTATTTCCTCTTAAAACTTTAAATTAATATTTTCATAAAACATAAAAAAGTAATAAAAATCAGAAAGTCATAAAAATAAAAATATATTTTATTTAAATAATATTTTTGTAAATAAATCTCATTAATTAATTTAGCTTTTTAAATTTAGGTTTAATTCAAATATTTTTCTTAATAAATTAAAAAAGGTGTAGAATTAGGGTTTTAAGTATTTTTTCATTCTTTTTCCTTTTTTCTCTCACCATAATTAATTATTAAATATTATTTTTGTAAATAAAACTTGCCATTAATTAATTAGGTTAATTTTAGGTTTAACTTTAACATGTTTTTTTAATAAAATTAAAAATAGCTAGAACTAGGTTTTAATTCCAATTTAATTCTCTTATTAAAAATCCATAAATACAAAAACTCAAAAAAATAATTTCTTTTCATTTTAATTTAATTAATTTGTTAATATAATTTAATTTCATTAAAAAGGGTCCAACGCCCTCGCATTCCCGATTTTTTATTCTCTTCGCGCATTTTATTCTTATTCCTTCTTATAATATTCATGTAATTCTCCCAAAGCCATGTAAATTTGATATTTATATTTCTCGCACCTTACTTTATTTTATGTCAAATCGGGTCCTGGATTTAATTTGGCGATGTGGACCCGCGCCTTGTAATAGCGTAGGATTTTACTTTCCGCATTTAAATTTCCGCACTTTTAAATTCTAATTGCATGAAAGAATGTATGGCTAATTAAAAACAATGTGTAGCTCACCATGTCATGATCAAAAATAATTGCTAAACATGAAAATAACACACAAATTTACACACCACTCTTAGGGTACGCCTCACTGTTGCCTTACCTTCGAAACGTGGTCGTCGAGTATAGGACGTTTTAGTAAGTCCTTATGTCCATGACATGATCCAGTTGCCTCGAAACGGTTGCCTCGGAATAAAAAAGGATCAATGGCATAAGGGTAGCTTCTAAGGTGTCCTACCATTGCTCTGGTGACCACACTGTCCCTACAAACGAATTGACCCGAACACCTCCAATGGTGGTGCTACCTACCTCTCAATGGTGGGATGGCACTACTTTAAGGACATTTACACAGCCTAATTCCTTAGGGTAGGTAGATGACTCATAGATACTTGCTCTATTCAAAAACAAACAAAACTCTTTTCACACCGACACTTTCAAAAATCTTTCAAAAACAATTTTTCAAACACTCTTGAGGACTGATACAAGAGTCGATCTGAAATCTTAAACGAAACTTTTTCAAACCCACTCACACTTTGAAAAGCAAACATTTTGAAAACACAAATGAGCAAGTATCTAAGAGCCCATGGATAACCATGGATAGAAAGGGTGCTAACACCTTCCCTTTCTATAAATCTACCTCCCGAACCGAGAAATTATCTCATAAGGAATTTTGCTGTGCTTTTGTCCTTTCCATTTGGAGAAAATAAAAGACGGTGGCGACTCTTACTTCCACGACATTTCGCGAAACCAGCGTTAAACAGTCAGTTCCAGATCCACCGATCACAGAACTGGCGACTCTGCTGGGGATTTCGACTTAAAGTGAGGTGTACCTTAGGATAGTTCATAACTGTTTTCAATTGTATTGACTTGCTTGCTTTATTATTGTGGGTACTGTCTTGGGAGTTCTATAGATCCTAACCCAGATCTGGGGATACCTTCTTAGAAAGTAGCAACAAGGCTGTGAGGGAACTGTGCGGGGTATACCGACATGGTTGAAACAGTCTGCTACGTTGATGTGGCACTTTGGTGTGTACCGGTAACCCTTGAGTTCAGTCAAGGAGAGTACGGGGCCGCCGCGTGGTGTCGTGAAGCATCAACAGACCTTAGGAACCTTAATTGAACTATCTTGGCCTCTTTAGGGTAGTGAGATAACTGACTTTGGTGCAGTCCGAGGTTGGTTGATACTCGATACTACACTCAATTGAGGGCTGCTTTCCTGGAATATTTTGGTCGCCAGTTCAGTGGCTAAATCGAAACGATGAACAATGAAAGCAATTCCGTGATATTTGGGACCCTTAGAACCCGGTTACTTCTAATAGGACAGGTTGAGCCCACCAACTTCAAGAGGGTAATACCCAGACCCCATGTTGGCCTAAACTCTAAGGGTTTCTCTTGTGTGACTTGTGTGCCTTCCAATTTGACTACTTGCATGGTTGTTATCCGACACTTGAGTTTTCTTGCAGGTTTTGTTTATAGTCCTTAATTGGGACTCATAACGGGGTTTACTAAGTTTCTTGTAGGTTGTTTATAGTCCTTAATTGGGACTCATAACAGGGTTTACTAAGTTTCTTGCAGTTTTTGGTTTGCAGTCCTTAATTGGGACTCATAACAGGGTTATTCACATTACCCCATGCATACCATAACATCATACCATTGCATACATTTTAACCCATTTCAAGGATCTCAAGGGCTTGTGATGCATGTCATGGTGAATCAACTATCCCAGCAAGGGGCAAAGAGGATTTATTTTCCTCTAGACAGAGCTGGCAGGGGCTATGACCCACTTGATATGGTGAGCCTTTGACACTTGAAGAAGGACTCTCAACAAACATGAAGCTCCTTCAAATCAAGCTACTGGATCCCAAATGCTAACAATCTTCTTGTTTATCCTGCGAGGTCCTTGAAAACATTACATGCATGTCATACACATCATTGCATAACAGGTATCCTTGTTGCAGGTCCCTTACCTTTCTCGCTGTTTATTTCAGTAATGGCTTCCCAACAAGATAACCAGGACCTTCTTGCTCAAGAGACTCGGTTCGGGGAATTCCTCCTGAATCTATCCAAGGGGCAGGAGGAACTAAGGACACTTCTCATGGAGACTTTGGTCAGGAACAGTGCTGAGGACGAACGGCTGAAACATCTGCAAGCTGAAGTGGATGCATTGAAAGCCCAGATGCTGGGGCAGGCGACTGCCATTCAAGGTTTAGCTCAAAGACAAGAAGAGCTCGGAGTTCTCGTCAACCAACTGCTTCAGGGTAACCAACTGGGGCAAACATCCGAGGTTGAAGGGCCAGTCATCATTCAACCATCTCTGAGACAAGGAGATAAGGGGAGAGCTCCTCAAATGGCTCCAGTGTCACAAATTCAGCATCAACCTCACCAGCTTCAGCCAAACAAACCCAGGAGGCAATTTACCCAGCTCAACATGTCGTTGTTTCAAGCTTTACAACGCCTGTTGAGATTGAACCTAATCACATTAAGGGCTCATCCCCGGAACCCCAACACAGCATCTCCTGTCTATGATCCCAATAAAAGGTGTGCCTACCATTCTGCCAGTCCAGGACATGATACAAATGAGTGTTGGGCTCTGAAGAACAAGATCCAGGACCTGATTGATGAGGGAGCATTGGAGTTCACACAAGATGGACAGGCTGAGTTTTTCTACCATCCCTCCAAGGCTCATCATTTGAAGTAACAAGCCCTGAAGATGAAAAGACTTTTGTTCATCAGGATTTCCAAGTTGTAATTTTCTTTTGTTCAAACATTTGCTCATGTTGAACGTTGTTATTTCATTAATGCATCGCATATGTCTGTTTTGAAGAAATATATTCGTATTCACTATATGCAAATTATTTTCATATTTTTTTCTGATGATCAACGCTCGATTAATAATTCTAAGCCTCTTGAGGAAGGATGACGAAAACGATACCATAATCTACAGTATGCTTTTGAACAGACCTCGCTGATGAGGTACAGGCATTGTTTCAATCCCTAAACACTGGAGTTATAAGGATGATAATCCCTCGTCAACCCATCTGAGCCAAAAAAGTAGGAGTTTTTTTTCTTTTCGAAATTTAAAACCCTTAATCATAACCCGGGGCAGGGTAGTTCTCTCAGTTGATCCAAGTGCATAACAAACGGCACCAAAAAGGTCCTTACAAAACAAAGAAAGACAGTGATGGTTCCGAATAATCAATAAGGACAGGCAGTCATTATATCTCTCAAAAAAAAAGAAGCCCAATAAGTCAAAAAACCTATGAAGGAGACTTACAAAACTGGGGCATCCCGCTAACTGTAATTCCAAAAAGAAATAGTTCAGTCAAAAAACAGGGATAACAAAATCAAAAAAAAAAGAAAGAGGTCCTACAAACCCTCAACAAAAAAGAAATGACTGCCTATTCAAAATAAATTGTCAATGTACGAACCATCACCGGAAAATCAAAGCAAAGACTCAAACAAGGTCTAACGTATGATCAACTGAGTTTAGGTTTGGAGAACATCACGAAGAGCGGGTGGGTACAAATAAAGTTTGAGCCTTTATCCTTTGTTTCTTAAACCGTGAACCAGGCCACGTTATAACCCTTAAAAGTCCTAGCTGAAGCATGGGTTAGTTCGAAAGCATACTGTTACGAAAGGTATCCTGACTCCTTAAGGCTCGCAATAAAATAACGAGTTGACATCACGTTTTACAAACATTCACTTGTTTTATGAAAAAGAATGCCTTTTCGAAATCTTCAAGACAGACATAAGCTTTGCATTTTTAACATAACTTTGTTTGCATATGATTTTTTGTTTGAACAGCAGGGAAATTCGCACGATGAATACCTAGTGAACAAAAGCACTTCCAATCAAGGGGCAAACGTGATTATTGTCCATCATCTGGGGCAATCCAATCAAGATTTGGAGAATCTCTCAAAGGCCAAATAGCCTGGGGCAAATCTCTGCCTGAGTCACTTGGGGCACTCCAGCAACGAATCTTGCCTAATCAAACATCTTCTAATGACATGGCAAAACACTTCTGACAGGGGCAACTCCCTACATTCTGAGAACATGGACATAGTCGAAAAAATACTACGCAAAACCAAAGACCCGCTAGGTTGACATGCCTAGGCAAAAGTTAGGGCTTCCCGGCTGTTGTACCCCAAAATTTGCCCTCGCGCTTTTCCACAAGAAATCTCAACTTCAGGCATTTCCTGACTTTTCAAACTGGCTCAAGAATCGGACAAATGGACTTTTCTTAACAGTCAAGCAAAATTAGGGTTTTTACTGGTTTTCAGAGCTCTGGATTGTTTCATACAGTGGGCTTAGGGTTTGGATGATTTTTGGTTCAATTGTGATCAGGCGAGCGTTATTGGGCATATTCTCAGAAAAGATTAAAATTTTACAGCACTTTGCAGTTTATTCCGAGATTCGGGTTGAATTTGCATTGTTCATAATTTAATCAGTGAAAAAGACAGTGGTTTGAATTCAATACGTTTTGATTGGGCCAGTCAGATACAGTATGCAGTATTGGGTTCACAGTGTTTATGGCGAATCAGTGAAGAAGGAATGCGTTTGATCAGTCTATTTGAATTGACTGCTGCTTTGCTTTGGATTTTGAATAAGACAGGTTTAATTGATCAATGTTGTTTTTATTTAAGTTATTTATTATTCTAAAATTGAATGATTGAAATTTATTTTTCAATTGTTTTAATTCAAAGAATTTTAAATAAATAAATAAACAATAAAGAAAATTAGAATTAATTGGATAATTTAGATTTTATTGATATTTGAATTATTTGTACAAATTGTTGTTTATAATTTAAATTATGAACAATAATATACATTAATTTAAAATATTACATAAAATAAAAACTATCCTATTTTCTAATATTCTTCATTCTCCACTCCGCTCCGGTGCTCCATTTTTTATCTGCGAAAAGAACAAGAAAGTCAGAAAGCAGTTGAAATTAAAAGACAGTTAAAATTGCTCATCATTAGAGGCCACTGACTGGGATCAGTTGCCCTCTCTGCAAATCACGGGATTTCTCCCGGTTCACAGAGAGGGAAGATTTTTTATTCATGAAATGCAAATGTCAAAAGTATAAGTTCCAAAATTCAAGACTGCATAGAATCTCAATTTCAAATCCAAAGTTCAAACTGTATTAGTTCAAATCCAATTCCCACTTCCTATCAAATGCCAAAGATATCAAAGAAATCAAAGTAGTACAAGTTGCTATCAAAACTGTCAAAGCTGTCCAAAGAGACAAAAAAGATGCAGAAAATGTGTTATGCAAGTAGCAAAAATCTAAAATCATCATTTCCCACCAGTAGGGCCCCTTCAGAGAAAGTACAACATAAATCATATAATATATTCAAAGCTGTACTATGGAAGAAAAGAGAGATAAAGCAGCAGTAGGCAGAGTTCAGGTCATAGGCATAGACAGGAGGGTATACAGCAGAAAAGATGTAACACAGATATAGAGAACTCAGTTCAGAGAGTGAGGAGAAGACAGAAAAAAAGATATACAAATCCACAAGCCAATACAAGATAGTTCAGAAGTGAGGTTAGAAGAGAGGAGAAAGATACAAAACCAAGAGCCTGCATCCTCCTTACAGACCCAACATAACACATCTCAAGCCCAAAAACCTGCATCAGTCTCACAAAACCCAAGCCTAAAAACCTGAAAACACAACTCAGTTCAGCATAGCAAGAGAGAAAAAAGATATACAAAAACTCAGAAATATTTCAAACCCATTGCAAGCTCAACCATACTGTCAAACAGAACCACCATGCTCAACCTGCATTAACCTCATACCAGAATAAGAAGAAAAAACCTGCCCATCATCACATTGAAGTCCAGAATCACTAAAAACCATCAAACACAACCTCAAACCTACTGTCCAAGCCCAAACCAGCAGCCTTACCACATAAATTTGTCACAAAGCCTAACCATCAAAACATGGCCTAGCTTTCCAAATCCATCAACCATACTGTCAAACCAGAAAACCCCCCTACTGTCAACACCAAAATCTTTTCAATCCTAGCAACTTAATGTCCAAGCCCTAAGCCCTCAGCATAAACATCATAGGCAAAACATTCGAGGCAATGTAAGCCAAGTTCTAGGCAAGCAACTCAAGTCATTCAGAACAACAACTCAAGGCAACCTAGGCCCTCAGACCTCTGAGGTCATCACTGGGCAATACAAACAAATAATACAACGTTCAAGAAGAGGAGAGAAATTTCGTTCAGAAGCAAGTAAGCATTTCAACCAAGCATATCAATCTCAGAGGGCCAGCAACAACGATTCAAAAAAACATACAAATTCCCATAGGCAACAGTGGCATGGAAGAAGAAGATAAAGAAGTGAATTAAAGGTTTTCAGCACAAATCATCACAAAACCCTCACACAGCAAGAGGTAAGAACGAAAATACCAGGAAAGCATCAGAAGCAAAGCAAGCATCCAGCTTCGTCACCGAATCACCGTTCCGGCCTCCTAAAGCGTCACTCCTCCCCTCTCCTCCATCTCCCAAAAGAAGGTAGCCAATCTTTTCCCACTTCTCTTCTCCTTCATCTCATAATGAAAAGAAATAGTTAAGACTCAAATCAAAAAATGCGTATCATTCCCGAAAGAACATAAAGTGTGGAAATCAAACCTTAAATCAAGGACGCTGGGCTCATGTCAATGGAGGGAAGAAAGGCTTCAGGAGCGACGCTGGTGGCCGGAGTGAGTTGCTCAGAAAGCTTGCAAGGAGGAAGAGAACGTTGAACGAATACGCGCCGCCGCTGCCTCGCTAACCCTAAAACTTTCATGACCAAACTGAACACTCCAATCACTAACCCTAAATTCGTTCAAGTCCAAACTTGGGCCTGACCCGTTCTCATTTCCTCTAAAGCCCAAGTTAACATTTTTACACTTAACCATTTTTTTATAATACTAACCCTTCTTTTTATTTTATAAACAATATTTACTTTTTTTTTTTAAAATACTAACTTAATTAAAATACATTTTTACCTCATATATTAAAATTGAAAATAATTATTTCCTTTTATTTATTTACTCTTTCCTTTAAAATATATTTATACATACATTTTAAAAACATTAATTTTATAATATTATGCATTTTTTATCATATAGTTAAAATATCCTTTTTAAGTATATATTTGTACATAAAAATAATAAACTTTTTCATACATAATTAAAATTGAAACTCTTTTAGTTAAAATATACGTTTGTACATAACAATATAAAAAATACGTTCTTTTTATACAAAGCTCAATTCTTGACATTTAAATACTTTTTTGTATATAAACAAATAAAGATATATTTAATTAAAATTTGACCATTTAATTAAAACATTTTTCTTTTATACATAATTAAACATACTAAACATATAAATCAAAGTTTCATTTAAAACATTGCTCTAGGTCAAACCCTAATACGTTTCAATTCCACAATTCGCACTTGTAAATAATCACACAATACATATACACCTCACACTTATACATTCACATTGCCCTATACACATTTTCATCTTATATTTGTATATTCGATATTTACATTTTGATCGCACATTCGATTTGGTTGTAACTTATTGGATACTATAAGTCTCATCCCCTTTGTACATTTATACCCCCACTCCCGGATACTATTTTGTAATAGCGTAGATTTACATTCCGCAATTTACAGTTTTCCAATTATACCATGGTTAGACCTAGGGTTTGTATGTACATAAAATCAAACGCTAGATAACCTAATACAAGACAAATACATGTAATCAATACACAATCACACTTGCACCCCCTAGGGTAATCCCACATGTTGCCTTCCAAAATGGGCCATGCTTGCACGTCGAGTATCTTTGGCAAAACAAAATCAAATGATCATAAGTCCCTCGATGACGCTTTCGAATATTGCCTAAAACGGAATGATCATAGTCCCTTCAAAGCAAATTGCCAAAGACACTTGGCACCATTGCATTCATGGTCCATACGATGACCCGCGCCCGTCCCGAATAAACTTCCTAAACGCAAGATTGTCCACCAATTTCAATGGGGGAACAAAATTGTTAAAAGGGGTTAAAACATGACAAAAAACCTTTGAGTACAATAGGGTAGACAAAACTCTTAGTTACTTGAGATCAAACTTGCAAAAACACTTGCCTTCTTTTCAAAAACCACAATCCACAACACTTTCCAAACAAATTCTCAAAACATTTTGAAACATCTTTTCGAAAAGATACACGCCTTTGTAAAACATTCGAGTAAAGAATTGTTACAAGGTTAGCCTAAGACAAGGCATCTTTTTCCAAAACATTTTCAAAAAGCACCCACACACACACCATTTTCAAAGCAATCGAAAAACAAGGCAAGTGATCTAAAAAACCAAGTAACTAAGAGCCCATGGATAACCATGGATGAAAAGGGTGCTAACACCTTCCCTTTTCATAATCTACCCCCCGAACCCACGAAATATCTCAAAAGGTTTTTGCTGTGCTTTTTTAACCTTTCCTTTAGGATAAAATAAAAAGTCGGTGGCGACTCTTGCTCAACCGCACAAGTGCGAATACGAACGCAAAACACTAGTCAGTTCTCCCACCGTATCACAGAACTGGCGACTCTGCTGGGGATCTTTAAAGTGGGGTTACCTTAGGGTTTAGATCACCTTTACTTTCAATTGATTGTTTTGTTTGCTTTACATTTATGGGCTTTGTATCGGAGTTTTATAGATCCTAACTCGGATCTGGGGAAACTTTTTTTTAGGTAGCAACAAGACTGTGAGGGAACTGTGCGGGGTATACCGACATGGTTGAAGCAGTCTGCTACGTTGATGTGGCACTTTGGTGTGTACCGGTAACCCTTGAGTTCAGTCAAGGAGAGTACGGGGCCGCCGCGTGGTGTCGTGAAGCATCAACTGACCTTAGAACCTTAATTGAACCATCTTGGCCTTTTTAGGGTAGTGAGATAACTGACTTTGGTGCAGTCCGAGGTTGGTTGATACTCGATACTACACTCAATTGAGGGTTGCTTTCCTGGAATATTTCGGTCGCCAGTTCAGTGGCTAAATCGAAACGATGAACAATGAAAGCAATCCAGTGACGTTGGGACCTCTAGAACCCGGTTACTTTTGGTAGGACAGGTTTTAACCAACAAACTGAAAGAGGGTAGTACCTGAACCTCATGCAAGCCTAAACCTAAGGCCTTGTGTGCTCTGTGTGAATATTGTTTGCCTGTATATACACTTGCTTGCTTTTCATATACGTGTACATAACATCATAACATCATACCATAACATTTTAGCATTTTCAATAACCATTTCAAGGATCTCGAGGGTTCCGTTGATGCAGGATCACGTTGAGCCAGACATCTATCAAGGGGCAAGAGGTTTCTCCTCTAGCCAATCCAGTCAAAGATCAAGAACAACAACTTGAATCAGTGGCTATGACCCACCCGACATGGTGAGCTTGATTCTAGTGGAAAGACATCCACCGACACAAAGTTCTCCAATCAAAAGTTCAAGAACAACAACTTGAATCAGTGGCTATGACCCACTCGACATGGTGAGCTTGATTCTCGTGGAAGGACGTCCACCGATGCAGAGATCTCCAATCCAAGAGCATAGTTCAACCTCTAACATTTTCTTGTGTTTACCCCAAGAGATCCTTGAAAGCATGCATCCACATATCATGCATTTCATTTTGACAATCTTTTCTTTTTCAGGTTTCCTTACTCTCCTGCTGTTTATTTCAGCAAGAGATGGCTCTAGAAAGGTCTGTCAAAGACATCCAAGACCAGACTGCTCAGCTGCAGGAGATGTTCCTGAACTTGTCTCTGGGGCAAGAAGAGATGAAAGCTCTCCTCACCAAAGGCTTGGGGAGTTCCAACAATGCCAGGAGCGATCAGATTGCAGAGCTGCAGTTTGATCTGACAACACTGAGGACCCAAATGATGGGACAATTGGTGGGCCAGATGGCTCTCATCCAAGACCTATCTCAAAGACAAGAGGAACTCAGAGTTCTTGTCCGCCAACTGCTTCCAAACAACCAACTGGGGCAAACATCTGAGGTCGAAGAGCAAGTCACCGCTCAGCCTCCACCCACTCAAGAAGACAAGGGGAAAGCTCCTTTGCTAGCTTCAGGGTCACAATCCCATCAACAACCTCGCCAGCGTCAACGGGGCAATCGGCGTAAACAAGAAAAGTCGGGAAGACAGTTTACGGAGACTGAGATACCATCATTCTTCATACTGAAGCGCCTGTTGGAGGTCAATTTGCTTACTGTAAAGGACCCTCCTCAGAAGCTCAATATCTCCTCTCCTCACTTTAATCCCGACGCATTCTGTGTTTACCACTCCTGCAGCCCGGGACACAGCACCAACGACTGTTGGGCCTTGAAGAACAAGATTCAAGATCTGATCGACATTGGGGTGCTGGAATTCATGCCAGACGGCGAGATGAAAATCTTCCGTTAAAGGGTTCTCCGCTTAAAGTGACGAAGCTCGAAGCTGAAAGACTTTTAGCTTCTTTTTGAATTTTTCAAAGTTGTAATTTCTTTTGCTGTCAAACAATTATCTGTTGATGTTAAACTCTGTTTTCATTAATGCATTGCATATGTTTGTCTTGAATTCATCCATTCTTTTCACTACTCTTATGCTTTTATTTATGATATTCGACTCTTGATAAAAAGTTGTAAGCCTTTAGAGGGAGGATGACGAAACGATACCATGATCTTATACGGTATGCTTTTGAACAGACCTTGCTGATGATGTACAGGCATTTCTTTCAATTCCCAAACACTGGAGTTATAAGGAAGTTAATCCCTAGTCAACCCCTTCGAGCCAAAGAAGTAGGAGTTTTCTGTTCTAAACAATCAAAACCCTTGATATAAACCCGGGGCAGGGTAGTATCTCAGTTAATGCAAAAGAAAATGCGCATTGAAGTCGCAAACTCTCGGTTCGTAACACAACGAACGACGCCAAAAAAAAAGGGAAAGCGTTCCTTTGGAATCAAAAGACAAGGGTGGTTCCCTATCACATAGACAGTCAATCTCTCAAAAGAGAAAAGCCCACCAAGCCAAAACCTATAAAGGAGGCTTAAGAAAGCTGGGGCATCCCGCTGACAGTAATCCCGAAAACAGTAACAGTCAGGCAAAAGTTAGGGATAACAAATCAAAATCAAAATAGTGAGGTCATTATAAAATCCTCAACAACATGAAAAGTGTTGGGAAAAAAAAAGGAGATGATGACTGTCTCCCAAAAATTCAACTGGTGAACCATCACCCAAAAGTCGTTCCAAACTCAAAACAGAGTGCGACGCACAATTAACTGAGCTTAGGTTGAAGAACATCACGAAGAGCGGGTGGGTACAAATATGCTTTGAGCCTTTATCCTTTGTTTCTTAAACCGTGAACCAGGCCACGTTACAACCCTCCAAAAGTCCTAATTGAAGCATGGGTTAGTTCGAAAGCATACTGTTACAAAAGGTATCCTGACTCCTGTAGGGCTTTGCTCTAAATCTTGTGTTAACTTGTCTTATGAAAAGTTTTCTGCTAAAAACGCATTTTTCAAAAACGAAAAAAAAACTTCGAGACAAACATGAACTTTGCATTATTCGAATATCACTGTCTGCATTTGACCCTTTTGTTTGACAGTGAAGAAATTCATACGGCGAATGTTCGGAGGAACGAAAACTCTCTCAGTAAGTCAAAATCACTTCAAGAGGATAACACTTCCATTACAAATCTCTTATCAACAAGGGGCATGACATGTCGCAATCCAATTAACCTGGGGCAGTCCAGTCAAGGTCCAACAGATCTTTCAAAGTTCAGTTAACCTGGGGCAGTCCAGTCAAGATTTCAAGAAATCTCTCAATATGCAGAGTAATCTGATTCAAGACTCCTGCTTCACCACTTGGGGCATTCGAATGTCAAAAGTGTCCGACAAATCAACTATTGCATTTCCAGACTCGATTCCTGTATCCAGCCAGGGCATGTCTGAAGAATTCCAGATCAACACCTGCAACAACCCAGGAAACATCTGTGAACGACCGATTGTAGACCAACACCTGTAATCAGCCAGGAATTTATCTACATCACCACTTGGGGCCTTCGAATGTCAAAAGTGTTCAAAACCCGATGCAATTTTTACACAAGCTCATCTTCAGGAAGCCCTACACCGGTTCCTCTTCAAGACTTCTGAAAACAGTTCATAGATTCTTCCCAAGTAACGGATGTTAATCTATCAGCTTGTTCAGATGCAACCTTTGAAATTAGTTTACGGACGCTTCCCAACAACGGATGCGGCTCTATTGCTGATTCAACTTCAAGATTTCTGAAAACAGTTCACGGGTTCTCCAAGTAAACGGATGTTAACCTATCACTTGTTCAGATTCTTCTCAAGACTTCTGAAAACAGTTCATAGATTCTTCCCAAGTAACGGATGTTAATCTATCAGCTTGTTCAGATGCAACCTTTGAAATTAGTTTACGGACGCTTCCCAACAACAGATGCGGCTCTATTGCTGATTCAACTTCAAGATTTCTGAAAACAGTTCACGGGTTCTCCAAGTAAACGGATGTTAACCTATCACTTGTTCAGATTCTTCTCAAGACTTCTGAAAACAGTTCATAGATTCTTCCCAAGTAACGGATGTTAATTTATCAGCTTGTTCAGATGCAACCTTTGAAATTAGTTTACGGACGCTTCCCAACAACGGATGCAGCTCTATTGCTGATTCAACTTCAAGATTTCTGAAAATAGTTCACGGGTTCTCCAAGTAAACGGATGTTAACCTATCACTTGTTCAGATTCTTCTCAAGACTTCTGAAAACAGTTCATGGATTCTTCCCAAGTAACGGATGTTAATCTATCAGCTTGTTCAGATGCAACCTCTGAAATTAGTTTACGGACGCTTCCCAACAACGGATGCGGCTCTATTGCTGATTCAACTTCAAGATTTCTGAAAATAGTTCACGGGTTCTCCAAGTAACGGATGTTAACCTATCGCTTGTTCAGATTCTTCTCAAGCTAACCACCACGGAAGATCGCGCTCGCCAAAATTCTTCCTGTCCCCAGCGGAGTTCATCAAAATCCCCAGCCAAAGAATCCTCCGGAGTTTAATCCCCCTCAGAGTTTAAGTTTCAGTATCCCCAGCAGAGCCAGACCATTGAATCTTCTCCCCACAGAGTTTTGGGAGGAGAAATCTTGAGTTCCCCAGTGAAGTCTCCAGAGTTGCTTCCCATCAAGCCGACGATTCTCAAACCTGGTCTTCCCAGCATGAGTCTACTAGTTTGGAACTCCCCAGTAGAGGTCATCAGGAATTCTCTTCCCCAGCGACGGCCAAGGATTTATTTTCCCCGGTAGCAGTCAAGTTGCTTTTATCTTCAGCCATCTCGGATTCATGTATCCTTGGCAAGATTAGCTCATCAGCTTACATGCGCATTCATCATAAACATTAATGTCACACGCATTGCATCATGCATCATAACATTGCATACAACTAACCCTTTGCCTTTTCAGGTAAGATCAGTCGACAGACACAGATCAATTCCCAAGATTCATCCAGAAATAGTTCAGATGTGACTCAGATACGGCGACATTCTGATACTTATTCCAGATTCATTCAGACGCATCAAGAAACCCTACACCGGTTCCTCTCCAACTTCAAGACTTCTGAAACAGTTTACGGATTCTTCCCCACAACGGATGTCAATCTACCAACTGATTCAGACTCTCCTCAACTTTTGAAGACAGTTTACAGATTCTTCCCTACAACGGATGTCAATCTACCAACTGATTCAGACTCTTCTCATTTTTTGAAAATAGTTTACGGACGCTTCCCAACAACGGATGCTGCTCCATTGCTTGTTCAGTCCCAACTCCTGAAAATAGTTTACAGATTCTCCAAGACATGGACGTCAATCTGTTGCTTGTTCGGACCCCGATTCAGAGATGTTCCAAAACAGGGATGCCCTTCTGATACTTGTCCACTCACCATTGACATACAGTTCAACATGTCCAGATGGCATCTGTAAGCCCATCCTCCTACCAGCAGTCGCCGAATGGCATCTGTAAGCCCATTCTCAGATGGCATCTCTGAGCCCATCCCCCGACAAAATTCTATCGCACCAGATGGCATCTTTAAGCCCATCACCAAATGGCATCTTTAAGCCCATTCACCTCCACCGTCACATCGACGAGCGCAAATTTTCTGGGCACATTAGTGTCCAATCTCCTTTTACCTTCAAGTCGCGAAAGGCAAGCTTGCCAATCTAACTCTTCAGGTCAAAGAAGATTGAACAGGGGCAACTGTTGTACCCCAAAATTTGCCCTCGCGCTTTTCCACAAGAAATCTCAACTTCAGGCATTTCCTGACTTTTCAATCTGGCTCAAGAATCGGACAAATGGACTTTTCTTAACAGTCAAGCAAAATTAGGGTTTTTACTGGTTTTCAGAGCTCTGGATTGTTTCATACAGTGGGCTTAGGGTTTGGATGATTTTTGGTTCAATTGTGATCAGGCGAGCGTTATTGGGCATATTCTCAGAAAAGATTAAAATTTTACAGCACTTTGCAGTTTATTCCGAGATTCGGGTTGAATTTGCATTGTTCATAATTTAATCAGTGAAAAAGACAGTGGTTTGAATTCAATACGTTTTGATTGGGCCAGTCAGATACAGTATGCAGTATTGGGTTCACAGTGTTTATGGCGAATCAGTGAAGAAGGAATGCGTTTGATCAGTCTATTTGAATTGACTGCTGCTTTGCTTTGGATTTTGAATAAGACAGGTTTAATTGATCAATGTTGTTTTTATTTAAGTTATTTATTATTCTAAAATTGAATGATTGAAATTTATTTTTCAATTGTTTTAATTCAAAGAATTTTAAATAAATAAATAAACAATAAAGAAAATTAGAATTAATTGGATAATTTAGATTTTATTGATATTTGAATTATTTGTACAAATTGTTGTTTATAATTTAAATTATGAACAATAATATACATTAATTTAAAATATTACATAAAATAAAAACTATCCTATTTTCTAATATTCTTCATTCTCCACTCCGCTCCGGTGCTCCATTTTTTATCTGCGAAAAGAACAAGAAAGTCAGAAAGCAGTTGAAATTAAAAGACAGTTAAAATTGCTCATCATTAGAGGCCACTGACTGGGATCAGTTGCCCTCTCTGCAAATCACGGGATTTCTCCCGGTTCACAGAGAGGGAAGATTTTTTATTCATGAAATGCAAATGTCAAAAGTATAAGTTCCAAAATTCAAGACTGCATAGAATCTCAATTTCAAATCCAAAGTTCAAACTGTATTAGTTCAAATCCAATTCCCACTTCCTATCAAATGCCAAAGATATCAAAGAAATCAAAGTAGTACAAGTTGCTATCAAAACTGTCAAAGCTGTCCAAAGAGACAAAAAAGATGCAGAAAATGTGTTATGCAAGTAGCAAAAATCTAAAATCATCATTTCCCACCAGTAGGGCCCCTTCAGAGAAAGTACAACATAAATCATATAATATATTCAAAGCTGTACTATGGAAGAAAAGAGAGATAAAGCAGCAGTAGGCAGAGTTCAGGTCATAGGCATAGACAGGAGGGTATACAGCAGAAAAGATGTAACACAGATATAGAGAACTCAGTTCAGAGAGTGAGGAGAAGACAGAAAAAAAGATATACAAATCCACAAGCCAATACAAGATAGTTCAGAAGTGAGGTTAGAAGAGAGGAGAAAGATACAAAACCAAGAGCCTGCATCCTCCTTACAGACCCAACATAACACATCTCAAGCCCAAAAACCTGCATCAGTCTCACAAAACCCAAGCCTAAAAACCTGAAAACACAACTCAGTTCAGCATAGCAAGAGAGAAAAAAGATATACAAAAACTCAGAAATATTTCAAACCCATTGCAAGCTCAACCATACTGTCAAACAGAACCACCATGCTCAACCTGCATTAACCTCATACCAGAATAAGAAGAAAAAACCTGCCCATCATCACATTGAAGTCCAGAATCACTAAAAACCATCAAACACAACCTCAAACCTACTGTCCAAGCCCAAACCAGCAGCCTTACCACATAAATTTGTCACAAAGCCTAACCATCAAAACATGGCCTAGCTTTCCAAATCCATCAACCATACTGTCAAACCAGAAAACCCCCCTACTGTCAACACCAAAATCTTTTCAATCCTAGCAACTTAATGTCCAAGCCCTAAGCCCTCAGCATAAACATCATAGGCAAAACATTCGAGGCAATGTAAGCCAAGTTCTAGGCAAGCAACTCAAGTCATTCAGAACAACAACTCAAGGCAACCTAGGCCCTCAGACCTCTGAGGTCATCACTGGGCAATACAAACAAATAATACAACGTTCAAGAAGAGGAGAGAAATTTCGTTCAGAAGCAAGTAAGCATTTCAACCAAGCATATCAATCTCAGAGGGCCGGCAACAACGATTCAAAAAAACATACAAATTCCCATAGGCAACAGTGGCATGGAAGAAGAAGATAAAGAAGTGAATTAAAGGTTTTCAGCACAAATCATCACAAAACCCTCACACAGCAAGAGGTAAGAACGAAAATACCAGGAAAGCATCAGAAGCAAAGCAAGCATCCAGCTTCGTCACCGAATCGCCGTTCTGGCCTCCTAAAGCGTCACTCCTCCCCTCTCCTCCATCTCCCAAAAGAAGGTAGCCAATCTTTTCCCACTTCTCTTCTCCTTCATCTCATAATGAAAAGAAATAGTTAAGACTCAAATCAAAAAATGCGTATCATTCCCGAAAGAACATAAAGTGTGGAAATCAAACCTTAAATCAAGGACGCTGGGCTCATGTCAATGGAGGGAAGAAAGGCTTCAGGAGCGACGCTGGTGGCCGGAGTGAGTTGCTCAGAAAGCTTGCAAGGAGGAAGAGAACGTTGAACGAATACGCGCCGCCGCTGCCTCGCTAACCCTAAAACTTTCATGACCAAACTGAACACTCCAATCACTAACCCTAAATTCGTTCAAGTCCAAACTTGGGCCTGACCCGTTCTCATTTCCTCTAAAGCCCAAGTTAACATTTTTACACTTAACCATTTTTTTATAATACTAACCCTTCTTTTTATTTTATAAACAATATTTACTTTTTTTTTTTAAAATACTAACTTAATTAAAATACATTTTTACCTCATATATTAAAATTGAAAATAATTATTTCCTTTTATTTATTTACTCTTTCCTTTAAAATATATTTATACATACATTTTAAAAACATTAATTTTATAATATTATGCATTTTTTATCATATAGTTAAAATATCCTTTTTAAGTATATATTTGTACATAAAAATAATAAACTTTTTCATACATAATTAAAATTGAAACTCTTTTAGTTAAAATATACGTTTGTACATAACAATATAAAAAATACGTTCTTTTTATACAAAGCTCAATTCTTGACATTTAAATACTTTTTTGTATATAAACAAATAAAGATATATTTAATTAAAATTTGACCATTTAATTAAAACATTTTTCTTTTATACATAATTAAACATACTAAACATATAAATCAAAGTTTCATTTAAAACATTGCTCTAGGTCAAACCCTAATACGTTTCAATTCCACAATTCGCACTTGTAAATAATCACACAATACATATACACCTCACACTTATACATTCACATTGCCCTATACACATTTTCATCTTATATTTGTATATTCGATATTTACATTTTGATCGCACATTCGATTTGGTTGTAACTTATTGGATACTATAAGTCTCATCCCCTTTGTACATTTATACCCCCACTCCCGGATACTATTTTGTAATAGCGTAGATTTACATTCCGCAATTTACAGTTTTCCAATTATACCATGGTTAGACCTAGGGTTTGTATGTACATAAAATCAAACGCTAGATAACCTAATACAAGACAAATACATGTAATCAATACACAATCACACTTGCACCCCCTAGGGTAATCCCACATGTTGCCTTCCAAAATGGGCCATGCTTGCACGTCGAGTATCTTTGGCAAAACAAAATCAAATGATCATAAGTCCCTCGATGACGCTTTCGAATATTGCCTAAAACGGAATGATCATAGTCCCTTCAAAGCAAATTGCCAAAGACACTTGGCACCATTGCATTCATGGTCCATACGATGACCCGCGCCCGTCCCGAATAAACTTCCTAAACGCAAGATTGTCCACCAATTTCAATGGGGGAACAAAATTGTTAAAAGGGGTTAAAACATGACAAAAAACCTTTGAGTACAATAGGGTAGACAAAACTCTTAGTTACTTGAGATCAAACTTGCAAAAACACTTGCCTTCTTTTCAAAAACCACAATCCACAACACTTTCCAAACAAATTCTCAAAACATTTTGAAACATCTTTTCGAAAAGATACACGCCTTTGTAAAACATTCGAGTAAAGAATTGTTACAAGGTTAGCCTAAGACAAGGCATCTTTTTCCAAAACATTTTCAAAAAGCACCCACACACACACCATTTTCAAAGCAATCGAAAAACAAGGCAAGTGATCTAAAAAACCAAGTAACTAAGAGCCCATGGATAACCATGGATGAAAAGGGTGCTAACACCTTCCCTTTTCATAATCTACCCCCCGAACCCACGAAATATCTCAAAAGGTTTTTGCTGTGCTTTTTTAACCTTTCCTTTAGGATAAAATAAAAAGTCGGTGGCGACTCTTGCTCAACCGCACAAGTGCGAATACGAACGCAAAACACTAGTCAGTTCTCCCACCGTATCACAGAACTGGCGACTCTGCTGGGGATCTTTAAAGTGGGGTTACCTTAGGGTTTAGATCACCTTTACTTTCAATTGATTGTTTTGTTTGCTTTACATTTATGGGCTTTGTATCGGAGTTTTATAGATCCTAACTCGGATCTGGGGAAACTTTTTTTTAGGTAGCAACAAGACTGTGAGGGAACTGTGCGGGGTATACCGACATGGTTGAAGCAGTCTGCTACGTTGATGTGGCACTTTGGTGTGTACCGGTAACCCTTGAGTTCAGTCAAGGAGAGTACGGGGCCGCCGCGTGGTGTCGTGAAGCATCAACTGACCTTAGAACCTTAATTGAACCATCTTGGCCTTTTTAGGGTAGTGAGATAACTGACTTTGGTGCAGTCCGAGGTTGGTTGATACTCGATACTACACTCAATTGAGGGTTGCTTTCCTGGAATATTTCGGTCGCCAGTTCAGTGGCTAAATCGAAACGATGAACAATGAAAGCAATCCAGTGACGTTGGGACCTCTAGAACCCGGTTACTTTTGGTAGGACAGGTTTTAACCAACAAACTGAAAGAGGGTAGTACCTGAACCTCATGCAAGCCTAAACCTAAGGCCTTGTGTGCTCTGTGTGAATATTGTTTGCCTGTATATACACTTGCTTGCTTTTCATATACGTGTACATAACATCATAACATCATACCATAACATTTTAGCATTTTCAATAACCATTTCAAGGATCTCGAGGGTTCCGTTGATGCAGGATCACGTTGAGCCAGACATCTATCAAGGGGCAAGAGGTTTCTCCTCTAGCCAATCCAGTCAAAGATCAAGAACAACAACTTGAATCAGTGGCTATGACCCACCCGACATGGTGAGCTTGATTCTAGTGGAAAGACATCCACCGACACAAAGTTCTCCAATCAAAAGTTCAAGAACAACAACTTGAATCAGTGGCTATGACCCACTCGACATGGTGAGCTTGATTCTCGTGGAAGGACGTCCACCGGTGCAGAGATCTCCAATCCAAGAGCATAGTTCAACCTCTAACATTTTCTTGTGTTTACCCCAAGAGATCCTTGAAAGCATGCATCCACATATCATGCATTTCATTTTGACAATCTTTTCTTTTTCAGGTTTCCTTACTCTCCTGCTGTTTATTTCAGCAAGAGATGGCTCTAGAAAGGTCTGTCAAAGACATCCAAGACCAGACTGCTCAGCTGCAGGAGATGTTCCTGAACTTGTCTCTGGGGCAAGAAGAGATGAAAGCTCTCCTCACCAAAGTCTTGGGGAGTTCCAACAATGCCAGGAGCGATCAGATTGCGGAGCTGCAGTTTGATCTGACAACACTGAGGACCCAAATGATGGGACAGTTGGTGGGCCAGATGGCTCTCATCCAAGACCTATCTCAAAGACAAGAGGAACTCAGAGTTCTTGTCCGCCAACTGCTTCCAAACAACCAACTGGGGCAAACATCTGAGGTCGAAGAGCAAGTCACCGCTCAGCCTCCACCCACTCAAGAAGACAAGGGGAAAGCTCCTTTGCTAGCTTCAGGGGCACAATCCCATCAACAACCTCGCCAGCGTCAACGGGGCAATCGGCGTAAACAAGAAAAGTCGGGAAGACAGTTTACGGAGACTGAGATACCATCATTCTTCATACTGAAGCGCCTGTTGGAGGTCAATTTGCTTACTGTAAAGGACCCTCCTCAGAAGCTCAATATCTCCTCTCCTCACTTTAATCCCGACGCATTCTGTGTTTACCACTCCTGCAGCCCGGGACACAGCACCAACGACTGTTGGGCCTTGAAGAACAAGATTCAAGATCTGATCGACATTGGGGTGCTGGAATTCATGCCAGACGGCGAGATGAAAATCTTCCGTTAAAGGGTTCTCCGCTTAAAGTGACGAAGCTCGAAGCTGAAAGACTTTTAGCTTCTTTTTAAATTTTTCAAAGTTGTAATTTCTTTTGCTGTCAAACAATTATCTGTTGATGTTAAACTCTGTTTTCATTAATGCATTGCATATGTTTGTCTTGAATTCATCCATTCGTTTCACTACTCTTATGCTTTTCTTTATGATATTCGACTCTTGATAAAAAGTTGTAAGCCTTTAGAGGGAGGATGACGAAACGATACCATGATCTTATACGGTATGCTTTTGAACAGACCTTGCTGATGATGTACAGGCATTTCTTTCAATTCCCAAACACTGGAGTTATAAGGAAGTTAATCCCTAGTCAACCCCTTCGAGCCAAAGAAGTAGGAGTTTTCTGTTCTAAACAATCAAAACCCTTGATATAAACCCGGGGCAGGGTAGTATCTCAGTTAATGCAAAAGAAAATGCGCATTGAAGGCGCAAACTCTCGGTTCGTAACACAACGAACGACGCCAAAAAAAAAGGGAAAGCGTTCCTTTGGAATCAAAAGACAAGGGTGGTTCCCTATCACATAGACAGTCAATCTCTCAAAAGAGAAAAGCCCACCAAGCCAAAACCTATAAAGGAGGCTTAAGAAAGCTGGGGCATCCCGCTGACAGTAATCCCGAAAACAGTAACAGTCAGGCAAAAGTTAGGGATAACAAATCAAAATCAAAATAGTGAGGTCATTATAAAATCCTCAACAACATGAAAAGTGTTGGGAAAAAAAAAGGAGATGATGACTGTCTCCCAAAAATTCAACTGGTGAACCATCACCCAAAAGTCGTTCCAAACTCAAAACAGAGTGCGACGCACAATTAACTGAGCTTAGGTTGAAGAACATCACGAAGAGCGGGTGGGTACAAATATGCTTTGAGCCTTTATCCTTTGTTTCTTAAACCGTGAACCAGGCCACGTTACAACCCTCCAAAAGTCCTAATTGAAGCATGGGTTAGTTCGAAAGCATACTGTTACAAAAGGTATCCTGACTCCTGTAGGGCTTTGCTCTAAATCTTGTGTTAACTTGTCTTATGAAAAGTTTTCTGCTAAAAACGCATTTTTCAAAAACGAAAAAAAAACTTCGAGACAAACATGAACTTTGCATTATTCGAATATCACTGTCTGCATTTGACCCTTTTGTTTGACAGTGAAGAAATTCATACGGCGAATGTTCGGAGGAACGAAAACTCTCTCAGTAAGTCAAAATCACTTCAAGAGGATAACACTTCCATTACAAATCTCTTATCAACAAGGGGCATGACATGTCGCAATCCAATTAACCTGGGGCAGTCCAGTCAAGGTCCAACAGATCTTTCAAAGTTCAGTTAACCTGGGGCAGTCCAGTCAAGATTTCAAGAAATCTCTCAATATGCAGAGTAATCTGATTCAAGACTCCTGCTTCACCACTTGGGGCATTCGAATGTCAAAAGTGTCCGACAAATCAACTATTGCATTTCCAGACTCGATTCCTGTATCCAGCCAGGGCATGTCTGAAGAATTCCAGATCAACACCTGCAACAACCCAGGAAACATCTGTGAACGACCGATTGTAGACCAACACCTGTAATCAGCCAGGAATTTATCTACATCACCACTTGGGGCCTTCGAATGTCAAAAGTGTTCAAAACCCGATGCAATTTTTACACAAGCTCATCTTCAGGAAGCCCTACACCGGTTCCTCTTCAAGACTTCTGAAAACAGTTCATAGATTCTTCCCAAGTAACGGATGTTAATCTATCAGCTTGTTCAGATGCAACCTTTGAAATTAGTTTACGGACGCTTCCCAACAACGGATGCGGCTCTATTGCTGATTCAACTTCAAGATTTCTGAAAACAGTTCACGGGTTCTCCAAGTAAACGGATGTTAACCTATCACTTGTTCAGATTCTTCTCAAGACTTCTGAAAACAGTTCATAGATTCTTCCCAAGTAACGGATGTTAATCTATCAGCTTGTTCAGATGCAACCTTTGAAATTAGTTTACGGACGCTTCCCAACAACAGATGCGGCTCTATTGCTGATTCAACTTCAAGATTTCTGAAAACAGTTCACGGGTTCTCCAAGTAAACGGATGTTAACCTATCACTTGTTCAGATTCTTCTCAAGACTTCTGAAAACAGTTCATAGATTCTTCCCAAGTAACGGATGTTAATTTATCAGCTTGTTCAGATGCAACCTTTGAAATTAGTTTACGGACGCTTCCCAACAACGGATGCAGCTCTATTGCTGATTCAACTTCAAGATTTCTGAAAATAGTTCACGGGTTCTCCAAGTAAACGGATGTTAACCTATCACTTGTTCAGATTCTTCTCAAGACTTCTGAAAACAGTTCATGGATTCTTCCCAAGTAACGGATGTTAATCTATCAGCTTGTTCAGATGCAACCTCTGAAATTAGTTTACGGACGCTTCCCAACAACGGATGCGGCTCTATTGCTGATTCAACTTCAAGATTTCTGAAAATAGTTCACGGGTTCTCCAAGTAACGGATGTTAACCTATCGCTTGTTCAGATTCTTCTCAAGCTAACCACCACGGAAGATCGCGCTCGCCAAAATTCTTCCTGTCCCCAGCGGAGTTCATCAAAATCCCCAGCCAAAGAATCCTCCGGAGTTTAATCCCCCTCAGAGTTTAAGTTTCAGTATCCCCAGCGGAGCCAGACCATTAAATCTTCTCCCCACAGAGTTTTGGGAGGAGAAATCTTGAGTTCCCCAGTGAAGTCTCCAGAGTTGCTTCCCATCAAGCCGACGATTCTCAAACCTGGTCTTCCCAGCATGAGTCTACTAGTTTGGAACTCCCCAGTAGAGGTCATCAGGAATTCTCTTCCCCAGCGACGGCCAAGGATTTATTTTCCCCGGTAGCAGTCAAGTTGCTTTTATCTTCAGCCATCTCGGATTCATGTATCCTTGGCAAGATTAGCTCATCAGCTTACATGCACATTCATCATAAACATTAATGTCACACGCATTGCATCATGCATCATAACATTGCATACAACTAACCCTTTGCCTTTTCAGGTAAGATCAGTCGACAGACACAGATCAATTCCCAAGATTCATCCAGAAATAGTTCAGATGTGACTCAGATACGGCGACATTCTGATACTTATTCCAGATTCATTCAGACGCATCAAGAAACCCTACACCGGTTCCTCTCCAACTTTAAGACTTCTGAAACAGTTTACGGATTCTTCCCCACAACGGATGTCAATCTACCAACTGATTCAGACTCTCCTCAACTTTTGAAGACAGTTTACAGATTCTTCCCTACAACGGATGTCAATCTACCAACTGATTCAGACTCTTCTCATTTTTTGAAAATAGTTTACGGACGCTTCCCAACAACGGATGCTGCTCCATTGCTTGTTCAGTCCCAACTCCTGAAAATAGTTTACAGATTCTCCAAGACATGGACGTCAATCTGTTGCTTGTTCGGACCCCGATTCAGAGATGTTCCAAAACAGGGATGCCCTTCTGATACTTGTCCACTCACCATTGACATACAGTTCAACATGTCCAGATGGCATCTGTAAGCCCATCCTCCTACCAGCAGTCGCCGAATGGCATCTGTAAGCCCATTCTCAGATGGCATCTCTAAGCCCATCCCCCGACAAAATTCTATCGCACCAGATGGCATCTTTAAGCCCATCACCAAATGGCATCTTTAAGCCCATTCACCTCCACCGTCACATCGACGAGCGCAAATTTTCTGGGCACATTAGTGTCCAATCTCCTTTTACCTTCAAGTCGCGAAAGGCAAGCTTGCCAATCTAACTCTTCAGGTCAAAGAAGATTGAACAGGGGCAACTGTTGTACCCCAAAATTTGCCCTCGCGCTTTTCCACAAGAAATCTCAACTTCAGGCATTTCCTGACTTTTCAAACTGGCTCAAGAATCGGACAAATGGACTTTTCTTAACAGTCAAGCAAAATTAGGGTTTTTACTGGTTTTCAGAGCTCTGGATTGTTTCATACAGTGGGCTTAGGGTTTGGATGATTTTTGGTTCAATTGTGATCAGGCGAGCGTTATTGGGCATATTCTCAGAAAAGATTAAAATTTTACAGCACTTTGCAGTTTATTCCGAGATTCGGGTTGAATTTGCATTGTTCATAATTTAATCAGTGAAAAAGACAGTGGTTTGAATTCAATACGTTTTGATTGGGCCAGTCAGATACAGTATGCAGTATTGGGTTCACAGTGTTTATGGCGAATCAGTGAAGAAGGAATGCGTTTGATCAGTCTATTTGAATTGACTGCTGCTTTGCTTTGGATTTTGAATAAGACAGGTTTAATTGATCAATGTTGTTTTTATTTAAGTTATTTATTATTCTAAAATTGAATGATTGAAATTTATTTTTCAATTGTTTTAATTCAAAGAATTTTAAATAAATAAATAAACAATAAAGAAAATTAGAATTAATTGGATAATTTAGATTTTATTGATATTTGAATTATTTGTACAAATTGTTGTTTATAATTTAAATTATGAACAATAATATACATTAATTTAAAATATTACATAAAATAAAAACTATCCTATTTTCTAATATTCTTCATTCTCCACTCCGCTCCGGTGCTCCATTTTTTATCTGCGAAAAGAACAAGAAAGTCAGAAAGCAGTTGAAATTAAAAGACAGTTAAAATTGCTCATCATTAGAGGCCACTGACTGGGATCAGTTGCCCTCTCTGCAAATCACGGGATTTCTCCCGGTTCACAGAGAGGGAAGATTTTTTATTCATGAAATGCAAATGTCAAAAGTATAAGTTCCAAAATTCAAGACTGCATAGAATCTCAATTTCAAATCCAAAGTTCAAACTGTATTAGTTCAAATCCAATTCCCACTTCCTATCAAATGCCAAAGATATCAAAGAAATCAAAGTAGTACAAGTTGCTATCAAAACTGTCAAAGCTGTCCAAAGAGACAAAAAAGATGCAGAAAATGTGTTATGCAAGTAGCAAAAATCTAAAATCATCATTTCCCACCAGTAGGGCCCCTTCAGAGAAAGTACAACATAAATCATATAATATATTCAAAGTTGTACTATGGAAGAAAAGAGAGATAAAGCAGCAGTAGGCAGAGTTCAGGTCATAGGCATAGACAGGAGGGTATACAGCAGAAAAGATGTAACACAGATATAGAGAACTCAGTTCAGAGAGTGAGGAGAAGACAGAAAAAAAGATATACAAATCCACAAGCCAATACAAGATAGTTCAGAAGTGAGGTTAGAAGAGAGGAGAAAGATACAAAACCAAGAGCCTGCATCCTCCTTACAGACCCAACATAACACATCTCAAGCCCAAAAACCTGCATCAGTCTCACAAAACCCAAGCCTAAAAACCTGAAAACACAACTCAGTTCAGCATAGCAAGAGAGAAAAAAGATATACAAAAACTCAGAAATATTTCAAACCCATTGCAAGCTCAACCATACTGTCAAACAGAACCACCATGCTCAACCTGCATTAACCTCATACCAGAATAAGAAGAAAAAACCTGCCCATCATCACATTGAAGTCCAGAATCACTAAAAACCATCAAACACAACCTCAAACCTACTGTCCAAGCCCAAACCAGCAGCCTTACCACATAAATTTGTCACAAAGCCTAACCATCAAAACATGGCCTAGCTTTCCAAATCCATCAACCATACTGTCAAACCAGAAAACCCCCCTACTGTCAACACCAAAATCTTTTCAATCCTAGCAACTTAATGTCCAAGCCCTAAGCCCTCAGCATAAACATCATAGGCAAAACATTCGAGGCAATGTAAGCCAAGTTCTAGGCAAGCAACTCAAGTCATTCAGAACAACAACTCAAGGCAACCTAGGCCCTCAGACCTCTGAGGTCATCACTGGGCAATACAAACAAATAATACAACGTTCAAGAAGAGGAGAGAAATTTCGTTCAGAAGCAAGTAAGCATTTCAACCAAGCATATCAATCTCAGAGGGCCGGCAACAACGATTCAAAAAACATACAAATTCCCATAGGCAACAGTGGCATGGAAGAAGAAGATAAAGAAGTGAATTAAAGGTTTTCAGCACAAATCATCACAAAACCCTCACACAGCAAGAGGTAAGAACGAAAATACCAGGAAAGCATCAGAAGCAAAGCAAGCATCCAGCTTCGTCACCGAATCGCCGTTCCGGCCTCCTAAAGCGTCACTCCTCCCCTCTCCTCCATCTCCCAAAAGAAGGTAGCCAATCTTTTCCCACTTCTCTTCTCCTTCATCTCATAATGAAAAGAAATAGTTAAGACTCAAATCAAAAAATGCGTATCATTCACGAAAGAACATAAAGTGTGGAAATCAAACCTTAAATCAAGGACGCTGGGCTCATGTCAATGGAGGGAAGAAAGGCTTCAGGAGCGACGCTGGTGGCCGGAGTGAGTTGCTCAGAAAGCTTGCAAGGAGGAAGAGAACGTTGAACGAATACGCTCCGCCGCTGCCTCGCTAACCCTAAAACTTTCATGACCAAACTGAACACTCCAATCACTAACCCTAAATTCGTTCAAGTCCAAACTTGGGCCTGACCCGTTCTCATTTCCTCTAAAGCCCAAGTTAACATTTTTACACTTAACCATTTTTTTATAATACTAACCCTTCTTTTTTATTTTATAAACAATATTTACTTTTTTTTTGTAAAATACTAACTTAATTAAAATACATTTTTACCTCATATATTAAAATTGAAAATAATTATTTCCTTTTATTTATTTACTCTTTCCTTTAAAATATATTTATACATACATTTTAAAAACATTAATTTTATAATATTATGCATTTTTTATCATATAGTTAAAATATCCTTTTTAAGTATATATTTGTACATAAAAATAATAAACTTTTTCATACATAATTAAAATTGAAACTCTTTTAGTTAAAATATACGTTTGTACATAACAATATAAAAAATACGTTCTTTTTATACAAAGCTCAATTCTTGACATTTAAATACTTTTTTGTATATAAACAAATAAAGATATATTTAATTAAAATTTGACCATTTAATTAAAACATTTTTCTTTTATACATAATTAAACATACTAAACATATAAATCAAAGTTTCATTTAAAACATTGCTCTAGGTCAAACCCTAATACGTTTCAATTCCACAATTCGCACTTGTAAATAATCACACAATACATATACACCTCACACTTATACATTCACATTGCCCTATACACATTTTCATCTTATATTTGTATATTCGATATTTACATTTTGATCGCACATTCGATTTGGTTGTAACTTATTGGATACTATAAGTCTCATCCCCTTTGTACATTTATACCCCCACTCCCGGATACTATTTTGTAATAGCGTAGATTTACATTCCGCAATTTACAGTTTTCCAATTATACCATGGTTAGACCTAGGGTTTGTATGTACATAAAATCAAACGCTAGATAACCTAATACAAGACAAATACATGTAATCAATACACAATCACACTTGCACCCCCTAGGGTAATCCCACATGTTGCCTTCCAAAATGGGCCATGCTTGCACGTCGAGTATCTTTGGCAAAACAAAATCAAATGATCATAAGTCCCTCGATGACGCTTTCGAATATTGCCTAAAACGGAATGATCATAGTCCCTTCAAAGCAAATTGCCAAAGACACTTGGCACCATTGCATTCATGGTCCATACGATGACCCGCGCCCGTCCCGAATAAACTTCCTAAACGCAAGATTGTCCACCAATTTCAATGGGGGAACAAAATTGTTAAAAGGGGTTAAAACATGACAAAAAACCTTTGAGTACAATAGGGTAGACAAAACTCTTAGTTACTTGAGATCAAACTTGCAAAAACACTTGCCTTCTTTTCAAAAACCACAATCCACAACACTTTCCAAACAAATTCTCAAAACATTTTGAAACATCTTTTCGAAAAGATACACGCCTTTGTAAAACATTCGAGTAAAGAATTGTTACAAGGTTAGCCTAAGACAAGGCATCTTTTTCCAAAACATTTTCAAAAAGCACCCACACACACACCATTTTCAAAGCAATCGAAAAACAAGGCAAGTGATCTAAAAAACCAAGTAACTAAGAGCCCATGGATAACCATGGATGAAAAGGATGCTAACACCTTCCCTTTTCATAATCTACCCCCCGAACCCACGAAATATCTCAAAAGGTTTTTGCTGTGCTTTTTTAACCTTTCCTTTAGGATAAAATAAAAAGTCGGTGGCGACTCTTGCTCAACCGCACAAGTGCGAATACGAACGCAAAACACTAGTCAGTTCTCCCACCGTATCACACCGGCGAACCAAAAGGGTTCGGGCAAAATTAAGGGATGAAATGAAAGAAAATCTGTACACCCGGCAAGTCGAAAACCCGAAAAGGCGGCTTGGGCAAAAATGGGTATCCCGGTGGACTGAAAACCCGAAAGGGCGGTCCAGGCAAAAGTTAGGGATCAAAGCGTACGACTATGTCCTGTCATCTTGTCACCTGCCTACCAGAAGAAGGCTGGTCCATCAACAACTATCAGCACCTCACAGGTCTTCCTCTCCCGTCTCAGAAACATGGGCAATAAAGAGTTGTCTAAGTGATCCAACTGTTCTGTCCTCCAAGGTACCAAGGTAAGTTCAGCTGAAGAACATAACCAATACATCTTAATTCCCCAGAGAGTGAGCCAGCAAGTCAGTGCACTCTCCCCGAGCAAAGCTATATTATCAACCTTAAGGAAGTTGGGTATCCTCCAGCAGATCTCAACATTCCCCAGCAATGTACGGACATTTTTAACAAGCATCCCCGGCAGTCTTGACCTAAAGATTGTTCCCCGGTGGTATACCAGACATTCAATGGAGTCACCTCCCCGGTACAGTTCAAAACTTCCCCAGGAGAGTCCAATCCAATTTCCCGAGGAAAAGTTGGAATCCGTCCCCCCAAGCAGCAAGCTTATCCCCAGTAGATTCTGGAAGCTTATCCTTGCAGAGCACGAACGCGTCTCCCGGCTTTATTCAAAGAGTTATTTCCCTACCAGGATATAACTGGGTTATCCTCAGCCAAAAGCCATGGAAGGAGCGTCCTCGACAAAGTCTTCTTATCCCCAGCGAAGTCTATTAACACTTCCAACACAACAAGGGTATCCCCAGCAAGTTTTTATCGACAACTCAGCAAGGTATCTCTCTCCCCACAGAGTATTGCTTCCCAGCAAGATTGCTAGGGTATCTTTTCTCCCCGCAGAGTAATCCATTCGCCAAGTTTATTCCCCAAAGGAGTCATCTTCTCCTACCGGTATTCTTGCAACTATCATCCCCAGCGGAGGCAAAAAAAAATCTATTCTTCAACATCAGCCCAGGAGTGACTTCCCGGCACCCGTCAAGGATTTTATTTTCCTAAAAGACGAAAAGATACATTCATAAACATCTTCATACATTATAGCATGCATATACGCATCATATCTTACAAGTCTCATTTATGTTGAGAACATCATTTGCTTGATCCATATCATGCATTGCATATGACTGACCTTTACCTTTCAGGAAAGATCCAGTTAAGTTCTCAGCTACATTTCAAGACCTAGACTGGTTCAGTTAAATCGACCCTAAGATTTTACTGTTTCTTATCCAGTCAAAGGCCTTCTTTGGTTCAGTCAGATCGACCCTAAGATCTCCCTGTTTCTTATCCAGTTGAAGACATTCCAAGACCTAGACCGGTTCAGTTAAATCGACCCTAAGATTTTTCTGTTTCTTATTCAGTCAAAGGCCTTCTCTGGTTCAGTCAGATCGACCCTAAGATCTCCCTGTTTCTTATCCAGTTGAAGATTTCAAGACCTAGACCGGTTCAGTTAAATCGACCCTAAGATTTCTCTGTTTCTTATCCAGTCCAAGGCCTTCTCTGGTTCAGTCAGATCGACCCTAAGATCTCCCTGTTTCTTATCCAGTTGAAGATTTCAAGACATAGACCGGTTCAGTTAAATCGACCCTAAGATTTTGCTGTTTCTTATCCAGTCAAAGGCCTTCTCTGGTTCAGTCAGATCGACCCTAAGATCTCCCTGTTTCTTATCCAGTTGAAGATTTCAAGACCTAGACCAGTTCAGTTAAATCGACCCTAAGATTTTACTGTTTCTTATCCAGTCAAATGTCTTCTCTGGTTCAGTCAGATCGACCCTAAGATCTCCCTGTTTCTTATCCAGTTGAAGATTTCAAGACCTAGACCGGTTCAGTTAAATCGACCCTAAGATTTTCCTGTTTCTTATCCAGTCAAAGGCCTTCTCTAGTCCAGCTAAATCGACCCCTAACAGATTTTCCTGATAAAGACTCAGTAGAAGATATCCAAGATTTTCTCAGCGTTACTGTTGAGGTTGAAGTCGCCCAAGATTCTCTCAGCGATACTGTTGAGGTTGAAGTCGCCCAAGATTCTCTCAGTGTTCCTGTTGAGGTAGTAATCGTCCAAGGTTCTCTCAGCGTTCCTGTTGAGGTAGTAACCATCCCTGGTTCATTCATCACCTTTTGAAGATCCAGATCCAGCTCCTGTAACCAGTCAGGACACATCTATACAAAGAATCTGAAGACCAGCTCCTGTAACGGGTCAGGTAATCATTTTCTTTTGCATGTACGCAAGTTCTCGCTAAGGAATCTCTTACGCGATCGACGCCCAGATGGCATCTATAAGCCCATCCACCTTCCATCATCTCTCAGCATGGCATCTATAAGCCCATCATCCTATCCATCAATCTCCAAATGGCATCTATAAGCCCATTCCCTGCATCACACTGCTGACATTCTACTATGCGAGTATAAATTTCTGGGCACTCTAGTGTTCAATCATCTTCCACCTTCGGATTACGAAAGGCACGTCAGCCAATCTGCATCCTCAGGTCTAAGAAGATTGAACAGGGGCAACTGTTGTACCCCAAAATTTTCCCTCCCATATTCTTCAAGATTTGCCAAGTCAAAGCTTCAAAATCTCCCCAAGGGTTGCACAGTTCAAGGGCCTCCTAACAGTCAAAAAACTAGGGTTTTGATTCTGACAAAGAAAAGGAAGTTTCCAAGGGTCCAATCAAGTCCCATATGCCCACAAATATTGTCAAGTATCCTCATGTCAAGTTTCAAGACTTACAGCACAAAATTACACAGTCAAAAACCCTAATTGCACTACAGTCAACTGTAGGGGCAAAATGGTCATGTGACAGTCAAAAGTTCAAATTTTTGGTCAACATCTCATTTTGAAGCCACAAACATCATTTGATCAATGCTTGATCATGATTCTCAAAGCTTGGCTCAAAAAGTCTCAAGATGCAAAAGTTTCCATATTTGGACAGTTGAAAAAGTCAACTGTAACTTGACCAAGGCATAACTTCCACATGGTTTATCAGAAAAATTCCATCCAAATCTCATTTTGAAGAGAAAGACATTTCCTACAACTCCTCTTCATACTTCAAGTCCAAGAAATGCTCTCACAAAAAGTTATCAATTTCAACATTATAGGTCATTTTCAAAAGTCAACAAAAAGGGACTTTACGTCAAAGGCCATAACTTGAGATTGGTAAATCAAAATGACATGGTACCAAAGGCATTGGTTAGAGGACTTTAAGACCTTTCCAAAATGTCCAAGAACATGATCAAAGCTTAAAAATTGAGCAAGATATGCCTTGTGGAAGTTGGGAAATTTTTGGATATTTTGAAAAGTCAACTTTGCTTCAAATGCCTTAAAATTGCTAATGGGCCTCTTTTTCTTCCAAGATTCATCATCCAAAGCATGTGCACGACCATTTGGCCCAAAAGGGATTTTTTTTATCATTTTTATTATTTATTTGAATTTTTAATTACAATTAATTCATTTAATTAATTAAAATGTGGAAAAAAATACTAAACCAATGTGATCAAATCTTTTTGTGCAGAATAAACACTCCTTAAAGGCTTAGGATTCGTGCATAATCATTTTTGGAAGGTTTTGCCATGATTGGAATCAAATATTCATGGAAAAAGATTTGGAAGATATGCCATGAAAATCAAATATCTTTCCATCAATGCAAAGGGTTTTTGGATCAAAATCTTTACCCTAATCATTCCATACATAAGCCAGATGCAAACCCTAGTGCAAAAGACCTCGAAGCTGCGCCTCTTCTCAAGAACAAAGTTGGCATTTTTTCCAAATTTTCAAAAACTGAAATCACGATTACAAAGGGTTTCAAGACAGAATAACCATCCCATTGCATTCCTGAGACTTCAAGGAAGGTTTCTAGATCAAAACCATAATCTCTAACGCAAAGAATTGGTAGAACCACCTCGTTCTGTTCATGCTGTTTTTTGTATTCTTGTATCATGATTCATGCATTGTTTGTACTTTTTAATGTTGGATTTGTGTTCATTGGATCATTCTAAAACTAACCACATGTTTTAATTGAGTTTTTAAGCATCGTACACGATTTTGCCATTGAAGCTCGCTAGGGTTCCTCAAGCTTCAAATTGGGCATTTTTGAATACTGAAAAATTAGGACATCCCAGTACCATGGCTAAACTCAGGAAGCTTGGACGAACATAACCCATTAATCGCGCCCAATTTATATAGCAAGATGGGCTAATCGCTATTTTTGAAAAGCTTGCATTTTGGGGGGGTTTAAAACCCCCGCTAATCTTTTTTGTTTCAGGGATAAATGAAGAAGATGATCATGTGGCAAAGTTTGATTGGATACTTTGAATTCTGGCGCGCGTTTTTCTGATTCATACCACTAGCGTTTGTCCTTTTTTATAATAATTATGGTTCATATAATATACAAAGAAGCACAACAGCGCGATTGGCAAGGCATCAGTGTGGTAACCTCTGGGACCTGGGTTCGATCCCCAGGTCCCCTCCCTTTATTCCATACTATTTTGCTAACCATGTTCCTATGCAGCACTTTCCCTAAGCGTTCACCATATGCCCATAATCCAAGCGCGCCACATGGCCACTGAGGGAAATCCAAGGGCCTTGATTTTGAGACCACCATGGACATTGGTCAACGCACGTGCACGCTTCCAGAAAAGTCAAACAAGGCCATAAACATTGGGCCCAAATTGCTGGAACAAAACCTCCACTTGGGGTCAACACCCCCTAGGGTTTGTGTTTACTTTCTTTTTCTATCTTTTTTATTATTTGTTTAATTTAATTATTTCCTCTTAAAACTTTAAATTAATATTTTCATAAAACATAAAAAAGTAATAAAAATCAGAAAGTCATAAAAATAAAAATATATTTTATTTAAATAATATTTTTGTAAATAAATCTCATTAATTAATTTAGCTTTTTAAATTTAGGTTTAATTCAAATATTTTTCTTAATAAATTAAAAAAGGTGTAGAATTAGGGTTTTAAGTATTTTTTCATTCTTTTTCCTTTTTTCTCTCACCATAATTAATTATTAAATATTATTTTTGTAAATAAAACTTGCCATTAATTAATTAGGTTAATTTTAGGTTTAACTTTAACATGTTTTTTTAATAAAATTAAAAATAGCTAGAACTAGGTTTTAATTCCAATTTAATTCTCTTATTAAAAATCCATAAATACAAAAACTCAAAAAAATAATTTCTTTTCATTTTAATTTAATTAATTTGTTAATATAATTTAATTTCATTAAAAAGGGTCCAACGCCCTCGCATTCCCGATTTTTTATTCTCTTCGCGCATTTTATTCTTATTCCTTCTTATAATATTCATGTAATTCTCCCAAAGCCATGTAAATTTGATATTTATATTTCTCGCACCTTACTTTATTTTATGTCAAATCGGGTCCTGGATTTAATTTGGCGATGTGGACCCGCGCCTTGTAATAGCGTAGGATTTTACTTTCCGCATTTAAATTTCCGCACTTTTAAATTCTAATTGCATGAAAGAATGTATGGCTAATTAAAAACAATGCGTAGCTCACCATGTCATGATCAAAGATAATTGCTAAACATGAAAATAACACACAAATTCACACACCACTCTTAGGGTACGCCTCACTGTTGCCTTACCTTCGAAACGTGGTCGTCGAGTATAGGACGTTTTAGTAAGTCCTTATGTCCATGACATGATCCAGTTGCCTCGAAACGGTTGCCTCGGAATAAAAAAGGATCAATGGCATAAGGGTAGCTTCTAAGGTGTCCTACCATTGCTCTAGTGACCACACTGTCCCTACAAACGAATTGACCCGAACACCTCCAACGGTGGTGCTACCTACCTCTCAATGGTGGGATGGCACTACTTTAAGGACATTTACACAGCCTAATTCCTTAGGGTAGGTAGATGACTCATAGATACTTGCTCTATTCAAAAACAAACAAAACTCTTTTCACACCGACACTTTCAAAAAGCTTTCAAAAACAATTTTTCAAACACTCTTGAGGACTGATACAAGAGTCGATCTGAAATCTTAAACGAAACTTTTTCAAACCCACTCACACTTTGAAAAGCAAACATTTTGAAAACACAAATGAGCAAGTATCTAAGAGCCCATGGATAACCATGGATAGAAAGGGTGCTAACACCTTCCCTTTCTATAAATCTACCTCCCGAACCGAGAAACTATCTCATAAGGAATTTTGCTGTGCTTTTGTCCTTTCCATTTGGAGAAAATAAAAGACGGTGGCGACTCTTGCTTCCGCGACATTTCGCAAAACCAGCGTTAAACAATCAGTTCCAGATCCACCGATCACACTTTGTAAAGGACTTGAAGAGCGTTCCACATAGTTTATGCACTCTTATGATGTTTTATAGAGTAATATAATTTAACGCTTAACGTAGATGCAAATTCCTCGTCTTCATATCATATGAAACCTTTTGGTTTCATCATCAATCCAAACTTTTGGGAGTTTAACATAACCATCAATTTCACTTTTAGGGATAAAAGGTCATTCGATAATTGCTACCCATATATGTTTGTTAAATGGCATTAAGTGTACATACATGTTTTCCATCCAATAAGCATAATTTTCACCTTTAAAAAGTGGTGCTCTATTATACGCTCTATTTGGATCGCCGTCACCCATATTCCCAAACTTTTGAGTCGCTTAAACCTAATAAAAAACACAGTTATAAGGACGATTGTTGGGTGAGCACGTGGACTATAAACGACCTAAGGGGTGAATAGACCTCCCAAGTTAACATTCACTTGAAAATAGTTTGAAACATTTTATCTTTAGAGTTTCAAAAGTAAAATTGATTTTGCATGGCGGAAGCAATTTTAGTGTAAAATAGATTATGCTTATCGATTGGAAGTTACACGAATATATTTAAACAACTCACAACACAATCAGGTTGGACAATTGAATTAAACCAAATGAACAAACTAATTATATTGAATAATCAATCAATTACATGAGAAGTGTTATTGCATAATTTCCAATACAAATAAGATTCTACAACCATAATTTTCAGGTTTAATTGACACTAAGACAAAATTGAATTACCAATTCCAATAAAACATATACTTTCACAATTAATCGCTACCAACTTAAATCATAATGGCATGCAATTATTGAAAGCACTAATGAACAACCTAATCATGCAGTCAACTACAAAATTAAATGAAAGAGTGAGAGAGACAGACAATAAAGTATACCATGATTTATAGTGGTTCGGTATGTTCATCCTTGTTTTGTGCTTAATCCACTCTCTAATGGTTCCCCATTGAAAATTCATCGGTCTTCCAATAATATTATGACAAATTACACGAGTTCATACAATCTCAATATTCAAAACAAACATTGAAAATAAATTTCTTCTTTCTAAATATTTGACTTGTACACAACTCCATGAAACTTTATGCAAAATCTTTACTAGAATTCGCTTCTTGAATCTTCCAGCCCCAACAACCTACTCCTAAGTATCTGTCTATGACACTTTACACACAATTATGTTGGTATCTTGAGCTTTGGCCTCTCCGAATATTGAGAAGAAATCATATCTTGTATGTAGACTTCCACACAACACTACCAAAGTCAATATGGATAAAAGAACCTCCTTCTTTTTTCACTGTAATTATCAGAACCAGTCACAACACCACACGATCTTGCAAGCCTCTGAAATATTAACCAAATATTTATAGAAACATTAAATTCAAAAATGAATCTCCTCAACAAACAAAAATATTTAAAGATAAGATTTGGATCCATGCAATAATGGAAAAAGAAGGAGGTAGAAGATGAAAGAAATCGTTTGCAAGTGTTCACAAAAGATCCAAAGCTCTTTTGAAAAATGAAAGAACAATTGATTTGTGAATTTACAAAATATCTATGAAAGATTGTGTTTTCTAAAATTCTGAATGAATTAAGAGTAAAAATGATTTATATATGCTGGAGATCAAACACAAAAAATAGTTAAAAATCATGGTTGATTTTAGTCATGAACCCGTGTGATTTAAGTCAAGTGACAAAGTAATGTGAAACAAGATATGCACTATATAAGAAACCCATTTGCTATGATTTGAGTCAAGTATATACCGTGATTTGACTCATGCAAGTTATGATTTGAGTCATGAAAAAGCCATGATTCACCTCAAACTTGGCAGGGGCTGATAAGAGGTTCATGATTTGACTCATTTGTAACTTGTAATTTGAGTCACAGAGTTACATGATTTGAATCACATGTAATATATGATTCGACTCTTAACATCACCATATTCTTGTTCCTTCCATGTTTAGTTTGATTTGACTCATAAGATTACGTGATACGAATAACACCCCCAAAATCTCAAAATTTAAAGTTTTCAAAGATGTTTTGAGATTTTACTTATGTCACGACTTGAACCGATCTTAAATATGGTTCTTATTCCACAAACTCGACTAATTGACTTAAAGCATAATGTTCATACTCAGATACAAATAATTTGAATTATGCATGCTAAAATAAAAATCAAAAACTCGATAAAAAATACGTAATTGAAGAGGAGACTCAATCATATAAATCAACACCAAAATAAAGCTCAAGAGACAAGCAATAAAATCATATAGAGGCCTCCCCTTTAATGTATTAAAGACATGCAACTTCACAACGGACTTAGGGCCAATCAAAGAGAGAAAATACTCTCTCCACAATTCTAAGAGACCAAATTCTCTAACGACCATGTTTCTTAGTCATGAAGTTAAGGTAAGCCACCATAATTATATATTACAAGAATAAAATTCAATCAATCATATTGATAAAAACTAATAAAAAATGACACTCTAATAAAAACAAGGTAAGCTACGTTCCTTCTGAGGTTGCTTACGCAAATGATCAATCTCCCATACTTATTTTAGGTAGCAGCCCTACCACCGCGGATTTAGATCCTCTCCTTAAATTTATTCTCTCTAATTATCTCCTTCACACTTTTATCTTTATCTCCCTCTCTTCTTTATTTTATCAATTTTTTTAATTTCATTAATTCTATTATACTTATCAGTAAAAAAAGGAAGGAAGGAGATGATCTATGGTCCTATGTAGGACTGTTATTGGGCCTCAGAAAACCGAGATATGGTCCAAGAACCAGACCGGTAGAACTGGCCCATTTGATCGACCGATAATAGCAATGGACCGGTCATGGATAATATTTATATTCGTTTCCCGAATGAAGATCCATATCTTTTATCCAATGAGTATCCGAAACACATAATATAAAAGTTATTCTCATAACATTTCATCATTTTTCCCACTCATTCAGTTATGCACCCCGTGTTTCTCTCATTGCTTCCTCCGACGACCTCTTCTTCCCCTCTCTCTGTCAGATGGTTACGTCCAACCAAAATACTTAAGTGTAGTGTACATGTTCTTCTTCTTCATGAGTGTTGTTGAGTGCTTGTTGAGTTGAGTATATTTGTTATAAAGGCTTCCGTAAACTCGTAATGTATTCAAATTTTTCTATATGTTATGTTTATTATAATATTCTTTATCTTTACCAAGTATGCATGTTTGTTTTGAAACATTTGATGAATCGTTTATTACAATGTTTTTGTGTTGTCTAGTTTTTTGTTGACCTAAAATGTTTTAAAGTTTTAGTTAGGGTTTGTGTTTTAAATCAAACATTTATGTTTTAACGTTGACCTAATATCTTTGCATGTTACAATTTTGACCTGAGATTTGTGTTTTAACGTTTGATTAATAATAATAAAGGGTTAGGGTTTTGTGTTGTTGGGTTTTATCATAATAAAGGAATCAGATAAGGTTTTGAATATTTGTTTGTATTTTGTTCTTAATAAAATTTGAGGCTTGTGTTGTTGTGTTTTGTTTGATATATTGTTTAATTGACTGTGGCTTATGTTTTGTTCCATGTCTTTTCAAGATTCCTCATTGACTCCTCCAACCATGGATGATCTATTTGATATTAATATGTTGCTTGCTTCCATTGAGGAAGAGGAGACAACAAATGGAGGTTACTTAGATATTGGTGAGATGATTGATTTGGAGCTTCCAGTTGCAACTGATACCACTATTGAAATTACCCCCACTGATAATACTACCACTAGAAATACCCCCACTGACAATACTACCAATACGGATAGATCAACCCCTCCAATTGACCAAGATCAGAGTTCTCAGAGCCAGAGAAATGATTTTGGTAAATCTCCTCGTCCCAAAAAAATTTGTTGTTCATACTGAAGTGATGCTTGTTGAAGGACCCGATGGCATTAAAAAGTGGAAGTGCAGATGGTGTGGTAAGATTTACGCATATGATACGAAGTGGAAAAGTACATCTAATTGTAAGAAACATTTAGCTGTTTGTATTAAGAGAAAGTTAAGGTTGAAAGGTAATAATGAAAAAGAGGTTGCACAATCTAGGTTAAACATAGGTGATAGTACTCCAAGTTTAGCAACCTGGACATATAATCATGCTAGGGTTAGAGAACTTACAACACACATGATTCTAGGTCATGAATTTCCTTTTTGTGTTATGGAAGGTGTTATTTTCAATGAGTTTCTTAGGGAGATCTATCCATGGTACAAAAAGATTACTAGGCAACATGTTAAGTTTGATTGTGAGACATTTTATGAGGCTGAGAGAGTTAAGATAAAAAGACCAATGAGTTTGATTAACAGGGTCAGTCTTACCACTAACTTGTGGTGGTCTGGTGAACAAAGGATAAGTTATATGATTGTGACTGGCCATTTCATTGATTCAAAATGGCAGCTTCATAAAAGAGTTTTATCTTTTCATAATGTGCCACCACCCTATTCTGGGGAGGTTTTATGTAGGGAGTTGATTAAGGTGGTGGGTTATTGGGGAATAATGGATAAGATAGCTTTAATTTCTGTAGATAATGCTAGTGCCAATGATAATTGCATTGCTAGATTAAAGATGGATTATTCTGGTAGGAGAAATTTAACCTTAGATGGTAAACTATTTCATGTAAGGTGTTGTGCACACATCTTAAATTTGTTGGTGCAAGATGGTCTTGATATAATTAAGGTGGTTGTTGATAAGATAAGAATGGTGTCAAATATTTGCTGAATTTTGAAACTAAATACAAGCATTTAAAAATTTTGTTGATGAGTTGCAACTTTAAGGCATAATACAAGTGTTAGATACCAAGACAAGGTGAAACTTAACTTGGTTGATGTTGTCCACTGCATACCATTACAGAGATGTATGGCCTATATATACTGAGGAAAGTGGTGCATTTCTCAAATTTTTTTCCCGAGGAAAATAATTGGGAAGATGTTCATGATATTTGCAAGTTTTTGGAAGTTTTTTCTGATGTGGCATCAATTATAAGTGGCACCTCTTACCATACTGCTAATCTATTTTTGGCTGAGCTTTACAAGGTGAAGGTTCTACTTGATAAACCTTCAAAAATCTCAAATAATCCTCAACTTCAGGCGCTTGCTAATGAAATGAAATTGAAATATGATAAGTATTGGTCATAGTCTAATACATTGATTTTTCTTGGTGCAGTCCTTGATCCAGGGTATGAATGATTATTTGATTTGAGGCCTATGATGATTTTGTTTGATCTGTTTCATTGTTATCTGATGCTTTATGCTTATGGTGAATTTTGTATAATATGAATGATTATCTAAGGCCTATGATGATTTTGTTTGATCTATTTAATTGTTATCTTATGCTTATTATGAATTTTGTATGATATTAATTATTATCTGAGGCCTATGATGAATTCTGTTTAATCTGTTTCATTGTTATCCGAGGCCTATGATGAATTATGTTTAATCTATTTCATTTTTATTTGAGGCCTATGATGAATTCTGTATGATATGTTTCATTATTATTTGAGGCCTATTCTGCATTGTGAGTTGTGACTTGATAGTGCCTATTGATTCAATTAAGTTGACTAGTTAGTTATGATTTAATAGTGCCTATGATGAATACTATTTAATCTGCTTCATTTGACATCAATTATCTGAGACCTATTTTGTTACCTGCTTGTGAATTTATTTGTGTCCGAGGCATATTTTGTTACCTACTTGTATATTGCCTATGATGAAAATTAATTCTGAGACCATTATATGTTGCCTTGTGAATCATTCTGAGGCCAGTATTGTTACATGATACTCTACTTGATTAAATAGGTATAAGATAATCTTCATCAAATGGGTACCCCTTCTTGTATCCAAATCCTTCTCAAGCAACTACCTATGAACATGAGTTGTCAAACAACTTAAGTTCTCTCTTCCAATTGTATCAAGATGCATATGGAACCAATGATGAGATTACCCCTGATGGTGGTGTATCTGAAAGTCCATAATTAGGATCTACTTCTGGGTTGAGAAGGAGAAATTTTGAGAGGTTTTAGAAACTGTTGTGGATAATAATAATTCAAAATCTAATCTTGAATTATATCTTGAGGAGCCTCCCTTGAAAGTTCCCCTAAAGACAATTCTGATATGTTAACATGGTGGTTGGGAATGAAGCAAAGTATCATGTTCTTAGTAAATTGACAAAAGATATCCTAACTGTTCCAGTTACTACTGTTGCTTCAGAAGCAAATTTTAGTGCTGAGAAAATAATTATTGATCTGAAAAAATCATCTATGAAAGTTAAGACAATTGAAATGGTGCTTTGTGGAGGTGATTGGGTGAATGAGAAGTATGAGATTAAGAAGGGTTATACTGCTTCAATTGTAAGTAAATTATTTCATATATATTTTAATTTAATATGTATATTGGTTATTATTCTATCTCACTAATGCATTTTCCATTTGTAGCTTGAGTATCACAAGATGAACCTTTGACATATCATTTTGGTGAAGATTTGAGTGTCGCATCTTCTACAGCTGCAACTTGAAGATCTATATTTGAAATGTCAATGATGAGATTGTTCAGAGGCATCATTCATATATTGTAATGATATTTTGTACATTTTTGAAAATATAAGTGGTGTACCCCAAAATTTGCCCTCCCATCATTCAATACATTCTCCTAGGGTTTTCATTCACTCAAGGTTACTCAAGAATTGATCAGACAAATTCTCCTCCTAAAGCAATGGATCAACAACTAGGGTTTCACTTTTCACAAGGAAGATTGGGTTTCTAATGCCTCAAGTGAATTTCATGGTCCTATATTTCTTTAAGTATCCTCATACTAATTTTTAAGCCTTGCATCACAAGTTTGCTCAGTCAATGGCTCAGATGACTGGAAATCAACTATATTGGATAAAAAGTCAACTATGGTCAATACACAGTCAAAATTTAAGATTTTTGGTCAATATCAAGATTTTGAAGTCACATTTATCATTTGATCAAGGGTTGATCGAGATTCATCAAGAAAACTCTCAATTCATCAAAAGTCAAAAGTTGCCAAATTAGGGTTTTCTTAAGGAGAAGTCAACTAAACTTTGACCAAACACAACTTTCACATGCTTAAGCAGTTTTTCCTCAACCAAATCTCATTTTGAAGGAAATTCAATTCTCTAGAACTTTTTTTCTCTAAGATCAAGTCCAAAAAATGCTTCATTTGAGAGATATGGGCCAAAACATTATAGGTCATTTCAAAAGTCAACAAAAGACACTTTTTGTCAAGGCAACTTATATCAAGATAAAGTCTTCAAATGAAAAAAATGATCAAAAGGAAGATTGTAGAGAACAACTCGAGCTTTCCAAAAAGTCCAAGATAACCTTCATATGATAAAAATTGAGAGAGTTATGGTTGGTGTAAGTTGGGAAATTTTGAGCAAATGCATAACACCTAAAGTGACGAAACTTGAATTTTTGGGCTAATGGGCTATTGTTTCAAGGTCCATGTGTGTTATATACTTCATAGTGAACCTCAGAACTTACTCATGCATCCCTTGGATTTTTATTTTATTTATTTTTTATTTTTATTAATTTAAATTCAAAATTAAATAAGATAAAGTCAAGGCTTTTCTTACAAGGTCCAAGCCCAACATGTTTGACCTAATTCTTCATTATATATTCCATACATTTCAGAAAAGCATGACACAAAAAAACCCTTGCACAAGAGGCCATTCCAAAATCTCAAAAAATTTCAAGAACTAGGGCAAATCGAAACCCTAGCTTGCATCCACTTTCACAATAAACCAGCTGATCCATTCACTTCCAAAAGCTCTTTAGGATAAGGTTGGATTGTTTGGGAAGATCCAAAAGGGCTGAAACCCTCGTATATGCTTCGTTAGTTTCTCACATTGCATGAATTTATATTTTTATTTATGTTTTAATACGTACTAACCCTGCTGTTGTACCCCAAAATTTGCCCTACCATATTTCTCAATACACTTCAAGTAAGGTCTTCAAATTGCCCAAAGAAGTCCAAGAGTTGACCAGACAAACTCTCTCCTAAGGTAGTCTACCTCAAAATAGGGTTCCAGTTTTCCTCAAGGTACTTGAGTAAAAGGAATTCCAAATGCTCACCATTGTCCTAATGTGTTCTCAAGATCATCCATGTCAAGTTTCAAGCCTTGCAGAGAAAATTTGCTCAGTCAATTGCTCAAAGGCCTGAAAATCGACTGTGTTAGGGCAAAAGTCAGTTGTGTTCTACATACAGTCAAAATTCAAGATTTTTGGTCAACATCCTCATTTTGAAGTATTACTCATCATTTGATCGAGGGTTGATCATGATTCCTCAAGGATTGCTCACAATTCATCAAAACCCAAAAGTTGCTAAATTAGGGTTTTGCAGGAAAAGTCAACTCAATTTGACCAAGCATAAATTTCTCATACTTTATTAAAAATGACCCATCCAAAGCTCATTTTTAAGATGCAATCCTCTACAATTCATCTTCATCTCCCAAGTTCAAAATATAAACTCACAAGAAGTTATGAATTTGGACATTATAGGTCAATTTGAAAAGTCAACAAAAGCACCCTTTTTGCCAAAGCTTCATACATGAACATGGAAGACTCAATTGAGATGAGACCACAAGATTTGCTTAGAGGACATCTTGAGCTTTCTAAAAAGTCAAAGAATACATCTCTAGGGTTAAAATTGAAGAAGTTATGCATTAGTGAAGTTGACCTTTTTTGCAAAATTGCCAAAAGTCAAATGTGTCTCAAATTGCATTTTTTGTCAAATGGGCCCAACTTTTTGTGCTTGTATTGAGTTGCTAACATGATCCACGACCCATGATCCTTACCACTTGTCTTTATTTTATTTTTGTCATTTATTTTGATTTTTATTTCAATTAATTTAATTTAAATCAAAATAAAATCATGAAAATATCAAAACTAATCAAAGCTTGAGATTTTATGCATGTTTAGGTCTCTTATACAACTGGGAAGAGAGTCAAATCGTGCAAGCTTCAAATGTACACAAAAACAATTGAGTTTTGCTTGATTTAGAAATATTTGAATAAGGATCAAATCATTATTCAATCACCTTAATTGAAAAAGATTTGAAGCAAATTTGTAACCCTAATCCATTCAAGGGTACATATAGAACATGTGCAGACCAAAAAAGAAGGGATTAGAGGCGTGAGAAGCTGAAAGAAAACTTGCAAAAACTCAACAAAAGTGGTGAATCAAATTCCAATTTCCAGGTTTCTCCAAGCCCTTCCAAGCATACCATTCGCTTGCTGGACATCTAAGGATTCTATCCCAATCATTAGCAAGCATTTTCGTGCCCAGATACGCACTGTAAGTATCCCACGAACTCCATGTTTTCTTGAAATTGAATCTCATAAATCTGGCACTCTTAGCATGATTTGTTTATATATTCTGCATTCTTGAAACATTTGCAAGCTAATGATAATAATTAATTGCATTTTTGTCAACCATACTGAAAGTTGCCATGATTAGGGTTTAGGTTTCGTTTTTAGGGAATTTGCTTGCAGGAACAATTGGCCATGGAGAGTGGTACCATGATGCTCGTGAGGTTGCCACGAGTTGATTGGCACCACTGGAATTGATTTATGATGCGTGCAGTGAAATTTGGAAGATTACAGGGTTGTACCTACGCCCTTTTGTTCGTAGGTAAAAGTTTCCAAACTTTTAGCAACGGAGGGAGGAAGAAGAAGGGTGGCGTGGCACCCCCTGACTGACCCATTTAAATTTCGCACGCTAGAGAATTGATATTTTGTGTTTTTCCATATAATGCATATTTGTTATTCTATGTACAACTAACAAGGCCAGCTCAGCTGGTAAGCGTGCAGGGAGAAAAAGCCAAAGGGTATGGGTTCGATCCCCAGGTCCCCCATATTATTTCATGATTTTGTTTCTTGCATAATCAGGCACATGTGCATACAAGGTGACCACCATACGCCTCAATGTTCAACCACCAGATCTCCAACAAGCTTGATCCAAGGGCCATCCTTTGGAGGTTCACAATGCACCCTAGTCAAGCCAATGCATGGGATCTGAAAAGTCAAACATGGACCAAGGCTTATTGGGCTCAGAATTGCAATTGACACCCCCCTGTTTGCTACTAACATCAGGCCCATTTCTTTATTTTTCTTTTCTATTTCTTTATTTAATTTATTTTGATTAATTACTTTCTAACATAAAATTAATTCTTTTTACAAAAACTCATAAAATCAATTTTCAACAATTTAGACTTAGGTTTTATTTTTGTCAAATTTAATTTAATAATTAGTTTAATTTTAGGGTAAATAATTAGTTTAATTTTAGGGTAATTTTAACCTTTTTGTAAATAATTTAAAACAAATTAGAAATTAGGGTTTGTTTAATTTTTATTTTTTTCTTAAAATAACAAAAATGCAAAAATAGGTCAAATTAATTATTTTTCTTAATTTAAATTAATTAGTAACTAGGTTTGTATTTATTTAATTAAAACCTTATTTTTCTCAAAAAACTAATCAAAAACAACAAAAAATGATTTTTCTTTCAATTAGGTTTAGACGGGGTCAAAACCCTAATTTTCCTCATTCTCGATTCATCACGCGCACTTACTATTTTTTACAATATTAATGTAACTGCTCATGGTATGTAATAGTTTAATTAGGACTTTTCTTTTATTTATTGTTTACGGGTTTTGGCTGTGTAATTAATCCCCTACCCCGAAGCCTTGTAATAGTGTAGTTTTACTTCTCGCATTTTAATTTTCGCAAATATTAACTGTTAGACGTATGATAATAGGATTGTATGACAAGAATGTATGCTAATTTTAAAATGGTTAGCAAACCCTAAATGTGCAAAGATAATAACTGAAATCAAATCACTCGCACATGCGCACTCCTAGGGTATACTCCCACTTCGGTTGCCTTCGGTAAACGATCATTAACTATAGGGTGTCTTAGTGGTTGCCCTCTTGTCTAAGCAAAGATCAAATATCCCGTTCGGAAATGTTGCCTCGAAAAGGTTTCCTCGGAAATGTTGCCTCGAATATGATCTTAAGACATTAGGGTTATTACTAAGACGTCCTAACATTGCTTTAGTGATCGTACGTCCCTTTCGAATCGACCCTTACAATTCTAACGACGGTGCTACCTACTCACTAATAGTGGGATAGCACTGTCTAAAGGAAACAAGAACAGAAAAATTCTTTTTTCGAGTAGGTAGAAGCTAGTAGGTACTTGCTCAAAATCAAACTTTTCTACACTTACACTCTTTCCAAACAAAGTTTTCAAAAACACTTTGTAACACTCTTGAGGATTGATACAAGGGTTAAAACAAAGTAAAACAAAAACTTTTCAAAACACACAAACACGAAAGCAATTTTTAAAATGATGAGAAAGTACCTAAGAGCCCGTAGAAAACTAGGGATAGAAAGGATGCTAATACCTTCCCTTTCTATAATCTACCCCCCGTACTCAAAATCTAGAAAAAGGAATTTTTCTGTGTCTTTGTCCTTTCCAGTTGGATAAAATAAAAGTCGGTGGCGACTCTTGCTTACCGCGACATTTTGCAAAAACAAACACAAAACGCAAACCAGCATTTTCCTAAAATAGTCTGGTTTTGCCACCGTATCACAGAACTGGCGACTCTGTTGGGGATTAATAAGTGGGGTATACCTTATGATTAGTTCATCATAAATTGCTTCTCTTGTTTTATTTGATTGCTTTACTTTTGAGGGTTTTGTATTGGGAGTTACTATAGATCCTAACCCGGATCTGAGGGACACCTTTTAGGTAAGTAGCAATAAATTGTGAGGGAACTGTACGGCATAGACCGATACGGTTGAAGTAGTAGCTACGTTGATGTGGCACATTGGTTGGTACCGGTATCTCTTGTGGAGAAATGAGGAGAATACGGGGCTGCTATGTGTGTCGTTAAGCATCAACTGACCTTAGAACCTATAATTGACCAACTTGGCCAGTAGGAAGTAGTGAGATAGTCGGCCTCGGTGTAAAGCTGAGAACTGGTTGATACTCGATGCCACACTCATTGAGACCATACTCTCGAGATAGTTCCAGCCGCAAGAAAAGATTGCGTGAGTTGAAACCATGACCGATGGAGAATGGTCAGTGATATTTAGAACCTCTAGAACCCGGTTACCATTACTAGGACAGGTTGAAACCAACTGAACTTCAAGAGGGTAATACCTAGACCCCATGCAAGCCTGAAACTTAAGGGCTCTTGTGTGACTTGTTTTCCTTTACCATGTCTGTTATCTGTTATACCTTGTGATCGATGGAAATAGAACTGACTGTTTTTTTAAGCTGGTTTTGCAAAATGTCGTGGTAAGCAAGAGTCGCCACCGTCTTTTATGTTCTCCAACATGGAAAGGACAAAAGCACAGCAAAATTCCTTATTCGAGAATGTTTCTCAGTTCGGGAGGTAGATTTATAGAAAGGGAAGGTGTTAGCACCCTTTCTATCCGTGGTTATCCACGGACTCTTAGGTACTTGCTCTTATGTTTTCAAAATTGTTTGCTTTTCAACTGTGTGTGGGTTTTGAAAAAAGTTTCGTTTGAAAAATTTCTAAGTAACTCTTGTATCTGTCCTCAAGAGTGTGTGAAAAAATTGTTTGAAAACTTTTAGAAAGTGCGGGTGCGAAAAATTGTTTTTGTTTGTTTGAAAAGAGCAAGTACTTAAGAGAATCTACCTACTCTAAGGAATTAAGCTGTGTAAGAGTCCTTTAGATAGTGCTATCCCACCATTGAGAGGTAGGTAGCACCATCGTTGGAGGTGTTCGAGTCAATTCGATTATCGGGACAATGTGGTCACCAAAGCAATGGCAGGACATCTTAGTGGTAACCCTAATATCCTTGATCCTTTTATCCGAGGCAACCGTTTCGAGGCAACTGGATCTTTAGACAGAAGGGCGACCTCTAAGACATCCTATACTTGATGACCACGTTCGAGGCAACCAGTGAGGCGTACCCTAGGAGTGGCATGTGCTTTGTGTGTTGTTTTTCAGTTAATTGTCTTTGTACATGTTATTTGTGAGCTACTGATTAATTTTATTTACATACATTCTTGCAGGCATATTAGCAGTTAGGGGTGCGGAAAGTAAATTGCGGAAATGTAAATCTAGCTATTACAAGGCGCGGGTCTATACATCGCCAAAAAACAAAAACCCGTTTTGGAAAAGTAAATGCAGAAAATTAAAGAAAGCAATAACATCCTAATTACTATTACATCCTCTGTACAGATACATAAATATAATCAAAATAAATACGCGCGAATAGAAATTTAATCGGGAACGTCCTAAGGGTTTTGACCCTTTTTTAATAAGAATTGAATTTTGTCCCTTTTTTTTGTAATTAATGAAATTAAAACTAGTACTAATTAATTAATTAAAAGGAAAAAGAATGTTTTTGTGTTTTTTATATTTTTAATGAAATAAAATAAAAGAAATTAAAAAAAATGAAAGTGAAAGACCTAATTAATTTTACTTATTTAAAAATGTTAAAATTAAACTAATTAAACTAATTAATTAATATTAAAATTTATTTACAAAAATAAGTTAATAAATAATAAAATGTTTTTTTTTTGGTTTTATTGAATTTTATGGGAAAAATTAGTTTGTTAGGTTAATTAACAATAATGATAATAATTAAAAAAGAAAATGAAAAGGAAAGGAAAATAGAAAAAAAAAAGGAAATAGAAACCAATAGGGGTGTTGATGGCCCAATGGAGGTGTGAAGCCTGGAAATTGCTGACCCATTAACCAGCCTTGTTGACTTTTGGAGATTGCCTGGAGCACGTTGACTCATGAGCATGGTGCTCATCATTTTCTGGCCTTTGGATTGATCTTTGAGGCCACATGGCATCTGGGCGCTGGAGGCACATGATGGATTGCTTTTGGGAACCTGTACATAATCACATAAGAAAAAACAATATGGAATTTTGGGGGGACCTGGGAATCGAACCCAGGTCCCAACAATTTCCAGACGCGTCATCAACCACTGAGCCATTGTGCTGCGTTTGTTAATAAAATAAGAAACAAATACAATATATGAAAAACAAGTCACATGCTGAAACTAAAGAAAAAGAGCGCTCCATTTGAATCAGCCAGCCATGCGTGGACACCTCATCATCGTCTTCATTTATCTACAAAATAAAAACAAGATAGCAGGGGTTTTTAACCCCCACAATGCAAAACTGCCAAGAATAGCGATTAGGCATATAGTGAACATAAAAAGGGCGCGATGGTTGGGTTGAAGTCGTCTGGCCTTGACGAATTCAACCATATACGTCTCAAGGTCCAATTTTTCTGTATGTGCAAAGCCCTAAAATCCAAGCTTCGAAACCCTAGGTTGCTTCAATGGTGTTTTTTAATTCAGAGCACCATAATCAAATTGAATCATACCAATAGCTTCAGAATGGTCCTATTAACACAAATCAATCCAAAAAAGAGGTTAAAAATGTATGAATAAGGATATACGATTATGGAAAAATATTCAAACCGTGGGACTTGTTGTGGATGATTCTTTGAGTATTGGAGCTTGTTTATGATTGCAATAGGTTCTGGAGACTCCCAGCAATGTATCTGAACCTTCAAATCTCCTTGAAATGGCCTGGAAGGTAGAATTAGGATTTGACTTTTTTGCTTGGATTTTTGAATTTGGTTCTGCCGTTTTAGAGATGCCTAGGTCGTGAATCAGGTTGGAGAGGCTTGCATATGTATGTATCAAGGGATTTAAGTCAGCATTAGGAGCCTTAAACTTGTGCATTGAAGTTTTGGATTTCTTCTTAACCACCATTAAAGGCCTTTCAAAGCTTTGTCCAAATTTGAATTTTCATGCATAAATGAGCTTTACACGAATTTGGCAACTAGAATATGCTTCATGAAGGCTAATCAAACCACAAGATACCATTTAATCAATTTTTTTGATTTTACTTGAATTATTATGGATTAAAATGAATTAAATCCATAAAAATTAAATAAAAATAGAAAAATAATTATTTGGTCTTGAAATTGATCATGGGACACGTGGGTGGCATGACAAGGCTGAACCAAGTGGAAAAAGTGGGCCCTTTTGTCAAAAATTGAAGTTTCAAGGATAGTTGACTTTTGCCATTTCACAAAAATTTCCCAACTTCTCCAATGCATATCTTGCTCAATTTTGATCATATGAACATGTTCTTTGATATTTTGGAAAGGTCTTGAAGTCCTCTAACCAATGTATTTTGTCCCATGTCATTTGAATTTACCAATCTCAAGTTATGGTCTTTGACTTAAAATGCCTTTTTGTTGACTTTTGAAAATGACCTATAATGTTGAAATTGATAACTTTTTGTGAGAGCATTTCTTGGATTTTTAATGTGAAGATGAGTTGTAGGAAATGTCTTCCCCTTCAAAATGAGCATTGGATGGGATTTTTCTGATGAACCATGAAAAAGTTATGCCTTGGTCAAGTTATAGTTGACTTTTCAACTGTCCAAAAATAGAAACTTTTGACACCTTGATGATTTTTGAACCATTCTTGTGAAATCATGGTCAAGATTTGACCAAATGATGATTGTGGCTTCAAAATAAGATGTTGACCAAAAATTTTGACTTTTGACTGCCAAATGACCATTTTGCCCCTATAGTTGATTGTGAAGCATTTAGGGTTTTTGACTGTGCAACTTGACCTTGTGAGCCTTGAAACTTGACATGTAGGTGCTTGACAATGTATATGAGCATATGGGACTTGATTGAGCCCTTGAAAACCTCAACTTCCTTGCAAGAATCAAAACCCTAATTTTGACTGGCTTAGGAGGATGGTTTGACTGTGTAGCCCTTGAGTAGACTTGAGCAAATTGAGATGGTGCTTGTCAAAACTTTGAAGAATATGGGAGGGCAAATTTTGGGGTACAACAGTTGCCCCTGTTCAATCTTCTTATACCTGAGGATGTAGATTGGCTTGCGTGCCTTTCGTGATCCGAAGGTGGAAGATGATTGAACACTAAAGTGCCCAGAAATTTGCACTCACATAGTAGAGTATCAGCAGTGTGATGGCGGGAATGGGCTTACAGATGCCATTTGGAGAGATGGTGGATAGGGGGATGGGCTTATAGATGCCATTTGGAAGTATGACAAAACCTTGTCGGGAATGGGCTTATAGATGCCATTTGGAAATGTGATGGATAGTTGGATGGGCTTATAGATGCCATCTGGAGGTGTGATAGGACCTTGTCGGGAATGGGCTTATAGATGCCATTTGGAGACTGTTGATAGGTGGATGGGCTTATAGATGCCATCTGGAGGTGGTCTGTTAAACTGTAATTTTTGTAAGTTGAAAGAGGGAACCTGTGTAGGGTTGCCTGATGATGAGCTCGTGTAAAGATGCATCTTGGAAAGAAAGACACCTGTGTAGGGTTGACTGATGACGAGCTCATGTAAAACTGCATCTTTGGAGGAAGGAAACCTGTGTAGGGTTTACTGATAATGAGTTTGTATAAGACTGCATCTGAAATGGAGAAGGAACCTGTGTAGGGTTACTTTGATGATGAGTCCGTGTAAAACCGCATCTAGAGCTGAGAAGGAAACCTGTGTAGGGTTTTCTGATGACGAGTCCGTGTAAAACTACGTCTGGAGTTTGAGAAGGGAACCTGTGTGGGGTTACTTTGATGATGAGCCCGTGTAAAACTGCATCCTGGAAGAAGTAAAACCTGGGTAGGGTTTCTGATGACGAGTCCGTGTAAAACTGCATCTTTGGGAAGAGAGAACCTGTGTAGGGTTTCTTTGACGACGAGCCTGTGTAAAACTACGTCTGGAGAGAGAGAACCTGTGTAGGGTTTCTTCGGGATAAGTTCGTGTAAGACTTCTGGAGGAACCGGGGTAAGGTTACTTCGGGATAAGTCCGTGTAAGACTTCTGGAGGAACCGGGGTAAGGTTACTGCAGGATAAGTTCGTGTAAAACTTATGGATGAACCGGGGTAAGGTCATCTTGAGATAAGTCCGTGTAAGACTTCTGGAGGAACCGGGGTAAGGTTACTGCAGGATAAGTTCGTGTAAAACTTTTAGATGAACCGGGGTAAGGTCATCTTGAGATAAGTCCGTGTAAGACTTCTGGAGAAACCGGGGTAAGGTTACTGCAGGATAAGTTCGTGTAAAACTTCTGGATGAACCGGGGTAAGGTCATCTTGAGATAAGTCTGTGTAAGACTTCGTCTAAAAATTGAGAAGGAACCGGTGTAGGGTTGCCTGATGATGAGTTCGTGTAAAACTACATCTGAGGTTGCGAAGGAACCGGTGTAGGGTTGCCTGTTTGATGAGCCTGTGTAAGACTTCTTCTGAAAGAAAAGGAACCGGTGTAGGGTTGCCTGAGGATGATCAAGTAGATAATTGTCCTGTTTGGTTTCGGATATTAACCCACGATCAGTCGTCCACAGAATTTTCCTAGCTTGTTACCGGTGCTGATCTGGAACTGTAAAGGTAGATGGTAATCATCTTTTGATTGACTTTTTCCTGAAAAGACAAAGTATTAGTCGTATGCAATGTCATGATGCATGAATTGCATGATTTTAAGATGTTCTCAAAAATAAATGAGATTTGTGTTGTATGATGCGTATGCATGCTATAATGTATGAAGATGTGATGTTTATGAATGTATTCTCGTCTGGGCAAATAAATCCTTGACGAATGTCGGGAGTTTGAATCCTGGGCTGATGTTGAAGAGTAGAGTTCTTCGTTTCTGCTGGGGATAATGGTTGCAAGAATAAACCAGTTAGGAGAAGATGACTCTGTTGGGGAATAAACTTGTTGGAGAGATTACTCTGCGGGGAATTACTCTGTGGGAAGAGATACCTTGCTGAGGTTTTGATGATAACCCTGCTGGGGATTCCGTTGATCAGCTCTGTTGGAAGATTTGATGAACTCCGCTGGGGATAGGAAGAGTTTCGCCGAGGACGATCTTTCCGTGGTAATTAGCTGAGGATAACCCAGTTATAAGTTCTGGTGAGGAATAATCTTTGAATAAAGTCGGGGAGATGCGTTCGTACTCTGCAGGGGAGAAGTTTCCAGAATCTACTGGGGATGAGCTCCCAGAATCTACTGGGGAGATTCATTCAACTCTCCTGGGGAGACTTTTGAACTGTACTGGGGAATGGCTCCACTGGGGTGTCTGGTATTCCGCCGGGGAATAATCTTATATTAAGACGGTCGGGGATGCTTGCTTAGGAACATCTGCATACTGCTGGAGAATATTGAGATTTTCTGGGGATACCCAACTTCCTTAAGGCTGACAGTAGACTAACTCTGCTTGGGGAGAGCGTTGTTGACTTGCTGGAGATACTGTACCTTGTCAGGGCTGACGGGAGACCAACTCCGCTCGGGGGAGAGTATTGTTGAATCTTATCTTACTCTGCGGTGAGTGAAGGTATCTTGGTCACGTTCTTCAGCTGAACCTACCTTAGTACCTTGGTGGATAGAGCAACTAGATTGCTTAGACAACTCATATTGCCCCGGTTTCTGTGGGAGAAGATACCTGTGGAGACGCTTGATGACTGCCGGTTGACAAATCCTCTTCTGGTAGATAAGTGACGAGATGACAGGACATAGTCGTACGCTTTGATTCCTAATTTTTTCCTGGACCGCCCTTTCGGGTTTTCAGTCCACCGGGATACCCATTTTTGCCCAAGCCGCCTTTTCAGGTTTTCGACTTGCCGGGTGTACAGATTTTTTTTATCTTCATCCCTTATTTTGCTCGAACCTTTTTGGTTCGCCGGGAAGCCCTTATTTTGCCTAGGTGTGTCAACCTAGCGGGTCTTTGATTATGCGTAGTGTTTTTCCGACTATGTATGTGCTCTCAGGATGTAAGGAGTTGTCAATGTCAGTAGTGCAATGTTACCATACCACCAGAAGATCTTCGTTTGATCGTCCAATGCCCCAAGTGATCCAGGTGGAGATTTTCCCCAAGCTGGTTGGCCTTTTGAGAGATTCTTCGAATCTTGACCTAACTGCCCCAGATGATGGATAATGATCGTGTCTGCCCCCTTGGTTGGAAGTGCTTTTCCATTTGAGATGACCTTTTGTTGAGAAGGCTTTTGTTCACTAGATGCTTGTCGTGCAAAGTTCTCTGTTGTTCAAACAAATAATCATCTGCAAACAATGTTATTTTGAAAATGCAAAGCTTATGTCTTTTTTGAAAATGCATTTTTTTCATAAAAACAAGTGAATTTTTTTTGAACCTTGATGTCAACTCATTATTTTACCGCAAGCCTTAAGGAGTCAGGATACCTTTCGTAACAGTATTCTTTCGAACTAATCCATGCTTCAGCTAGGACTTTTTGAGGGTTATATCGTGGCCTGGTTTTAAGAAACAAAGGATAAAGGCTCAAAGTATTTGTACCCACCCGCTCTTCGTGATGTTCTTCAAACCTAAACTCAGTTGATCGTACGTTAGACCTTGTTTGAGTCTTTTACTCTGATATACCAGTGATGGTTCGGATATTGACAATTTATTTTGAATAGGCAGTCATTTCCCTTTTTGTTGAGGGTTTGTAAGACCTCTTTCTTTTTTTTTATTTTTGTTATCCCTGTTTTTTGCCTGAACTGTTTCTTTTGTGATTACAGTCAGCGGGATGCCCCAGTTTTGTAAGTCTCCTTCATAGGTTTTGACTTATTGGGCTTTTATTTTGAGACATGATGATTGCATGTCCTTATGATTATTCGGAACCATCACTGTCTTTTGCTTTGTAAGGACTTCTTTGATGCCATTCGTTGTGCACTTGGATCAACTGAGAGAACTACCCTGCCCCAGGTTATGATTAAGGGTTTTTAATTTTCGAAAAGAAAAACTCCTACTTCTTTGGCTCAAACGGGTTGACGAGGGATTATCATCCTTATAACTCCAGTGTTTAGGAATTGAAAAAATGCATGTACCTCATCAGCGGGGTCTGTTCAAAAGCATACTGTAGATTGTGGTATCGTTTTCGTCATCCTCCCTCAAGAGGCTTAGAATTTTCAATCGAGAGTTGAACATCAAGAAAAAAATACAAGCAATTTTGAATATAGAGAACACAATTACTTCAAAACAAACACGTGTAATGCATTAATGAAATAATAGAGTTTGACATAATAATTGTTTGAATAAGCATAGAAAAATACAATATCATAATTTAAATGAACAAGAATCTCTCAATCCTAGCCATGTTTTGGCAAGGGAGCAGTGATCACATCGGGAGTCTCAGCGGGCTCGAATTCGATCTCCTTGGCGTCAATCATGTTCTGAATCTTGTATTTCAGCGCCCAACAGTCCTCAGTATCGTGCCCCGGGCTTTCGGAATGATAAGCACACCTCGCATTTGGGTTGTAGTTTGGAGAAGAGGTCTTGGGATTTGCAGGAGGGTTGATCACCGCAATCAGATTCATTTTCAACATGTGCTGCAATGCCTGTGACAATGGCATGTTGATGTTGGTGAATTGTCTTTTAGGCTCGTCTGGCCTTCGCTGATTTCCCTTTGGCGGTTGTCAGCGTGACGCAGAACCTGAGATCATGACTGCCCCTACATGTTGGTCACGACGATCCTTCTGACTGTATGCAGCATTGGACTCTTTCTTGAATGGTTTCTTCTCAGCGTTCGAGGAGTCACCCTTTTGTATCTTCCTGGACTTGATACCAGCTTCTATCCTCTCACCAGTTAAGATCAGATCTGTGAACCCAGCAGAAGAATTCCCAATCAGATGGTTGAAGAACGGACCAGACAGGGTCCCTAAGAACATGTCAACGAGCTCACGGTCAGTCAACGGTGGCTGCACCCTGCCAGCCAGGTCTCTCCACTTTTGCGCGTACTCCTTAAAACCTTCACCCATCCCCAGTGACATACCCTAGAGTTGGGTACGCGTAGGAGCGAGGTCGGCATTATACTGATACTGCTTATAAAAAGCAGTTGCCAAGTCCTCCCAGTTACGAATACCGGTTCCATCCAGCTGATAGAACCATTCGAGCTGAGTCCCTGAAAGACTTTCCTGGAAGAAATGGACCCATAGATTCTTGTCTGCCGTGTAGGGCTGGATCTTCCTTGCGTATGAACGGAGGTGTAACTTAGGACAGGAAGCCCCGTCGTACTTTGCAAAGGCAGGTGCCTTGAACTTGTGAGGGATCACCACCCCAGAAGATAAGCCTAGATCTCCAAAATCCAACCCAGGTACACATTGAATCTCTATAGCATTCAGACGGTCCTCTAGCTGTTTGTACCTGTCCTCAGCAGGAGGGTACTGTTTGTCATTGTAATCTGTCTCGTTGTCGGAGACCACGGTACTAGGAACCTCTCTCCCTTGTGGGTTGTCTTTTCCAGCAGATGGGGTGGTCATCTCAGCCTCATTTTGTGATCCATTCCCAGATCTGCGTCTAGGGTTGAACAAAACAGTCCTCTTCTTCTTCTTTTTCAAAAGCAGAGTCTTCAATTCCTGTTGACCCTGGGCTAAGCCCATGACCAGCTCTTGAAACTGAGCGTTCTGGGCCTGGAGGGCCTTGATAGCTTGCTCATTGGATGATTCGGGATTCATGATGATGGCTGAAATAAACAGCGAAGAAGATTAAGCAACCTGTAGAAAAGGGTACCTGTAATGCAATGATATGTATGTATGCATGCGATGTTTTCAAGGGTCTCGCGGGGTAAATAGAGAAGCTTCTTAGAATTTGAATCCGGTGGCTTGATTGAAGGAACTGCATATTGTTGAGAGTCCTTCTTCAAGAGTCAAGGCTCACCATATCGAGTGGGTCATAGCCCCTGACAACCTTGGCTAGAGGAAAATAAATCCCCTTTGCCCCTTGCTAGACATTTGATTCATCATGACCTGCATCACAGACCCTTGAGATCCTTGAAATGGATTAGTCCTTATGCAGGATATATGCAATGGTATGATGGTATGATGTTATGCTATGCATGGAGTAATGTAGGTAAACCCTGTTATGAGTCCAGATTAAGGATTGTACACAAAACCTGCAAGGAACCCGTGTGTCAGATAACAAGCATGCAAGTAGTCAAGTTTGAAGGCACACAAGTCACACAAGACAGCCCTTAGAGTTCAGGCCAGCATGAAGTTTGGGTACTACCCTCTTGAAGTTGGTGGGCTCAAACCTGTCCTATCAAAAGTAACCGGGTTCTAAGGATCTCAATATCATTGGGTTGTTTTCTATGTTCATTGTTTTGATTTAGCCACTGAACCGGCGATCAAAATATTCCAAGAAAACAACCCTCAATGAGTGTAGTATCGAGTATCAACCAACTTCGGACTGCACCAAAGTCGGTCATCTCACTACCCCTAAAGAGGCCAGGATGGTTCAAGTAAGGTTCCTAAGGTCAGTTGACGCTTCACGACACCACGCGGCGGCCCCGTACTCTCCTTGACTTGACTCAACGGTTACCGGTACTCACCAAAGTGCCACATCAACGTAGCAAACTGCTTCAACCGTGTCGGTATACCCCGCACAGTTCCCTCACAGTTTGTTGCTACTTTCTAAAAGGTATCCCCCAGATCCGGGTTAGGATCTATGGAATTCCCAAAACAGGCCCATAATATTAAATCAAGCAAATCAAGCAATTGAAAACATGATGATGAACTATTCCTAAGGTACACCTCACTTATCAGTATTCCCCAGCAGAGTCGCCAGTTCTGTGATCGGTGGAAATAGAACTGACTGTTTTTTTAAGCTGGTTTCGCGAAATGTCGCGGTAAGCAAGAGTCGCCACCGTCTTTTATGTTCTCCAACGTGGAAAGGACAAAAGCACAGCAAAATTCCTTATTCGAGAATGTTTCTCGGTTCGGGAGGTAGATTTATAGAAAGGGAAGGTGTTAGCACCCTTTCTATCCGTGGTTATCCACGGGCTCTTAGGTACTTGCTCTTATGTTTTCAAAATTATTTGCTTTTCAAGTGTGTGTGGGTTTTGAAAAAAGTTTCATTTGAAAAATTTCTAAGTAACTCTTGTATCTGTCCTCAAGAGTGTGTGAAAAATTTGTTTGAAAACTTTTAGAAAGTGCGGGTGCGAAAAGTTGTTTTTGTTTGTTTGAAAAGAGCAAGTACTTAAGAGAATCTACCTACTCTAAGGAATTAAGCTGTGTAAGAGTCCTTTAGATAGTGCTATCCCACCATTGAGAGGTAGGTAGCACCATCGTTGGAGGTGTTCGGGTCAATTTGATTATCGGGACATTGTGGTCACCAAAGCAATGGTAGGACATCTTAGTGGTAACCCTAATGTCCTAGATCCTTTTATCCGAGGCAACCGTTTCGAGGCAACTGGATCTTTAGACAGAAGGGCGACCTCTAAGACACCCTATACTTGATGACCACGTTCGAGGCAACCAGTGAGGCGTACCCTAGGAGTGGCATGTGCTTTGTGTGTTGTTTTTCAGTTAATTGTCTTTGTACATGTTATTTGTGAGCTACGGATTAATTTTATTTACATACAATCTTGCAGGCATATTAGCAGTTAGGGGTGCGGAAAGTAAATTGCGGAAATGTAAATCTAGCTATTACAAGGCGCGGGTCTATACATCGCCAAAAAACAAAAACCCGTTTTGGAAAAGTAAATGCAGAAAATTAAAGAAAGCAATAACATCCTAATTACTATTACATCCTCTGTATAGATACATAAATATAATCAAAATAAATACGCGCGAATAGAAATTTAATCGGGAACGTCCTAAGGGTTTTGACCCTTTTTGAATGAGAATTGAATTTTGTCCCTTTTTTTTGTAATTAATGAAATTAAAACTAGTACTAATTAATTAATTAAAAGGAAAAAGAATGTTTTTGTGTTTTTTATATTTTTAATGAAATAAAATAAAAGAAATTAAAAAAAATGAAAGTGAAAGACCTAATTAATTTTACTTATTAAAAAATGTTAAAATTAAACTAATTAAACTAATTAATTAATATTAAAATTTATTTACAAAAATAAGTTAATAAATAATAAAATGTTTTTTTTTGGTTTTATTGAATTTTATGGGGAAAATTAGTTTGTTAGGTTAATTAACAATAATGATAATAATTAAAAAAGAAAATGAAAAGAAAAGGAAAATAGAAAGAAAAAAAGGAAATAGAAACCAATGGGGGTGTTGATGGCCCAATGGAGGTGTGAAGCCTGGAAATTGCGGACCCATTAACCAGCCTTGTTGACTTTTGGAGATTGCTTGGAGCACGTTGACTCATGAGCATGGTGTTCATCATTTTCTGGCCTTTGGATTGATCTTTGAGGCCACATGGCATCTGGGCGCTGGAGGCACATGATGGATTGCTTTTGGGAACCTGTACATAATCACATAAGGAAAAACAATATGGAATTTTGGGGGAACCTGGGAATCGAACCCAGGTCCCAACGATTGCCAGACGCGTCATCAACCACTGAGCCATTGTGCTGCGTTTGTTAATAAAATAAGAAACAAATACAATATATGAAAAACAAGTCACATGCTGAAACTAAAGAAAAAGCGCGCGCCATTTGAATCAGCCAGCCATGCGTGGACACCTCATCATCGTCTTCATTTATCTGCAAAATAAAAACAAGATAGCGGGGGTTTTTAACCCCCACAATGCAAAACTGCCAAGAATAGCGATTAGGCATATAGTGAACATAAAAAGGGCGCGATGGTTGGGTTGAATTCGTCTGGCCTTGACGAATTCAACCATATACGTCTCAAGGTCCAATTTTTCTGTATGTGCAAAGCCCTAAAATCCAAGCTTCGAACCCTAGGTTGCTTCAATGGTGTTTTTTAATTCAGAGCACCATAATCAAATTGAATCATACTAATAGCTTCAGAATGGTCCTATTAACACAAATCAATCCAAAAAAGAGGTTAAAAATGTATGAATAAGGATGTACGATTATGGAAAAATATTCAAACCGTGGGACTTGTTGTGGATGATTCTTTGAGTATTGGAGCTTGTTTATGATTGCAATAGGTTCTGGAGACTCCCAGCAATGTATCTGAACCTTCAAATCTCCTTGAAATGGCCTGGAAGGTAGAATTAGGATTTGACTTTTTTGCTTGGATTTTTGAATTTGGTTCTGCCGTTTTAGAGATGCCTAGGTCGTGAATCAGGTTGGAGAGGCTTTCATATGTATGTATTAAGGGATTTAAGTCAGCATTAGGAGCCTTAAACTTGTGCATTGAAGTTTTGGATTTCTTCTTAACCACCATTAAAGGCCTTTCAAAGCTTTGTCCAAATTTGAATTTTCATGCATAAATGAGTTTTACACGAATTTGGCAACTAGAATATGCTTCATGAAGGCTAATCAAACCACAAGATACCATTTAATCAATTTTTTTGATTTTACTTGAATTATTATGGATTAAAATGAATTAAATCCATAAAAATTAAATAAAAATAGAAAAATAATTATTTGGTCTTGAAATTGATCATGGGACACGTGGGTGGCATGACAAGGCTGAACCAAGTGGAAAAAGTGGGCCCTTTTGTCAAAAATTGAAGTTTCAAGGATAGTTGACTTTTGCCATTTCACAAAAATTTCTCAACTTCTCCAATGCATATCTTGCTCAATTTTGATCATATGAACATGTTCTTGGACATTTTGGAAAGGTCTTGAAGTCCTCTAACCAATGTATTTTGTCCCATGTCATTTGAATTTACCAATCTCAAGTTATGGTCTTTGACTTAAAATGCCTTTTTGTTGACTTTTGAAAATGACCTATAATGTTGAAATTGATAACTTTTTGTGAGAGTATTTCTTGGATTTGGAATGTGAAGATGAGTTGTAGGAAATGTCGTCCCCTTCAAAATGAGCATTGGATGGGATTTTTCTGATGAACCATGAAAAAGTTATGCCTTGGTCAAGTTACAGTTGACTTTTCAACTGTCCAAAAATAGAAACTTTTGACACCTTGATGATTTTTGAACCATTCTTGTGAAATCATGGTCAAGATTTGACCAAATGATGATTGTGGCTTCAAAATAAGATGTTGACCAAAAAATTTGACTTTTGACTGCCAAATGACCATTTTGCCCCTACAGTTGATTGTGAAGCATTTAGGGTTTTTGACTGTGCAACTTGACCTTGTGAGCTTTGAAACTTGACATGTAGGTGCTTGACAATGTATATGAGCATATGGGACTTGATTGAGCCCTTGAAAACCTCAACTTCCTTGCAAGAATCAAAACCCTAATTTTGATTGGCTTAGGAGGATGGTTTGACTGTGTAGCCCTTGAGTAGACTTGAGCAAATTGAGATGGTGCTTGTCAAAACTTTGAAGAATATGGGAGGGCAAATTTTGGGGTACAACATACCTGTTGTGTGTTTTATCATGACATCATGCATCATAACATAGCATGCATACTTCATTATACTAACCATTTCAAAGACCGATGGAATTTATCTTTGTGCTATTTTGCAGATTATGGCTTCCATACGCAGAAACAACATCCGAGTTAACTTTGTGCAAATACATGCTCAACTCAAAGATTTAACCTCAAGAGTTTCTGATACTTCTTCATTCATTAGGAGACATGGTCAGCTTCTTAGCTTTTTTACCTCAAAGTTTGATGAGCAGATGATGAGTGTGCTTTTCCAGTTCTTCGATCCAGTGCATCATTGCTTCACTTTCCCAGATTATCAGCTAGTTCCCACTATGGAAGAGTTTTCTCACTTATTGGGCATATCCATCCTCGAGCAGATGCCCTTCACAGGTTTGGAAGAGACTCCTAGCCAGAAGGCATTGCTTCATCTCTACATTTGAAACGGGTTGATGTAGTATCTAATTGGGAGACACGAAGCGGGGTTGAAGGTTTCTTAGCCAAGTTTCTGATGGATCAAGCTCAACTATTCTGGGATAACTTGGACTTTCAAGATTTTGAAGATATCTTGGCTCTTCTTATCTACGGCTTGGTTCTTTTCCTGAATCCAGATTCCTTCATAGATGTGAATGCGGTTAAGATCTTCTTGTCTCACAATCCTGTGCCCACTCTTCTAGGTGATATCTTGCATTCCCTCTACACCCGTACTGTGCGTAGAAGAGGGACCCTCGTGTGTTGCATGCCGTTGTTGGAGAGGTGGTTTATTTTGCACCTCCCCAAGTCCATGTTGAAGAATGAGGAAGGTGTAGGATGGTCTTACAGGATAATGTCCCTTGCCCATACAGAAATTCTTTGGAGTTCTAAGGCTATGGAAAGCATTGCTGTCATTGATCGTTGTGGGGGATGCCCTAATGTCCCGTTGCTTGGAATCAGAGGAGGAATAACTTACAGTCCTTGTTTAGCTTTGTGACAAATTTGGTCGGGCTCGGAGAGATGGTCCTCACGAGCTACTTCTTACAGATATTGCCTTTGACTATAAGGAAGATGTTGACGAGCATCGCCGAAGGTTTATACGAGCTTGGGGCATGGTGAACAGATCTGGCCCTCAAGAGCTAGGACCAAGGACTTCTCTCCCTATGCAACCTTATCTCCATTGGGTCCGAGCTCGAGCCGAGAAGCTTGGGATGCCTTATGAAGCTGTGTTTCCAGTGATTGTGGAGCCTACCAATGAAGAGGGCATTCCTTATACAGTCCTTTATCCCTACATACCCACTGATCTTAGGGCATTGAAGAGGTCTTGGATTCAACTGAAAGAGGAGAGAGATACCTACCGGGAAAAGTATCATGAGCAAGAAAGGAAGATCCTGAAGCTCACCAGGCAACTCGAGAATGAAAGGATGATCAATGACTACGTCAGCACGAAGGGGAAGCGTCCATGGGATTTTTGACTTTTTGCTTTTTCTAGTTTAGATTTGTTTTTCGTTTATTTCTTTATAACGCCTCAAAGGCATTGTTGAACCTTTTTACAAGTTTAATCTAATAAAATTTGTTTTATTTCTTGGTTTGCAAAGTTAAATCTCCCAAAGTCTTTGAAATCATTACATACGCATCCCATTATCATGCACACCATTACAGGTACCATTACAGGTTTCTCATCTTCTTCGCTGTTTATTTCAGCAGAAATGTCTTCCGATCAAGCTATCAAAGATCTTCAGGCACAAAATGCCCAATTCCAAGAGATGTTCTTAAGCTTGGCTAAAGGTCAAGAGGACTTGAAAGCTCTCATTCTGAAAGAAAAAGAGAAGGAGAAGAAGAAGAAGAAGAAGAAGAAGAAGAAGAAGAAGAAGGTTGTTCTTTTGAGTATGGGTAAAAGGTTTGGGGATAGGCTGAAACAACAAGTTGATATGTCCCTTTCATCCAAAGGAGAGGAGGACCAAGAAGAAGAAAAGGGCCCCAGTCTTGTAGTTTCTGATAATGATACAGATTATGATGAAGAACAGTATCCTCCTGCTGAGGATAGGTACAAACAACTAGAAGACCGGCTGAGTGCTATGGAGTGTTAGAAGATCCCTGGTTTGGATTTTGAAGAAATAGGACTGGCATCTGGGGTGGTGATCCCTCATAAGTTTAAAGCTCCGGTTTTTGCTAAGTACGATGGAGTATCCTGTCCAAAACTCCATCTTCGCTCGTATGTTCGAAAAATCCAACCTTACACTGCTGATAGAAATTTGTGGGTACATTTATTTCAAGATAGTCTGTCAGGGACTCAGCTTGAATGGTTTTATCAATTGGAAGGAGCTAATGTCTGAAACTGGGAGGACCTTGCTGCTGCTTTTTACAAGCAGTATCAGTATAACTCCGACCTTGTTCCCACTCGTACTCAGCTTCAGGGTATGTCTATGGGTGCAAGTGAAGGTTTTAAGGACTATGCTCAAAAGTGGAGAGATTAGGCTGGAAGAGTCCAATCCCCTTTGTCTGATAGGGAGTTGGTTGATATGTTTCTAGGAACGTTGTCTGGTCCATTTTTCAATCATCAGATCGGCAGTTTATCATTTGGGTTTACTGAATTGATTTTGACTAGGGAGAGAGTAGAAGCTGGTATCCGAAGTGGTAAGATACAGAAAGGTACTTCATCAAGTGTAGAAAAGAAGCCTTTCACCGGTAAGAAAGAAGCTAGTGCAGTCTACAGCTCGAGGAGCCAAAATAGACCTGAACACCGTCAAGCAGTAAATGTGGTAGTAATATCAAGACCCACCGTTGCCCCACAATACAATAATCAGCAAACAATGGAGAGACCGCAGAGACAGTACACTCTGCTTAATATGACCTTGTCTCAAATTCTACCATAATTGTTGAAGACCAACCTGGTAACTCTGAGGGAAGCCCCGAAGAATCCCAGCACCACATCTCCGCTATATAACCCGAACGCCCGCTGCGCCTATCACTATGATAGCTCGGGTCATGATACAAACAACTGTTAGGCCTTGAAGAATAAGGTGCAAGATTTGATCGAAGCTAAAGAAATTGAGTTTGACGCTCCGGAGAAGCCCAACATAATGACTGCTCCTATGCCCAAACATGGTCATGGAGTAAATGCTATGGACGATGATTTATTTGTGACCTCTGCGGAAGGAATTTCTACTCCTTTGATGACAGTTAAGAAGAATCTATTGTTGGCCGGTTTATTTCCGGGTTATGGCGAAGGTTGCCACCTATGTTCAATCTTGCCTTCTGGTTACCATTTATTGAAATCGGGTGTTCAACGCCCGATGGATAACAAAGAGATCCTGTTCGAAAAGACTTTGATTCCGTTAGTTCCAATTTAAGATGTTGCCATCATAACCATTTCCGCCAATCCTTCCAAGGCTTCCTCGAGAAATCCTGTTAGGATTACATCTATTCCAAGAATCCCTCTGTTAATCATTACTATCCCGGGTCCTATCCCATACACTTCAGATAAGGCTGTCTCTTGGCACTATGGGGCCGATGTGTATTACCATGGATTTAAGGAAGACTTAAAGATTGAAGAAGCTGATGCTGATATCAGCAATATTGTCGGGGCTAGAAAGGTCACCAGAAGTGGAAGACTCTTTTCTCCCGAGATTTCCCCTCCGAATGTCCATAAACCTGTTGTCATTCCATCTGCTAGTACATCAACTGTTGTCCCAGTTCCTATTTCGGTTATCACCCCGGTCGCCGAACCATCTGGGGCTCGGGGCAAAGAAATCACAGGTGAGCCTGCCCGGTTGGAGGCGCCTAAGAAGATCATTGTAGAAACCTCTAAGCAGGAGATAGAGGAAATTCTGAAGATTATCAAGAAGAGCGACTACAACATAGTCGAGCAGCTGGGGCAGACCCCGTCAAAAATCTCCATGTTGTCCTTGTTATTGTGTTCGGAAGCCCATGCAAAGGCTTTAATTGCTTTCCTCAAAACTGCGCATGCGCCACAGGAAACCTCTACCGATCAATTCAAAGACTACGTAGCTAGTATGACTGCCGACAACGGGCTGGGTTTCTCAGACGCAGATCTGACTGCCAAAGGAAGAAATCACAATGATGCTCTGCACGTCTCGATCGAGTGTAGGGGCACTACTATGGCCCATGTACTAGTGGATAATGGCTCCTCATTAAATGTTTTGCCAAAGAAAGCATTAGACCGTCTGGACTGTGAAGGTTTGGTTCTGAAGCCGAGTAATATTGTGGTTAGGGCTTTCGACGGGTCAAAAAGGATGGTGCACGGGGAAGTGGACGTCCCTGTTAAGGTTGGCTCTCATACTTTTGCATCTACTTTCTATGTGATGGATATCCGACCATCTTATTCTTGCCTGCTGGGTCGCCCTTGGATTCATAAGGCTGGGGCAGTGACTTCTACGCTCTATCAGATGTTGAAATATCCGATAAAGGGGAAGATTGTTATGGTAAAAGGTGAAGAGGAGTATATGGTGAGTCATCCTAATTCCTTTTGCTACGTGGAGATGGGTGGGGAGTTCATCGAAACCCTGTGTCAGAACTTTGAAGAGGTCCCCCAAACTCTGGCGTCGACTGAGGTTGTTGCTAACAAACCTCCGACGAAGATGGCTTCCCTCAAGGATGTCAGGGCTGTAATTGAAAAAGGTGGGTGTGCAAATTGGGGTCAGCTCCCTGACTTCGCACACAAAACTGACAAGTTTGGTTTGGGCTTTACTGCAGAGGCTCAAAGGGCTGTTCAGCGCGCGTGGATTGGAAGACCTCCTCTGCACATCAGTAATCAGGAAGTGAATGCAATTGGGGATGATGAAGAAGAGTCAGATATCGACAACTGGATTTACCCGACTACCAACGGTGGATTGAACAACTGGACAGCGAAGGACTTCATACCTGTTTCTTTTATTACATAGTAATTGACTTTTGTTTTGAGATTTGTAACAGACAATTTGAAACTTTACGGCCCGGTGCCTTGCCTGAGGCACCTTGGCTTTGTTTGTGAGGGCTTATTATTTTTCATTTTCATATATCATCAATAAAGCATTTGACATTTTCTTGCATTACAAATTTTGCGCTCCTTGTTTTTTCCTTTCTATCTCGCACTTTATCAAAATAGATATGGTCTTACACACACTCACGTATCATAATGCAGATCCACATCCACTCTGGATCCCATTGATAACAACTCTGCTACTACCAGTTATGACTTCGAAAATCCGATAAACCAAGCCGAGGACGAAGGTGAGGATGATTGTGAGGTGCCGGGAGAGCTTGCTAGACTGTTACTACAAGAAGAAAGGGCCATACAGCCTCATGAAGAGCCATTAGAATCAGTGAATTTGGGTACATAGGAAGACAAGAAAGAGGTCAAGATAGGTGCAAATCTGGAACCTAGTGTCAAGCAATGGTTGATACAGATGCTACGTGACTATGTTGAGATTTTCGTTTGGTCTTATGAAGATATGCCTGGTTTGGACACCGATATTGTGGTTCACCGCCTGCCAACCAAAGAAGACTGCCCTCCGATAAAACAGAAGGTTCGCCGTATGCGCCCAGAGATGTCTGAGAAAATCAAAGTTGAGGTCATGAAACAATTTGACGCGGGATTTCTAGCTGTTACTTCTTACCCGCAGTGGGTTGCCAACGTTGTTCCGATGCCTAAGAAGGATGGTAAGGTACGAATGTGTGTGGACTATAGAGATCTGAACAGGGCGAGCCCCAAAGACGATTTTCCACTTCCTCACATTGATGTTCTGGTCGACAACACCATGCAGCATAAGGTCTTCTCCTTTATGGATGGTTTTTCCGATTACAATCAGATTAAGATGGCTCCCGAGGACATGGAGAAGACAACTTTAGTCACACAGTGGGGCACCTTCTGTTACAAGGTAATGCCTTTCGGGTTGAAGAATGCTGGGGCAACTTATCAGCGCGCCATGGTCACTTTGTTCCACAATATGATTCACCATGAGATTAAGGTTTACGTTGATGATATGATTGCAAGGTCCCAGACTGAGGAAGAACACCTTGGCCATCTTCAGAAACTATTCGACAGGTTAAATATTTACAAGCTAAGGTTAAACCCGAATAAGTGCACCTTCGGGGTAAGGTCCGGTAAGCTGCTGGGTTTCGTCGTTAGTGATAAAGGTATTCAAGTGGATCCTACAAAGGTGAAGGATATATAGGAGATTCCAGCTCCCCGAACGGAAAAGGAAGTCAGAGGCTTTTTGGGACATCTGAATTACATTTCCCGATTCATTTCACATCTGACTGCTACTTGTGAGCTGATCTTCAAGTGCTGAAGAAAAATCAAGTGGTAAAATGGGATGATGAATGTTAGACCACTTTTGAAAGGATCAAGAAATACCTCCAAGAGCCACCTATTCCGATTCCTCCAGTTGAAGGAAGACCTTTGATCTTATACTTGACAGTACTGGATAATTCAATGGGGTGCGTGCTGGGGAAGCATGACGAGTCTGGCCGAGAAGAGCATGCTATTTACTACCTTAGCAAAAAAGTTTACCGACTGTGAGACCTGATACTCACTACTTGAGAAAACTTGTTACACTTTGGCATTGGCTGCTCACCGGCTGAGACAGTATATGCTGACTCACACTACCCTATTGATATCAAATATGGATCCAATCAAGTATATCTTCGAAAAGCCTGCCTTGTCCGGAAGAATAGCAAGATGGCAAATGATTTTAACTGAGTACGACATCCAATACACAACCCAAAAAGAAATCAAGGGGAGTGTATTGGTAGATCATTTGGCGCATCATGCCATGGATGATTACCAATCCATGAATTTCGAGTTCCCGGATGAGAACATCATGTTGGTGACCGACTGTGAAGAACCTGGACCGGATGAAGGACCTGAGGAAGTATCCCGATGGTCTATGTATTTTGATGGAGCCTCAAACGTGTTGGGTAATGGCATTGGCGCCGTGATCATATCTCCTGAGGGATGTTGTTGTACCCCAAAATTTGCCCTCCCATATTTCTCAAAATATTTCAAGAAAAATTCACAAGTCCAACCCAGCGCGTCATATTCAGGTATTCTTTCGCCAAGATATCTATGATAACATATTCTCAAATTCAGGTTCGGCTCAAGAGTTAATTCTTTAAAGAAGGTATCCGAATGTGTGAGTTTTCTCGAAGAAATATGGTGAAAAAGTGTGCTGAAAGTGCAGTTTTTACGCGCTAAAAAATTCATAACTTGAAGATAGTGGCTCTTTTTGAACCCGTTCCGGTGGCCTAAATTCCGTCTTGACATTATCTACGTTTTCATCTCTCACGGATGGAAGTCAATTTCGATCAGAAGGTCTTCAAAAATGTGGATTTATCAAGTATTTTCGTACAGAAAATTTGTGACAGAAGTTTATTTGCGTCATGTTCAGAAAATCATAACTTGGTCGATTTTCATCCTATCGAGCTGGTTCTGGCGCAAACATTTCACAAATTGAGTTGGCTACATTTTAACAGAAGGTATTGAGTTCAAACGGTATTCAAAAGGCCTTCGTTTTTTGCTCAGAGTGCGTGACATGCTGAAAATCCTGAATGCTGAATAATATTTCATCTGGGCCGAAACTTCGAAAATTCATAACTCGGTCAATTTTTATCGGATTGGGCTTATATTTTTAAACAAGGTCCCTGACTCATAGATCTACAACTTTGCTTCAAAAGTCGAGACCAAATTATGCACCGATCAATACCAGTTTTTTATTGAAGAACGTGTCAGAGTCGACATTGGAGCCCAAAATAAGTTTGTCTGAGCTGAAACTTCAAAAATTCATAACTAATTCACCGTTTATCCGATTGAGTCGATTTTCGGACAGGAGTTAGTTATCAATGTCGGCTACATTTTGTTTTCACATTTCAACTTCAAAAATTGCACTTAAGTCCCTGCGATTTAGCCTGGAAAGTGACGAACTCAAGTAAACATTGGAGGCCCAATTGCACATTCAAAGCCCATTTTCTTTACCCTAATTTCCATTATATAATCACCTTCTTTTCATACAAATCAGGGAGGAGAAAAAGAGAGAAAAAACCTTGCCACAACACTGTTAGAATATCAAATTCTTTCAAGAACCCTAAAACCTTGAAATTCTTATTACAAATCCTTCTCTCACCACAAACAAGCCATCACAGTTACAAACCAACACCTCACTACTTCTTCAGTAAGGGTAAGGCTGGCTTGATCTCCATGATCCAAAAGGCATAAAAGCATTCAGGTCACTAATTTTCCAGTAAGGGTAAGATTGATTTGATCTCCATTATCAAAAGGGTATAATCATTCATACATGCCATATTGTGCCTAAACATTAAATTTCTTCATATATTGGCTTTATTTGCATTTTATGATTTTATTTAATGTGTTCATGAGATTCAACACTGATCCCATGCAGGTTCATTAAGGAACGTTGAGGCCAAAACACAAATGGCCAAAAGCCAAAAGCCAAATGGCCAAAGTAGAACAACTTATGCATGACACCAATACATGGCGAGACAGACATCCTGAGAAGATTAAGGAACGTTGAGGCCAGAACACAAATGGCCAACAGCCAGAACACAAATGGCCATGAAACCCAATCCAATGGCCAAAGAATGCAGACCACGGTACTCAGGAGTCAATGAACACGCACGTGATGCCAGAAAGTCAAACAAGGTTTTTTGTCTAATGGGCCAAAATACTTCAAAAAACCTCCCTTTGGGCCTGAAACCCCCTTTGGTTTGCATCCTTTTTAATTTTATTTTCTTTTTTAATTCTTTTTTAATTGTTTTAATTGATTTTTTCACCATAAAATAATTTTCTATAATAAAAACAGAAAAATCAAAAATACAAATATATTTAATTATTATTAATTTCATCACTAACCTATTTTTTTTGTAAATAAACTCTAACAATTAACTTAGTTTAATTTAGGTTTTTAAACTTTAATCTTTTTCTTAATAAGTAAAAAGTATCTAGAATTAGGTTTTTTTGACATTTTCATCTTTTTCTTAAATAAATTATTAATCATCATTAATTATCATTATTATTAATTATCATTAATTTTGTAAATAAACATGTAAATAAATTAATTAACTAGTAAATTAGGTTAACTTTAACATTTTCATTAATAATTAAAATAATCTAGATTTAGGGTTTCCTTTTAATTCTTTTTCTTTATTTTTCATAAATACAAAAAACACTAAAACACTTTCTTTTCTTTAATTAAATAATTAATTGGACTTTAATTTAATTTAATTTCATGCAAAGGGTCAAAACCCTCGGACGTCCTAATTTTAATTCTTTTCACGCATTATTTCTTTCGATCATTATGTAACTGTTTCTCAGATGTAATAGTAATTAGGTTTATCTTTCCGTCTTTACTTTCCGCATCTTTATCAAAAACGGGTCTTTGTTAATTTGGCGATGTATAGACCCGCGCCTTGTAATAGCGTAGGATTTATCTTTCCGCATTTAAATTTCCGCACTCTTAAATTCTAAATTGCATGAAAGAATGTATGGTTAATTAAAAACAAGCGTAGCTCACAATGCCATGATCAAAGATAATTGCTAAACTGAAAACAACACACAAATACACACACCACTTCTAGGGTACGCCTCACCTGTTGCCTTGCCTTTGAAACGTGGTCGTCGAGTATAGGACGTTTTAGTAAGTCCTTATGTCCGTTGATCCATATGCCTCAAAACAAGTTGCCTCGGAAAAGTTGCCTCGAATTAAAAAGGATCAATGGCATAAGGGTAGCTTCTAAGGTATCCTACTGTTGCTCTGGTGACCACACTGTCCCTACAAACGAATTGACCCGAATACCTCCAACGGTGGTGCTACCTACCTCTCAATGGTGGGATGGCACTACCTTAAGGACATTTACACAGCTTAATTCCTTAGGGTAGGTGGATGACTCGTAGATGCTTGCTCTATTCAAAAACAATCAAAACTCTTTTCACACCGACACTTTCAAAAAGCTTTCAAAAACAATTTTTTAAACACTCTTGAGGACTGATACAAGAGTTATTCAGAAAACTTTGATGAAACTTTTTCAAACCCACTCACACTTTGAAAAGCAAACACTTTTGAAAACACAAATGAGCAAGTATCTAAGAGCCCATGGATAACCATGGATAGAAAGGGTGCTAACACCTTCCCTTTCTATAAATCTACCTCCCGAACTGAGAAACTATCTCATAAGGAATTTTGCTGTGCTTTTGTCCTGTCCATGTTGGAGAAAATAAAAGACGGTGGCGACTCTTGCTTACCGCGAAATTTCGCGAACCAGCGTTAAACAGTCAGTTCCAGATCCACCGATCACAGATGTCATACTCCATTTACCACTCGATTATGTTTTAACTGCACCAACAATATGGCGGAGTATGAAGCATGCATCCTAGGTCTTCGAGCTGCTATTGACCTGAGGATTAAGTTCTTGAGTGTATTTGGAGATTCGACTCTCGTGATCAGTCAGATTAAAGGCGAGTGGGATACGAAGCACCCAAATCTTATTCATTACAAAGAATATGTACTGATGTTGCTCCCACACTTTGAGGAGATAACCTTTGAACACTTTCCAAGAGAAGAGAACCAGTTAGTGGACGCGCTAGCTACCATGTCTTCTATGTTCAAGGTCAGGTGGGACAATGAAGCTCCCCAGATTACCATTGAGAGGTTGGACGAACCCGCACATTATTGTGACATCGAGACTGAAGAGGTAGCAGATAAACCTTGGTTTCATGAGGTTAAGAGGTATCTTGAGGCTCAAGAGTACCCCGAGGGTGCATCTGTTAATGATAAGAAGTTTTTGAGGAGATTCGCGGTGAAATTCTTCATCAGTAATTGTGACCTTTATAAGCGTAACTATGATTCAACCTTACTGCGATGTATGGACAAAAGCGAGGCAGAAAGAATCATGGCGGAGTTACATGAAGGTACCTTCAGAACTGTGGACATACCATGGCAAAGAAAATCCTACGGGCTGGATATTATTGGTCTACTATGGAAGCCAATTGTTATCAGCATTCTCGGACTTATCATAATTGCCAAGTCTATGCTGATAAGGTGCATGTACCTTCAGTTCCTCTGAATGTTTTGGCAGCACCTTGGCCCTTTGCAATGTGGGGCCTCGATATGATCGGCGAGATCAGACCTACCGCGTCTAACGGGCATCATTTCATTTTGGTAGCTATTGATTATTTCATGAAGTGGGTTGAGGCAACTTCCTTTGCTACAGTAACCAAGAACATCGTAGCGCGATTTATCCGACACAACTTGATTTGTCGATATGGTGTACCAGAGAGGATCATTACGGACAATGGTACAAATCTCAACAATACAATGATCACCGAGCTCTGCAAACAGTTTAATATATAGCATCACAACTCTTCTCCTTACCGGTTGAAGATGAATGGGGCTGTTGAAGCGGCTAATAAGAACATCAAGAAGATTGTGCAAAAGATGACGGTGACATACAAAGACTGGCACGAGATGTTACCATTCACTCTTCATGGGTACCGCACCTCAGCGCGGACGTCAACGGGGGCAACGCCCTACTCTCTGGTGTATGGCATGGAGGCAGTCTTACCCATTAAAGTCCAGATACCCTCTCTTCGGATCATGAAGGATGTAGGTTTGAGCGAGGACGATTGGATCCATACCCGACTTGACCAGCTGAATCTAATCGATGAAAAGAGACTTATTGCTATTTGTCATGGTCAGACGTATCAAAAGCGAATGATCAAAGCATTTAACAAGAAAGTCAGATGACAAGAGTATCAAGTTGGGGATCTGGTGATTAAACGCATCATACTGCCACAAGGTGATCCCAGGGGCAAATGGACCCCCATGTACGAAGGGCCATTTGTGGTTAAGAACATTTTCTCAGGAGGAGCTATGATTCTAACCACCATGGATGGTGACGACCTTCCTCACCCTGTCAATGCAGACATAGTAAAAAACACTATGCATAATCAAAGACCCGCTAGGTTGACTGGCCTAGGAAAAAATAAGGGCTTCCCGGCGAACCAAAAGGGTTCAGGCAAAAGTAAGGGATGAAAATAAAAAAAACTGTACACCCGGTAAGTCGAAAACCCGAAAGGGAGGCTTGGGAAAAAAAGGGTATCCCGGTGGACTGAAAACCCGAAAGGGCGTCTAGGCAAAAATTAGGGATTAAAGTGTAACACTATGTCTCATTGGATCACCTTGCAACCAGACTTCGGTATCAACTATCAAGCTCGGACGGCGCCAATCAATCTGATCTACCTTCAACCAAGTAGCAAAGTGATGAGACGCTCGAAGATATAAAGGCAATAGCAGAGTTGGAACCCAGTGGGATTGTTTCACATAGCTGTTTTTCTTTTCTTTTACACAAATTGTATAAATTCTGTTCGTTCGGCGGCGTCCTTTTACTAGGACGTCAACCTCTTGTACAAAAATGCCTATTACGGGCCAACTTCAATAATCAATACAATTCATTTTCGCAAAGAAATTTCAAAATTATTTTTCTTTTCCTGTTTTGTTTTGCAAGAACGTCCAATGATTCATTTTGATATATGCATTTGAAAATAATTGTTGCTCATAAATATTTACATGCGAAACAAAAGACGATTACTGGTAATTTCAGGAACAGGGGGCAAACAGAAGTGCCCAAACCTGATAGTTTCTCTACCCATCAGGTACAGGGATAGAGCCAGCTTAAGAATATGACTAAAAGTGCATACACTCCCCGCGGAGTAAAAGGTATCTAAAAACAGTGGTGTTAATTCTCCCCAAGCAGAGTTCATCTATCACTAACAATGGAAGACTATCCCCAATATAGTTTATTTCTTCCATAAGCATAAACTCAATCTCCAATCGGGTTTATTATCGCCAGCAACGGTAATTCATCCCCAGCCGAGGTTATTTCTCCAAATTAGCAGATCTTCTGGCAGAGTATTTCTCTTCCCCACAGAGTCATTCTCTCGCCAGTTTATTCTCCAGCGGAGTCATTCTCCCTCCAATTTATTCTCAAATCATCTTCGGTCATTACCTCCAGCAAGAACGAAGAACTCAACTCCTCGTACTCTCCAGCAGCAGTCCGAGATTTATTTTCCCCAACTAAAGAATATCATAAAAACATTGCATATCCATACATCGTGGCATGCGCATATGCATCATACAACACAATCTCATTTATTTTGAGAACATCATTATTCGATACATGTCATGCATCATGACATTACATACGACTAACTCTTTACCTTTCAGGGAAAGGTACAATCAAATTCTCACAAGTTTTCTCTGGTTCAGTCAAATCGATGCTAAGATTTCTATTCCAGTTCAAGCTATGAAGCCCGAATCTGACCGGATAATATCTTGATTTCTCCATCATACTGTGAAGCCCGGAGAACGACCAGACAACAATACCAAAATATTGCGAAGCCTGGAATCGACCATATAGTGGTTTATCTTAAAAGTTATGAAGCCCGGATTTGACCGGATAGTAGTTTAATCCCCAGCAAGTTATTGTGAAGCCTGGAGAATGACCAGATAGCAATGCAAGTTACTGTGAAGCCTGGATTACGACCAGATAGCAGTACAAAGACACCATGAAGCCTGGAATCGACCAGATAGTGGTATATCATAAACACAAGCGGTGAAGCCCAGAGATCGACCGGAAAACAGCTTAACAAGGTATTGTGAAGCCTGGAAATCGACTAGATAGCAGTACAGGACACCATGAAGCCCGGATTCGACCAAATAATGGTATAAGACATCGTGAGGCCTGGATTACGACCAGATAGCGATAAAAGACACTAAAGCCTGGGACACGACCAGATAACAGTATAAGGTACTGCAAAGCTTGGAGTTTGACCAAATAGCAGTTTACTCAGCCAATTACTACGAAGCCCGAAAATAGACCAGATATTAGTAGGCCTAAAAATCAAATGGAAGCCCGGATGCTACTGGATAACCACTTGATTTCTTATGAAGCCTGGAACACGAACAGATAAGAAGTAAGAAGTTGCGAAGCCTGGATTACGACCAAATAGCGGCAAAGGACTGAAGCCTGGAATCGACCACATAACAGTATGGGATATTGTGAAGCTTGGGTTTCGACCAAATAGCAGTTTACCTGGACAATTACTAAGAAGCCCAGAATTAACCGGATATTATTGTGCCCTAAATTCATGTTGAAGCCCGGATGCAACCGGATAAAAACTTAATTCCTTCTGAATCCTAGAGTACGACCAGAAAAGAATTGAGAAATTGCGAAGCCTGAAGAACAAACGGATAGAAAGTTTAGTCTCATCTCCCTGTTAAGTCACTATAAAGCCTGGAGCACGACCAGATAGCAGTCGATCTTATCACTGTAAAGCCTGGAGCACGACCAGATAGCAGTCGATCTTATCACTATGAAGCTTAGATCACGACCAGATAATAGTTCATTTTCACCTCCTCGACTAAGAGATGATTCCCCAGTAGAATAACGGACGACCGAAGCTCCTAAAATTCTATTTCTCTCGAGACGGAGATCAACATCCCCCAGCATAGTCCTCCTCAATAACAGGCATACGGGCTCTCGCAAAGGAATCTATTATGCGATCGACACCTCTGCAGATGGCATCTTTAAGCCCATCTCCTGTCATCAACCTCCAAATGGCATCTATAAGCCCATTCCTGATATCACAAGACAAGCACCACCTCATGCGAGTGCAAATTTCTTGGCACTCTAGTGTTCAATCATCTTCCACCATCGGATCACGAAAGGCAGACAAGCCAATCTACATCCTCAGGTTTAAGAAGATTGAACAGGGGAAGCTGTTGTACCCCAAAATTTGCCCTCCCATATTTCTCAATACACTTCAAGTAAGGTCTTCAAATTGCCCAAAGAAGTCCAAGAGTTTACCAGACAAACTCTCTTAGGAAGTCTACCTCAAATTAGGGTTTCAGTTTGCATCAAGGTACTTGAGTCCAAGGGATCCCAAATGCTCACCATTGTCCTAATGTGTTCTCAAGATCATCCATGTCAAGTTTCAAGCTTTGCATAGAAAATTTGCTCAGTTAATTGCTTAAAGGCCTGAAAATCGATTGTGTTAGGGCAAAAGTCAATTGTGTTCTACATACAGTCAAACTTCAAGATTTTTGGTAAACACCCTCATTTTGAAGTATGACTCATCATTTGATCAAGGTTTGATCATGATTCCTCAAGGATTGCTCACAATTCATCCAAACCCAAAAGTTGCTAAATTAGGGTTTTGCAGGAAAAGTCAACTCAACTTTAACCAAGCATAACTTTCTCATACTTTATCAAAAATGACTCATCCAAAGCTAATTTTGAAGAGGATGCAATCCCCTACAATTCATCTTCATCTCCCAAGTTCAAAATATGCACTCACAAGAAGTTATAAATTTGGACATTATAGGTCATTTTGAAAAGTCAACAAAAACACCTTTTTTACTAAAGCTTCATACATGAATATGGAAGACTCAATTGAGATGAGACCAAAAGGGTTGCTTAGAGGACATCTTGAGATTTCTAAAAAGTCAAATAATATATATCTAGGTTCAAAATTGAAGAAGCTATGCATTGGTGAAGTTGACCCTTTTTGCAAAATTGCCAAAAGTCAAATGTGTCTCAAATTGCAATTTTTGTCAAATGGGCCCAACTTTTTGTGCTTGTATTGAGTTGGTAACATGATCCATGACCCATGATACTTCCCACTTGACTATATTTTATTTTTGTCATTTATTTTGATTTTTATTTCAATTAATTTAATTTAAATCAAAATAAAATCATGAAAATATCAAAACTAATCAAAGCTTGACATTTTGTGCATGTTTAGGTCTCTTATACAGCTGGGAAGAGAATAAAATCATGAAAGCTTCAAATGTACATAAAAAGAATTGAGTTTTGCTTGATTTAGAAAGATTTGAATAAGGATCAAATCATGATTCAATCACCTTAATTGAAAAAGATTTGTAGCAAATTTGTAACCCTAATCCATTCAAGGGTACATATAGAACATGTGCAGACCAAAAAAGAAGGGATTAGAGGCGTGAGAAGCTGAAAGAAAACTTGCAAAAACTCAACAAAAGTGGTGAATCAAATTCCAATTTCCAGGCTTCTCCAAGCCCTTCCAAGCATACCATTCGCTTGCTGGACATCTAAGGACTCTATCCCAATCATTAGCAAGCATTTTCGTGCCCAGATACGCACTATAAGTATCCCACGAACTCCATGTTTTCTTGAAATCGAATCTCATAAATCTGGCACTCTTAGCATAATTTGTTTATATATTCTACATTCTTGAAACATTTACAAGCTAATGATAATAATTAATTGCATTTTTGTCAACCATATAGAAGGTTGCCATGATTAGGGTTTAGGTTTCATTTTTAGGGATTTTGCTTGCATGAACAATTGGCCATGGAGAGTGGTACCATGATGCTCGTGAGGTTGCCACGAGTTTATTGGTACCATTGGAATTGATTTATGATGTGTGCAGTGAATTTTGGAAGATTATAGGGTTGTACCTACGCCCTTTTGTCCGTAGGTAAAAGTTTCCAATCTTTTAGCAACGAAGGGAGGAAGAAGAAGGGTGGCGTGGCACCCCTGACTGGCCCATTTAAATTTCGCGCGCTAGAGAATTGATATTTTTATGTTTTTCCATATAATGCATATTTGTTATTCTATGTACAATTAACAAGGCCAGCTCAGCTGGTAAGCGTGCAGGGAGAAAAAGCCAAAGGGCCTGGGTTTGATCACCAGGTCCCCCATATTATTTCATGATTTTGTTTCTTGCATAATCAGGCACATGTGCATACAAGGTGACCACCATACGCCTCAATGTTCAACCACCAGATGTCCAACAAGCTGGATCCAAGGGCCATCCTTTGGAGGTTCACAATACACCCTAGTCAAGTCAATGCATGGGATCTGAAAAGTCAAACATGGACCAAGGCTTATTGGGCTCAGAATTGCAATTGACACCCCCCTGTTTGCTACTAACATCAGGCCCATTTCTTTATTTTTCTTTTCTATTTCTTTATTTAATTTATTTTGATTAATTATTTTCTAACATAAAATTAATTCTTTTTACAAAAACTCATAAAATTAATTTTCAACAATTTAGACTTAGGTTTTATTTTTGTCAAATTTAATTTAATAATTAGTTTAATTTTAGGGTAAATAATTAGTTTAATTTTAGGGTAATTTTAACCTTTTTGTAAATAATTTAAAACAAATTAGAAATTAGGGTTTATTTAATTTTTATTTTTTTCTTAAAATAACAAAAATGCAAAAATAGGTCAAATTAATTATTTTTCTTAATTTAAATTAATTAGTAACTAGGTTTGTATTTATTTAATTAAAACCTTATTTTTCTCAAAAAATAATCAAAAACAACAAAAAATGATTTTTCTTTCAATTAGGTTTAGACGGGGTCAAAACCCTAATTTTCCTCGTTCTCGATTCATCGCGCGCACTTACTATTTTTTACAATATTAATGTAACTGCTCATGGTATGTAATAGTATAATTAGGACTTTTCTTTTATTTATTGTTTACAGGTTTTTGGCTATGTACTTAATCCCCTATCCCGAAGCCTTGTAATAGCGTAGTTTTATTTCTCGCATTTTAATTTTCGCAAATATTAACTGTTAGATGTATGATAATAGGATTGGATGACAAGAATGTATGTTAATTTTAAAATGGTTAGCAAACCCTAAATATGCAAAGATAATAACTGAAATCAAATCACTCGCACATGCGCACTCCTAGGGTATACTCCCACTTCGGTTGCCTTCGGTAAACGATTATTAAGTATAGGGTGTCTTAGTGGTTGCCCTCCTGTCTAAGCAAAGATCAAATGTCCCGTTCGGAAATGTTGCCTCAGAAAGGTTGCCTCAGAAATGTTGCCTCGAATATGATCTTAAGACATTATGGTTATTACTAAGACGTCCTAACATTGCTTTAGTGGTCGTACGTCCCTTTCAAATCGACCCTTACAATTCCAACGACGGCGCTACCTACTCACTAATAGTGGGATAGCGCTGTCTAAAGGAAATAAGAACATAAACATTCTTTTTTCGAGTAAGTAGATGCTAGTAGGTACTTGCTCAAAATCAAACTTTTCCACACTTACATTCTTTCCAAACAAAGTTTTCAAAAACACTTCGTAACACTCTTGAGGACTGATACAAGGGTTAAAACGAAGTAAAACAAAAACTTTTCAAAACACACAAACACGAAAGCAATTTTTTAAATGATGAGCAAGTACCTAAGAGCCCGTAGAAAACTACGGATAGAAAGGGTGATAATACCTTCCCTTTCTATAATCTACCCCCCGTACTCAAAATCTCGAAAAAGGAATTTTTCTGTGCTTTTGTCCTTTCCAGTTGGATGAAATAAAAGTCGGTTGTGACTCTTGCTTACCATGACATTTTGCGAATACAAATGCAAAATGCAAACCAGCATTTTCCTAAAATAGTCTGGTTCTGCCACCGTATCACACCTGCTAATGTGTTTATGAGGTATCAATGTGTAGAAAAAACCCGTCGTAGAGTCCCTATGAGGATCGAACCATGAACTGCCATACTTACACTGATCCATGTTATTTTGGTTATATCTCACAATATAGTGCGTTTTAGCCAAAAGTATTACTCCAATTGAGAGCGCAAGGCTTGATTTAGGGGAGTAGGGTCCCTGGGAACCTCTAATATTTATTGTTTTTGCAAGTAAAATAAGAGAGTCACCGGAGAAGACGACTGAAGCTATGGCTTTGACGTTTCTTTGGTCCATGCAATATTGTTTATTTTATATTTAAATCATTTCGTAAATATTATCGGATGTATAGCCACCCCAGTGGCAAGCGCACGCAAGATAAGGTCTTACTATGCCAAGGCACGAGTTCGATCCTTGTCTTTTGGATTTATTTTTCATATTTTCCATGTTTTTGTAGGTAATAACTTATAGTGCGTTGCTTCCATTCTACTAACACCAAAGTGCGCCTGGCGCAATGGTAAATCATGCAGTGTGGAAGGCTAAGGGCGTGGGTTTAATACCCACCCCTGACATTTTGTGTGATTTTGCTTCTAACTTGTTCTTTTTCCCTAATTATTTTTCCTTAACCCTAATTTCACCTAATCATAAAACCATAAACCTTTTTCACAAACCCTAAAAATAATTAGGTTATAGGTTTTTTATCATTAACTTTTTTTTAATTAATCTAATTAATCAATTTAAAAAAAAAATTAAAATCAATTAGTTTTTTAGGTTTCTTTAATCATCATCAAAAAACCTTTTTTCATAAAAAATATTTAAAAAATACTTCTTTTCCCTCTGATTCTATTTCCATTTTACATCTTTAGATTAAATGTATAGGTTTTACGAATGTAATTATTTCTCACTTTCCTTTTTTATTATTATGTAACTGTTTTTCAGGATGTAATAGTTAGGTTTACTTTCCGTACTTTTCTATTATGTATCTGCCCCGAAGCAATGTAATAGGTTTAAGTTTATTTTTTTTCTGCTTTTACTTTCCGCACCTTTACTGTTTTCTATTTATCATATTACTGCTAGTAATTAGGCTTGTATGGTAAGACTAAAACGAATCATTAGAAAACCCTAACTGCAAAGATAAAATAACTGAATTGAATACATTTCCACACTCGCACCTCTAGGGTAAGCTCCTCCGTGGCATTCGGGATAAAAACAGTCACGTCCCTCGAAAGTGGGGACGCTTTAGCAAAGTCTCTCGAATCAAAGATCATAGTCCCTCGATGACCCTTTCAACGTTGCCTTTCAATAAATGATCTAGTCTCTTACGAAAATTATTAAAGCATCCTTACCAGTTGCCTTCAATGACTGTATGACGACCTTACGTCTGTCTCTTCACATCCAACGATAGGACTTCATACTAACTAATGGTATGGATAATGTGATACGGTGGCAGAACCGACAGTTAATACTGGTTTACGTTTATTGTTCGCAAATGTCACGGTAAGCAAGAGTCGCCACTGACTTTTATTTTATCCAATCAGGAAAAGGAAAAAAAATAGAAAAAACCTTTTTCGAGATGTTTCTGAGTATGGGGGGTAGATTATAGAAAGGGAAGGTGTTAGCACCCTTTCTATCTGTGGTTTTCCATGGGCTCTTAGGTACTTGCTCATTTTGAAAACTGCTTGTGTGTGCTTGTTCTTGAAAAGTTTTGTTTTACTTCGTATTAACCCTTGTTTCTTTCCTCAAGAGTGTTACAAAGTTGTTTTTTGAAAACTTTGTTTGGAAAGTGTTTGTGTGAAAAAGTTTTTATTTGTTTGAGCAAGTACCTAGGAACTAATCTACCTACTCGAAAAAGGTTTGTTTGTTTTCCTTTTAGACAATGCTATCCCATTATTGAGAAATAGGTAGCATCATCGTTGGAGTTTTTTAGGGACATTCGAAGGGACAAATACGATCACAAAAGCAATGTTAGGAAATGTTAGTAATCATCCTAAAGCCTTAAAGATCTTTTTCCGAGGCAACAACCGAATGGGTCATTTTAGATCTTTCGAGGCTAGAGGACAACCACTAACAAACCCTATACTTCATGATCGTTTACTGAAGGTAACCAGAGTGGAGTAAACCCTAGGAGTGAGCATGTGCGAGTGTAATTTTCAGTTAATTTATCTTTGCACATTTAGGGTTTTCTACTGTATTAATTTTCAGTTAGTCTTTACATACAATCCTATTAACATACATCTAAGCAGTTTATAGTTTGCGGAAATTAAAGCGAGAAAGTTAAATTCCTAGCTATTACAGGGCTTTTACAGAGACATAATTATTTTGACCGAAAATAAAGATGTGGAATTGAAACCCTAATTACTATTACAAACTCGGAGCAGTTACAATAATAATAAAAGAATTTAAAGGTATGCGTGGCGAATTAAATGCGAGGGAATAAATTAGGAAACCTAAAACTCTAATTGAAAACATATTTTGTTATTTTTTGAGAAAAGATTAGGTTACGTACAAATTAAACCCTAATTTTTAATTATTTTAGATTATATTAAAAAATGAATTAAATTTCCCTAATTTTAATTAAACTAATTAATTAGAGAAATAAAATATTTTTATGAAAAATGATTTTTGATGTTTTTGTGATTTTTGATTTAATGGAAAAAAATGATTTTTTGGGTTATTTTGTAAAAAAGAAAATAATTAACAAAATAATTAAAATAAGAAAAATAAAATAGAAAGGAAAGAGATTTGGGCATGTGTTGTGAGTAATCCAGGGGGTATGTTGCTGAATTGTTTAGGCCCAAGAAGGCTGAGCCCAATCCTACGCTTGATTCTGTGCTGCTCCCTTCTGATGGTGTACCATGGTCTTTAATGTGTGGGACGTTGGATCTGATTGGAGATGAATCCAATGGCTGGATGGTGGTAGCGTATGATGGACGTCTTGTAGCATAATGCATGGAACCCGTGTTCAAATGTTAAGAAAATAAAGAAAATTGTTGGGACCTGGGATCGAACTCAGGTCCTCCTATTTACACAACGCACGCCTTGTCATCTGGGATATCATGTTTAGTTGTTAATATGATAAGACTAATATATATTATATAAAACAAAGTGAATGAACTGAAAAACGTGCGAAATTTGAATTTCCCAATCAGGCTGGGACACGCCATCATCTTCCCCACAGATCTGTCGCTTTAGGTTAAGGACTTTTACCTACGGCCAAACTCCATGGCTATAGCACTCCAAGTTTCAAAAATCAACAACAAGCATGATAAATTAATTCTAAGCACATGGATCAACTCGTCTTGATGCAACGAGCATCATGGTACCCTTTTCTTGGGGCAATTTAACCTGTGCAAGGAAACCCTAAAACGGCCAAATAAACCCTAGCCATGGCATTCATCAATATATGCATCAAAACGCAAAATTAAATAAACCAAAACATTCCAAATGATGATACAAACACAATACTATGCTTAAAAGTGAACAACTATGCATAAACTGTAAAATCAAAATCAAGTTTGGATATGCAAATCGTGGGTCTACAATGAGTGATTATGGGCTTCTCAAGACATGCAAATGGTGCTGTTAGCTTCAGGAGATATCCAAGAATGGATTTGTGGCTTTAAATTGCTTTGAATCATTCTCTAAGCTTGAAACCTATCCACACTTTTTCTTCAAAAATTTGAGTTTTGTTTGGGGTTCTCACGACTGCAATCCTTTTCCTTTTGGCTTAGGTATGTTCTATATATGTAGTAGAACTGATTAGGTTAACAAAAACAAATTAAATCTTTGTGAATCATGGAAATTGGATTTGGTTTTGCTCTTGTATTATATCTTTCCAAAACAAGCATAATCATGCCAATTTTGCTTCAATCATCCCTTGCACGATTTGATATGATATGCCAGCCTAATTGGATTTGATTCCTACAAAAAATCAGATCAAAAATCAATCTTTTATATTTTTTGATTTAATCTAACTTTTAATAAATAAAAATAAAAATAAAACAAATAAATAAGCAAATAATATATGGAGGCTGATTTGGGTCATGGACCATGTCACAAACAAGATACAATCATGAAAAGTTAGGCCCATTTGACAAAAAAATGCACTTTTGAGCACATTTGACTTTTAACGATTTTCCAAAAATGGCCAACTTTGATAATGCATATCTCATCCAATTTTAACCCTAGAGGGGTGTTCTTGGACTTTTTAGAAATCCTAGGATGTCCCCTAAACAACCCTTTTGGTTTCATCTCAATCGGGTCTTCCATGTTCATGTAAGAAACTTTGACCCAAAAGGTGTTTTTGTTGACTTTTCAAAAGGACCTATAATGTAGAAATTCATATCTTTTGATGAGTGAAAATTTTGAACTTGTGGAATGAATATGAGTTGTAAGTAATTGCATCCTCTTAAAAATGAGCCTTGGATGGAAAATTTCTGATAAAGTATGAAGAAGTTATGCCTGGTCAAAGTTTGGTTGACTTTTCCTATGAAATCCTAATTTAGCAACTTTTGGGTTTTGATGAATTTGGGGGTATTCCTTGAGGAATCATGATCAAACCTTGATAAAATGATGGATATCTCTTCAAAATGTTGATTTTGACCAAAAATATTGAAGTTTGATTGTATGTGAGTCACAATTGACTTTTCTTGAAGTTTGATTGTATGTGGGTCACAATTGACTTTTGACCTAGTATAGTTGATTTTCAGGCATCTGGGAAATTGACTGAGCAAACTTATTTTGCAAGTCATGAAACTTGACATGGATGATCTTGAGAACATATTGGGACCATGGAAATCATTTGGGACCCTTGGACTTCAACCATCTTGATGAGGAGTGAAACCCTAGTTTGAAGCGTGTTGCCTTAGAAGGAGGATTTGTCTGGTCAATCCTTAGTCATCCTTGAGCAATTGAGGACCTCTAGAGGCATGTCTTGAGTGAAATGAGAGGGAAAATTTTTGGGTACAATAACTTCCCCTATTCATTCTTCTTAAACCTGAGGATGTAGATTGGTTGTCTGCCTTTCGTAATCTAAAGGTGGAAGATGATTGAACACTAGAGTGCCCGGAAATTTGCACTCGTCTGAGATGATGCTGGACTGTGTAGGTAGTATCAAGAATGGGCTTACAGATTCCATTTGGAGGACATGGTGGAAGGTCACCAGATATGGTCTTAAATATGCCATCCGGAAGATATGACGGAGAATCGTCAGAGATGGGCTTAAAGATGCCATCTAGAGGATGTTGATTTCTCGAGATATTCCTTTGATGAGAATTCCTGTTCTTGTCGTTGAGGAGGAATCTGCTGAGGAATATTGGTATCTGTCTTGGGAGAAATAGAATTTTAGGAACTTCAGTTGTCCGTTACTCTACTGGGGAATCATCTCTTAGTCGACGAGATGAAAATGAATTGCTATTTGGTCGTGCTCCAGGCCTTACAGTGATTTGCTAAGGATAATAAGATTGATTTCTATCTGGTCGTGCTCCAGGCTTCCCAGTGACTTACTGGGGAGATGAGATTAAACTTGCTATCTGGTCATGCTCTAGGCTTCAGAAGGAATTAAGTGGTTATCCGGTTGCATCCGGGTTTGAACTTGAATTTAAGGTATACTAATATCCGGTCGTTTCCAGGCTTTAATAGTAATTGGCCAAGTAAACTGCTATCTGGTCGGATTCCAAGCTTCGCAGTACCTTATACTATTATCTGGTCGTGCTCCAGGTTTCAGTGTCTTTTTCCGCTATCTGGTTGTGCTCCATACTTCACAGTGTCTTATACCGTTATCTGGCCGTGCTACAGGCTTCAGTAATTTGGGGAAATTAAGCTGTTATCCGGTCAGTTTCCGGGCTTCATAGATTTTTTAACTGGAATAGAAATCTTAGTATCGATTTGACTGAACCAGGGAAAGGTCTCGAGTTGTCTTCAACTGGGAGAGAAATCTTAGTATCGATTTGACTGAACCGGGGGAAGGTCTCGGATTGACTTTGACTGGCATAGAAATCAGGAGAATCTTAGCGGCGATTCGGCTGACCCAGACGAAAGTCTTAGAACATCTTCAACTAGAATAGAAACCTTAATGTCGGTTTGACTGAACTAGATAAAATCTTGAAAAGTGTTGAAATATCTTCAACAGGAATAGAAACCTTGGTGTCAGTTTGACTGAACCAGAGAGAACTTGTGAGAACTTGATTGCATTTTTCCCTGAAAGGTAAAGAGTTAGTGGTACGTAATGTCATGATGTATGAAATGTGTTGTATAATATGTATGCACATGCCATGATGTATGGATATGCAATGCTATTGTGATATTCTCTAGCTGGGGAAAATAAATCCTGGACTACGACTGGAGAGTATAAGGAGTTGAGTTCTTCGTTCCCGCTGGGGACAGTGACTAAAGATGATTAGCTGGGGATTTACATCCATTCTGCTTGAGAACATTCTACCGGAGGAGACTCTGTCTGAGAATAATCCTGCGGGGGAATGACTCTGTGGGGAAGAGAGATACTTTGTTGGAAGATCTGCTGATTTGGAGAAATAAACTCAGTTGGGGATAGAATTCCATTGCTGGAGAGAAGAGCTCTGTTAGAGATTGAGCTTCCACTGTCAGAGAAATAAACTCTGCTCGGGAGATGGCTTTATAAACTGCTCATGGTTATAAAACTCGGCTGGGGAATGCATATATCAGCTTTTTGAAGGAACCTGCTTGGGGATACGGAGGTCGGACCTTGGTTGTCTCGGCTCTGTGGGGAATATAGGTATCACTGGATTGTATGTGATAGTGACTTCGCTTCCAACTCTCTCTGCCCCTTGTACCATGATGGATGGGGTAACTGTCGGTATTTGGGTTTTGTACCAGTTTCTTTGAGTTCTTAGTAACAGTCTTTCTATTTTATATGCAAATATTTATGAACAGTAATCATATTCAAATGCATATGTAAAGAATAAAACATTGGAAGTTTTTTTTGCAAAACAAAACAGAAAACGGAAAAAACAAACACAGAGTTTTGTACTCAAAAGACGCTTTGTATTGATTTGAAATTTGCCTATAACATGCATTTTTTTGCAAGGAGGCTGACGCTCTAGTAAGAGAACGCCGCCGTAAAAATGGAAATTATTACATAAATTGTGTACAAAAAGAAAACAGCTATTTGTAGTGATCCCATTGGGTTTCAATTCTACTATTGCCCCTATGTCTTCGAGCGTCTCATCACTTTGCTGCTTGTCCGAAGCTGACTGGATTGATCGGTACCATTTGAGCTTGATATCTGATTACTGAGGTCTGATCGCAAGGTGATCCAATGGGATATAGTGATACGCTTTAATCCCTAATTTTTGCCTGGATCGCCTTTTCGTGTTTTCAGTCCACCGGGATACCCTTTTTTGCCCAAGCCGCCCTTTCGGGTTTTCAACTTGCCAGGCGTACAGATTTTTTCATTTTTTATCCCTAATTTTTTCCCGAACCCTTTTGGTTCGCCGGGATGCCCTTATTTTTGCCTAGGTACGTCAACCTAGCGGGTCTTTATTATGTGTAGTATCTTTTCACTATGCCTGCATTGACAGGGTGTGGAAGGTTGTCACTATCCATGGTGGTCAGAATCATGGCTCCACCCGAAAATATGTTCTTAATTACAAATGGTCCCTCATAGGTGGGAGTTCATTTTCCCCTGGGATCACCTTGCGGCAGTATGATGTGCTTGATTACCAGATCCCCTGCTTGATACACTTGTTGTCTGACTTTCTTGTTGAAGGCCTTGATCATCTGTTTCTGATACATTTGACCATGGAAGACAGTAGTAAGTCTTTTCTCGTCGATTAAGTTCAATTGATCAAGTCGAGTCTGGATCCAATCATCTTCGCTCAAACCTGCATTCTTCATAATCTGTAGAGAAGGGATTTGTACCTCCATGGGTAGGACATCCTTCATGCCATATACCAGAGAACAATGTGTTGCCCCTGTCGACGTACGTGCTGAAGTACGGTACCCGTGAAGAGCAAATGGTAACATCTCGTGCCAGTCTTTGTATGTCACTTTCATCTTCTATATGATCTTTTTAATATTCTTGTTAGCAGTTTCGACAGCCCCATTCATCTTCGGTCGGTAAGGAGAAGAGTTGTGATGCTGAATCTTGAACTGTTTACAGAGTTCAGTGATCATCGAGTTGTTGAGATTAATACCATTATCCGTGATGATTCTCTCAGGGATACCATAATGATAAACCAAGTTATGCTTGATGAACCGTGCCACCACATTCTTGGTAACCGTAGCAAAGGAGGCAGACTCAACCCACTTCGTGAAGTAATCAATGGCCACTAGGATGAAGTGATGCCCGTTGGACGCGGTAGGTCTGATCTCGCTGATCATGTCAATATCCTATATTGCAAAGGGCTAGGGAGTTGTCAATACGTTCAAGGGAACTGGAGGTACATGCACCTTATCAGCATAGATTTGGCACTTGTGACATGTTCGAGAATGCTGATAACAGTCGGCTTCCATAGTGGACCAGTAGTGTCCTGCCCGTAAGATCTTTTTTGCCATGGTATGTCCACTGGAATGAGTGCCAAAAGTACCTTCATGTAGGTCTGCCATGATCCTCTCTGCTTCACTCTTGTCTACACACCGCAGTAAGGTAGAGTCATGATTGCGCTTATAGATGATTCCATTGTTGAGGAAGAACTTTGCAGCAAACCTTCTCAAAAATTTCATGTCATTGACAGATTCCCCTTCGGGGTATTCTTGAGCCTCGAGATACCTTTTCACCTCATGAAACCAAGTTTTGTCGGCTACCTATTCAGTATCGATCTCACAGCAGTATGCCAGTTCATCCCACCTCTCAATATTGATTTGGGGAGCTTCATTGTCCCACCTGACCTTGAACATTGACGACATAGTAGCTAGCGCGTCCGCTAACTGATTCTCTTCTCGTGGGAAATGTTCAAAAGTGATCTCTTCAAAATGCGGCAGCAGTGTCAGTACATGTTCTCTGTAAGGGATAAGGTTCGGGTGTTTCGTATCCCACTCGCCTTTGATCTGACTTATCACCAAAGCAGAATCCCCAAATACACTCAAGAACTTGATCCTTAGGTCAATAGTAACTCTAAGAGCCATGTTACATGCTTCATACTCTACCATGTTGTTGGTACAGTTGAAACATAATCGGGCAGTGAACGGAGTATGATAGCCCTCGGGAGATATGATTACAGTGCCAATGTCGTTACCCAGTGCGTTTGAGGCTCCATAAAAAAATAGACCATCGGGATCCTTCCTCAGGTCCTTCATCCGGTCCAGGTTCTTCACAGTCGGTTACTAACATGATGTTCTCATCCGGGAACTCAAAATTCATGGACTGGTAGTCATCCACGGCTTGATGTGCCAAATGATCAGCTAACACACTTCCCTTGATTGCTTTTTGGGTTGTGTATTGGATGTTGTACTCGGTTAAGATCATTTGCCATCTTTCTATTCTTTCGGAGAGAGCGGGCTTCTCGAAAATGTACTTGATCGGATCCATCTTAGATATCAATAAAGTAGTGTGGGTCAACATATACTGTCTCAGTCGGTGAGCAGTCCATGCCAAAGCGCAACAAGTTTTCTCGAGCAGTGAGTATCGTGTTTCACAGTCGGTAAACTTTTTGCTAAGGTAGTATATTGCATGCTCTTTTCGACCAGACTCGTCATGCTGCCCCAGCACACACCCCATTGAATTATCTAGCACTGTTAAGTACATTATCAAAGGTCTTCCTTCCGTTGGAGGCATCAGAATAGGAGGTTCTTGGAGGTATTTCTTGATTCTGTCAAAGGCGACCTGGCATTCGTCATTCCACTTTACCACTTGATCTTTCTTTAAAAGCTTGAAGATTGGCTCACAAGTAGCAGTCAGATGTGAAATGAATCGGGCAATATAATTTAGGCATCCCAAGAAACCTTTAACTTCCTTTTCCGTATGGGGAGCCGACATCTCTTGTATGGCCTTCACCTTTACAGGGTCTACTTGAATACCTTTGTCACTGACGATGAATCCCAAAAGCTTATCAGACCTTACCCCGAAGGTGCACTTGTTCGAATTTAACCTCAACTTGTACGTCTTCAACCTATCAAACAACTTTTGTAGATGATCAAGATGTTCTTCCTTAGTTTGAGACCTGGCTATCATGTCATCGACGTAAACCTCTATCTCATGGTGAATCATGTCATGGAATAGAGCTACCATAGCTCGCTGATAAGTTACCCCAGCATTCTTTAACCCAAACGGCATCACCTTGTAGCAGAAAGTGCCCCACTGTATAACAAAGGTTGTCTTCTCCATGTCTTCAGGTGCCATCTTGATCTGATTGTAGCCAGAGAAACTATCCATGAAGGAAAATACTTTGTGTTGTGCGGTGTTGTCAACCAGAACATCGATGTGAGGAAGCAGGAAGTCATCCTTGGGGCTTTACCTGTTCGGGTCTCTGTAATCCACACACATTTGTACTTTACCATCTTTCTTAGGTACTGGAACCACATTAGCAACCCACTGCGGATAGAAGGTGACAGCCAAGAACCATGTGTTGAACTGCTTCATAACCTCTGCTTTAATCTTCTTTGACATCTCAGGGTGCATACGACAAACCTTTTGCTTTACCAGAGGGCAGTCTTCTCTAGTCGGCAGACGATAAACCACTATTTTCGTGTCTAGTCCCGGTATGTCTTCATATGACCAGGGGAAGATTTTAACATACTCATACAACATTTGTACCAACCGTTGTTTAACATTAAGCTCCAGATTTGCACCTATCCTAACCTCTTTTCTGTCTTCTTATATCCCTAAGTTCATTGTCTCAACTGGCTCTTCATGAGGCTGTATGACCCTTTCTTCCTGCTATAATAGTCTAGCAAGTTCTTCGGGTACCTCACAATCTTCCTCACCTTCGTCCTCAACTTGGTTGATCGGATTTTCAAAGTCATAATGAGCAGTAGCAGAGCTGTTATCAATGGGATCCAGAGTGGATATGGATCTGCATTTGGATACGTGAGTGTGTGTAAGAGCATAGATGTATAGACAGAATAAAAGAAAACAAAGACAAAGAGCGCAAAATTTGTATGCAAACATCCAATGCTTTATTGATTGTCATATGAAAATGAAACATGATAACCCTCACAAATAGAACCATTGTACCCCGGGTAAGACACATGGCTATATAGTTTATATTGTTTTTAAATTACATATCCGAAAAATCAGAAAGACAATTACTCTTGAACAAAAGTAATCGGTACAAAGTCCTTGGCAGTCCAGTTACTGAGTCCACCGCTGGTAGTCAGGAAGATCCAGTTGTCAATGTCGGAATCACCGTCACTGTCTTCAAGCGCATTGACCCTAGGACTACTGATGCGTAAGGGAGGTCCTCCAGCCCGAGCGCGACGAACAGCCTTTTGAGCACCTGTAGTAAATCCAAAACCAGATTTGTCAGACTTGTAATGAATAACCGGGAGCTAACCCCAAATGGTAGACCCACCTTCTTCAACCACTGCTCGTGCATCCTTGAGAGAAACCATCTTCGAGGGAGATTTTGTGACCTTTGGAGGACTGCCGGTAGTTTTTGCTGTAGCCATAATCTGAGGTACCTCTTCAAAGTTCTGGCAAGGAGTCTCGATGAACTCGCCATCCATTTCCACGTACCTGAAGGAGTTCAAGTGACTGATCATATACTCCTCTTCACCATGCACAGTGATAATATTTCCTCTTACTGGGTACTTCAACATTTGGTGGAGGGTAGAAGTAACAGCCCCAGCCCCATGTATCCAAGGGCATCCCAATAAGCAAGAATATTATAGTTTGATATCCATTACGTAGAAAGTGGAGTCGAAGGTATGGGAACCAACTTTGATAGGGACATCCACTTCCCCGTGCACCATCCTCTTCGAACCATCGAAAGCTCTCACTACTATATTGCTAGGCTTCAAGGTCAAGCCTTCACAGTCCAATTTGTCCAGAGCTTTTTTAGGTAGCACATTCAACGAGGAGCCAGTATCTACCAAATCATGGGCCAGAGTCGTGCCCTCGCATTCAGCGGAAACATGAAGAGCATCATTATGCTTCCTCCCCTTTGGTGTCAGATCCGCGTCAGAAAAACCCAAACCATTATCGGTAGTCAGACTAGCCACACAATCTTCAAACTGATCAGCAGATGTCTCTTGTGGCACGTGATCCGTCTTCAGAAACTTAACCAAAGCCTTCGCATGGGCCTCGGAACACAACAAAAAATCCAACATAGAAATTTTGGATGGGGTCTGCCCCAGCTGCTCGACCATATTGTAGTCGCTCTTCTTTATTATCTTCAAAAATTCTTCCATTTATTTTTTGGAAGCTTCTGGTATGGTTACTGAATTGGCCTTTGTCAGAACAGGCTTAATTAGTATGTCTTTGCCTCGAGTCTCGGCCGACTCGGTGATGGGAGGGTCAACAAGAGTGATTACTGGAATTACAGTAGTAGTCTTGGGTGGAACCACAACAGGAATGATCACAGGTCTGATAACAGTCTTCAGGGGAGAAATTTCATGGGAGAACAGTCTTCCACTTCTTGTTATTTTAATGGTTCCGGCAATATTGACGATGTTAAAATTAACATTTTCAGCAATCTTGTCTTCAATGGCTAGCATGTCCTACTTTACGCTGTGGTAATAGACGTCGCCCCCATAGTTCCAAGGAACAACTTTGTCCGAGGAGTATGGGATTGGTCCAGACATGGTTATGATCAACAGAGTCACCTTCAGAATTGATGTAATCCTGACAGGTCTCTTAGCGGAGGCCCTGGGAGGATTGGCGGAAATGGTTATGATAGCAACATATTCACAGGAAATAGTCGGAACAAGAGTCTTCTCAAACAGAATCTCTTTGTCATCCATCAGGCACTGAACACTTGCCTTCAACAAAGGGCAACCAGTCGGTAGAAATGAACAAAGGTGGCAACCTTCATCACATCTCGGAAATAAACCGGCCTTCAGCAAATTCCCTTTGATAGTCATGAGTGGGGTCACCAATTCTTCCACAGAAGTCACAAACACATCTTCTACAATGAAATTAACACCTCGACCATGTTTCGGCATAGGAGCATTGATAATGTTGGGAGACTCTGGGGGGCCAAATTTAATCTCCTTAGCATCAATCAGATCCTGCACTTTGTTCTTCAAAGCCCAACAGTCATTGGTGTCATGGCCAAGACTTTCCGAATGATAAGCACAACGAGCATTCGGTTTATAGTAAGGATATGTGGTGTTAGGGTTCCTCGGAGCTTCCCTCAGAGTAACCATATTGGACTTCAGCAACTGAGGTAAAACCTGAGACAACGTCATGTTGATCTGAGTGAACTGTCTAGCTGGTCTTTCTTCTCTTGGCTGATTATTTCTTTGCTGAGCAGGTGCAGGTTTGGAAATCATAACAGCCCCTACTGTCGGACAACGCTCGGTTCGATTCTGATTCTTTTGGTTATAGACGGTGCTGACTTCCTTTTTTCCTACAAACGGCTTCCTTGCAGCACTATAAGAGGCATCCTTCTAAATTTTCCCACATCGGATTCCAGCTTCCACTCTTTCTCCTGTTAAGATCAGTTCAGTAAGACCCGCCAATGAACTTCCAATCAGATGGTTGAAGAATGGCCCAGTCAAAGTTCCTAGAAACATATCAACGAGCTCCCTGTCAGCCAAGGGAGGTTTAACTCTTCTAGCCAAATCTCTCCACTTCTGAGCATAATCCTTGAAACCCTCGTTCGAACCCATAGACATATTTTGGAGTTGTGTACGGGTGGGAGCGAGGTCTACATTATACTGATATTGCTTATAAAATGCAGCAACAATGTCTTCCCCGTTACGATCATTGGCTCTTTCCAGCTGATAGAACCAATCCAGTTGTGCTCCAGACATACTGTCTTGGAAGAAGTGAACCCACAAGTCTTTTCCAGCCGTATGAGGCTGTATTTTCCTCACATAGGAACGGAGATGCATTTTAGGACAAGAGACCCCATCATACTTAGCAAATATTGGTGCCTTGAATTTTGGGGGGATGACAACCCTGGAGACCAAACCCAACTCTTCAAAATCCAGCCTAGGAACCTTCTGGATTTCCATAGCACTCAGACGCTCTTCTAACTGCTTATACTTTTCATCAGCCGGAGGGTACTGCTCCTCATTATAATCAGTTTCATTGTCAGACTCTTTAGGACTAGGGTCCTCTTCTCTGGCTTCACCCTCTTGATTCTCTCCCTCTTTAGATGAAGAAGCTAAATCAACAACCCGTCTTGGCGGCCCTTTGAACCTTCTACTCATATGTGCCACATTGGTTGGTCTCTTGGTCTTCTTAGTGTTCTTCTTAACAATCAGAGCCTTCAGCTCTTCCTGTCCTTTGGCCATAGCCACGGTCATTTGCTGGAACTGCGTGTTCTGAGTCTGAAGATCTTTCACAGTCTGTTCAAGAGCCATTGCTGAAATAAACAGCGGAGGAGATGAGAAACCTGTTATGAATCCTGTTATGCAATGATATGTATGATATGTATGCAATGTTTTTAAGGGTTCTTAAAGGCTCAAATTTGCTTAAACAAAAAGGAACAAACGCGAATTGTACTAGTAAACTTGAATTGTTACAAATAATGTATTTTAAGAGTACAATTAAGCAAAATAAAATAAAAAGAAGAATATTTTTCCCATGAGCGCATCCTCTTTGGCGCGATGTAGGCATTGATATTCCTCTCTTCATGAAGTAGCCTAGTGAGTTCTAAGACCTTCTTCTCGCTGGCATAGAATTGGGCTTCAAACGTATCCTGCTCCTCTTTAAGCTAAACCCATGACTTTTATAACTCTTCGTGATCAGTTGGCATGTCTGGATGAAGAACAAGATAAGGAGTGTCTCCCTCGGCAACTGGTTCCATAATCATAGGTTGGATAGCGGGATAAGGCATCATAAGAGTTTGAGCACGGGCTCGTACCCATCTGAGATAAGGCTCGAGAGGTATGAAATTCTTATGCCCAAGTGTCTTGATGTCAACCCTATGTACCATACTCCAAGCTTGTATGAACCTTTTGCGGTAACCCTGAACATCATTCTCATAGTTGAAGGTGATTCCTTGAATAAGTGTATCGTGAGGACCATCCCTTCTCACATAACCAAACTGTCGTAATGCTAAGCAAGGGTTATAAGTGATTCCTCCCCTAACGCCCAAGAGATGGACATTAGGGAATTCACCACAACGATCAATGATAGTAACATCTTCTGAGAACCGTGAACACCAATGAATGTCTGAATGCGTAAGGGACATCAGTCGATGAGACCATCTTTTACCCTGTTTATTCTTCAAAGTAGATATGGGTAGGTGCGAAATAAACCACCTAGCCAATAGAGGAGTGCAACACTGGAGGGTCCCCCTTCTTTTTAGAGTGCGAGCATGCAGAGAGTGTAGAATATCCCCGAGTAATGTAGGTACCAGATTCCGAGACAAAAAAACCTTGATTGTGCTCACATCTACGAGTTGATCCGCATTAGGGAACAATGCCATCTCGTAGACAAAGAGCGCCAAAACCTCTTCAAAATCTTGTAGATCCAGGGTATCCCAAAAATAGTAAGCCTTCTCGAACAGAAATTTAACTAGAATTCCTTGAACACTCCCTCTGGTTTCCCAATTTGTCACTATGTCGGACAATTGTAAGGATAGAGCTTTAGCAATTTCTTCAGGTTTGGGATGTCTTTCCGTACCGCTGAAAGGTAGCTGATCAAGAATGGGTATCCCTAATAACTGAGAAAATTCCTCCATAGTAGGCACTAACTGGTAATCTGGGAATGTGAAACAGTGACGCAGAGGATCGAAGAACTGAAAAAGCACTTTCAACATTTCTTCGTCAGGTTTTGCAGTGACCAAGTTGAGCAACCGACCATACTTTTCAATGAAAGGAGAGCTTACGGGAATCCTTACTGCCAAGTCCCTTAATTGGGAGATACTTTCACTAGGTTAATCTGAATAGTGTTCCTGCGGGCGGATGCCATATCCTACAAAACAGAGCAAAGATGAGCCCTAGAAACCCTTGAAACAATTAGTATGATATGCTATGGTATGATGTTTATGATGTCATGATAAATCACAGGTATAGCAAACACAGACAAATCACACCAAGTCCTTAGGTTTAAGGCCTGCTTGAGTTTTAAGGCCATACCCTCTTGAAGCTGGATTGGTTCAACCTGTCCTATAAATATGTAACCGGGTTCTAAAGGGATCTCAATACCACTGATCTTTCCCCCAAGCCTTGTTCAATCGACGATTGACTCGTAATCAAGTAAAACTCAGAAGTCAAACCTCAATGAGTGTAGCATCGAGTATCTGTCGACCTTGGGCATACACCAAAGCCGGCCATCTCACTACGTCCTACTGGCCAAGTTGTGCAATTAAAGGTTCTAAGGTCAGTTGATGCTTTATGACACCACGCGGCGGCTCCGTACATCTCCCTGATTGACTAAAGGGTTACGGGTACCAACCAAAGTGCCACATCAATATAGCTACTGCTTCAATCTTGTCGGTATACCCCAACACAGCTCCCTCACAGTTTATTGCTACTTACCTAAAAGGTGTTTCCTGATCCTGGTGTAGGATTAAATAACCCAAACAGTTCCCATAAATACAAAGCAAGCAAGACAACCAAGAGAAAGCAATTAAATATGACCTAGATTCTAAGGTTTACCCCACTTTATATTTCATTCCCCAGCAGAGTCGCCAGTTCTGAGATACGATGGCAGAACCGACTGTTAATATTGATTTGCGTTTTTTGTTCGCAAATGTCGCAGTAAGCAAGAGTCGCCACCGACTTTTATTTTATCCAATCAGGAAAAGGAAAAAGAACATAAAAAACCTTTTTCGAGATGTTTTTGAGTACGGGGGTAGATTATAGAAAGGGAAGGTGTTAGCACCCTTTCTATCTGTGGTTTTCCATGGGCTCTTAGGTACTTGCTCATTTTGAAAACCGCTTGTGTGTGCTTGTTTTTGAAAAGTTTTGTTTTACTTTGTATTAACCCTTGTTTCTGTCCTCAAGGGTGTTACGAAGTTGTTTTTTGAAAACTTTGTTTGGAAAGTGTTGGTGTGAAAAAGTTTGTGTTTGTTTGAGCAAGTACCTAGGAACTAATCTACCTACTCAAAAAAGGTCTGTTCGTTTTCCTTTTAGACAATGTTATCCCATTATTGAGAAATAAGTAGCATCGTCGTTGGAGTTTTTTAGGGACATTCGAAGGGACAAATACGATCATAAAAGCAATGTTAGGAAATGTTAGTAATCATCCTAAAGCCTTAAAGATCTTTTTTCGAGGCAACATCCGAATGGGTCATTTTAGATCTTTTGGGGCTAGAGGACAACCACTAATAAACCCTATACTTCATGACCGTTTACCGAAGGAAACCGGAGTGGAGTAAACCCTAGGAGTGAGCATGTGCGAGTGTAATTTTCAGTTAATTTATCTTTGCATATTTAGGGTTTTCTAGTGTATTAATTTTCAGTTAGTCTTTCCATACAATCCTATTAACATACATCTAAGCAGTTTATAGTTTGTGGAAATTAAAGCGAGAAAGTTAAAGTCCTAGCTATTATAGGGCATTTGCAGATACATAATTATTTTAACAGAAAATAAAGATGCGGAATTGAAACTCTAATTACTATTACAAACTCAGAGCAATTACAATAATAATAAAAGAATTTAAAGGTACGCGCGGCGAATTAAATGAGAGGGAATAAATTAGGAAACCTAAAACTCTAATTGAAAAAATATTTTGTTATTTTTTGAGAAAAGATTAGGTTACGTACAAATTAAACCCTAATTTCTAATTATTTTAGATTATATAAAAAAGGAATTAAATTACCCTAATTTTAATTAAACTAATTAATTAGAGAACTGAAATATTTTTATGAAAAATGATTTTTGATGCTTTTGTGATTCTTGATTTAATGAAAAAATTGATTTTTTGGGTTATTTTGTAAAAAAGAAAATAATTAACAAAATAATTAAAATAAGAAAATAAAATACAAAGGAAAGAGATTTGGGCCTGTGTTGTGAGTAATCCAAGGCTTATGTTGCTGAATTGTTTAGGCCCAAGAAGGCTGAGCCCAATCCTACGCCTGATTCTGTGCTGCTCCCTTCTGATGTACCGTGGTCTTTAATGTGTGGGACGTTGGATCTGATTGGAGACGTATCCAATGGCTGGATGGTGGTAGCACATGATGGACGTTGTTGTACCCCAAAATTTTCCCTCTCATTTCATCAAGATTTCCTCTCACAAGATTCTTTGGACTCAAGACCAAGTTAGGGTTTGCTCTGCTCAAGATATCTCCTTGCACTGATGACCTGAAATTAGGGTTTGAGTTTGCACAGGGATTTTTGGACTTTCAATTCTCAAAGTGACTTTCATACTTCATGTTGGACTTACAAGATTGCCCATACCAAGTTTCAAGCCTTGAATCAAATTTTTGCCCAGTCAATTGGACAATTGGCCTAGAAATCAATTGTATTAGGGAAAAAGTCAATTATGTCCAATTTACAGTCAAACCTCATAATTTTTTATCCACATCAACATTATAGGCTCATATGAACCATTTGGTCAAGTTTGGATCACAACTCCTCAAGAAATTTGATCAGATCATCAAAAGGGCAAAATGGTCATTTTTAGGGTTTTGACTGTATAAGGGCAATTTTTGATTTTTCACCTAGCCAATGGAAAATTGGGTTCAAGTATGGATTCAAGGACTCAATGGCATCATCTTGACCTATTCACAAGGTTCAAAAGATCTCAAATACATTGGATTGACAGATGAATTTTCCAATCAACTAGTCAAAAATTGACTGTACACTGAAAAGTCAAACTTTGACTTTTTGGTCAAAATCAAGTGCCAAGGGTCATTTTTCATCAATATGAGTCAAAAAATGAAACTTGTTCATCAAGAAACCTAATTTTCCAAATTAGGGTTTAAAATTCAAAATTTTCATAACTTAGAATTTTTCAAAGTTATGAAATTTTCTTATTTTTTCCCCAACTTTGCCCAACATTTTCACCATGATACAATTGGATTCAAACAAAACTTCCAACATGAAAGTTGTAGTCCTCCACAAAATCTACAACTTTTATTCATAAAGTTTTCCCAAAATAAGCTTGGATCTCAAGTTATGATTTTTGGAACAAGGGTCCATGAAACTTTTAACTTAGTGAAATTTTGCCCTAGTTTAGGCAGGATTTTGACCCATCTTCATGGCCATTTTTCACATAGTTCCACTTGGAATCTCAAAATTCATTTCAAATATGGATTGTAGAGTATGTTACAAGCTTTCCAAAATGTCCAAGAACTCTCAAAAATCATTTATCGTTAGGGAGAATCGAAGGTTTGAATTTAGCAAAAACTCACTTTTGATCCATGGCATTTTCATGTTGACACAAGTTGCAAACTCTATCCAACCTCACTTGTACTTGCTCACAGGTCTTTAAACCCTTCCACACTCAAAAATTGAATGCAAACTCAATGGTCTAAGGCATTATTCTGATCAATGGAAGTTTACACAAGAGTTTAATCTATTTTTGGCAAAAAGTGAACTATGCCATTTTGAAAAAGGCAACTTTATGTCAACTTGCTTCCCTTGAGCCTTGGACCTCTCTCTTTGCAGCAAACAAGTTCCATAAACTTAGGAAAAGTACAACAATCTTGTGCATGCTGGAAGATAGCCTGTACAGGCCTGTCTTGTATCACTTCACACTTTTACTTCAAAACCAAGTAAACTTGCAAAATAGCCATATCTTGGAAATCTGATAAGAACAAAGTTTGTAAGCATTCAAAACAACTTTTGCACATTGCCTTGAGCCAGATGCACGAGCTATCCAACCCTCAAGCCTTCCAAAACACAAAAACACCTTCTTCTTGCAAAACAGGGCAGGTTTTGCATTTTCACTTCCATCTCACAAACCACTCGTGCGTTTTGTCCCAAACCAGTTCCAATACATTCCATATAACCCACCTAAGTCATCCCAACCATTGGCCATTGACTGTAACTCCATTTTCAAGCTTCACCATTTCTGATTTCAGCTTGTGCAGGTTGACTTCTACAGGCTTATTCAAGCAAGCTCAAAGCAAACAAAGCATTGGGGAAGGTCAGAGGAAGTTCAGACAAGCTCACAAACATCTCAGGCCTCATTGAAAACCTCCACATTGCCATACACGAGTTCAACTGAAACAGGTATTTTTCAACTTTCTATCTCTCTATTTAGGAATCATTAGGCTTAGGTTTGTGAATAAAAAATGTAGTACTCATTGCCCTTAAGCTGTACATATGCATAGATTTCATTTAAGTTAACTGTGTTGAGAGAATTTGATTGATGAACATTCTGAAAAAGTTAGGTTAGAAATTAGGGCCAGAGAAATTCTCTCTGGTCTTTGATAGTTAGATTAAGTTTTTTATATGGTTAGAATCGTGTGATTATGCTCTACAACTTTCATGTTACAAGTTTTTTTTTAAGCACTGAAACAGGAGATACGAAATTGAACTCAGAACGTGCGTATTTGTTGAACGAAGGTTGAAGATGAAGTAGCTGGGCTGGGCCTGGCTATTTCTCACTTTTGGCACCCCCAGCTTGCTGATTGCACCCCCTGGCCCATTTCATTATATTTTTAGATTTTTCTATTTCTTTTTCATTTCTGATTTTATTTTATTTTTTTCTAAACATAAAAAATTACCAAAAACATTTTCATAAATTTTCATATTTTATTTTGTATTTTTTATTATTTTTTCTAACATAAAAATAATTATTAAATAACATACTTTTATTTTCTTTAATAAAAACATGAAAATAATACATAAAAATATTTTATTTTTATTTTTATTATTTACATACTTAAATAATATTTTTTCTAATATATTTTTATTTTTTGACATTTGTAAATATTTTATTATTTTATTGTACATAAATAATATAATTAATGTATATATATTTTCTTAAAACAAATTAGGGTTTTAGCCCTTAATAAAAATAACCTTTTATTTTCTTATTTTTTTACACATTAAATATTATATTTTTACATATATAAAAATAATACAAAAACATTTTTTGCATATTTATATTTAATTTCTTATTTAAATATTATTTATTTATCATTTGAGCAAAGAAATTCAATTTGGTTGTAATAAATTAGGGTTTTAATTTCTTGCAAAATAATCCCCTATCCAAAATTGTATCCCCCTCCCCATATCAATGATGTAATAGCTTAGGTTTATTTTACACGCTTTATGCTTTCAAATATGCCATAATAGAGATTATGGTTTGTATGCAATATCCAAAATCAAAAAAAATAGCTAGACCTAATACAAGACATAAAAATGCATGAAAATGACAACACAATACACACATACACCCCTAGGGTTTCATCCACTTGTTGCCTTTAAAATGGCCATGGTATGCATGTTGAGTATCTTGGCAAAACAAAAACAAAACAAAAGATCATAGTCCCTCGATGATGCTATCTTGGTTGCCTATACAAAATGATCTAGTCCCTCAAAAATTTGCTAAGATACTTAGCAATTGCTATCATGGTCAATACGATGACCCGCGCCTGTCCCGTTTAAACATCCAAATACAAGGTTGTTTACCAAATGTAGTGGTAAAACAACAATGTAAAAGGGTTAAAAATGTGTAGGAAAGATCTTTTAGTAGATAGGGTAGACAACTCTTAGTTACTTGATCAAAACTTGCAAACATCCTTGCTATTTTAAAAAACACATCACCACACTATTTCAAAACATTTCCCAAAACAAACTTTCAAACTTTCAAACATTGAAACATCTTTTCAAAAGACAATACATCTTTGTATACATTCAAACAAGAATCATTACAAAGGTTTCCACAACGATGGCCTCTTTTCAAAACATTTTCAAAAACCACACACAAAGCACCATTTCAAACAATTAAAAAGCAAAAGCAAGTGATCTAAACAAGTAACTAAGAGCCCATGGATAACCATGGATGAAAAGGGTGCTTGCACCTTCCCTTTTCATAATCTACCCCCCGAACCCAAGAAAACATCTCAAAGGTCTTTCCTGTGCTTTTTGACCTTTCCTTTGGATAAAATAAAAAGTCGGTGGCGACTCTTGCTAAACTGAAACATTTGCGAACACAAACGCAAAACCTCAAGTCAGTTTTCCCACCGTATCACAGAACTGGAGACTCTGCTGGGGAATAATCTAAAAGTGGGGTTACCTTAGGGTTTATATCACCTTTACATGCTTACCTTGTTTACTTTCATTGCTTTACACTTGGTTCTATTGTTTGGGTTTGAAATCATCTACCCGGATTTGGGAAACATTCATAGGTAAATAGCAATACATTGTGGAAACTGTGCGGGGTATACCGACATGGTTGAAGCAATAGCTATATTAGTGCGACATATTTGTGGGTACCGGTAGCCTTTGAGTCAATCAAAGATAATACGGGGCCGTTGAGTGATGTCATGAAGCACTAATGGACTTTTAGAACCTTTACTTGACCATCTTGGCCTTATTAGGGGTAGTGAGATGACTGATTTTGGTGCAGTCCAAAGTTGGTAGATACTCGATACTACAATCATTGAGGGTTGTTTTCTTGGAATATTTCGGTCGTCGGTAAAATGGCTAAACTGAAACGATGAACACAGAAAATAATCCAGTGATATTGAGCTCCTTAGAACCCGGTTACTATTTATAGGACAGGTTGAGCCAACTAACTTCAATAGGGTACTTACCTATGAAACCCCATGCAAGCCTGAAACTAGGAACTTGTGTGATTTGCTTGTACATATACTTGTGCATACATAATGAACATCATGAAGCATCATATGCATCCACTAACCATTTCAAGGGTTTGGATCTTCATCTTTGTTCCTGTTTTGTAGGTCATGGAATCACTTCGCAGGAAAACAATCCAGGTCAACCTTGTGAGAATCCCTCCTCAACTCAAGGAGCTTGCTTCCAAAATTCCAGAGAATTCTCCCTTCACTGAAAGACATGGTAGACTTCTCAACTTGATCAACTCCAACATTGAAGAAGACATGGTGAAAGTTCTCTTCCAGTTCTTTGACCCCCTACACCACTGCTTCACATTTCCTGATTACCAACTAGTGCCTACTTTAGAGGAATTTTCTCAACTCCTGAGGATTCCTATTCTCCATCAACTACCCTACAACAGTACGGAAAGAGAACCAAAGCCTGAAGATGTTGCTCAGGCCTTACACTTGCAACCATCTGATACCAAAGGCCATTGGGAAACCAGGAGTAGTGTCAAGGGTTTCTTGGCAAAGTTTCTGTTTGAGAAGGCACAAGATTGCTGGAATTCTCTAGATCTGCAAGCTTTTGAGGAGATTGTAGCACTTCTCATCTATGGATTAGTCTTGTTCCCAAACCCTGATCAGCTTATAGATGTGAATGCTGTCAAAATTTTCATATCTCGGAATCATGTGTCTATATTGCTTGGAGATATCCTCCACTCATTTCACACACGAACAATGATGAAAAGAGGTGTTCTCATTTGCTATACTCCTCTTCTAGCAAGGTGGTTTATTTATCACCTTCCCCAATCAGTCTTGAGGAATGAGCAAGGCTTGAGGTGGTAACAACGGTTGATGACTCTTACACATTTTGATGTTCATTGGTGTTCTCGGTCCAGAGAAAATGTCATCATCATTGATCGTTGTGGGGAATTCCCTAATGTCCCATTACTTGGCATTAGGGGAGGCATTACCTACAACCCCTACTTGGCTCTGAGACAATTTGGTATGCCCTAAGGGATGGCCCTCATGATATGCTGATTCCAGACTTAGTTTTTGACTTCGACAACCACGGTCAAGGACTTCGACAAAGGTTTATCCGAGCTTGAAGGATACCCAACAAGGTGGACAGTAAGACACTGGGACATAAGAATTCCATCCCCCTTGAGCCTTACCTCAAGTGAGTACGAACCCGCGCCCAGAGTCTTATGATGCCTTACCCCTACATTCTGCCTATGATCAAAGAGCCTGTTATGGAAGGAGAGTTTCCATACACCCTCCTACATCCTGACATGCCAACATCATTGGAAGATCTGCAAAAGAGTTGGATACAGCTCAAGGAAGAATAGAATACTTTCGAAGCCAGCTTCTACGCCAGTGAGAAGAAGGTTTTGGAACTTACTCGTCGACTCCAAGAAGAGCAGATTGTCAACACTTACATCGCACCAAAAAGGATGCGCAACGTCTTTTTACATTAGAGTTTTGTATTATTTTGCCCATGGGGCATTTATGTACTAACAATTATATCTTATTAATATGACGTGTGTTCCTTTTTGTTTACAACAAATTTGAAATTCTGAATCCTTGATTGCATTACATGAATACACATCATTCATCATATGCATAAACAGGTCTTCACACCAGGTTTCCTTATCTCTCTGCTGTTTATTTCAGCAAGATGGATATAGAGCAGATGGTCAAAGACCTACAGGCGCAAAATTCACAGTTCCAACAACTACTCATGACCTTGGCAAAGGGTCAGGAGGAGCTCAAAGGTCTACTGGAAAAGGAAAAGGAGAAAAAGAAAAAGAAAAGAGTTGGTGTAGCTACTATGGGAAGAAGATTTGAGAACCAAGCTAGAAGGGTCCTGGATTTCCCCTCAACCTCCGATGAAGGGGTAGGAAAGGGAAAGGGAGTTGCAGTGCCCTCTGAGTTTGAGGCTGAAGAAGAAGAAGAAGAGGATGAAGATTACTCTGAGCAGCAGTACCCTCTTGCAGACGACAAGTATAAGAATCTGGAAGAGCGTCTGGCAGCTATGAAGGTACAAAGAGTGTCTGGGCTGGATTTCGAGGAACTAGGGTTGGTTGTTGAGATTGTGATTCCCCCTAAATTCAAGGTGCCTACATTTGCTAAGTATGATGGTTTGTCTTGTCCAAAGATGCACCTACGGTCTTACGTCAGAAAAATCCAACCTCATTCTTCTGATAAGGATCTATGGGTCCACTTTTTTCAAGATAGTTTATCGGGTACGCAATTGGATTGGTTCTACCAGCTTGAGAGATCTGACGTGCACAACTGGGAGGATTTGGCTGTTGCCTTCTACAGACAATATCAATATAATGCAGACTTAGCACCTACTCGTACTCAATTAGAGTATGGGTATGGTCTCTAATGAAGGCTTTAAGGAGTATGCCCAGAAGTGGAGGGACTTGGCTGGAAGGGTGCAGCCACCATTGTCTGAGAGAGAGCTTGTGGATATGTTTTTAGGGACCCTGTCAGGTCCATTCTTTAATCACTTGATCGGGAGTTCGTTTGCGGGGTTCACCGAGTTAATTCTGATTGGTGAAAGATTTGAAGCTGGAATCAAGAGTGGTAAAATTCAAAAGGATGCATCTGCTTCCGCTGCTATCAAAAAGACCTTTCCAGCCAAGAAAGAAGTCTCAGTTGTTTACTCCCAGAGAAGTCAAGGAAGAATGGAGCTCCGACCGGCGGTGGGGGCTGTAATGATTCAGAATTCCACAGCTGATCAACCTCGAAACAGTCAACCCAGAACCAAACAAGCAAGGGTGGAAAGGCCTGCACGGCAATTCACTCGGATCAATATGACATATGCTCAGGTTCTCCCTCATCTGTTGAAGTTAAACCTTACAAACTTGAAAGAGGCACCATAGAATCCGAGTATCTCTTCTCCCTACTACCATTCAAATGCAAAGTGTGCCTATCATTCAGACAACGTGGGGCACGACACAAACAATTGTTGGGCCCTCAAAAATAAGATCCAGGATTTAATAGATGCCAAAGAGGTGGAGTTTGATGCCCCCGAAAAGCCTAATGTGATATCCGCTACAATGCCAAAACATGGTCATAATGTCCATGATGTTGAAGAAGATCTTTATGTTGTTATTGTTGATGACGTAATGACTCCGTTACCAATGATCAAGATAAATCTGTTGAAAGTCGGGATTTTCCCGGGCTGTGAAAAAGATTGTTACCTTTGTTCGTCCTTACAATCTGACTGTCTACTATTGAAGTTAGGCATCCAACGCCTAATGGATAATCAAGAAATCCTCTTTGAGAAAACTCCTGTTACCCCTGTTACTCCTGTTACTCCAACTTCTATCAACGATGTTGCTATAATTACCATTTCCGCCAATCTTTCCAAGGTCTCCAAAAGACCTGTTAAGATTACACCTGATCCAAAGGTTGTACCTCTGAAGATAACTATGTCGGGGCCTATCCCATACAAGTCCAATAAGATAATACCGTGGAATTATGGATGAGAGATCTTCTACCACGGTGTTAAGCAAATTGAATCAGTTGAAGAAAGTTTCAATGAAGAGACTCCTAACATAGGAAATATTGCGGGGATGAGTAAGATCACCCGTAGCGGAAGAATTTTCTCTCCGGAGATTGCTCCTCCAAGGGCAAACTTCGGACCCTCAAATGCTCCTAAGGTTACTCCTGTGCCAGTCAACACATCTGTGTGAACTCCAGTGATTGAAGAAATTGTTACTCTCGTAGTTGTACCCTCTGTTGTTGCTGCTGATAAAGGTAAGGGGATCCAAGAAGCGCCCGTCAGGACGAGGGCTCAGCCTTTGGTCATCCCCGAGACCACTCAAAAGGAAATGGAGGGGATTTTAAAAATAATTAAGAAAAACGACTATGATGTCGTAGAACAACTGGGGTAAACCCCTTCAAAAATCTCTATGTTGGCCTTGTTGCTCTGTTCCAAAGCTCATGCCAAAGCTTTGATCAAGTTCTTGAAGACGGCCCATGTGCCTCAGGAAACCTCCGCGGACCAGTTCCAGGAGTGTGTAGCCAGCCTAACAGCCGACAATGGTCTTGGTTTCTCCGATGCCGATTTAACATCTAAGGGGAGAAAGCATAATGATGCTTTGCATGTCTCGGTGGAGTGCAGAGGGACTACTCTTGCTCACGTTCTGGTTGATGTTGGGTCGTCTTTAAATGTCCTACCAAAGAAGGCATTGGATAAACTAGATTGTGAAGGTCTAATTTTGAAGCCCAACAATATCATCGTCAGAGCCTTTGATGGTTCTAAGCGGATGGTCCACGGGGAGGTGGACATCCTGATTAAGGTAGGTACGGAAACTTTCAACTCTATATTTTATGTCATGGACATCCGTCCCTCCTACTCTTGCTTGTTAGGAAGGCCCTGGATTCATCATGCTGGAGCCGTCACATCTACGCTGCATCAGAAGCTTAAATACCCAGTCCATGGGGAAATTGTGACAGTTCGTGGCGAGGAGGAGTATATGATAAGCCATCTGAATTCATTCCGCTATGTTGAATTAGATGGTGAATTCATCGATACCCCCTTTCAGCACTTTGAAGAGGTTTCTCCTGAAGTTGCGGTAGCCAAGATAATGACTTATGTGCCCATCATTACCAAACTTGTGTCTCGGATGTCATCCCTTAAAGATGCGAAGGCTGTGATTGAGGAAGGAGGGAGCACAGTATGGGGTCAGCTGCCATATTTTCCTTACAAGACAGATAAGTTTGGCTTGGGCTTCACTACTTCTGCTTAAAAGGTTGTGCGCCGCTCCCGGGCTGGAGGGCCGCTGTTGAAGATCACCCAGCATGGAGTTCATGCTTTAGAGGAGGATGAAGAGAAGAGTAATTTTGAAGACCGGATCTTTCCGACTATTGAAGGAGGGATGAACAAATAGGAGGCAAAATACGCCATTCCCATTACTTTCATCAATCAGTAATTTATCTTTCGAACATTTTTTGTTGGTCTGTAATAATTTTTAAGCAATTCGTACACTTTTTGCCTTATGCCTTACCCGAGGCATATAGGTCCATTTGTAAGGGCTTGATTTTTCATCTTCATATGCCATTTTAATGAATCATGGACATTTTCATATATAAACTTTTGTGTTCATTGTCTTTATTTTTACATTTTATTTAAAGGTGGTTATCCCTTACACACACACACTCACAAAATGCAGGTACCCATCCACTTCGGTTTCCATGGGTAACAATTTTGCTATGGCCTTCAGTGACTCTGAAGATCTGGTCAATCATGTCGAATATGAAGGTGATGAAGACTGTGAAGTGCCTGGACAATTGGCTAGACTGCTGCAACAGGAAGAAAGGGCTATTCTACCTCACAAAGAGTTGTTAGAGACTATCAACTTGGGAACAAAGGAAGACAGAAAAGAGGTTAAAGTGGGTGCCAACCTAGAACCAAATGTCAAGGAGCGCTTAGTTCAGTTGTTGAGTGAATATGTTGAGATCTTCGCCTGGTCCTACGAAGACATGCCGGGACTGGATACAAATATTGTGGTTCATTGTCTCCCTACAAGAGAAGATTGCCCACCAATTAAACAGAAAGTTCTTCGCATGAGGCCCGACATGTCCGAAAAGATCAAAGTTGAATTAATGAAGCAGTTCAATGTTGGCTTTCTTGCTGTTACTTCCTATCCACAATGGGTTGCTAAAATTGTGCTCGTGCCTAAGAAGGACGGCAAAGTCAGAATGTGAGTGGATTACAGAGACTTAAACAGGGATAGCCCTAAAGATGACTTTCCACTACCGCACATTGACATCTTGGTTGACAACACAGCTCAGCACAAGGTAGTTTCTTTCATGGATGGATTTTCAGGGTATAACCAGATCAAAATGGCCCCCGAAGACATAGAGAAGACTACTTTTGTTACGCAATGGGGTATGTTCTGCTATAAAGTGATGCCATTCGGACTGAAGAATGCCAGGGCAACCTATCAGCACGCCATTGTAGCTTTGTTTCATGACATGATACATCATGAGATTGAAGTCTATGTAGACGACATGATAGCCCATTCACAAACTGAAGAAGAACACCTCGACCATCTGCAAAAGCTGTTTGTCTGATTGAAAGAGTACAAGCTCAGACTGAACCCTAACAAGTGCACTTTCGGAGTCAGGTCCGGTAAACTTTTGGGATTCATCATCAGTAACAAAGGCATCAAGGTTGATCCTGCCAAAGTCAAAGCTATACAAGAAATGACTGCCCCTCGCACTGAGAAGGAGGTCAGAGGTTTCTTGGGACGCCTAAACTACATTGTAAGGTTCATTTCTCATCTAACATCTACCTGTGAACCAATCTTCAAGCTATTGAAGAAAGATCAGGTGGTTAAATGGAATGATGACTGTCAAGTTGCTTTCAATAAAATCAAGGAGTATTTGCTGGAACCTCCTATCTTGATGCCACCCATCGAAGGAAGGCTGCTAATCATGTATCTGACCATCCTGGAGAATTCAATGGGGTGCGTACTGGGCCAACATGACGAGTCTGGCCGAAAAGAGCATGCCATTTATTACCTTAGCAAAAAGTTTACCGACTGTGAGACCCGATACTCACTGCTCGAGAAAACTTGTTGCGCTTTGGTATGGGCTGCTCGCCGGCTAAGGCAGTACATGTTGACTCATACCACTTTGCTGATCTCTAAGATGGATCCGATCAAGTACATCTTTGAGAAGCCTGCACTATTCGGAAGAATCGCTAGATGGCAGATGATCCTCACAAAATATGATATACAGTACACGACCCAAAAAGCTATAAAGGGGAGTGTACTAGCCGATCATCTGGCCCATCAAGCCGTCGAAGATTACCAATCCATGAGGTTCGACTTCCTTGACGAGGATATCATGACTTTGAGCAACATTGAAGAAAATAGACCGTATGACAGACCTGAACAAGTATCCTGATGGACTCTGTACTTTGATGGTGCCTCCAACGCACTTAGGAACGGTATCGATGCGATACTTATCTCTCCAGAAGGTTGTTGTGATACAGTGGGAGAACTGACTTGAATTTTTCGTTTTGTGTTCGCAAATGTTTCGGTTTAGCAAGAGTCGCCACCGAATTTTTATTTTATCCTAAGGAAATGTCAAAAAGCACAGGAAAGACCTTTGAGATATTTTCTTGGGTTCGGGGAGTAGATTATAGAAAGGGAATGTATTAGCACCCTTTCTATCCATGTTTATCCATGGGCTCTTAGTTACTTACTTAGATCACTTGCCTTTGCTTTTCAATTGTTTGAAATGGTGCTTTGTGTGTGGTTTTGAAAGATGTTTTGAAAAGAGGCCATCGTTGTGGCAACCTTTGTAATGATTCTTGTTTTGAATGTATACAAAGGTGTTTTTGTCTTTTGAAAAGTTTTCAATGTTTTGAAAGTAAGGTTTTGAAATTGTGTTGTGAGGTGTGTTTGAAAATAGCAAGGATGTTTTGCAAGATTTTGATCAAGTAACTAAGAGTTTGTCTATCCTATTTTACTCAAAGATCTTTCTTATGTTTTTAACCCTTTTAACAGTGTTGTTTCACCATTGTATTTGGTGAACAACCTTGTGTTAGGATTTTAAACGGGACAGGCGCGGGTCATTGTATAGACCATGATAGCAATAGTGTCAAGTATTTTTGGCAATTTTCTTGAGGGACTTGATCATTTTGTTTAGGCAACTCAGATAGCGTCATCGAGGGACTATGATCTTTTGTTTTGTTTTTGTTTTTCCAAAGTACTTGACATGCAACCATGGCCCATTTTTGAAGGCAACAAGTGGATTATAACCCTAGGGGTGCAAGTGTGCATTGTGTTTGTTTTTCATGCATTGTTATCTTGGATTAGGTCAAGCTAATTGTTGATTTTATTTGGCATACAAACCCTAGGTCTAATCATGGCATATTTGAAAGCTTAAAGGTGCGAGAATTTAAATTCTACACTATTACAACATGATATAGGGAGGGGGTACAAATTTGAATCGGGGATTATTTTGCAAGAAATTAAATCCTAAATTATTACAACCAAATTGAATGTACAATATACAATATTTAAATGTACAATAAATAAATATAATAAATAAATGTTAAATAAAATGTGTTATGCAAAAAGGATTTTTATGTATGTAAAAAGTATTTATAAATATGAAGTGTAAATAATAATAAAAAAAGAGTCAATTTAATTATTTTGTTCTTTAGGGCAAAAACCCTAATTTTTTAAATAAATAGCATTATTTATTATTTATGTACAATAATGTATTAATTTGTACAAAAATATAAGTATATTAAAAAAAAGTGTTTTTGGTATAAAATATTAATAAAAATAAAAATGTATTATTTTTTGTATTTTTTGTCTTAATTATTTAATAAAATATGTATATATATATATGTATTAAATATATTAAATATATTAAGTGTGTATAAAAATAAAATAAATTATTTACAAAATATATGCATTTCAAGAAAATATTTTCAAATATGTATAAAAATAATAAAATAAAAATAAAAGTATTTTTTGGATTATTTTTAAGTTTTATCAAAAGAATATAAAATATTTAAACATGTTTACATTAAGAAAAATAATGAATAAAATATCCAATAAAATGAAAAAAAATGTGAAAATAATTTTGGAATATTTTTTATGCTTGCAAATAAAATATCAAAGTCAGAGAAAAAATAAAAATGCAAAAATAATGAAAATAAAAAGCAATGGGCCAAGGGGTGCTGAAAGTGAACCAGGGGTGTCAAAAGCAAAGAAATCCAGGCCCAGTCCAGAATCAACTTCATCTTCTTCCTTTGAACAGCAGCGCGCGCGTGTTATGTACAAAATGCTATCTCCTGATTCTGTGCTTTTTTGACAAAACTCATAACATGAAACTTGTAGAGCATCAAACAACGAATCTAACCATATAAAAAACTTAAGCTAACTCTCAAAGACCAGAGATAATTTCTCTGGCCCTAATTCTTAACCTAGTTTTTTCAGAAAGTTCATGAACAAAATTCTCCTAGCACGATTAATATAAATGAAAACTAAGCACGTGTATGGTTTCAGGGCTATGAATACAACATCTTTCATTCACAAACCTAAGTCTAACTATTTCTAAATAGAGAGATAGAAGTTCATGAAATACCTGTTTCAGTTGACTTCGAGCCGGACAATGCAGCAACTTCCAAGGGTGCTTGAGGTTCTTTTGAGCTTGCCTGATGTCCAATGAAGCTTTCCTAATGCTTAATTTGTTTTGAAGTAGCTTGAATCGTGCTACAGAACTCAACCTGCAAAGCTTTGAAACAAAAATGGCAATGTGTGTTAATGGTGTTACAGCTAGCAATAGAGGCCTGGAGTAGTTCAGGTGAGTTGGTTGGAAGGTGTTTGAAGTATATTTGGGTAAAACGCACGATGGAATTTGATGATGGCTTACAAAATGCAGAACTATCCCTGTTTTGCAAGAAAATGGGGAATTTGTGCACAAGGGGTTTTGAGAGGTTCAAGAGTCGTGTTTCTAGCTTGTTAGGGTGTATGAAACTTGTTTGACAACTCTGTTTTGGTTGGTTTTATCAGATGAGAGAGATGCCTTGTGTTTTGTAAGTTTTCTTCTCCTTGAAGCAAAAGAGAGTAAGTGAGGTTATAGACTTGTACAGGCCATCCTATCACCCTGCACACAACCCTCTTGGCCCCTCTAATTAATGGATTTTTTTTGCAGCCTGAGATCTGGCTCAATGCTCTATGATATTGTTTTGACATAAAGCAAAGTTCAAGCAAAAATGACATTGTTACTTTTTCCATTTAAGGCTTAATCTAATGTACAATACCCTAATGACCAAGACAATGACTTATCTCAATGGATATGCATTAAATTATGGAGTACAAACTGGTTTAGAGGCCTGTAATTGTGAACCAAGCTAGCTAGATCAGATTTGGCAAGTGGTATGAACATGTATTGGCCATGGATCAAAGTGAGTTTTTGCCAACTTCAAGCATTCGATTCTCCCTAACCACAAAGGTGTTTGAGGAGTTATTGGACCATTTGGAAAGCTTGCAACATGTACCACAATCCATCTTTAAAATGCAACTTGAAACTCCAAGTGGAACTATGTGAAAAATGGCCAAGAAGATGGGTCAAAATCCTGCCTAAACTAGGGCTGAAATTCTGGCTGCAGATACTCAATGTCACGTCCAATGTTATGACACCGTATCTGACTTACTATATGACAGTAAATACAAAAGCAGTAAAGAACACATTCAATTGTTTACCCAGTTCAGTGTGCAACAACACCTACTCTGGGGGCTACCAACCCAGGGAGAGAATCCACTATAAGAGATGTTAATTCAGGAATAAACCAACCAGTTTATCTCCTTCACTTAAGACCTACCCAATGCAATTCTAATCTAAGTACAACTTAAACCTGAGTTCCTACTCACTCCCCCTCAATCACAGCAGTGATACATAAACCAATTTGACTTAAGAATTGATGAAGACACTCTTCAAAAACAAACACTTGATTAAGCTTCACAGCTTTTTAATCAAGCAACACAATCACTCTTGCTTCACAGCTTTGAGTGATGCACACAACTAACTTGACTCTGCTTCACAGCTTTAGTCAAGGAACATTCAAACACTCTTGCTTCAAAGCTTAGAGTGCTACACAACCCTTACAATTTGAAACCTATTCCAAGGCACTTATCACAATGATAATTTCTTGGAGTACAATACACAAATCTATACAGATTACAAATGATCTTCTAATCAATCAGCAGAGATCCTTGAAAAACAGCAGCTCTGTTGAATATATAGCAGCTGCAACTTCAGTTAGGGTTTCCAAAAACCTAGGGTTAATTCCGTTTGACCTAAAGACCAGGTCACAGGACTTTATTAACCAGGTTAGGGTTGAGCTAGGTTACCCCTCAGAAAACGCAGGATTCTGTTCAGGAAGGACTGAGTTATTTCCTGAAAAAACTCAGACTTATCCAATCCTACAATCCTGTTAGTTCAGAACAGGATGTCATAACATCTGTTATGACATCTGAGAAAACCTGTCTACTGATTTAGCAAAATGTGATCATTTTGCAAAATGCTCAGATACACACTTATAAACATCAGTATTTGAATTACAATATTTTTCTGCAAAGGTACCTAATGAGTCAGTACAAACTGAACTAGAATGTTATGACATCAGTCATGACATTCACACATACACTTGGGATTTACCAAAAATGCAAGCCAATACCTAAACACCTACAAACTCCCCCTTTGGCAGATTTTTGGCTAAAGACCCTAAACAATCAGAGATAGATAGCAGCAGAAATAAGTGACAGCAGAAAAATAGAACACAGAATGTCAAGTACTAATTAAGCAAGTACCAAAATATTCTCCCCCTCTTTAGCCACAAATGGGCCAAAGATACATGTTCATAAAATTATACAGTTATCCAAAACAAACTAGTAAGAGCAGCAGCAGCAAACAATTGAATACACTTCAGCACCAACCAGCAACACCACCAAACAGCAATCAACCTTCAAGCACTGTCATCAGACTCAGAGGAGCTAGTTTCTTCAATGTTGAGCTGTCCTTCAGCTTCTACACCTTCTTCCCTTCTGCTTTCTTCAGCTTCCTCCTTTTCTAGCCTGGCAATTAGAATTTTTAGGGTTCTTTTTCTAGCATCCAGCTCTTTGCAAGTTTCTTTTAAAACACCTATGACATCTGATGTCTTGGACTGGGTCTTTACAGACGATGTCTCAGCTGATGTTATGACAATGTCTGGAGCATGAGATCCCTGAAACAGTTTGTAGTGCAGGCCAAGGGCAGGAGCTCTTTTGCAGACTGTATCTCTTGCTACAAGGATATCAGGGTATTGTGCAAGGATGATTCCACAAAGGAGGGAGGGAAAGGCAATTGGTCCTTTGACAGCATAACTGCCAGCATGCTTTAAAGTTTGTTCAAAGATGTACCTTCCATAGTCAAAGGCAGTCTTGGTTTCTACAGCATAGATAAATCTCCCCAATCCTGTGGAGATAGTTGATTTGTGATTTGTAGGCACCCAGTTTGCTGCACCTATTTTATGCAAGATGGAAAATTTCATGCTGAGTTTACTAGCATTCAGCTTCCCTTTCAATGGCCAGCACTTTACTTGCCTGGCTGTGATGGTTAGACAAAATTCATTGTCAGTTGCCTCTAGATCAGGACAGTCCTTATTTGTTCTTCCAAGAAACTTGTTGATTTCTGATGGAGAGAACTTGACCCTTCTTCCTCTAACAAAGACACTTTCAAAGTCAGCTGACCTTCCATCAGCACAATCATTTGACAAGTTCACTACAAACTCCTTAACCAAATTTTCATAACATTTGTTAAACTTTATCACAGTCTTCATTAGCCCAGCATTCTTGATCAGATCCATGATGTCTTTGCACTCCAAGGCATCATTGCTGAGTTCTCTCTCCAAGGCTATTCTCTTTAAGCAAACATACTTCCATCTGTTTGCATTGTCAGGATGATGAAAAGAGATGTTGTCTGTTGGCACTTCGGGCACTCTAGCAATCTTGCTGGAGGGGAGCTTCCTTCTGATGGGATTTTCTTCAATATCAATCTCAAATTCTGATTCATCATCAGAATCAGAAGTTTCAGGTTCTTTACTTTTCTTAGAGATTGGTTGTCTAGCAGTCTGCACCTGGACCTTCTTCCCTTTTGTCTGAATACTTTTCTCAGCCATCCCTTCAGCCTTGGATTTCTTAGCATCAGGTTTATCATTCTGACTACTCTTTCTTTTCATCAATCTCCTAGCAATGCTAGGGTTCACATTAGCAATCAGTTCATTATCTGAGTAATCTTCATCCACATTAATGATAGGTGGATCAGCAGCCTTTTCAGAGGGGTTCTGAATGTTGTCTTTTGGTGTCACAACATCCTCAGTGACATCTATATTTTCAGAACCTTCCACATTTGGACTTTCTGATTGATTTAAAGGGATAGAAATCCCCGGTACAGATTGGTTGCCACTCAGTATGCTAGTAACCAGCCTAGCAATAGCTTGGTGTACTTGAACTGATCCTTCTCTATTAGGTACAGACGACGAAGGATGAGAAGAATTACCAGAGTCTGTAGCTTGAGCTCTTCCTGCATGTCTGGTTCTGAGCTTTTTGACTCTGGCTGGGTCAGTTGCCATCTCCCTGAGAGGAGTGACCTCCAGAACTTCAGATTCTATGCATGTAGTGATTGCCCTAGAATCTTGGTCAGATGATGACGATGATGAGGAAGACGAAGTCGCCATGGTTGAAGACGATGTCTGAGACATTTTGATTGACTTTGAGTAATGGTAGTAGCTTGAGAAAAATCTTTGATTGGGAGGAGGAAACAGGTTGCAAGGATGAGAGAGGTAGGGGTAAAAGGGAGTCTCTTCAACTTCTTAAAGCTTTTGAAGAAATTGTGAAAGAATATGATTAACCCACTAAATATAGACTTAATAAAATTAATCCCTTCAACCCTTGTTTTAAGCAAAATTAATTGCTATAATTTCTCATGTTGGTGAATACCCAACCTGCCCCTTAAATTTTCAAGTTTATTTCCAACAAGAGCCTTGGTAGAAGAATTAGTCAGCTGAAGCTTAGAGAAACTATGTTCCAGTTTAAATGACTTCTTCTCTTCAAAGTCAATAGGGTTCAAGGAAATGTTGATTTTTTTCAGATTGTCACAACACAATGTCACAACATCTTGTGTAACATTGTACTCAGGGAGCATCTGTTTTGACCAGAATTTATTAGACTTGTTATTTCCAACATCCTTGTCAAGATGACTTAAGGTTCTGACAACACATTCTTCTTCAAGTTTATTTGCCACATCACATATATTATCAGCCTGTAGTTTTGGAGTTCTTCTGACAGCTTCCATAGAAATAGCTCTTTTCATTCTTCCAAGCTTATGCTGCCACAGTTTCATCTCTTTTTCTTCTTTTGCAATGGAACACACAGATGAGAAATTAGTGTTCTCAGGCTCCCACAAGTAACAGTTGTCTTTGGATCTGACTCCTTTCATTACTATCTCTTGTTTGTCATTGATTACAAGACATTCAGATTTTGAGAAATTGACCTTGAATCCTAGGTCACACAATTGACTGATACTAATGAGATTAGCAGTCAGCCCTTTTACCAGCAGTACTTCATTCAGACTTGGAACTCCAGGGAAGTCCAAATTACCAACTCCTTTGACTTCACCTTTAGCACCATCTCCAAAGGTCACAAAACTGGTGGTGTGAGGCATAACATTATTGAGGAGATTTTTGAATCCAGTCATGTGTCTGGAACATCCACTGTCAAAGTACCAATCTTCCTTTGCAGAGACCCTCAGGGAAGTGTGAGCTATCAGTGCAACAGCCTTTTTCTTCCATTTAGGAACATGAAGTACCTTTTTAGACTTAGGTTTGACACCTGAGTTCTGATTAGGATATCCATGTAGTCTGAAGCAGAAGGGCTTTATGTGACCATATCTCCCACAATGATGACATCTCCATCTTTGGTACTTTTTCTTCATATGTCTCTGTTCCCGATGTTGATAGTGGTGTTGAGACATCTGCTTTGACATTTGCTTAACAGGCCTGATCTTCTCGTTTGTACCAGATTTCTTTGCTCCTACAAATCCTAGTCCAGATTTGTTTCCTCCATTTTGTCCAACCTGAAGTATCTCTTCCAATTTGTCTGTTCCATTAGTCAGCATCTTGACAGATTTGGTCATTTGGTTCAGTTGTGAGTTCAGCAGTTGAACTTCTCCTTCTAGATGACTTATAGTTTCAAGATTCGCCCTTTTTTCAGCCTCCAGTTTGATAATGAGTTTTGATTGTTTCTCATTCTGCACACAGACTTCAGCACTTCTGATACATAATTTCTTGTAGGTATCAGCCAGTTCTTCAAATGTCACTTCTTCATCACTAGTGTCACTTTCAGAAGTACAAACACTAGTTAGGGCAGTAACTAGTTTGGCAGATTCTTCTTCAGAATTACTTTCTGAATCATAGTCAGACCAAGTAACAGTCATTCCTTTCTTTTGCTTCTTAAGAAAGGTAGGACATTCAGCTCGAATATGTCCATATCCTTCACATCCATGGCATTGAATACCTCTGCCTTGGTTTCCCTTATCTTCTGACCTTGGTCTTCTGCTGGAACTGTCAATGTCAGAGGGAATGTTATGAACATTAGACCTTGACTTTGGGTCCATTCTTTTGATGAGCCTGTTGAATTGTCTTCCAAGCATGGCAATAGCTTCAGATATGTTTTCTTCTTCATCCTCCTTGTATTCAACATCAGTGTTGGATACAAGTGCTATGCTTTTGTTCTTCTTGTCACCATTATCAGTGATCCCCATCTCAAAAGTCTGAAGAGACCCAATAAGTTCATCCACTTTCAACTTGCTAATGTCCTGGGCTTCCTCTATGGCAGTTACCTTCATTGCAAATCTTTTAGGCAAGGATCTGAGAATCTTCCTCACCAGTTTTTCTTCTGACATTTTTTCTCCCAGTGCTCCTGAGGTGTTGGCAATCTCCAAGATGTTCATGTGAAACTCATGAATGGTTTCATCTTCCATCATTTTTAGATTCTCAAACTTAGTGGTCAACATCTGAAGCCTTGACATTTTTACTTTGGAAGTGCCCTCATGAGTAGTTTTGAGAGTGTCCCAAACTTCCTTGGCCAGTTCATATTGATGTACTAGTCTGAAAATGTTTCTATCAATTCCATTGAACAAGGCATTTAAAGCTTTTGAATTTCCCAGAGCTAACTCATCTTCTTCTTTACTCCAATCTTCCTCAGGCTTCAGACTGATTGTCCCATCTATCTCAGTTATGGTGGGATGAATCCATCCTTTGTCAGCAGCTCTCCAAGCCTTTTTGTCCAGAGATTTTAGGAAGGCAATCATACGAGGTTTCCAATAGTCATAATTAGTTCCATCCAGAATGGGTGGTCTATTTCCAAAAACTCCTTCTTTGTCCATAGTGCCAGAAAGTGATATCCCTAGATCTCACCCAGTAATACAGGCAGGGTGCCTGCTCTGATGCCAATTGAAATTCTGGCTGCAGATACTCAATGTCACGTCCAATGTTATGACACCGTATCTGACTTACTATATGACAGTAAATACAAAAGCAGTAAAGAACACAGTCAATTGTTTACCCAGTTCAGTGTGCAACAACACCTACTCTGGGGGCTACCAACCCAGGGAGAGAATCCACTATAAGAGATGTTAATTCAGGAATAAACCAACCAGTTTATCTCCTTCACTTAAGACCTACCCAATGCAATTCTAATCTAAGTACAACTTAAACCTGAGTTCCTACTCACTCCCCCTCAATCACAGCAGTGATACATAAACCAATTTGACTTAAGAATTGATGAAGACACTCTTCAAAAACAAACACTTGATTAAGCTTCACAGCTTTTTAATCAAGCAACACAATCACTCTTGCTTCACAGCTTTGAGTGATGCACACAACTAACTTGACTCTGCTTCACAGCTTTAGTCAAGGAACATTCAAACACTCTTGCTTCAAAGCTTAGAGTGCTACACAACCCTTACAATTTGAAACCTATTCCAAGGCACTTATCACAATGATAATTGCTTGGAGTACAATACACAAATCTATACAGATTACAAATAATCTTCTAATCAATCAGCAGAGATCCTTGAAAAACAGCAGCTCTGTTGAATATATAGCAGCTGCAACTTCAGTTAGGGTTTCCAAAAACCTAGGGTTAATTCCGTTTGACCTAAAGAGCAGGTCACAGGACTTTATTAACCAGGTTAGGGTTGAGCTAGGTTACCCCTCAGAAAACGCAGGATTCTGTTCAGGAAGGACTGAGTTATTTCCTGAAAAAACTCAGACTTATCCAATCCTGCAATCCTGTTAGTTCAGAACAGGATGTCATAACATCTGTTATGACATCTGAGAAAACCTGTCTACTGATTTAGCAAAATGTGATCATTTTGCAAAATGCTCAGATACACACTTATAAACATCAGTATTTGAATTACAATATTTTTCTGCAAAGGTACCTAATGAGTCAGTACAAACTGAACTAGAATGTTATGACATCAGTCATGACATTCACACATACACTTGGGATTTACCAAAAATGCAAGCCAATACCTAAACACCTACAAGGGCAAAATTTTTCTAAGTTAAAAGTTTTAGGTACCCTTGTTCCAAAAATCATAACTTGAGATACAGGCTTCTTTTGAGAAAACTTTGTGAATCAAAGTTGTATACTTTGTGATAGACTACAACTTTTATGTTGTAAGTTTTGTTTGAATCCATTTGCATCTTGGTGAAAAAATGGGACAAAGTTAAGAAAAAATAAGAAAATTTCATAACTTAGAAAAATTCTAAGTTATGAAATTTTTTCATTTTAAACCCTAATTTGCATTTTTGGGTTTCTTGATGAACAATTTTCATAATTGGACATGTCTTGATGAAAAATGACCTTTGGCATTTGATTTTGACCAAAAAGTCAAAGTTTGACTTTTCAGTATACAGTCAAATTTTGATAAGTTGACTGGAAAATTCATCTATCAATCCTAGGCATTTGAGATCTTTTGAACTTGTTGAATGGGTCAAGACAATGTCATTGAGTCCTTGAGTCCATGGTTGAGCTTGATTTTCCATTGGATAGGTCAAACAGTCAAAAATTGCCTTTGTACAGTCAAAACCCTAAAAATAACCATTTTACCCTTTTAGTGATCTGATCAAATTTCTTGTGGAATTGTGATCCAGACTTGATCAAATGGTTCATATGAGTTCATAATGTTTATGTGAATCATATTTCATGAGGTTTGACTGTCAATTGGCCACAGTTGACTTTTTCCCCAATACAGTTGATTTCTAGGTCAACTGTCCAATTGACTGGGCAAAAATTTTGATCAAGGCTTGAAACTTGGTATGGACAAACCTGTGAGTCCAATATGAAGTATGAAAGTCACCTTGGGAATTGTAGGTCAAAACATCATTGTGCAAACTCAAACCCTAATTTAGGTCAACAATGCAAGGAGGTGTCTTAAGCAGAGGAAACCCTAGCTTGATCTTGAGTTCCAAGAGTCTTGTGGTGAAAAATGTTGATGAAATGAGAGGGAAAATTTTGGGGTACAACAGTTGCCCATGTTCAATCTTCTTGAACCTGAAGAGTTAGATTGGCAAGTTTGCATTTCGTGACTCGAAGGCAAAAGAGGATTGGACACCAGAGTGCCCGTAAATTTGCACTTGTCAAAAGATAGATGCGGGAATGGGCTTAAAGATGCCATTTGGGAATGGTAGAATCTTGCTAGAGATGGGCTTAAAGATGCCATCCAAGGATGTTTGTTAAATTGCAAAGTGGTAGGTCAGAAGAATGAGCATCAAAATGGTATCCGTGTCTGGAATGCATTTGAACTGTATCTGGAGACTGAGTCTGTATGAGCGAAAGAATGGCGTCCGTGTCTGGAGCATATCTGAGCTGTAACGACGTTTGAACTTTGAATGAATATCAGAACGACTGTCGTGTCTGGAGTATATATGTATTGTATCTGAATTCTGAATGGGCGACAGAGAAACATCTGTGCATGGAGCATCTTTGGGCTGGGGATAAATTCCGAATGAGTGACATAATGGCAAACGTGTCTGGGGAGTATCTGGACTGTATCTGAAGTTGAGATCTGTATGAGTAGTAGAATGACTTTCGTGTATGGAGTATATCTGAGACTGTAACTAGGATCTGAATAAGTGACAAAATGACTTTTGTGGCGACTGCACTGGGGAGAATCAAACTGCTGGTGTAAGAGCCAGAATGGCATCCATGTCTGGAGCGTATCTGAACTTGTGGTTGATAGCTGAATCTGAATGAGAGATAGAATGGCTGCCGTGTCTGGAGCGTATCTAGTCTGTATCGGATTGCTGAAGTCTGAATGAGTAGTGGAATGACCGTCGTGTCTGGGGTGTATCTGTACTGTATTTTGATTTGAAATTCTGAATGAGTAATAGAATGACCGCCGTGTCTGGGGTGTATCCATACTGTATCTGAATAATTGTTAACAATAGTCTTTTAATCTTATCCTAAAAAGGGTAAAATGTTAGCTAAAACACAAAGTTATGTTGCATGATATGTATGATGTAATGAATTGCGTTTCATCAATGTTTATGATATATGAATGTAATGGATGTGCATGTAAGATGAGTAGTTGTCTTGCTGAGGAAAATAAATCCTTGACAACTGGAGATAATGAAATCTTTGATTGCTATCGGGGAAAGTAAATCCTTGACCGATGTTGGGGATTCCAAAAATCTTTGAATATTGAAGATGAGAAATCCTTGCTGACTGCTTGGGGATTAAAGATATCTGATTGTTGAGAAGGAGAAATCCTTAGACCACTGCTGGAGATTGAAAATCCTCGGCGATTTGTGGGGATTAACAAAGTCTTTGACGACCTCTGCAGGGAATGAGAATCTTTCCTGACTTTCCTGGGATATAGGGAACACTCTGAAAATCTCTATTGGGGAGTTAAAACCTAGGAGGCTTCTGCTTGGAGAAATGAGACCGAGAATCTTCGATCTTGTTGGGAGATGACTCTGTGGGGGAAATGTTCATTATTCTGGCTCTGATGGGGATAGGAATTTTCAGGGTTTTCGGGTTCCACTAGGGATCTTGAAGCTTAACTCTGATGGGAATTTTGAAACTTAACTCAGTTGGGGAATCAAGTCTTTTAGAATGCACTGGCTCCACTGAGGATCTTGAAGTTTAACTCCGCCGGGGAAATGGCACAAAGATATCTTCCTACACCTTCAACGTACCAGTAATTAGCCTTGTTTTTTTTTTTCAATTTCGTTTTATTTGTAAGCAGTGATTATATTCAAATGCATATGCCTATTTAACAAAACATTGGACGTTTTAAAATAAAACATAAGTGTAAAAAGAAAAGAAGGCAAGCAAATTTCTGTACTTTGAAGTATCTTGGTATTAACTTTGTGTAAGTATTTTGTACAAAGGAGACAGACATCCTAGTAAGAGAATGTTGTCATAAAATTGAGAAAAATTTATACAAAGGAAAGATGGCTATGTGTAACAATTCTATGGGATTCTCATTCTGCTATAGCCTTCACAACTCTGAATATTTTTTCCATTTGTTGCTTCGTCCACCGATGACTGGATTGATCAGAAGCTTGGAGCTTGTTGGTGAAGAGATTGTTCTTAAAGTGATCCGATGAGACATAGTCATACGCTTTAATTCCCTAACTTTTGCCTGGATCGCCCTTTTGGGTTTTCTATCCACCGGGAAACCCTTTTTTGCCCAAGTCGCCCTTTCGGGTTTTCAACTTGCCGGGTGTACAGATTTTTTTGTTTTTTATCCCTAATTTTTGCCTGAACCGCCCTTTCGGGTTTTCGATTCACCGGGATGCCCATTTTTTTCCCAAGTCGCCCTTTCGGGTTTTCAACTTACCGGGTTGTTTTATGCGTAGTATCTTTTGACTATGTCTGCATTCGCAAGGTGCAAAAAATCATCGCCGTCCATGGTGGTCATAATCATTGCCCCACTAGAAAAGATGCTTTTGATCACAAATGGTCCTTCGTAAGTAGGAGTCCACTTGCCCCTGGGATCACTTTGCGGCAAGATGATCCGCTTGATTACAAGATCTCCGACTTGATATACCTGACGCCTGACTTTCTTGTTGAAAGCCTTGATCATCCGTTTTTGATATGTCTGACCATGAGAAACAGCAGTAAGTCATTTCTCGTCGATTAAATTAAGTTGATCAAGCCGGGTCTGAATCCAATCATCTTCACTCAAACCAGCGTCCTTCATAATCCTTAAAGAAGGAATCTGAACTTCCATGGGTAGAACAGCTTCCATGCCATATACCAAAGAAAATGGGGTTGCCCCTGTTGAAGTATGTGTCGTGGTACGATATCCATGCAGAGCAAACGGTAACATCTCATGTCAGTCTTTGTAGGTGACTGTCATCTTCTGAATGATCTTCTTAATATTTTTGTTCGCGGCTTCAACAGCACTGTTCATCTTCGGTCGATAGGGAGATGAATTGTGATGAAAAATCTTGAACTGTTCGCATAGAGCGGTGATCATGGTGTTGTTCAAATTCGTACCGTTGTCCGTGATGATCCTGTCAGGGACACCATACTGGCATATGAGGTTCTGCTTGATGAAGCGGGCAACCACATTCTTTGTAACAGAGGCATAGGAAGCTGCTTCGACCCACTTGGTGAAGTAGTCAATAGCGACCAAGATGAAGCGATGTCCATTGGATGTTGTGGGCTTGATCTCTCCAATCATGTCAATGCCCCATATGGCGAATGGCCAAGGAGCTGTTAGAACGTTGAGAGGAACAGGAGGAATATGTACCTTGTCGGTATAGACTTGGCATTTGTGGCAGGTATGGGAATATTGATGGCAGTCAGCTTCCATGGTAGACCAATAGTAGCCTGCCTTTAGAATCTTCTTAGCCATCGTATATCCGCTCAAGTGGGTGCCAAATGTGCCACTGTGTATCCCGGTCATGATCAACTCTGCTTCAGCTCTATCCACACAACGAAGTAGAACACAATCATGGATGCGCTTATAAAGAATGCCATTGCTTAGGAAGAACTTGGTAGCAAATCTCCTTAAGAACTTTTTGTCATTGATGGAAGCTCCTTCAGGGTATTCTCTAGTCTGGAGATATCTTTTGATTTCATGAAACTAGGGTTGTTCCACTACTTCTTCGGTATTAATCTCATGACAGTGCGCAGGTTCGTCCATTCGCTCGATGGTAATTTGGGGAGCCTCGTTATCCCAGTTGAGTTTAAACATGGAAGACATTGTAGCCAGAGCATCTGCTAGCTGATTTTCTTCTCGCAGGAAATGCTCGAAGGTGGTCTGCTCGAAATGAGGCAACAATGTTAAGACATGTTCTTTGTATGGGATAAGATTAGGATGCTTGGTGTCCCACTCTCCTTTGACTTGGCTGATAACCAAAGCCGAGTCCCCAAATACGACCAAAGATTTGATTCCCAAGTCTATAACAGCCTTGAGACCAAAGATGCAAGCTTCATATTTGGCCATGTTGTTGGTACAGCTGAAGCAAAGTCGGGCAGTGAAGGGTGTATGGCAATCTTCTGGAGAAATGAGTACCGCACTGATACCATTGCCAAGTGCATTTGAAGCACCATCAAAGTACACGGTCCATCGGGATCCTTGTTCAGGTCCGTCATACGGTCTGTTACCTTCGATGTTGTCCAATGTCATGATGTCCTCGTCAGGGAATTCGAATCTCATAGATTGGTAATCTTCGACGTGTTGATGAGCTAGATGGTCAGCTAGTACACTCCCCTTTATAGCTTTTTGGGTAGTATACTGGATATCATACTCTGTCAGGATCATTTGCCATCTAGCAATTCTTCCAGATAAAGCAGGCTTCTCGAAGATATACTTGATCGGGTCCATTTTGGAAATCAGCAAAGTGGTATGAGTCAACATATACTGTCTTAGCCGACGAGCAGCCCATACCAAAGCGCAGCAAGTTTTCTCGAGCAGTGAGTAGTGAGTCTCACAGTCGGTAAAATTTTTGCTAAGGTAATAAATGGCATGCTCTTTTCAGCCAGACTCGTCATGTTGGCCCAGCATGCACCCCATTGAGTTATCCAAAACAGTCAGATACATGATTAACGGCCTTCCTTCGACGGGTGGCATCAGAATAGGAGGTTCTAGCAAATACTCCTTGATCTTATCAAAAGAAACTTGACAATCATTATTCCATTCAACTACCTGATCCTTCTTCAATAGTTTGAAAACTGGCTCACAGGTAGATGTCAGGTGAGAGATGAACCTCGCAATACAGTTCAAGCGTCCCAAGAATCCTCTAACCTCCTTTTCAGTACGGGGGGGAAGGCATTTCTTGTATAGCCTTTACTTTAGCTGGATCAACCTCAATGCCTTTGTTGCTGACAATAAATCCCAAAAGTTTACCAGACCTAACCCTAAAAGTGCACTTGCTTGGGTTTAATCTGAGCTTATACTCCTTCAACCTGGCAAACAGCTCCTGCAAATGATCAAGGTGTTCTTCTTTTGTCTGTGATCGAGCTATGATGTCGTCTACGTAAACTTCGATCTCATGATGTATCATATCATGAAACAAAGCTACCATGGCGCGTTGATAGGTTGCCCCTGCATTCTTCAGTCCGAATGGCATCACTTTGTAGCAGAAGGTACCCCATTGCGTGACAAAAGTAGTTTTCTCCATGTCCTCGGGGGCCATTTTGATCTGGTTATATCCCGAGAATCCATTCATGAAGGAAAAAACCTTGTGTTGAGTTGTGTTGTCAACCAAGATGTCGATATGTGGTAGCGGAAAATCGTCTTTAGGGCTAGCCCTGTTTAAATCCCGATAGTCCACACACATTCTGACTTTGCTGTCCTTCTTAGGCACGGGCACAATGTTAGCAACCCATTGTGGATAGGAAGTAACAGCCAGAAAACCAGCGTTGAGTTGCTTCATCACTTCAGCCTTAATCTTCTCAGACATGTCAGGCCTCATTCGGCGGACCTTTTGCTTGACCGGTGGACAGTCTTCTCTTGTAGGGAGACAGTGAACCATGATATCTGTGTCCAGTCCCGGCATGTCTTCATAAGACCAGGCGAAGATTTCAACATATTCGTTCAACAACTGTACTAAGTGCTCCTTGACACTTTGTTCCAGGTTGGCACCCACTTTTACTTCTTTCATGTCTTCCTCTGTCCCCAAGTTGATGGTTTCTAGTAACTCTTCATGAGGCAGAATGGCCCTGTCTTCTTATTGTAGAAGTCTGGCTAACTCTCCCGGCACTTCACAGTCTTCGTCAATTTCGTACTCAGCATGATTGACCAAATCTTCAGAGTTATCGAAGGTTAAAGCAAAATGGTCACCCATGGAATCTGGAGTGGATGGGTACCTGCATTTATGAGTGTGGGTGTGTGTAAGGGATAGCCATCCTTTAAGCAAACAAAATGCAAAAGGAAAGAAAATGAACACAACAGTTTATAGATGAAAAATGTCCAATGATTCATTAAAACATGGCATATGGTAATGAAGAAAATCAAGCCCTTACAAATGGACCTACATGCCCCGGGAAAGGCATGAGATGAAAATAGTGTGCGAATTGTTTTAGTTATTACAGACCATAAATGGGAAATTGTTCAAAGATAAAATTACTGGTTGATAAAGGTGATGGGAACAAAATCCTTTGCTTCCCAGTTGCTCAAACCCCCTTCGATGGTCGGAAAGATCCAATCTTCAAAGTGGCTCTCTTCCTCTTCATCTTCTACAGCATTGATTCCATGGTGAGAGATCTTGACGGGTAGTCCTCCAGCCTTGGAGCGACGCATAGCCTTTTGTCCTGCAACAGTGAACCTCAACCCAAATTTGTCTGTCTTATGGGGAAAGTCAGGCAATTGCCCCCATACAGTACTCTTCCCTTCTTTAACTACAGCCTTTGCGTCCTTGAGAGATGCCATTCTAGATACATGCTTGGGAACGATAGGCACCTCGACCATTGTCTTCGCAACTGCTACCTCAGGAGAAACTTCCTCGAAATTTTGGAAAGGTATTTCGATGAACTCGCCATCCAACTCCACATAGCGGAAGGAATTGAGATGACTTATCATGTACTCTTCCTCGCCGTGCACTGTTATAATCTTACCCTTAACAGGATATTTCAGCATTTGGTGCAAAGAGGAGGTAACTGCCCCGGCATAATGGATCCACGGTCTTCCTAACAAACACGAATATGACGGACGAATGTCCATCACGTAAAAGGTGGAGTTGAAAACCTCTGTGCCTACTTTGATAGGAATATCAACCTCTCCATGAACCATTCTTTTGGAACCATCAAAAGCCCTAACAACGATGTTGCTAGGTTTGAGGGTCAATCCTTCGCAGTCCAAACGGTCTAAGGCTTTCTTCGGTAGCACATTCAAGGAAGAACCAGTATCAACTAAGACATGGGCGAGGTTGGTTCCCCTGCATTCAACTGAGACATGTAACGCGCCGTTGTGTTTCCTTCCTTTGGGAGTCAAGTCAGCATCGGAAAAGCCAAGGCCATTATCAGTAGTAAGACTGGCCACACATTCCTGAAACTGGTCAGCCGAAGTCTCCTGGGGTACATGTGCCGCCTTCAAGAACTTGATTAGGGCCTTAGAATGGGCCTCAGAACAGAGCAGAAGAGCTAACATTGAAATTTTAGAAGGGGTCTGCCCTAACTGTTCCACAACGTCGTAGTCACTTTTTCTGATTATTTTCAAGATTTCATCCATTTCTTTCTGAGTGGTTTCGGGGATAACCACAGCATGAGCCTTCGTCCTGACAGGCACTTCTAGTATCCCCTTACCCTTATTGGTAGTATCAACATATGGTCTTACTTCAGGAGTATCTAATTCTTCAATCATTGGGCCTTGCACAGATGGTCCAACAGGTACAGAAGCTTTCAAGGGTCCGAAAACTGCTCGAGGGGGAGAAATCTCCGGAGAAAAGATCCGGCCGCTGCGGGTTATCTTGCTTGTACCCACAATGTTTCCTATATCAGGGTCTTCTTCTTCATAAATCTCTTGGACTGCCTCAATTTGTTTGATACCATGATAGAAGATTTCTCCTCCATAGTTCCATGGTATCGTTTTGCTGGATTGGTACGGGACAGGTCCCGGCATGGTGATCTTTAAAGGTACACATTCAGAGTTGGGTGTAATCCTGACAGGCCTTTTGCAAGCCTTGGGAGGATTGTCGGAAATGGTTATGATTGCAATATCGTTGGTTGAAGTAGCAAAAGCATCAGGAGTAACAGGATTGAAGGTATCAACAGGGGTTTTCTGGAAAAGTATCTCTTGGGTATCCATCAGGCGTTGGACACCTGACTTCAACATTGGTCAATCACCTCTGTTGTACCCCAAAATTTTCCCTCCCATATTTCTCAAGACATGTCAAGAATCATCTCCAAGTTGTTCAAAATGGCTCAAGAGTTGGACAGTCAAATCACCTCCTAAGGCAGTCAATTCAAAATTATGATTTTGTGTTGCATCAAGGTCCTCACATCCAAATGTTCTCAAGTTCTCCCCAATGTTATAATATGCTCTCAAGTTCATCCATGTCAAATTTCAAGCCTTGCAGAGAAAGTTTGGTCAGTCAATTACTCAAGAAGTCCAAAAATCGACTTTGCTAGGGCAAAAGTCAATTGTGACCTAAATACAGTCAAACCTCGAGATTTTTTGCCAACATTCTCATTTTGAAGGATAATTCATAATTTGATCAAGGGTTGATCATGATTCATCAAGGATTGCTCAAGATTCATCAAGATTCATCAAGATTCAAAAGTTGCTAAATTAGGGTTTTGCAAGAAAAGTCAACTCAACTTTGACCAAGCATAACTTTCTCATACTTTATGAGAAATGACCCATCCAAAGCTCATTTTGAATAGGATGAAATTTCCTACAATTCATCTTCACACCCCAAGATCAAGAAATGCACTCACAAGAAGTTACAAATTTGGACATTATAGGTCATTTTTGAAAGTCAACAAAAACACCTTTTTTTCCAAAGCTTATAAATTGAGCATGGAATATCAAAATGAGATGGGACCAAAAAGGTTGGTTAGAGGACATCTCAAGGTTTATAAAAAGTACAAGAACACCTACAAAAGTTCAAAATTGAAGAAGTTATGCATTGTTGAGGTTGGGCATTTTTCCAAAATTGCCAAAAGTCAACTATCCTCAAAACTCCAATTTTTGACAAAAGGGCCCACTTTTTTCCACTTGATTTGATCTTGTCACACCACACACGTGTCCCATTTTCAATTTCATGACCAATCATTTATTTTTCTATTTTATTTAATTTTTATTGATTTAATTCATTTTAAATCAATATTAATTAAAATAAAATCTAAAAATTGATGGAATGAGATCTTTGTGATCATTACAGCTTGAAAATATCATGATGAACCAAATCAAATTCGTATCAAGCTTTGTTGTGCACAAAAAATCATATTTGGACATTTTTGGAAACTTTATCAATGGTGATCAAATCATATCTTCCATCTCCAATGCACATGGATTCAAGCCCAAGTTTTAACCTAAATTCATTCCCTTATACACACACAAGCCAGGCATACAAAGCACACGACTTGAAACTGCAAGAAACGGCCAAAAAAAGTTTGAAAAAAGCTTGGAAAAAGTGGAAACTGAAATCACACTTAGGGCTCGTTTCAATCCAAAATCACAACGTGGTGTTCTTGCTTGTAACCTCCTGAAGCTATAGCAACCAGAATCAAGTCCCGAGACCACCAGAATAGCCCTGTAAGTCGTCACGAACATGGCCCTGTACATGGAATCTTGAATCGTTTTTCTTGTATCTTTTTGCCAATTTTCTTGTACCATCATGCTTAACATTTAAATTCCAACATTTCTGCATTATTCAATTTGATTTTCGTAGCCTGTAAGGCCCTACCCGAAACTAGGGTTTGGGTTTCTTTGTTTTTAGGCGTTTTAATTATAGGTGAAATCAAGACAAGCTATGGCCTTGGATGGACTCAGGAGAACGAGGAGAACAAGATGATAGGTTTGGTTTATGTTTTTGTGACCTAGAATTGCTTATAGGATGATCCCACGAATCTTCCTGCGGATAAAAATCCGCAGGTAAGAAAACCAGGTTTTTGGTGAAGAAGACGATTAGGTGTCTTCCTTTCATTGGCCCGTTCAAATCAATTTCGCACATTTTTTGTTTTCCAGTATATTGCTTGCTTTTTTTATATAATATTATTTGTCCATTACATTAACAATAAGACAGCATGGCTCAGTTGGTGGAAGCGTGAGTGGGATGCCATTGGGACCTGGGTTTGAATCCCAGGTCCCCCAAATTGCTTATTATTATTTTGTGCTAGGTATTCAGGCGTGCTTCATCAAGTGTGATTCACCATGCGCTTGCAAAGATCAACGTGCCAGATGGCCTTTAGGCCAAATCCAAGGGTCCAGATTGCAAGCTCACCATACATCCAAGTCAACTAGCGCGTGGGCAATCTGGAAAGTCAATGCAGGCTTGTATGAATTGGGCCAAACAATTGTTCTTCACACCCTCCATCTGGGGCCCAAACCCCCTGAGTTTGCTTCTTTTTTTATTTTCTTTCATTATTTTCTTATTTTATTTATTGTTATTTGTTTTGTTATTTTTTAATTACTAACCAAATAATAATTTTCTTCATAAAATCAGAAAACATAAAAAATATTATTTTTATTAATTTCACTATTTTATTTTGTAAATAAATATCAACATAATTTATTTAGTTTTAAATAGGTGTAACATTTGACATTTTTGCAATAAATTAAAATCAATTTAGAATATTAGGTTTTTAATAATTTTAATCATTTTATTTTATTTCCTTAAATATTCAAAAACCCAAAAAAAAATATTTTCATTAATTAATTAACTTTTAGTTTAGGTTTAATTCCAATTAATTCAAAATAATAACAAAAATCTTTTCTTTAAATAAAAAGGGGTCAAAACCCTAAAAATGCGCCGATTTAATTTTCGCACGCGATCATTCTTATCCAATTTTGTAATTGTTTCCCGGCATGTAATAATTTTAATTAGGACTTTAATTTATTTACCGCTTTATTTTTTACTTTCCGCAATTTAAATTAAAGGGTTTGTCTTTGGCGATGTAAATACTCGACGCCTTGTAATAGCTTAGATTTAATTTCCCACAATTTAATTTCTGCATAATATTAACTGTTAGATGTTTGATAAATAAGCAATGCATGACAAGATCAATCTTTAACTTAAAATCAACAATAGCTCACCCATGACATGTACAGATAAAATTAATCGAAATAACACACTTGCACATGCCACTCTTAGGGTACACCTCACTTGGTTGTCTCGAACGTGGTCATTGAGTATAGGAAGTTTTAGAGGTCGCCCTCTTGTCCAAAGATCATAGTTGCCTCGAAACGGTTGCCTCGGAAAAAATGATCTAAGACATTAGGGTTACCACTAAGGCGTCCTAACATTGCTTTAGTGACCACCCGTCCCTTAATCGAATTGACCTGAAAACTCCAACGACGATGCTACCTACTCCTCAATAGTGGGATAGCATTGTCTAAAGGATATTAGCACAGTTTAATTCCTTTTTCGAGTAGGTAGATGGTTCTTAAGTACTTGCTCTTTTTAAAACAAAACAAAACTTTTCGCACTTACACTCTCTTCAAAATAAAAACTCTTTTCAAACCCACAAACACAAAGAAAAGCAAACTTTTGAAAACACAATGAGCAAGTACCTAAGAGCCAGTGGATAACCACGGATAGAAATGGTGCTAACACCTTCCCTTTCTATGATATACCTCCTGAACCCGAGAAATATCTCAAAAAGGAATTTTTCTATGCTTTTGTCCTTTCCTTGTTGGATAAAATAAAAGACGGTGGCGACTCTTGCTTACCGCGACATTTTGCGAAAACAAACGCAAACGTGAACCAGCATTCTAAAGCAGTCAGTTCTATTCCCACCGATCACAGAACTGGCGACTATGTTAGGGATACCATAATAAGTGAGGTGTACCTTAGGATTAGATCATTGTGTTTTCAATTGTATGCTTTGTATGCTTTAAATTTGTGGGCTTGTATCGGAGTTTCTATAGATCCTAACCCGGATCTGGAGATACCCTTTAGGTAAGTAGCAATAAACTGTGAGGGAACTGTCCGACGTAGACCGACACGATTTAAGCAGTAGCTACGTTGGTGTGGCACTTTAGTCTGTACCGATATACCTTGTGTTGGAACAAGGAGAATATGGGTCTTCTAAGGGGTCATTAAGCACCAACTGACCTTATAACCTTAAATTGACCAACTTGGCCATAGAACAGTAGCAGTATGCTACACTCATTGAGACTAAACTCTCGCGATGATTTCGGCCGCAAGAAAAGGTTGCTAAACTGGAATTATGACCGATTGAGGGTAGTCAGTGATATTGAGATCCTCTAGAACCCGGTTACTATTTTAGGACAGGTTTAAACCAACTGAACTGAAAGAGGGTAGTACCTAAGCTCCATGCCAGCCTGAAATCTAAGGGCTCTTAGTGTGACTTGTGTGCCTTTACCATGTTTGCTATTTGTGGATACTTGTGGTATGCCTTTATCATGACATCATGACATCATAGCATTGCATACATCTTGCATAAGGACTAACCTATTTCAAAGACAAGAGGGTTTCATCTTTGCTCTATTTTGTAGGTTATCATGATGCCCATGCGTAAGAATACTATCCGGATCAACTTTGTCCAAGTACCTACCTTGCTTAAAGAGTTGGTTGCCAAGATTCCTGACACTACTTCCTTCATCAGGAGGCATGGTTCTCTTCTCAGTTTGGTTACCTCCAAATTGGACGAGCAGATGATGAGTGTCCTGGTCCAGTTCTATGGTTCGTTGTACCACTGTTTCACTTTTCAAGACTATCAACTGGTTCCTACCCTAGAAGAGTTCTCTGAGCTGCTCGGTATCTCTGTTTTGGAGCAGGCTCTGTTTACTGGTTGGGAGAAGACTCTTAGGCCTGAGGAAATTGCTGCAGCCTTTCATTTGACTAAAGAGGAAGTGATGGCTAATTGGGAGACTAGAAGTGGAGCTAAAGGATTTCTGACTAAGTTCTTGGTTGGCAAGGCTAACTACTTCTGGGATAGCCTAGACTTTAAGGCGTTCGAGGATATTCTGGCTCTTCTGATTTATGGCCTGGTATTATTTCCGAATCCTGACACTTTTGTTGATGTGAATACGATAAAGATCTTCATTTCTCAGAACCCGGTACCCACTCTCTTAGGTGACATTCTTCATCAGCTCTATGCTCGTACTGTCCGAAAGTGGGGAACCTTGATGTGCTGTTCTCCTTTATTGTCGAGGTGGTTTATTTCGCACCTCCCCAAGTCAGTGCTAAAGAATAAAGAAGGAATGGGCTGGGCTTATAGGGTGATGTCTCTTTCTCATAATGACATTATCTGGACTCTCAAAGGTATGGATGAGGTGACTATCATTGATCGCTGTGGAGAGTATCCCAATGTTCCCCTGCTAGGAACCCGTGGAGGAATTTCTTACAACCCATGCTTAGCTCTCCTTCAGTTTAGAAGATCCAGAAGAGAAGGACCTCACGAGATGCTAATGCCTCATATCATCTTTGATTTTCAAGGGGATAGCGACGAGCAACGTCGTAGATTTATAAGGGCTTGGGACATAGTTCACCAATCAGATCCACATGAGTTAGGTCCAAAGACTTCTCTGCCAATGAAGCCATATCTCAGATGGGTCCGCATCCGTACCCAGAAGCTAGGTATGCCATATGAATCCGTCCGGCCTGTCACTCTTGAAGTTGCTAATGAAGAAGGGGTTCTTCCAACCATTCACCATCCTTATATGCCCACTGACATTGGGGAACTGAAGAGATCTTGGATGCAACTGCGGGAAGAATGGGATTCTTATCGGGAGAAGTTCAACGAGCAAGAGCAAAAAATCCAGAGGTTAACCAGGCAGTTAGAGAACGAGCGGATTCTCAATGACTATGTTTGCACTGGTAAGAAGAGACCATGGGAGTATTGATGGACCTTTGATGATTTCTTTTCCAGTTTTTATTTTACTTTTCAGTATTTCCATTCTTGTAACGCCTTGAGGGCAATTTGTTGAACAATTTAAATTTTGAAGTTTAAATCTAATAAAGTGTGTTTCCTTTCTTGTTTACAAATTTGAATCCTGATTGTCTTTGAAATCATAAATCATACGCATTTCATCCCATGCACTTCATAAACAGGTACCCTTTACAGATCTCTTATCTTCTTTGCTGTTTATTTCAGCAATCATCATGTCTACTGAACCTTCAACTGAGCAAGCTATTAAGGCCCTCTAGGCCCAGAATGCCCAATTTCAAGAGCTATTCATGAGCCTAGCTAAGGGTCAGCAGGACCTGAAGACCTTGATTCTGAAGGAAAAGAAGAAGAAGAAGAGGACAGTCATGTTCAACACAAGACACAAGTTTGGGAACAGGCTACAGAATGAAGTTGATCTGACCACCTCATCTGGAGGGAAAGATAGTCCACAAGAAAGGAGGGCTCATAGCCCTGTGGTATCCGACAACGAGACGGACAACGATGAAGAACAGTATCCTCCTGCTGAGGATAAGTACAAACAACTGGAAGACCGTTTGAGCGCTATGGAAATTCAGAAGGTGCCCGGTATGGACTTCGGAGATCTAGGTCTATCATCTGGGGTGGTGATTCCCCATAAATTCAAGGCTCCAGCCTTTTCCAAGTATGACGGGTTTCCTATCCGAAGTTGCACCTCCGGTCATATGTGAGGAAGATCCAGCCTTACACTACTGATAAGAACTTATGGATCCATTTCTTTCAAGACAGTCTCTCAGGGACTCAGCTTGAGTGGTTCTATCAGTTAGACGGAGCCAGTATCCGCAGCTGGGAAGATTTGGCTACTGCATTCTACAGGCAGTATCAGTACAACTCCGACCTCGCTCCTACGCGTACCCAACTCCAGGGTATGTCAATAGGAACGGGTGAAGGATTCAAAGATTACGCTAAAAAATGGAGAGACCTTGCCGGAAGGGTGCAACCACCCTTGGCTGATCGTGAGCTTGTTGACATGTTTCTGGGGACCCTGTCTGGTCCATTCTTCAACCATCTAATTGGAAGCTCTTCAACTGGGTTTACAGATCTTATTTTGACTGGTGAGAGGATTGAAGCTGGTATTAAGGCTGGGAAGATACAGAAGGGTGCTTCATCGAGCACCGAGAAGAAGCCGTTTAAGAAAGAGTCCAGTGTTGTCTACAGTGCAAGAAGACAGAATAGACCTGAACACCGCCAAGCTATCAATGAGGTTGTTATTTCAAAACCTGCTGGTACTCCTCAGTACAACAATCAACAAAAGGACGAGAGACCTAAGAGGAAATTCACTCGTCTCAACATGACCTTATCTCAGATTCTACCACAGTTGCTGAAGACTAATCTGGTGACTCTAAGGGAACCCCCAAAGAATTCAAATACAACGTCACCAAGGTATAACCCTAACGCCTGCTGCGCTTATCACTCCAATAGCCCGGGGTATAATATAGATGATTGTTGGGCTTTGAAGAACAAGATACAAGACTTAATTGATGCAAAGGAGATTGAGTTCGAGGCGCCCGAGAGGCCTAATGTTGTGACTGCTCCCATGCCCAAACATGGAGTAAATGTTGTAGAGGAAGACTTGTTTGTAGTTTCTATGAATGACATTGTTACCCCTCTGATGACTGTCAAGAAGAACCTGTTGCTAGCCGGTTTATTTCTGGGCTGTGATGAAGGTTGCCATATGTGTTCTATTTTACCTACCGGTTGCCCATTCCTGAAGTCAGGTATCCAAAACCTGATGGACAGTAAGGAGATCCTGTTTGATAAGACTGTTGTTCCTTCCATTCCTACTGAAGAAGTCGCCATCATTACCATTTTCGACAATTCTTCCAAGGCTCCCTCGAGGAAGCCTGTTAGAATTACATCTGTTGATCGCGTAGGAGATTCCTTAGCGAGAACCTGCATACCTGCAAAAGAAAAATGATTACCTGACACGTTGCAGGAGCTGATTTTTAGATGCTTGGTATAGATGTGTCCTGACTGGTTGCAGGAGCTGAGTCTGGAGCTTCAAACGGTGATGAATGAACCAGGGATGGTTACTGCTTTAGCATGAATGGTAAGAGAACCTTGGGCGACTTTAACTTCAACCACGCTCGTTGAGAAAAATCTTGGGTGTCTTCTACTGGGATAAGAATCAGGGAGATCTTAGGGTCGATCTGACTGAACCAGAGGAGGCCTTTGACTGGCTAAGCATCAGGAAAATCTTAGGGTCGATTTAACTGAACCGGACAAGGTCTTGGAATATCTTCAACGGGAATAAGTGTCAGAACGTCGCCATATTTGGTTCATATCTGGACTATATCTGGAAGGAAATCTGTAAGCAGCATCAGAACGTCGCCATATCTGGTTTACATCTGAAACTATATCTGGAAGGAAATCTGGAAGCAGCATCAGAACGTCACCATATCTGGTTTACATCTGAAACTATATCTAGAAGGAACTCGGGAAGCAGCATCAGAACGTCACCATATCTGGGTCATATCTGAAACTATATCTGGAAGCAGTATCAGAACGTCACCATATCTGGGTCATATCCGAAACTATATCTGGAAGCAGTATCAGAACGTCACCATATCTGGGTCATATCCGAAACTATATCTAGAAGGAAATCTGGAAGCAGTATCAGAACGTCACCATCGCTGGGTCATATCTGAAACTATGTCTGGGAGGAACTCTGGAAGCAGCATCAGAACGTCACCATATCTGGTTTACATCTGAAACTATATCTGGAAGGAAATCTGGAAGCAGTATCAGAACGTCACCATCTCTGGGTCATATCTGAAACTATATCTAGAAGGATATCTGGAAGCAGCATCAGAACGTCACCATATCTGGGTCATATCTGAAACTATATCTAGAAGGATATCTGGAAGCAGCATCAGAACGTCACCATATCTGGGTCATATCTGAAACTATATCTAGAAGGATATCTGGAAGCAGTATCAGAACGTCGCCATGCCTGGGTCATATCTGAAACTATATCTAGAAAGAATTGCGATAGTTTGATAGTAGTCATTTTTGTATTGATCTTTTTCCTGAAAAGGCAAAACATAATTGTATGCAAAATCATGATGCATGAACTGTATGTCTTCAAAATTAATGAGATTCGTGTAGTATGATGCATATGCATGCTATAATGTATGAAGATATGATGTTTATGAATGTATTTTTGTCTAAGAAAATAAATCCTTGACGGGTGCCGGGAAGTCACTCCTGGGCTGCTGTTGAAGAATAGATTTTTGCCTCCGCTGGGGATGATAGTTGCAAGAATACCGGTAGGAGAAGATAACTCCGTCGGGGAAGGAACTTGGTGAATGGATTACTCTGCGGGGAGAAAAGTACTCTAGAGACCATGCTGGGAAGCAATACCCTGTGGGGATAGAGATGATTTGCTGAGTTGTTGGTAATAACTTGCTGGGGATACCATCGTTATATTGGAAGTGTTAATGGGCTTTGCTGGGGTAAGAAGACTGTGTCGACGACGATCTTTCCATGGCTTTTGGCTGAGGATAACCCAGTTATATCCTGTTAAGGAAATAACTCTTTAAATCAAGCCGGATGACGCGTTCGTGCGCTGCGAGGATAAGCTTCCAGAATTTACTGGGGGATAAGCTTACTGCTTGGGGATATGAATTCCATCTTTCCTGGGGAACTGGATTGGATTCTCTGGGGAAGTTTTGAACTGTATTGGTTATGTTCTTCCACGGAACCTACCCTGATACCTTGGAGGATAGAACAATCAGATTGCTTAGACCACTCTTTATTGCCCCTGTTTCTATGGGGGAGGCACTTGTGGGGTGCTGATGGTCGTTGATGGACAAACCTTCTTCTGGTAGGCAGACGGTAATATGACAGGACATAGTCGTACGCTTTGATCCCTAACTTTTGCCTGGACCGCCCTTTCGGGTTTTCAGTCCACCGGGATACCCATTTTTGCCCAAGCCGCCTTTTCAGGTTTTCGACTTGCCGGGTGTACAATTTTTTTCATTTCATCCCTTCATTTTGCCCGAACCTTTTGGGTTCGCCGGGAAGCCCTAATTTTTGCCTAGGTGTGTCAACCTAGCGGGTCTTTGATTTTGCGTAGTATTTTCCGACTATGTCCACGCTCTTAGAATGCAGGTAGGTCCCCCTGGCTGCTGGTGTTGCCATGTTACCAGAAGATGTCTGATCGTGCAAGATTCATTGCTGGAGTGCCCCAAGTGACTCAGGCAGAGATTTGCCCCAGGCTTTTTGGCCTTTTGAGAGATTCTCTGGATCTTGACTTAACTGCCCCAGATGGTAGACCATGATCATGTCGTACCCCTTGATTGGAGATACTCTTGTTCATTAGATTTTCGTCATGCGAATTTCTATGCTGTTCAAACAAAAAGTCATATGCAAACAAAGTTATGTTAAAAATGCAAAGCTTATGTCTGTCTCGAAGATTTTGAAAATGCATTCTTTTTCATAAAACAAGTGAATGTTTGTAAAACGTGATGTCAACCCATATTTACCGTAGGCCTTAAGGAGTCAGGATACCTTTCATGACAGTATGCTTTCGAACTAACCCATGCTTCAGCTAGGACTTTTAAGGGTTATAACGTGGCCTGGTTCACGGTTTAAGAAACAAAGGATAAAGGCTCAAATTATTTGTACCCACCCACTCTTCGTGATGTTCTCCAAACCTAAACTCAGTTGATCGTGCGTTAGACCTTGCTTGAGTCTTTGCTTTGATGTTCCAATAATGGTTCATATGTTGATGATTTATTTTGAATAGGCAGTCATTTTGTTGAGGGTTTATAAGACCTCTTTCTTTTTGATTTTTGTTATCCCTTTCTTTTTGCCTGAACTGTTTCCTTTTTGGAATTACAGTCAGCGGGATGCCCCAGTTTCGTAAGTCCCCTTTATAGGTTTTGACTTAATGGGCTTTTTGTTTTTTTTTTTTTGAGATAATGACTGCCTGTCCTTGCGATTTATTCAGAACCATCACTGTCTTTTGTTTTGTAAGGACTCCTTTGGTGCCATTCGTTATGCACTTGGATCAACTGAGAAACTACCCTGCCCCAGGTTATGATTAAGGGTTTTAAATTTCGAAAAGAAAAAACTCCTACTTCTTTGGCTCAAAGGGGTTGACGAGGGATTATCATCCTTATAACTCCAGTGTTTAGGGATTGAAACAATGCCTGTACCTCATCAGCGGGGTCTGTTCAAAAGCATACTGTAGATTATGGTATCGTTTTCGTCATCCTCCCTCAAGAGGCTTAGAATTTTAGATCCAAAGTTGACATCAGAAAACATATGAAAAGAAATTTGAACATAATGAAAACAATTGTATTAATTCCCCAAAACAGACGTATGCGATGCATTGATAGAATAAAAGAGTTTGCTATGACATTTAATTGTTTGTATAAGCAAAGAAAAATACAACTTAAAAATTCAAATAGACAAAAGGCTTCAATGATTGGGCAACGGAACAGTGATTATGTTCGGAGTCTCAGGCACTTCAAACTGAATCTCCCCGGCGTCGATCATGTCTTGAATCTTGTTCTTGAGAGGCCAGCAGTTGTCCGTAGTATGCCCCGGGCTATCAGAATGATATGCGCACCTATCACTGGGATGATAGTTGGGAGCAGAAGTGTTCGGATTCCGAAAAGGAGCCCTTAAGGTGATCAGCCCTGCCTTCAACATTTGTTGCAGTGCTTGATCCAGCGACATGTTGATTTTGGTGTACTGTCGTTTCTCCTTGCGTTGCTGCCCCTGTCCTTGTTGAGCAGGTCCAGGATTGGAGATCTGGATTGCCCCTACCTCATGACGGCCCTTTTTACCGTGCACAGCATTGGATTCTTTCTTTCCATGATGAGGCTTTTTATCAGAAGGTGCAGCCTCTTGAATTTTCCCAGACCGGATGCCAGCTTCTATTCGCTCTCCAATCAAGATAAGATCTGTGAATCCAGCAGACGAATTCCCAATTAGGTGGTTGTAGAACGGACCAGACAGGGTCCCCAAGAACATATCGACAAGTTCCCGATCAGTCAGAGGTGGTTGTACCCTTCCAGCAAGATCCCTCCATTTCTGCGCATATTCTTTAAAACCTTCACTTGATCCTAACGACATACCCTGGAGTTGGGTACGCGTAGGGGCAAGGTCGGCATTATATTGATACTGCTTGTAGAAAGCAGTAGCCAACTCCTCCCAGTTACGAACCTTGGTCCCATCTAGCTGATAGAACCATTCGAGATGAGTCCCTGAAAGACTCTCCTGGAAGAAGTGGATCCACAAATTCTTGTCCACCGTATATGGTTGAATCTTCCGAACATAGGACCTGAGATGTAACTTGGGACAAGACGCCCCGTCATACTTGGTAAAGGATGGTGCTTTGAACTTCCGAGGAATGATCACACCAGTTGACAAACCCAGATCTCCAAAATCTAGCCCAGGTACCTGTTGGATCTCCATAGCATTCAGCCTATCCTCCAACTGTTCGTACTTGTCTTCGGCAGGAGGGTATTGTTCGTCGTTGAAATCTGTCTCGTTGTCGGAGACCGCTGGACTAGGCACCTCTCTCATGGTGACTGCTTTCCCTCACAGATGGGGTTGTCCTCTCAGTTTCCTCCTGCAGTATATTCCTAGACCTGCGTCTAGGGCTGAACAAAACACTCCTCTTCTTCTTCTTTTCCTTTTTCAAGAGCAGAGCCTTCAGATCTTGCTGCCCCTGGGTCAAATTCATAATCAGCCCTTGGAACTGGGCGTTCTGAGCCTGGAGGGCCTTGATAGTGTGTTCGGTTGAAGATTCAGGATTCATGACGATCGGCTGAAATAAACAGCGAAGAAGGGTAAGCAACCTGTCAAAGGGATACCTGCAACGCAATGAGATGTATGATATGTATGCAATGATTTCAAGGATCTCGCAGGGTAAACAAGAAAATTGTTAGCATCGGAATTGGTAGCTTGATTGAAAGAACTTCATATTGTTGAGAGTCCTTCGTCAAGGGTCAAAGGCTCACCATATCCAGTGGGTCATAGCCCCTGACAACCTTGACTAGAGGAAAATAAATCCTCTTTGCCCCTGGCTAGATGTTTGATTTATCAGGACCTGCATCACAAGCCCTTGAGATCCTTGAAATGGGTTAGGATGTATGCAATGGTATGATGTCATGCTATGCATGGGATAGCGTAAGTGACCCTGTTATGAGCCCCAATTAAGGACTATAAACAAACCCTGCAAGAAACTCAGTATACTTTGTTATGAGTCCCCATTAAGGACTATAAACAACCTGCAAGAAACTCAGTACACTTTGTTATGAGTCCCAATTAAGGACTATAAACAAAACCTGCAAGAAATTTGGTAAACCCTGTTATGAGTCCCAGTTAAGGACTATAAACAAAACCTGCAAGAATTTCATGTGTCAGCTAACAAGCATGCAAGTAGGCAAGTACAAAGGCACACAAGTCACACAAGAGAAGCCCTTAGAGTTTAGGCCAGCATGGGGTCTGGGTATTACCCTCTTGAAGTTGGTGGGTTCAACCTGTCCTATTAGAAGTAACCGGGTTCTAAGGGTCCCAATATCACGGGATTGCTTTCATTGTTCATCGTTTCGACTTAGCCACTGAACTGGCGACCGGAATATTCCAGGAAAGCAACCCTCAATTGAGTGTAGTATCGAGTATCAACCAACCTCGGACTGCACCAAAGTCAGTTATCTCACTACCCTAAAGAGGCCAAGATAGTTCAATTAAGGTTCCTAAGGTCTGTTGATGCTTCACGACACCACGCGGAGGCCCCGTACTCTCCTTGACTGAACTCAAGGGTTACCGGTACACACCAAAGTGCCACATCAACGTAGCAGACTGTTTCAACCATGTCGGTATACCCCGCACAGTTCCCTCACAGTCTTGTTGCTACTTTCTAAGAAGGTATCCCCAGATCCGGGTTAGGATCTATAGAACTCCCGAGACAGTCCCACAATAATAAAGCAAGCAAAGAAGACAATTGAAAACACAGTGATCTTAGTCCTAAGGTACACCCCACTTTAAGAGTATTGATCCCCAGTAGAGTCGCCAGTTCTGTGATCGGTGGATCTGGAACTGACTGTTTAACGCTGGTTCGCGAAATGTCGCGGAAGCAAGAGTCGCCACCGTCTTTTATTTTCTCCAAATGGAAAGGACAAAAGCACAGAAAAATTCCTTATAGAGATTGCTCTCGGTTCGGGAGGTAGGTTATAGAAAGGAAAGGTGTTAGCACCCTTTCTATCCATGGTTATCCATGGGCTCTTAGATACTTGCTCATTTGTGTTTTCAAAATTGGTTTGTTTGCTTTTCAATTGTGGGTTTTAAAAAAGGTTTCTTTGAAAATTTCAGATCGACTCTTGTGTCAGAGTGTTTGAAAAATTGCTTTTGAAAGCTTTTGAAAAGTGTTGGTGTGAAAAGATTTTTGTTTGTTTTTGAAGAGAGCAAGTATCTACGAGAACCTACCTACCCTAAGGAATTCGTCTGTGTAAGTGTCCTTTAAAGTAATGCCATCCCACCATTGAGAGGTAGGTAGCACCACCGTTGGAGGTGTTCGGGTCAATTCGAGTTTGTAGGGACATGGTGATCACCAGAGCAATGGGAAGACACCTTAGAAGCTACCCTCATGCCAGGTTCCCGGATCATGAGGACTTACTAAGACATCCTCTACTCGACGATCACCTTTCGAGGCAAGGCAACAGTGAGGCGTACCCTAGGGGTGGTGTGTGCGAATTGTGTGTCATTTTCATTGATATTTGTCTTGTCATGTTCATTGTGATCTACGCTTGATTTTATTTAGGTCCATTCATTCTTGCATGCTTATTTAACAGTTAAAAGTTGCGAGAAAAATAAATCTAAAGCTATTACAAAAGGCGCGGGTCCACATCGCCAAAATTAAACCGGACCCGATTTGACGGAAAGTAAATAAAGCAAATAAAAGTGCGAGAAGTTTAGTTACATGGCTTCGGGAGAAGTACATAATCATTTTAGCGAAATAAAATAAATATGCGAAATTAAGTAAATTTAAGAACATGGGCGTTGGACCCTTTTGCAAAATTAAATTAAAATTAAAAATTAAAAGAGAATATTTTTGGTATTTTTATGTTTTTTTAAATTTAATAGAAAAAGAATTAATTAAAATGAAAATTGAATGCAAACCCTAATTCTAATGGCTTTTAAATTTATTGTGAAAATATTAAATTAAAATCTAAATGAAACCCTAATTAATTATGTACAATTTTAATTATGAAAAATAAATATAATAAATATTATTATGGTAAAAGGGAAAAAGAAATAAAAACAATAGTTAAACCTATTTCTACATATTTTTTGTATTTTTTGTTATTAAAAGAAATTAAAATCACAACCTAATTAAACCAAATAAATATATGCTAATCAAAATAAATAATCATTATATTTTTTATCTTTTTCTGAGTTTTTTTATGATGTTTTTTGTGTCAATTATGCTCAAATCAATCCAATTCTTTCCTATTTGACCTATGCACGAAATCTTGATGGCAAAACATGTATAAGAAGATTTGAAAGCTTAGATTAGTATTTTTCCTATATTTAATTTGATTTAAATGAATTAATGTGAATAAAAATTCAAATAAATAAATAAATAAATGAGAAAATACTTCCCTTTGGGCCAAGTGGTCGTGCATATGCTTAGAATGATGAATCATGGAAGAAAAATGGGCCCATTAGCAATTTTAGGTCATTTGGATCAAAGTTGACTTTTCAAAATATCCAAAAATTTCCCAACTTCCACAAGGCATAACTTGCTCAATTGTTAAGCTTTTCTCATGTTCTTGGACATTTTGGAAAGGTATTTGAGTCCTCTAACCAATGTATTTGGTCCCATGTCATTTTGATTTACCAATCTCAAGTTATGGCCTTTGACTTAAAGTCCCTTTTTGTTGACTTTTGAAAATGACCTATAATGTTGAAATTGATAACTTTTTGTGAGAGCATTTCTTGGACTTGAAGTATGAAGATGAGTTGTAGGAAATGTCTTTCTCTTCAAAATGAGCTTTGGATGGGATTTTTCTGATAATCCATGTGAAAGTTATGCCCTGGTCAATTTCAGTTGACTTTTTCAACTGTCCAAATAAGGAAACTTTTGCATCTTGATGATTTCTGAGCCAAATTTTGAGAATCATGATCAAGCATTGATCAAATGATGTTTGTGGCTTCAAAATGATATGTTGACCAAAAATTTGAACTTTTGACTGTCAAATGACCATTTTGCCCCTATAGTTGACTGTAGTGCAATTTAGGGTTTTGACTGTGCAATTTTGAGCTGAATGCCTTGAAACTTGATATGAGGATGCTTGACCACATTTGTAGGCATGTGAGACTTGATTGGGCCTTTGAAAACTTTATTTCCTTGATCAGAACATAAACCCTAGTTTTGACTGTATAGGAGACAGTTGGACTGTGCAACCCTTGGGGAATTTTTGCAGCTTGACCTGGCAATTTCTTGAAGAATATGGGAGGGCAAATTTTGGGGTACAACAGTTGCCCCTGTTCAATCTTCTTAGACCTGAGGATGCAGATTGGCTGACGTGCCTTTCGTAATTCGAGGGTAGAAGATGATTGGACACTAGAGTGCCCAGAAATTTGCACTCACATGGTAGCAGTGATGATGGGAATGGGCTTATAGATGCCATTTAGAGGTTGCTGGATAGGATGATGGTCTTATAGATGCCATCTGGATGTTGATCGCATAGGAGATTCCTTAGCGAGAACCTGCATACCTGCAAAAGAAAAATGATTACCTGACACGTTGCAGGAGCTGATTTTTAGATGCTTGGTATAGATGTGTCCTGACTGGTTGCAGGAGCTGAGTCTGGAGCTTCAAACGGTGATGAATGAACCAGGGATGGTTACTGCTTTAGCATGAATGGTAAGAGAACCTTGGGCGACTTTAACTTCAACCACGCTCGTTGAGAAAAATCTTGGGTGTCTTCTACTGGGATAAGAATCAGGGAGATCTTAGGGTCGATCTGACTGAACCAGAGGAGGCCTTTGACTGGCTAAGCATCAGGAAAATCTTAGGGTCGATTTAACTGAACCGGACAAGGTCTTGGAATATCTTCAACGGGAATAAGTGTCAGAACGTCGCCATATTTGGTTCATATCTGGACTATATCTGGAAGGAAATCTGGAAGCAGCATCAGAACGTCGCCATATCTGGTTTACATCTGAAACTATATCTGGAAGGAAATCTGGAAGCAGCATCAGAACGTCACCATATCTGGTTTACATCTGAAACTATATCTAGAAGGAACTCGGGAAGCAGCATCAGAACGTCACCATATCTGGGTCATATCTGAAACTATATCTGGAAGCAGTATCAGAACGTCACCATATCTGGGTCATATCCGAAACTATATCTGGAAGCAGTATCAGAACGTCACCATATCTGGGTCATATCCGAAACTATATCTAGAAGGAAATCTGGAAGCAGTATCAGAACGTCACCATCGCTGGGTCATATCTGAAACTATGTCTGGGAGGAACTCTGGAAGCAGCATCAGAACGTCACCATATCTGGTTTACATCTGAAACTATATCTGGAAGGAAATCTGGAAGCAGTATCAGAATGTCACCATCTCTGGGTCATATCTGAAACTATATCTAGAAGGATATCTGGAAGAAGCATCAGAACGTCACCATATCTGGGTCATATCTGAAACTATATCTAGAAGGATATCTGGAAGCAGCATCAGAACGTCACCATATCTGGGTCATATCTGAAACTATATCTAGAAGGATATCTGGAAGCAGTATCAGAACGTCGCCATGCCTGGGTCATATCTGAAACTATATCTAGAAAGAATTGCGATAGTTTGATAGTAGTCATTTTTGTATTGATCTTTTTCCTGAAAAGGCAAAACATAATTGTATGCAAAATCATGATGCATGAACTGTATGTCTTCAAAATTAATGAGATTCGTGTAGTATGATGCATATGCATGCTATAATGTATGAATATATGATGTTTATGAATGTATTTTTGTCTAAGAAAATAAATCCTTGACGGGTGCCGGGAAGTCACTCCTGGGCTGCTGTTGAAGAATAGATTTTTGCCTCCGCTGGGGATGATAGTTGCAAGAATACCGGTAGGAGAAGATAACTCCGTCGGGGAATGAACTTGGCGAATGGATTACTCTGCGGGGAGAAAAGTACTCTAGCGACCATGCTGGGAAGCAATACCCTGTGGGGATAGAGATGATTTGCTGAGTTGTTGGTAATAACTTGCTGGGGATACCATCGTTATATTGGAAGTGTTAATGGGCTTTGCTGGGGTAAGAAGACTGTGTCGACGACGATCTTTCCATGGCTTTTGGCTGAGGATAACCCAGTTATATCATGTTAAGGAAATAACTCTTTAAATCAAGCCGGACGACGCGTTCGTGCGCTGCGAGGATAAGCTTCCAGAATTTACTGGGGGATAAGCTTACTGCTTGGGGATATGAATTCCATCTTTCCTGGGGAACTGGATTGGATTCTCTGGGGAAGTTTTGAACTGTATTGGTTATGTTCTTCCACGGAACCTACCCTGATACCTTGGAGGATAGAACAATCAGATTGCTTAGACCACTCTTTATTGCCCCTGTTTCTATGGGGGAGGCACTTGTGGGGTGCTGATGGTCGTTGATGGACAAACCTTCTTCTGGTAGGCAGACGGTAATATGACAGGACATAGTCGTACGCTTTGATCCCTAACTTTTGCCTGGACCGCCCTTTCGGGTTTTCAGTCCACCGGGATACCCATTTTTGCCCAAGCCGCCTTTTCAGGTTTTCGACTTGCCGGGTGTACAAATTTTTTCATTTCATCCCTTCATTTTGCCCGAACCTTTTGGGTTCGCCGGGAAGCCCTAATTTTTGCCTAGGTGTGTCAACCTAGCGGGTCTTTGATTTTGCGTAGTATTTTCCGACTATGTCCACGCTCTTAGAATGCAGGTAGGTCCCCCTGGCTGCTGGTGTTGCCATGTTACCAGAAGATGTCTGATCGTGCAAGATTCATTGCTGGAGTGCCCCAAGTGACTCAGGCAGAGATTTGCCCCAGGCTTTTTGGCCTTTTGAGAGATTCTCTGGATCTTGACTTAACTGCCCCAGATGGTAGACCATGATCATGTCGTACCCCTTGATTGGAGATACTCTTGTTCATTAGATTTTCGTCATGCGAATTTCTATGCTGTTCAAACAAAAAGTCATATGCAAACAAAGTTATGTTAAAAATGCAAAGCTTATGTCTGTCTCGAAGATTTTGAAAATGCATTCTTTTTCATAAAACAAGTGAATGTTTGTAAAACGTGATGTCAACCCGTATTTACCGTAGGCCTTAAGGAGTCAGGATACCTTTCATGACAGTATGCTTTCGAACTAACCCATGCTTCAGCTAGGACTTTTAAGGGTTATAACGTGGCCTGGTTCACGGTTTAAGAAACAAAGGATAAAGGCTCAAATTATTTGTACCCACCCACTCTTCGTGATGTTCTCCAAACCTAAACTCAGTTGATCGTGCGTTAGACCTTGCTTGAGTCTTTGCTTTGATGTTCCAATAATGGTTCATATGTTGATGATTTATTTTGAATAGGCAGTCATTTTGTTGAGGGTTTATAAGACCTCTTTCTTTTTGATTTTTGTTATCCCTTTCTTTTTGCCTGAACTGTTTCCTTTTTGGAATTACAGTCAGCGGGATGCCCCAGTTTCGTAAGTCCCCTTTATAGGTTTTGACTTAATGGGCTTTTTGTTTTTTTTTTTTTTGAGATAATGACTGCCTGTCCTTGCGATTTATTCAGAACCATCACTGTCTTTTGTTTTGTAAGGACTCCTTTGGTGCCATTCGTTATGCACTTGGATCAACTGAGAAACTACCCTGCCCCAGGTTATGATTAAGGGTTTTAAATTTCGAAAAGAAAAAACTCCTACTTCTTTGGCTCAAAGGGGTTGACGAGGGATTATCATCCTTATAACTCCAGTGTTTAGGGATTGAAACAATGCCTGTACCTCATCAGCGGGGTCTGTTCAAAAGCATACTGTAGATTATGGTATCGTTTTCGTCATCCTCCCTCAAGAGGCTTAGAATTTTAGATCCAGAGTTGACATCAGAAAACATATGAAAAGAAATTTGAACATAATGAAAACAATTGTATTAATTCCCCAAAACAGACGTATGCGATGCATTGATAGAATAAAAGAGTTTGCTATGACATTTAATTGTTTGTATAAGCAAAGAAAAATACAACTTAAAAATTCAAATAGACAAAAGGCTTCAATGATTGGGCAACGGAACAGTGATTATGTTCGGAGTCTCAGGCACTTCAAACTGAATCTCCCCGGCGTCGATCATGTCTTGAATCTTGTTCTTGAGAGGCCAGCAGTTGTCCGTAGTATGCCCCGGGCTATCAGAATGATATGCGCACCTATCACTGGGATGATAGTTGGGAGCAGAAGTGTTCGGATTCCGAAAAGGAGCCCTTAAGGTGATCAGCCCTGCCTTCAACATTTGTTGCAGTGCTTGATCCAGCGACATGTTGATTTTGGTGTACTGTCGTTTCTCCTTGCGTTGCTGCCCCTGTCCTTGTTGAGCAGGTCCAGGATTGGAGATCTGGATTGCCCCTACCTCATGACGGCCCTTTTTACCGTGCACAGCATTGGATTCTTTCTTTCCATGATGAGGCTTTTTATCAGAAGGTGCAGCCTCTTGAATTTTCCCAGACCGGATGCCAGCTTCTATTCGCTCTCCAATCAAGATAAGATCTGTGAATCCAGCAGACGAATTCCCAATTAGGTGGTTGTAGAACGGACCAGACAGGGTCCCCAAGAACATATCGACAAGTTCCCGATCAGTCAGAGGTGGTTGTACCCTTCCAGCAAGATCCCTCCATTTCTGCGCATATTCTTTAAAACCTTCACTTGATCCTAACGACATACCCTGGAGTTGGGTACGCGTAGGGGCAAGGTCGGCATTATATTGATACTGCTTGTAGAAAGCAGTAGCCAACTCCTCCCAGTTACGAACCTTGGTCCCATCTAGCTGATAGAACCATTCGAGATGAGTCCCTGAAAGACTCTCCTGGAAGAAGTGGATCCACAAATTCTTGTCCACCGTATATGGTTGAATCTTCCGAACATAGGACCTGAGATGTAACTTGGGACAAGACGCCCCGTCATACTTGGTAAAGGATGGTGCTTTGAACTTCCGAGGAATGATCACACCAGTTGACAAACCCAGATCTCCAAAATCTAGCCCAGGTACCTGTTGGATCTCCATAGAATTCAGCCTATCCTCCAACTGTTTGTACTTGTCTTCGGCAGGAGGGTATTGTTCGTCGTTGAAATCTGTCTCGTTGTCGGAGACCGCTGGACTAGGCACCTCTCTCATGGTGACTGCTTTCCCTCACAGATGGGGTTGTCCTCTCAGTTTCCTCCTGCAGTATATTCCTAGACCTGCGTCTAGGGCTGAACAAAACACTCCTCTTCTTCTTCTTTTCCTTTTTCAAGAGCAGAGCCTTCAGATCTTGCTGCCCCTGGGTCAAATTCATAATCAGCCCTTGGAACTGGGCGTTCTGAGCCTGGAGGGCCTTGATAGTGTGTTCGGTTGAAGATTCAGGATTCATGACGATCGGCTGAAATAAACAGCGAAGAAGGGTAAGCAACCTGTCAAAGGGATACCTGCAACGCAATGAGATGTATGATATGTATGCAATGATTTCAAGGATCTCGCAGGGTAAACAAGAAAATTGTTAGCATCGGAATTGGTAGCTTGATTGAAAGAACTTCATATTGTTGAGAGTCCTTCGTCAAGGGTCAAAGGCTCACCATATCCAGTGGGTCATAGCCCCTGACAACCTTGACTAGAGGAAAATAAATCCTCTTTGCCCCTGGCTAGATGTTTGATTTATCAGGACCTGCATCACAAGCCCTTGAGATCCTTGAAATGGGTTAGGATGTATGCAATGGTATGATGTCATGCTATGCATGGGATAGCGTAAGTGACCCTGTTATGAGCCCCAATTAAGGACTATAAACAAACCCTGCAAGAAACTCAGTATACTTTGTTATGAGTCCCCATTAAGGACTATAAACAACCTGCAAGAAACTCAGTACACTTTGTTATGAGTCCCAATTAAGGACTATAAACAAAACCTGCAAGAAATTTGGTAAACCCTGTTATGAGTCCCAGTTAAGGACTATAAACAAAACCTGCAAGAATTTCATGTGTCAGCTAACAAGCATGCAAGTAGGCAAGTACAAAGGCACACAAGTCACACAAGAGAAGCCCTTAGAGTTTAGGCCAGCATGGGGTCTGGGTATTACCCTCTTGAAGTTGGTGGGTTCAACCTGTCCTATTAGAAGTAACCGGGTTCTAAGGGTCCCAATATCACGGGATTGCTTTCATTGTTCATCGTTTCGACTTAGCCACTGAACTGGCGACCGGAATATTCCAGGAAAGCAACCCTCAATTGAGTGTAGTATCGAGTATCAACCAACCTCGGACTGCACCAAAGTCAGTTATCTCACTACCCTAAAGAGGCCAAGATAGTTCAATTAAGGTTCCTAAGGTCTGTTGATGCTTCACGACACCACGCGGAGGCCCCGTACTCTCCTTGACTGAACTCAAGGGTTACCGGTACACACCAAAGTGCCACATCAACGTAGCAGACTGTTTCAACCATGTCGGTATACCCCGCACAGTTCCCTCACAGTCTTGTTGCTACTTTCTAAGAAGGTATCCCCAGATCCGGGTTAGGATCTATAGAACTCCCGAGACAGTCCCACAATAATAAAGCAAGCAAAGAAGACAATTGAAAACACAGTGATCTTAGTCCTAAGGTACACCCCACTTTAAGAGTATTGATCCCCAGTAGAGTCGCCAGTTCTGTGATCGGTGGATCTGGAACTGACTGTTTAACGCTGGTTCGCGAAATGTCGCGGAAGCAAGAGTCGCCACCGTCTTTTATTTTCTCCAAATGGAAAGGACAAAAGCACAGAAAAATTCCTTATAGAGATTGCTCTCGGTTCGGGAGGTAGGTTATAGAAAGGAAAGGTGTTAGCACCCTTTCTATCCATGGTTATCCATGGGCTCTTAGATACTTGCTCATTTGTGTTTTCAAAATTGGTTTGTTTGCTTTTCAATTGTGGGTTTTAAAAAAGGTTTCTTTGAAAATTTCAGATCGACTCTTGTGTCAGAGTGTTTGAAAAATTGCTTTTGAAAGCTTTTGAAAAGTGTTGGTGTGAAAAGATTTTTGTTTGTTTTTGAAGAGAGCAAGTATCTACGAGAACCTACCTACCCTAAGGAATTCGTCTGTGTAAGTGTCCTTTAAAGTAATGCCATCCCACCATTGAGAGGTAGGTAGCACCACCGTTGGAGGTGTTCGGGTCAATTCGAGTTTGTAGGGACATGGTGATCACCAGAGCAATGGGAAGACACCTTAGAAGCTACCCTCATGCCAGGTTCCCGGATCATGAGGACTTACTAAGACATCCTCTACTCGACGATCACCTTTCGAGGCAAGGCAACAGTGAGGCGTACCCTAGGGGTGGTGTGTGCGAATTGTGTGTCATTTTCATTGATATTTGTCTTGTCATGTTCATTGTGATCTACGCTTGATTTTATTTAGGTCCATTCATTCTTGCATGCTTATTTAACAGTTAAAAGTTGCGAGAAAAATAAATCTAAAGCTATTACAAAAGGCGCGGGTCCACATCGCCAAAATTAAACCGGACCCGATTTGACGGAAAGTAAATAAAGCAAATAAAAGTGCGAGAAGTTTAGTTACATGGCTTCGGGAGAAGTACATAATCATTTTAGCGAAATAAAATAAATATGCGAAATTAAGTAAATTTAAGAACATGGGCGTTGGACCCTTTTGCAAAATTAAATTAAAATTAAAAATTAAAAGAGAATATTTTTGGTATTTTTATGTTTTTTTAAATTTAATAGAAAAAGAATTAATTAAAATGAAAATTGAATGCAAACCCTAATTCTAATGGCTTTTAAATTTATTGTGAAAATATTAAATTAAAATCTAAATGAAACCCTAATTAATTATGTACAATTTTAATTATGAAAAATAAATATAATAAATATTATTATGGTAAAAGGGAAAAAGAAATAAAAACAATAGTTAAACCTATTTCTACATATTTTTTGTATTTTTTGTTATTAAAAGAAATTAAAATCACAACCTAATTAAACCAAATAAATATATGCTAATCAAAATAAATAATCATTATATTTTTTATCTTTTTCTGAGTTTTTTTATGATGTTTTTTGTGTCAATTATGCTCAAATCAATCCAATTCTTTCCTATTTGACCTATGCACGAAATCTTGATGGCAAAACATGTATAAGAAGATTTGAAAGCTTAGATTAGTATTTTTCCTATATTTAATTTGATTTAAATGAATTAATGTGAATAAAAATTCAAATAAATAAATAAATAAATGAGAAAATACTTCCCTTTGGGCCAAGTGGTCGTGCATATGCTTAGAATGATGAATCATGGAAGAAAAATGGGCCCATTAGCAATTTTAGGTCATTTGGATCAAAGTTGACTTTTCAAAATATCCAAAAATTTCCCAACTTCCACAAGGCATAACTTGCTCAATTGTTAAGCTTTTCTCATGTTCTTGGACATTTTGGAAAGGTATTTGAGTCCTCTAACCAATGTATTTGGTCCCATGTCATTTTGATTTACCAATCTCAAGTTATGGCCTTTGACTTAAAGTCCCTTTTTGTTGACTTTTGAAAATGACCTATAATGTTGAAATTGATAACTTTTTGTGAGAGCATTTCTTGGACTTGAAGTATGAAGATGAGTTGTAGGAAATGTCTTTCTCTTCAAAATGAGCTTTGGATGGGATTTTTCTGATAATCCATGTGAAAGTTATGCCCTGGTCAATTTCAGTTGACTTTTTCAACTGTCCAAATAAGGAAACTTTTGCATCTTGATGATTTCTGAGCCAAATTTTGAGAATCATGATCAAGCATTGATCAAATGATGTTTGTGGCTTCAAAATGATATGTTGACCAAAAATTTGAACTTTTGACTGTCAAATGACCATTTTGCCCCTATAGTTGACTGTAGTGCAATTTAGGGTTTTGACTGTGCAATTTTGAGCTGAATGCCTTGAAACTTGATATGAGGATGCTTGACCACATTTGTAGGCATGTGAGACTTGATTGGGCCTTTGAAAACTTTATTTCCTTGATCAGAACATAAACCCTAGTTTTGACTGTATAGGAGACAGTTGGACTGTGCAACCCTTGGGGAATTTTTGCAGCTTGACCTGGCAATTTCTTGAAGAATATGGGAGGGCAAATTTTGGGGTACAACAGTTGCCCCTGTTCAATCTTCTTAGACCTGAGGATGCAGATTGGCTGACGTGCCTTTCGTAATTCGAGGGTAGAAGATGATTGGACACTAGAGTGCCCAGAAATTTGCACTCACATGGTAGCAGTGATGATGGGAATGGGCTTATAGATGCCATTTAGAGGTTGCTGGATAGGATGATGGTCTTATAGATGCCATCTGGATGTTGATCGCATAGGAGATTCCTTAGCGAGAACCTGCATACCTGCAAAAGAAAAATGATTACCTGACACGTTGCAGGAGCTGATTTTTAGATGCTTGGTATAGATGTGTCCTGACTGGTTGCAGGAGCTGAGTCTGGAGCTTCAAACGGTGATGAATGAACCAGGGATGGTTACTGCTTTAGCATGAATGGTAAGAGAACCTTGGGCGACTTTAACTTCAACCACGCTCGTTGAGAAAAATCTTGGGTGTCTTCTACTGGGATAAGAATCAGGGAGATCTTAGGGTCGATCTGACTGAACCAGAGGAGGCCTTTGACTGGCTAAGCATCAGGAAAATCTTAGGGTCGATTTAACTGAAC